>JAVJGJ010000001.1:100937567-100963150 GCA_035590215.1 Microhierax caerulescens
TGGCAAGCCTGCTGCGGGTGCGCTCAATCCTACTGTCCATGTCTCCGACAAAGGTGTCGAACAGCACCAGTCCCCATACCGACTCCTGAGGAACACCACTCATCACCGATCTCCACACATTATTATTAAAATATCTACTACTGCAGTCTGCAGGGTAGCTGAACCCACTGGAACAAGAGCACCTTTGGCCCCGGCTCCAGTAGGAGACCTGAGATTACACTGATGTCCAGGAGAGCAGCAGTAACCCTCCCCAGCACAGCCACATGCACCTCTGCCTACCGCCAGCCAGGCAGCAGTTGTGTGCACGTATCCCACTGCTGCGGTAGGGAAGTGTCCTTCATGGCTTCCCAGAACGCATGTGGCTTCACATTAAGTCCTCTTATAACCCACATTGCAAATCGTTCCTTTGATCCACAGGACTGAACTGCCAGAGCAGAGATCAAAGTGGTTTTGAAATCCTACCTCTGCCGCTTGCAGATGCCATTAGCTGCTTACAGCTGGCACCCCGTCCCCCAGGAGCACGCGTCAGTGCTCCCCCACTCACGGAATCCTAGCCATAAAGCATCTCCTTCATTTCTTTCCACTTACCTTGCGGTCCGGTCACAGCACGGACACCACTTCACAGAGCGTCACAACTCATGATTTTTCAGGACGCAAATGGCAGCTGGCTGTTGTGCTCGTTACATCGCACCTCTTCACGTGCAACCCAACGGCGGCGAGACGCAAACGGAGCATCGGCTTTGCACTGTCCCTGCATGACAGCATTACCTGGCTGCCGCGCTGCAGAAGAGGTGGCACAAGCTGCTCTACCAGGATGCCCTTTCGATCATCCTTCCCAGAAGGG
The DNA here is from genome assembly GCA_035590215.1 of Microhierax caerulescens. NCBI lineage: Eukaryota > Metazoa > Chordata > Aves > Falconiformes > Falconidae > Microhierax > Microhierax caerulescens. Next base: position 100,938,412 of record JAVJGJ010000001.1, read on the forward strand.
ACAGCTGGGGTCTCCACCCTGGCACGTGTCCGGCCACTGCCCCGAACGGTGGCCGAAGATCAAGCGACACACACAGAATTGCTGTAAATCAATCGCACGTATGGCTGCGCTTGACGGGTCCATGCGGGTGCTCTGTGCAGAAGCTGAAATGCACGGACGCACAACCGCTTTGGTGTTTAGGCCTTTGTTTGTCCTTAAGAAAAGCCTGAAATTTCCCAGATTCCTTACCTCTCCCCTGCAGCTGTACACAGTTTGTAGTCCAAGAAGCATCTTGGGGAGCGGAGGGGTGGGGAGCAGAGCCGCAGCCCCTCGGCCCCTGCAGTGCCAGCTGGCTGGGTGCATGGCTGTGAGCACCCCAGGGCTGCAGTCCCCGCTCCTACACGCACCTTACAGCAAGCTCTGGGTCTGTAACTATTTTGATTTCCAACTTACATTAACGTGAACAGGAAAATATGTCATCCCTATGGCCAGCTCCCACAGCCAGGATGCACAACAAAAGCATCCAGCGCTGGGACCACGAGAGGTTGTGGAGCCTCTGTTCTTGGTCCTTGACTGGGCAAATTCCTGGGAAAGCTGATCAGACTTGGAAGCTTGGCCAGCTTTGAGCTGGAAGTGGCCTTCAGCCCTTTAAAATTCCTTTCCAGCCTGGCTTATTCTACAGTTCCTCTGCTGAGATGCTTAAGACAGATGTTTGCAGGTCACAGTGAGGATGCCACTGGGCTAGGATAGAGAAAGTGAGAAATACTGTCTTGGTTCTTCCACTGAGCATCTTGACAAGTTATTTCTGCGCTATCTACCTCATTCTCTCCTTTTACAACTCATGTAGTCTAACTGAGATACAATCACTTGAGCAGAGAAGCTGTCACAGCACTCGCAGATGGCTCCTAGTGCAATGGCAGCCTAACCTCAGCTGTGCTCATTCAGGTACTGGAAAGTAAGAAATTATTTTGTACAGCAGGATTTTAGGGGTATATTAAACTTAAATGACTACTATGGTGTTTTTCAGATGTTTCTAAGCTCCAAGTCTTGTGAAATTTTCCAGTTGAGAAGATCCCTTCAGGAACTTCTCCAAGTTAGATTACTGTGCATCATACACAAGCTTTTCTTCCTGACCCTCTTCACAGAGACTGGTCAGACTGTCCACCTGTACCAGAGTGGAAACCTGGTCAGAGACACCTTCTAAGTTCCATGGAGCACAGAGGAGATGGGACCATCCACCGTGTGATTCTGCCAGACTAGACAGCCAAACACAGGTGAGGTGGATCAGGGTATATATTCCTTTTTGTCCACACAGCAAATAGCACACATGGACCTGAACTGTGGCTGGGGTCTGCAAGAACCACAGGTTGGTGGACAAGGAAGCCATGGTTAAGAGTCTTTTAAAGGTCAGTTTCTACATCAACTACATCAAAGATCATCAATAAAGTTGTAACAGAGAAGTTCAATTGGGAGAAGAGAGATGGGCAACACAGGCATAGTGCCAGCTGTCAAAGGATAAACTTTCAGGAATTCTGAGGTTCAATAAAAGCACTATTTTTCTGAACTGCTGAATCTCTCCAAGTGAATTAAACTGTGCTGGAAGATGGTGAGAAAAGTTACTTCCCCAAATGCTCCACAGCTTAGCTGCAGGAGCTTCATGTGAAGTCTGTGGATCAAGGCAAACCAAAACACCTTTGAACGGGTCACAGACTCAGTTAATTGATTTATTTACAAAGTTTAGGAACTAATATTATTTATTTTGCACGAAATGTGCAGAATGGAGATATTGGTAAAAACATGCAGTAAGACTTTCATGTGTTAATTTGACAGGCTAGCGGTTATTCACTTGATGCTACTGTGATTACCACCACACTTCTGTGTTTTCCCTTGTCCTGTTACGTATAAAAGTCTCACTAAGTATTTAACAGGTCTTAAGAATTCCAGTTCTAAGTCCCCAAATGTACAGTCATTAAGATCATCTAAAATCCATCTGCCTCTAGTTTCACATTACATGCCTTTTTAAAATCACTAATTAATTTACTCCTACAAAATCCCAAAAGAAAACCTCTGTAGAATAATGACGCCCTCAATCCCTGCAAAAGGTGCTGCAAGCCTGGTTAGTGGCACTGCATGTCACTCAGCACAGGCCAATTTTGAGATTGCATTTTAATAACAGGAGCACAGTCCTTATCCATTTTTCCCTGACTCCTCTTGTCCTTGATTTGCCAATTAGAAATAACTGTGGTGGAAGTGATACAGTCCCACAACGCTGGTTTCAGACAGACTGTCACCCAAACGGCTATTAGAGAGCCATAAAAAGAGCTCATAAGGGTTTGTCTTGGTGGTTTTTTTTTCCAATGAAGCATGTTGATAAAAACAATTAATGTTTTCATTTATTTATATGTATACATACTTATGAACACATATACTCAGATATTTTGTTCTAACACGAAGAAACCAATTAGCATTCCCTGTAACTGAGCACCTCAAAAAGCACAAAGAAGTATGAAAGTGGTGATTATATTCTAATCAGACATTTCCAGGGAGAATATTTCTACTTTTTCAGCCGATGCCTGGAACAGCACACAAAACAGACTCTTGCTGTAGAAACTGTCTTTAAGTCAAAACTGCTGCTTTCCAAGCCTGCCCAGATTGGGCTACACTTCAGGCTACCCCATGGGGTGGCATCCACCTCCCACATGCATTCCAGCCCATTCCCTCACAGTCCACACCACCATCTCAGAGAACCACTGAATTATTTAGGTTGGAAAAGACTTTAAGATCATCGCGTCCAACCATTAACCCAACACTGGCAGGCGTTACGAACGCCCAGAGCACCGGGCATTCAAAAAGCCGGTGCTGGAGATGCTGCAGGCAGCGGGGGAGTACCGCACACGTCTGATGAGACAGACAGAGAGCAGCCACTGGGGCCACGCAGTCTGACTGATGTTTTTCTCCCTTTTTCCTTTTGACCAACTCCAGGCAGCCTTATCAACTGGAGTGTCCCATGACTGCAGGCTCCCACGGCCACAGAGGTGCAAGGTCCAGCAGTGCCTCTCCAATGGGAAAATCCCACCTTCTGCCCCACGCTCCGCAGGGACACTTGCCTTACCTACGCTGTGTAAACAACACAACCAACAACAAGCTGCCTTTGTGCACACACTACAGCTGGCCTCTCTAATGGCAACCATGTGCTGGTACCCCTGGATAAGAATGAAGAACCAGGCAAGCATGTGGTGACAGCCTGCCGCCAGCTTCAGGCGATCTGTGACTTAAAGACTCCTTGAGCAAGAACTGGAGTCTGTATTCAATAACCCTCTGCAGATTTAATTCCATATTTTTTTCCAGGAGCAGACATGGGGAGAGCAGCTCACTCTTTCTAAGTGTCTGCAAAACCTAGGCCAGGGCTCTTGCATGTCATGACCATGGTATGCCTTAAACATCACGACCTGTGCTTTTATTTCCCATCTCTCTCCAACTAATTTGCTTCAGGCCATTGCGAAGACTCCGATGGTGTTTAATCCAAAGGGGCTCTATGGGATTCAAGATGACACCAGTACATAGAGTTATTGTCTTCCTCAGCTGAGTGAGGCTGTTTATACTGAGTTTGAGCTGGCACCAACAAAGAAGGGATAGTTCTTTGTGGAAAACATAGCTGTTATTCTTTGACTGGAGAGGACATGCTATCTCATGGAGAAGGGCTGGTCTCCCTAAAAACGTTCCCTCATTTTTTCTCTGGTGTCTAAGAGAAGCAGCAAAGCTCTGGGTGGCTGAGCACTGGCTGACTGTGGGGGCTTTGCTCCCCAGCAGCTTTGCTAGTGAGGCCAGAGCAGCTCTGCTGCAACTGCCTGGACAAATGACCATTTTATCATTTGATTACACACCTGCACTGTGGACGCAAGTATCCTGTGGGAAAACCATTTCTTCCATCTCCTCTCCTTCCAGCAGCTCCAAGACTGGGGAGGGCTAACTGGAGTAGGCAGGGAAGGAAGCCAGGCTACTTAGGAGGCTAATTGCCCTCCCATCCCTCAATTACAGCCAGAGAGCAAAGAGTCCAGGGAGGAGCATGCATTTCTTTCATACAAGGAGCTCTCTTACCGGAGGGCTGGCTGACGCAGCCGGCTTTCACTCCCTGCTACAACAGCTCCTCCACATCAGCTGTCTCCGGAGAGCAGCCAAGAAGGTGTCGGCAGTGTGGTTTCATGGGAAGAAGATGAAAAGTGAGAGTTTCCAGGTGAAGGATGTATAGAACATGGACAAACAGGAGCCCATGTGATGTGGGTGCAGCTGCACCATCACGGGGCGGTCCTGTCGTGTTTGGCTGTGCTCGAGATCTACAGAGAAGCAATTCAGCAGGAGAGGGCTTCCCAGGCTGAGCTGCATGCCATAGGACTTTGGTGGCACCAACACCCAGAGGCAACAAGTGTTTTGTTTCGGACCAGGTCAGAAATCCAGCAGAAGCACTGCTGCCTCTCAAGTACTCACGGCAGCTCTCAGCCAGGGGACAATCAGGTAGGCTTCCGCAACCAGAAATTAACAGCCTGTATTAATCATCCTGCCTTATGGGGACAAAACAGTTTTGCCATCAGATATTATGTCCTCAAAAATGAGCAAGTTTCAAGTTCTTCACGATGCCATCCACCTATCCGGCCAAGTTCCTGGTACACATCTGCTCTAGATATATATCTGGTTGAGGCCAGGGCACCACAGCTTCTGAGATGGCCCTGGTCCATAGAGGAGACATTCCTGCTCCCTCTCTCAGCTGGCCTAATATCTTGAAAGTCACCTGTTACGACATGCTGGCACACCAGGGACAGGAGGGACAATGGGACCTGTTGCGTAGGGCCTGCTGGTGGATCATGGACTTTTGCACGGCACGGATGAAGGACAGGAGCAAGTCCCAGAAGAGCCTGCAGACATCTAGGTGGGAGGGGTGGGTGCTCCTGTATCAGCACTCTTACCAACATATTCCAAAGGCTGTATCTGGAGAAAAAAATCTGTGAAAAAAGCAACCCCTGTCATTTAACAGGAGTGCAGAAGGATGAAAGACATCACCCGTTAACAGTAAACAATTAACGAGGCCAGACTGTTCTCAGTTATTTTGGTCTGAGAAACTGAAAAAGATGGGTGCTCCTGATGTAGCTCTAAGCGAGCTAATTTATTCTGCCACATTTTCTGCCATGTATATGATGTATTTCCCAAGCTATTTATCTAAATGAAGTATCATGTACTTATAAACAAATAAGTGTATGGTGGTTACCCAGCCACATTCCAAATTCTGCTTTGTCTAAAGAAGAGATTCATCTTCCTTCAGAGCAACCTTTACTCCTGCCTCTTCCAAGCACTCACAGTCACTCAGACATCTTGAGCAGGTTTTCATTAAATTGAGATTAAAAGGCTTTTCTCCACAGACAAAATTGTAAAATGGAAAATGTCTCATTTCAGCTTTTGCCTCCAAATACGAGGCTTGCCATTCAAGGGCGCACCAGAACTAATAACTTTTCTGCTGAAGCAGCTACTTCTATTTTATTCCTTTCAAATGCACGACAGAGGCTACAAAACCCAGAGCAGCAGCACAGGACATGTTTTCCGGAACGGATCTGCAGCACACATGCACCATGTTTTGCTCTGGGAGACTCTACTGCATCACAAACACAAAGGACACGGATGCGAAGTGCCCCGCTCTGCTCTCACATGTTCACCTTACAGGGATTTGCCGTGAACTCAGCATATAAAGTTCTGGCCATGCCTGAAGATGGACATGAGTCAAAAGCATCTAAAAAATTTTTCTTTAATAATTTGGAATATGATGATTTCAATGAAACTCCGGCAAAAAGGAAATGCAGCATTTCAAGATAAGGGACCAAGCCTCATTCAGAGCTCATCAGAATAGAGAGCGTCTATATTTTTGGTTTTGCATCAAGTTCAAAATTCATAATAAACTATAATAAAAATAAAAGCTGTGAATGGAGCAAAATTTCAGATTTAGTGAAATGAAACATTTTCATCAACTAAAGCATTTTTTTTAGCCTCAGTTTTGGAAACTTTTCAGGTTTTCCTGAAATGCATTTCAACATCCGAACAGAAATAGTGAGTTTTGGAAACCAGAATGTATAAAGTGAACAACGCAGAAGAAGAGACAATGAGCAGAGCTGGGTCTTCAGGTCATGATGCCATTATGACTCACTTCTTTCATTTAGATTCCAGCATCAATTGCTATTAGGGCCTAATTCATCAGCATTCCCAGGTTTGGTACAAGTTTAAAATGACAAATATAGCAATTGTCTGTAAACACACAAAACCACAAGAGATGGAAACAAAGCATAAAATCAGTAGATCCCACCTTGACTCTCCCCAGACCGCTGTCACCAAATTCTTCTGAACTGGATGCCTGCTGGATAAAATACCCATCGCTGCAGCCTGGGAGGCTGGGCAGAGGTGGCCCTTCATGCACCCCCCCAGCAAGGTCACGCAGGAGAAGGGCTGCTCCAACGCTGTTCGTAGTTCTGCAAGCCATACCGGCGTGTTAAGATACTTCACTTTACCTGTAGGTCACTGGACAGCCTTAAAGTCACTGCAGACCTTAAAGCAATGAAAAGCCTTCAACCAAATTCCCTCTAAAATGAAGCCTGGGCCACGTTCTGGCTCTTCAAATTACACTTGTAAAGCGTGAGCCAAGTCCCTAAAGGAAAATGGAAACGCTTCCATCCACTTCGATAGGCTTTAAATCAGCCTCAAGCGTGGTCCCACATGCCAAACTCGGCAGCGGTTCGCTTGGGAGGTGCCAATACCATCCATTACCTACCAGGGCTGAGATTTCAATCAGAATATGCTAGTAAAACTTTTTTTTTTTTTTTTTAATTAAAAAAATGCATTCAGGTGCAAAAGGATCTGCTCCTCCGAGGCTCTGGGTCTGAAAAGTACCTCTCAGCTCTGCTTCATTAGTTTAACTAGAAACTGCTCATTGATCTTTCCTGTAAATGAGGAAGCTCTAGCACACCATTAAGCACAGTTATGCACATCATGCTGGAGGCAGAGAAAAAGCCTGCCTGGATGCTCACGTCCTCCTTATAGCCATGGATAGCCCAGCAAGGAAAGGTTGGGGATCTCCTCCTCCAGTCTCCTTGGCATTTCTATGTATTTTTAGTTTTCTGTCTGAGGGTAGGGAGCAAGACTCTCCTTCCCCTGTATTTTGGAATAAGCAGCTCCCTGCTGCAGGCACCGCGACAGAGCAGCTGCACATCTATTTTCACCACTACCTGACCTGGCTCAGAGGCGACAGGGTTTAGCGCTGCTGGCAAAGAAAGGATCGGGCTTGGTGTCACCAAAGCTGCCCCCTCACCAGAGAAGCACGTTACAGGTACACACACACAATGATAACGTGTGTATCAGTGTACCAGTGATAACAGGGCTTTGTATATGCTCACAAAGCATATAATAACTTACCTTGTTCTCATTTGCTATATTCTGTCTGTCATGGTTTGGGTGCTTTTAAATGTCTTCAGAGCTATTTAGAATTATTCATCCTTCTGCAGCATAAAATGAGAATCTGAACTCAAACTTCTGGTACAGAGCTTGTCACTGACTATTTTCATCTCGGTATAATTACTTTTGAGATAGATGCCTTCACTAGAGAGATGACTCAGCTTTCCCAGAGACCAACGCGCTCTCGAGTTCTCCAACACCCTCTTGCTGCAAGAAAACCCTGCTGAAAGTGTTTGGGGTGATTTTCTGCCTAAACCCCAGCCTTGCCCTGGGCTCTGCACTGGCCAGGAGTCCAAGGCCAGCCTGGCTTTAGCAAGAGAGAGACAGGCACAGAGGTCCCCAGCAGAAATCCCGTCGAGGAGCCACAGCCCAGCCGGGTGGGCTTGTCAGGTACCAGGAGCTCCTGCTTCCCTGAAAAATACTGCAGTTTGGAAATTCCTTTTCCTTCTCACCAGTCCCAGATACAAGTCACTAGAGCAGATTTATCAGCAGATGCACTGATTTACTGGGAGCACTGGGAGAACATGCACACCACGTTTAATTATGGACGCTCCTCACCAAACCCATACAACCACGTCAGCAATTGACACCTCCGTCAGTGGTGTCAGTGGCAAGCCAGTCTAACACCAGCTGCTTTTTATTTCTCTTAAGCTCCACATATGTAGGAGAGAGACAGGATTTCACTTCATCTGAGTTAAGGTCGCATATTACCGGGTCACACACGTGCTGCACAAAGCTCAGCCAAAGCCTTGATGCTGCCAATGGCATCTTGTGATGATGGCAGAGGGACTTGGTTTTAGTCCCAGATCTGTAAAATCTCTTAAAATGAACTAATAGCAGCTGTTAAGTAAATGTATGGTTTAAAGGTAGCAATTAATTTATGTGTTGTCAGAGGTCAAACCCCACACTATCTGCAGATCAACAATTAAGCAGTATTTAACTCCTTCCAAGAGGCAGCAACAATTACTTAGGACAATGGTATTGTAGTTGTTGTTTTTCTTGAAAGGGCTTTGCTTTGACCAAAACCTATCACATTTCATTTTCACACTGGTACTGTTTCCCTTTTTTGCATTTACTAAATGAAAAGCAAATCCCACAATTTTTACACACCAAAAAAGGAAAAGAAAGCTGAAAACCATTCTTTTTCTGCTTTTCCCTTCCTGCTCTGGAAAGAAAGTACTGGAAAGCTTTTGACAAGTCAAATACTTTCACAGCCAGTTCATAGTTGTTTGTTTGGGTTTTGTTTTTTTTTTTTTGGTTTTTTTTTTTTTGGCATCAGCAAGAATAACACTGTTCATCTTCCTAAGCTGGAAGATCAGTGGAGATCTGGCAGCAGTTGGGAGGAGATGGCTGAAGCCGACACCATTGCCTGCCCCAGCTAACACAGGACTCACGGACACGTCATCTCCACACGTGAGCTGTAAAGTGCCGCAGCTACAAAGCAAAGGCACAACCCACACATTCACAACAGCGGCAAGGGTCAGGACTGCCGTGACAGCTTTAATCTATCTAGTGCTGGATTTGACTTAACAACCTAAACCAGAGACCTTAAGCCTGCAGTCACGCTGTGCAAAGTCTGAAGCGGTCGTCAGGCTAACCAGCCGACTTGCACATGGTTTCCCACTGGTGGTAGATACTTCTTGAAATTCAAGGCCAGTCTACGCTATTCTTATTCAGCTCCGGTCTTCCATCCTACATTTGATTTTCAATTAAAGTAAAGCAGGAAAAAAAGATTTTAGCAGGGAGCATCTCCTCCTCCTCCCAGGCTTTAAATAGGAAGATCTTTAACCCAAGCTCATCACCTATGTTTTTCCTGAGCCCGTGTAGAAAGAGAGGCACCTCCACAAAGAGCTTGATCCACGAACATCAGGGTGTGATGCATCACCCCTCAGCAGGCACTTGCCTCCTTCTGATCTGCAGATGTGGGGCCAGACACAGAAAAACATTTCAAGATAGGTGAGATGGATCTTACACAGCTCATCCACACATGGAATTATTTAGGAAGAGCTTTGGCTGGAGCTGGCATCCCCATGCTCTTGGCTCTCTACACACCAGTGCACGTCCACGTGTCTGGATGGAGCAGTGTATTTTAAGCCTAAGGCAACGCCCATCAAAATCAGTAAAAAATTCCTATGAACCTCAACAGGCATTGAATAAGGACTAAAATATTTAGTCACCGGAAAGAAGCTCAAGCTGTTATTAGGTCCTTAGTAAGCAGACAGAAGAGATTATCTTAAAAAAAAATATCCAAAGGCCTTCACTTTTGCAGGGTGGACATAGGCACAGCCCGTCCCGTGCAGGACACGCACGCGCTGCGCTGCCCCGGGACGCACACGGCAGCACACGCGACAGCAGCACCTCGCCAGGGACCCACCTGGCCCACACCTCATCTCCTCTTTGTGAACTGCTTCCAAACGCAGTGATCTCCTGGGCTAAGCTTTAAGCCAGGCTCATCTCGGTTTGCCATCAGCTGCTCACAAGAAAGGTACCTGGTCCCTGCTGGTCACCCAGCCGTCCCCTGCTGTCGGTGGGGAGGGCCAGGCGCTGCCAGAGGGTGAGCTGCACCCGCAGGAGCACCCAGCTCCCCTCCAGCACTGGTCAGGCTAATTAGAACTAAATATCTAATTTCTACCCAACTCTCTCTCAGTGCAACAAATCCCACTTGCAGTGTCGCTGTGCCATGGAAGAGATTTCCTCTTGCTGTAAGACGGAGGAATTGAGCTGCAAATGCTGCTCGGCACACGCAGCCCGAGGGCTGTTCCACACGTGTTGTTGTACCTACAGGAACTACAGGAACAAACCCAAACACCGTCACGATGAGATTCACACTGTCACGGCCACTGCTGGCCAAACAATTATAGGTTCCTGAGCTCATCTACACAATACAATAAAATCACGTCTATAAACCAGCAGGAAACATGCCGGCTAACGCTGGGAGAAAATGTCTTTGAAAATTGAAGTGGTGACTCACTCGAGGATCGCAAAAACTGGTAGGAACTGGGATAATCACAGGATTAAAAAACCAGAATAATGAACCCCAAGTCTTAAAGGAAGAGCTGTTAAGCCATGAATCACGTTCCCCTTAGGCACCACCCCATCGAGTCCCCCTTGCTGGGGTTTGCAGTGGAGAGGGGCAAATTCCGGGGCAGCCCGGGCCCTTACTGAGACTCTCCTGGGACAAGAGCCTGCCAGAGCGAAGGAGGAATTGAAAATCTGGAGCTGGGCAGACTGTGTCTGGCAGTCTCTGCTTGGCCTCGTGATTTCACTCTGACTCTTAATTGTGCTGGCTTCAAACCATAGTAAAAAGGCATATGCAAAATGAGAGGCGCATTCTTAGAGGGTTTTTCTGCTGCCATCTGCAAATCGTTATTTCTCCTTCGTAAAAATAATTAAGTGCAAATGGTTATAAGAAAGGGAAGAAATTCCTCAGCTCCTTCCAGCAGGAATTTTTGCCGGCAGCTGAAAACGAGGAGAAAAGACCTGTGCGCAGCAAGTGTCCCCTCATCCTTTCGACAGGTACCTGCAGAGCAGGCGGGAGAGGAGGGTGAGCGCTCGCTGCCCCTCGCTGCCGAGGGCACGAACCCACCCGGCACGGTCCCAAAGCACCGGCAGCCGGCACACAGCTCCGCTCACACCCCGGGGTCAGCCAGAAAGGCTCCAGGTCTAAAGCCAACTTCCAAAATTAATATATAGCATTGCAAGAGGCAGCATGGGGCAAAAGCGCACCCCTGCCAGGACCCCCCCCGTTCCCCCCCGGGCAAGGCGTCGGATGCACGAACGGGGACCAGCCAGGCGGCTCCACGGATCAAAAGAGCCACCAAGAAATCACCCCTGAGGATGTCTGACCCACACCCACACGCGGCACTTGGGGCTGGCATGACAACTTGTGTCTTTGGCTACGTTTTATCCCAGGAAAGAGGGGGAGAAGCTTGGCCCAAAGAAAGAAGCTGTTCCACAGCTATTTCATATGATCTCTTAGACGTATTTTTTTTTTTCCCCCCTTCCAATGTGAGTCATGAGACTGGAACGAGTGAGATTGTAAGATAATTTAAACAAGTTATCAGCTCCCCATCACTGGAAACATAAAACCCCTTTTTCTCTCCAATGGCAATTAACAAGGAGCAAAAGCAGATAAAACTAGAGCCAGCTGTTTGCCATCTCCGCTTAATCTTCAGATAACTATTTTCTTAAACCTCCTCAGACTAGATTTTCTGTGTCTGCAGCACAGTGGTCCCTGCAGATGAGGCTGTCTCAAGAAGAAGGATAAGGACATAAAGGAAAAAAAAGAAGATAAAGAGATGGGGGAAATGCTTGGCATGCTAAAAAGGGCGAAAACCTACAAAGCTATCGCTCAGAAGCAACACAGGAACAGAGATGAAAGGGAAGAGATTAACTTCTGTGGTGCAGCTTTATGAAGGCACCGTACACAGCCTGCCTTAATAGGGCTTCGTGCTGAAAATCACACAGGACAGAATTAGCAGCAACTAAAGCAAATGGGAGGATTTGAAGATTAAATCTCAGTGCTACGTAAACGCTCGTTTGCCAGCGCACTGCCACGCTGTTCCGAAGCCTTTATTGTCACAACTGAATTTAGCTCAGCGTTGTCTGTCTGTCCCTCTTTCCCAAGGTACCTGGAAAGATGCTGCTGAGCAGGGACGTACCACGGATGAGACGCAGCTGAGGTGAGGACTGTGCCAGCTTCTCCGTACAATTCCATGTGCTTGCCCCCAGAAAGCCCAGCACTGGAAAAATAAACCCCTGTCTCATGGCAATACAAAATCCCCCTAGCCAGCTGGAGTAGTGCCCAGGATCACCACTGCCTGCGCCCAGCACCCCACCGTGCTCTTCCCTACGTTGCACCTCGCCAGCCTGTCCATGGGGATGGTACGGGAGACAGTGACAAAAGCTGAGCTAATGTCAAGCTCCACATCTACTGCTACCCACTCATCCTCCGAGCCAGCCACCTCACCGCAGAAGGCTACCAGGTTGGTCACGCACGATTCCTCCTTTGTAAATCCATGGGGACTACTCCTAACTGCTGTTTTATCCTTCAGATGCTTGGAAACAGCTTCTAGGATCAGTTCCTCCATCACATTCCTGGGGATGGAGTTAGGGTTGTCTGGCCTGGAATCCCCTGGATCTTCTTTCTTTCCCTTCTTGAAGACAGGAGCGACATCTGCTCTCTTCCAGCCCTTGGGCACCTTCCCCAGTTGCCATGAGCTTTCAAAGATGATTATTCAACCGGCCTCATAATGAAACTGGTCAGCTCCCTCAGCACTTACGGGTGCATCCCTCATGCCCCATGGACTTGGGTATGTCCAGTTTGTCTGTATGTTCCCTAACACGACCCTCCTCCACTGGGGTAAGTCCTCCTGGCTACAGACTTGAGACCCTCTGAAACAGGGACCTGGGGTTCTTCAGGACCAGTCCGACCAAGATGAAGGTAGCACTGAAGACCTCAACCTTTTCCCATTCCCCTGCCCCACCCAGCAGCAGACCCACTTTTTCCCTGGTTTCCTTCCACTTCCAGACAGACCCACAGAAGCTTTTGTGGTGCCTCCACACCTTTCACCAGACTCAACCCCAGGTACGCTTTGGCTTTCCCAGTCCCATCCACACACACTTGCAGAGTGTCTGGGTTTTCCCAGGTGACCTGACTCTTGCTTTCGCCCATGGCACATTTTTTTAATATTTGAGGTTTGTCAGGAGCTCCTGTTTCATCCATACAGGCCTCCTGTCACCCTTGCTTGGCTTCCCACATGCTGCAGTGAACCATGGGCAGATGAACCTTGCAAATCAACTCATCCAATTCCAATTCTCTTAATTCTTGTGCTTTTTTAAAAAGAAAGATCAATAGAAAGTAACTTGGAATATGTTCCAGTCTTCTTGGATCTCCCCTCTGACCTGAGAAGTCTCAGCAAGCTCTACCAAAGCTACAATCAGACACCACACTGATAAAATATTATAGATAAGACATCACAGAGGGATGATTTTGGCTTTGTTTTTCTTGCGAATAAATGTGCTAGAAGCAATTTTCCTCTCTTTTATCCAAACCTGAAATATATTATTGAGCTCTCTAGATTCCATTAAAGCATCAAAGCCATGTTCCACACCACGGTTCTTTAAAAAATAATCAGCGTGCTCAAAAAAAACAGTCCAAACTCCAAAGCCTGGTTTTGGTTTGAACTGTCAAAATATTTTCCATACGCAGTACAGGTACACACTTACAACTGCCAGTCATTCCAGATGTCTTCCCTGGTAAGGAGAATGTTGCTTCCCTACTTGCTAACTTTTTTTATCCATTTTGTGGATACACTTCATCCTAATTGTGTACTAAAGGCAAGTGAATAAGATGTGATTTCCAGTAGGACACCATGTAACACATGTGAGACTACACAGCACGCACAGCAACCAGGATTGCTGCTTTGACCGAAGCAACAGAAGAATTTGGATAATAAACATGCCATTAGGGCTATGGTTTCCTAGCAGTGCTCCAGGTATTAGGACAGCTTTAAAGTATTTGCCAGTATCCTTCTGAGCCAACCCCCTGCTCTAATTAGCTTCAGTAGTTACCGAGAGCCCTCCAGTAAGCAGGGGCTGTAGTGCTGTGGCTTTTCCCTCCATCCCAGCTATCATTAGACTCTCTGCTCCATTTCCACCTTTCCCTTCTCTGTGGCTGGTCCCACACGGGGCTCACCCCTGCCATTTCACCCCCAGACACCATCAGATGAATCATAAGGGTTGGGGTTTTTTTGATAAACCAGTCAAACCCTTGTGAATTGCTGGCAATTTCATATCCTCCAAGGGTTTCTTCTTGCCTTTCAGATGAGTGCTTTGACTAAGACCACTTGTGCCCAATTCCATCCCTGTGGCAGTTTGTGTATGAAAAAACCGTGTTGAATCATGGCATCTCAGCCCCCCCAAGGTCCACCTGAAGCCAGGCAACCCCAGGTCGGCTCCCTCTGACAAAGCAGCGGTATTACCAAAGCTGCCTGAGAGATGAGCTGCTCACATCGGTGGCAGCTGCTTACCAAGGCTGGCAGCGTGGCTGGCATCAGGACTTTTGGCACTCAGAGCTGGCAGCTTCCAGGCCAGAAGGTACCATGTCACCTTGAAAATAAGCATTTCCTCTTGCTCTCCAAGGTACTCCAGGTTAGTTAAAAGTTATTTGTGTTCTGAAACACGGTGACAGTGTAACATCGAGAACCCCCACGCTGCCAACAGGCACGCTCCCTAGATTTGCTGCCAGTGTCAAGGGGACAGCAGGATTCACAACGGTCGGCTGCCCAAAACAAAACACTGCATTGTGCTCTTTAAACAAATGCCCTGTATCCAATTCCCTTATGCCTCTTTTACAAATTGAGCTGCTTAATTAGTCCACGATGAGTTATTGCATATATTAATAGGAAGCCCATGAATAAGCACTGTGCTGCTGCCTAGCTCAGCACACGGGCTCCCAGAGCTGGCGTGCACATTGACTCGAGCACGTGGACCCTGAAAATGAAAGCCAGCGAGAAAATCCCATCTTCACGGGCTTGATTTTTTTATCTTGCTTCTCACCACGTAAAGGCTTCCCAGCCCCTGACAGCCTCTTGGCGACGGCAGCTTGAACAGCGGCTCAAGCTTATTTTGTCTTATTTCCTTCAATATTAGTCTGATAATGGTATGGATATTCAAAAGTAGATCATAAACAGGCCAAAATACCCCTGCACAAAACAGCGTCGGTGAGCTACCATCGCTGCACAGCCACTGCCGCGATGGCCCACGATGGCTTTTGATGCAGTACTGGCTACAGCTGAGCACTTCCAAAAATCCTCATTCTCCACCTACCTGAAAGCTCAGCTTCATGAAAACACACGCAAGGTCCTCCCGACGTACGTGCTGCTCACTTCTCTTACAAAGCCACCCTGATGTATTATCGAGCCAGTACCCTCAGCCCTGCGGAAGCGGACAGCCCAGGCAGTACCACCGCCAGGGTATGTGCATGGCACCGGTCACCCCCGAGCTCTCACCAACGTGCTCTCGAGGGCCCTTTGCTGTTTCAAGTGCCACTGTATCTGTAATGCCTCTAACAACCACACAGTGTTACAATAACCTTGCAGAGCATCGTCTGATAGTGCCGTGGGAAGCCGGGCAGTCCCAGGTAACACGGGCTTTTTGCTCTTTGCATTAGTGGCAGTTAATTGGAAGCTGGATTTGCTTAACGCTGTGTCCAAATACATTCTCTGCTGCTCACATGCTGCATAAAAACGCACCAAAACATGTTTCTTACACCCATTTTAAAGATGGGGAACCAAAGTTGCAATAGTTGCATCGCTCAGCATTACAGGAGGAGCCTGAAACAGCCGGACACTGAACCAAAACCCACAGGGTGGTTTCATGCAAAGAACTCACCTTTCCCATGCACTGCAAATAGGTTAAATCTTACATTCACTACATACAATAAGCAAGGATGGGAGGAATTAAGGGGAAAAAAGAAAAAGTTTTGCTCTTATTTATAGCCCCACTCCGTGCTGCAGGAGAGCATGTGCCTGCTCACACCTGAGACTGTGAAGAACCACAGACAGACAGACACGTTCCCTACAAAAGGCTCACAAGGGACACGGAAATGGATCTTTTTCCCTGATCGAGAGGCTCAAACTGACAACATTCACTTTGTAGAAAAGTCATTTTACAGCTTTGAGCCCTGCTTTGCAGCAAACATGGTAAAATTCACAATGCCCCTGCAACGAAATGCAAGCCTGGACCTAGCCAGGATGTTAAACCATATCGGGTATCATCAGGAAGGAGAAAACGCTGTAGTTTCAATTTACCCTCTGAACATTTTACAGCTGTGAACAGGAAGAAACCCAAAAAACAATCAGCCATGTCCATTCAGCACTTCTGGCTTCAGACTCCCAAATGTCAACATTTTCAGCTGGTGCAGCATGGGATCAGCCATCTTCAAAGAAATGCATGGTATTTATTTCCCCCTTAAATCAGTTACTAATGCTACCCCAATTCCCCTCTCCCCCAACCAAAGCAGCCCTGACTTTTACAACAACGTTAAGCTCCAATATATAATACCATATCACCACTATAACTCCTGCAGTGGCTGCCAAGGGCGTGGATGCCAGGCAGGACTGGGGCTGTCGTGAGCAGATTCTGGGCGCGACTGGTCCAGGGATGCTCAATCCTTCATGTGTGATACAATCAGACTTCGTATTTGCAGCAGCCTGAAAGGTTCCTTGCATACAGAAATTCAATTAAAGAACTGAAAGGCGGCCTCTTGCACCAATTTGCCCAGACAGGCACATCAATTTCTGCCCACAGTTAACTAGGGTGAAAAAAACAAAATGAAATCTGAGAGTAAAGCTCATTCTCTATTGACTAAAATTCATACTCTGCTTTCAGATAAAGGCCACTGTCAATCCACCACCTTTGTCCAAACCAGTCAGAATAAGCGTCAACAGTAGGAAATGCTGAGGGTGGTATTCAAACCAGGGAAAACTTCTAAGTGACAAGAGAAATAAAAAGACTGCGGGGAAGCAGAGTGACCGGAGGTTACACAACCGCTGAGAAGGAACAGGACCAGCTAAACAACCTGGAAGATAAATACTCTTCATTGTGATGGGCTACATCTTGAATTTGTTCCCTTGCTTTTTTTTTTTTTTTTTTTTTTAATCTCCTTATCTAGGTAAATTCCCTTTATTGGTCTACTTTTCAAGTAGTCCTCAAATCATCTGGACTTCAATCCGCACTTTGGAAACACATGATGCAAGCGAGAGGTCCATCCCTGGTCCTCACTGCTACACTGCTGCTGCCATGACCAACCCTCTCCTTTCCTCTCCTCTCCTAACTGCCTGTACTTAAAACTTATCAACTGTGATATTAAGAGAAAAGGTAAAGCAAGAGACAGGGCTCATTTATTCTTCTTGCTGCTTCACTTATGAGACGTCACCAGAGCCAGGACTGCTAATCAAAATGTCCTTTTAGATGTATGGTGGCTTTTTTTAATATGGAATGTTGATTAAAGATTTAACTCAGATCATAAAACTGATTTTATTCAGTGCTTCCAAAAAGTCTTAAAAGTTTGGTGAGCACCTCCTTCCTCATTTCAGTATTTGCTGATGATAACTGACCACCCCGAATAGCCCAGAAATGAACTCCATCACAGGGACGTTACGCTCCACAGAATATGCAGCTTCTGGTAATACTGAAAAATTCAACAGTTTAAATTATTTTAATTCAGAGGGAAAACAACAACAAACACGTTCCTGAAAGAATTCAGAAAATCAGCTATTCAAAAATTATCTCCCCGTTAGGATTGTAACATCAGAAAAACATTACCTTCATCTTTTCTTTTCTTTTTTTTTCATTTTTGTATCATTTTGCAATAATTTCAAGCATTAAAGTGGTTTATTGGAAAAATACGTAACATATAGTCTTCTCTGGACACAAAGGTATCTCGCTCACTATTATGCACAGGAACACTCACATCTTAGAATAAAAGAGACAAATAGAAAGTAGACCACAGGAACACAGTACAATTTAACTGTAATGCAAAGCTGCAACATTTCCTTCAAAAGTTGGCTGCTGTGACTTTCATGACCATGTACAAGTCATAAATATAAACCCTTTAAACCTAACACAATTCAATTTGAAATGAAATTCTGAAGCATCCACAGTTTTTCAAGCTCATGCTTTAAACACATGAATTCTGTTACTGCATGGATTTTCATTCAAATTTATGAAACCGCATGAAAACACAGATCTTGAAATGGATACTTCCATCAAACACCAGCACAGACCACAGCTCTGCATCCCACCTGGCTGCCGCAGGAACCGCTGCTCGGTCCTTGCCAGACCCCAGCATCTCAGGTATGTGGTATGATCTATATGACAAGTAATATAAAGTATGTGTTTGCACAGCCTCCCTGCTCCTGCCTCGCTTCCCAGGGATTTCAACCGACTCCTCCCAGGCCTTCAACATACCAAGGAATAACTTAAGTCTTGTCTGTTGGCCACTTTGCACTGAAAAACAAAGTGCTGGAAGTGTTACTTGAAAGAGCTGCATCAGAGGGAGAATACTCCTGTCACAGCGATGTGATGAAACATACTCTGAAATCGGTACCACCCGGACAACAGCTCTCCTTTCTGAACACCCATCCCAGGGTTTCTCTGGAGCAATGAGAGATCGTGAGATGCTGAGGGCACCCTCAGCAGGCAATGCCAGATGCTGAAGATGACAAAAGCACGACCAAGTCCCTAGAGTCTCAGTTTGGAGAAGAGCCACACTAACATTATGCCTAAGCAAACCCCACAGAATAAAATATACCACAATACATGCCCTCCCCGTCATCCTAGAACCAGCCAGAATAAAAGATACTCCATTCACACGTGATTTCATCCAACATGATAAAACCCCTTAGGACGTGTTGGCTTGAGGAAGGCAAGGTCAGTCTGAGGCCAACGCACTGACCTCGTTTTTATTCACTCTTTCTAAGGAACAAAATCTGAGGACTGGGGGCTCAGTCCTGCTCGATATGCTGGTGCAAAGAGGGAGGAAGAAGAGGAGGGTGAACGAAGCACTTTGATCCTGTTCCTCTGAACAAACGGCAAGCCAGAAACCCAGAGGAGCAACAGCACTGAAGTAACAGCGGGCAGCTATTGCAGTCACCACAAATGAGCGAGGCAGCAAATCCCACCCCGCTCCTGCAGCCCCACCTGAAGGGAGAAGCTCAGGGACAGGCATGGGTTTAAAGACATCAGGGAATTTGGACTTGAACCGCCAAGATCTGAGCTGGGTGATCTAAACCACCACCCTTGGTCACAATTCAAACACACCAGCACCCTCCCGCCATTTCAGAGATGATGAAGGCTCAAGGGGGTAGGGAAAGCCAGGGTGGGCATGAACAGGAGTTCCACACCTCCCAACCCTCATCCAGCATCCCCACAAGCAGCCCAGCCACCACAGGAACCTGTCACCTTCCCGATGGCTCATACCTCACCAGGACAGTGCTGGGCTGTAGGATTTTTATTTCATGCCAAATCAAATGATTTACACCAGCTATAAAACCAGGAAGCTGGCTGCATCTTCTCTTCCGTAGCAACCTGCACCCATCCAACAGCGCACAGTTTAGTCCAGATTTTTTTTTTTTTTTTTTAATGACCACCTTCCATACAAGCTCAGTTGCTCAATAGGATGTGCCTGCTTTGCTGGCAAAAAAAAAGCCTATGAGTCAACTGGAGTTCAGATCCATAACAACAAAATGATGGAAAAAATTGTAATAGAAAGAGCCAGAAAGCTTCATTCTTGGCTGCTGCATACTAAGAATTAAATGCTGTTAGCTAGCTCAGTGTACGGAGTCAGTATCTTTCGGTACTAGTTTAAACTTCATGAAGATAATAAGGAGTAATCACATTGCACAAATGTTTCGTCAAAACTAACTTGGAAAAACTAGGCACTAAGAGCCAGTTCATGACACATTTTGTTTTTGCTGGGCAGGATGCCTAGAATACCTAAAACTCCCCTTATTTTCCCTGAACAAGTAGGCAGCCGTTCAAGTGCCCCAAAAGCCCAACCACGGGGGGTGGGAAGTGATTAATGCTACACCAGCTGACCTGCTGCAGGCCTTATCCTTTTCCAGATAAAATTAGAAAATACTTCATCCTCCCTTTAATTTGCATGATATTCACCTGCATTTTCAACACTTATTACTGGTTCATGACAGAATAACTAGACTGAAGACTGAATGTGAAATAGAGTTTCATTTCCCAGACCACGTCTTATATTTTAATTAATTCTAATAACTGCTTATAGCTATTAGCACAGTACCAAGTTGGGACTTGCACATATATAACATTTCATTAAAGCTATTTCTGCAGGAGTGTTTTTGCAGATTATTTTTCCAAGTCCCTGGTTTTGTTTGGAAGTTGGGGTCAGCGGGCATGGGCTGGGCTGGCTGGCTGAGAAGCCAGTCCCACCTAAGCTGAAGGAGAAGTGTGGGAGAGGGTCTCCCCGCTTTGCATTTATGGCTTCTTCAGAGGAAAATCGAAGGTTCACACACTTCCATGCTTAGCAGATGCTTGCATTCAAAAGCCTTTGCTCCTACAAATCCCAGCTCAACCCCACCTTGCCCTGGTGCCCACAGACGCAGGGGGGCCCTGCTGGCACTGAAGACCTCAGACCTTGGTCCACAGCAGTAACTCCTCATCCGGCTGGATCCAGACAATCCACGTCCACGTGGGTGTTTGGGGGCTGTTACACAAAAAAGAGGATTATTTCCTTAGACTTACAGTTGCTGGAAACTATTTGACACTTGGAAGGGAAGGACTACAGCCCGCAGAGGCAGGTGGCTCCAGCCCCCGCCTCCGCTGGTGGTGGGAAGCAGGGAAGGACCACCGAGAAATCCCAGCATCCCTGAGCAATGGAACTACCACCTGACATTCAAACCAAACAAAGTTTAAGGCGCTATAAAAAATCTGTACTACATTTTCTTCTGAGGCAAGTAATCTATTATCGGCACAGTTTTCCATCACCCAAGAAGCCGTGTGAAACCAATGAAAATATTTCCATACAGGGAAAGTTTCGATGTTTTCTTCCAAGTAACTTTGCAGCCAATTAATTCAGCGAAACATGCAAAACTCGCACAGAAACAGGCCTGCCTTCCAGCCAGCACAGATCGTGCCTTTCTTCTCTTTAAGTAGGAAACCCAGTTCATTTTCTAAAAATGGTTTCCATTTCATAGTCACGAAAGTAATATTCCAAGTGTCCTCTCCCCTCAGTGAAACTATTTCACGTAATTCCTGCAGCATCTGGTTTTATTTCATGAAATCTATCATTTCATGTCTGGCTTTGTCATGCAACTGTTACAATTGAGACAAGGGATGTGAACTAAAATGGGGATAAGATTTTACAGTGTGTTTATTTTGACTTCTGAAAAGCTTCATTAAGGTCCAGACTATCCTTTTGGACAGGGGAATATGATTTCTGCTTCCAGTGGTTTCCTCCTGAATTCAACCCAAAGACAGAAATACCTAGAGAAATGAGATCTTTGTGTTCTCTTTTTTATTGAGCCTTAAATAATTACGCCTTTCTATGCGTGGCACAATCCATATTTGAAAAAGACAAGTGGGAAAACACATGAAATCCAGTGATTTGTAACTGAAGACTGAGGAAAAACAGACACTTTATGTGAGGTTTTAGGTTTTCACTGTGAAGGCAGCAGGGGAAAAAATGCAAGTGAATTTATAGGCATGATCTTTCTTTAAATCCTTCCCAAAGAACCAGGAAATAATCAGGTCTGAGCAAAGTTTTGATAAGCAGCTTTCCAGTGCGGAAATAATATTTTTTTTGTGATAATGTTGGCCAGCAGTACAGAAAAATGGCTGTTTGGGGCACTTCGCTACTACTAGGACATGAAATCCCTTCTGGCAGGATCTGCTTAGAAAGCTTCATCCAAAGCCAGCTACCTGCAACACCCCGAAGCTCTCCACCACTTTTACTCCAAATTCATGGTATAATACCTTCAGGGACACAGAAGATTTGGTTCCCAGTGATGAGTCTTCCCCCGATTTCCTAGACCATAAGCATCTCTGTAACACCAGACTGGTGCAGCTTTGCCCAGAGAAGAGGACTGTGATGCCTCCTGAACCACTGTTTCAAAAAAAAATCTATCTCTAGTACTTGTGCTGCTATTATTACTATTATCATCACCATCATTTTTACCCTCTGGTATTCTCTTTCCCAGTTGCATTAGGAGTACTTGTAGGCTCTTCCCTACTGGGAAGAAATCCGCTTTTTCACTCTGAGCTTGCAGGATGGCATGCTCTCGCTACAACACGGTCTCCAAAAGATGCCCCCCTTTCAGGAGTTCTCTTTAGCCTTGTAATTTGCCAGTATGCTAATTCCTGGTATTAATAATCACTTGCTGTATCTGGTCGCCTGTGCAGCATTTGCCACTTAAAAGGATTTCACACGCACCAGAACACACTTACTCTGGGAAAGCATTTGATCTGGAGTAACATGCGGTGCCCTAAATTGTGTAAAGCCAAACTGCATTAGCTCACTGGGGCTTAGGCTTAGTATATCGTAAATATATCGCTTTAAACATATCCACTTTTGATCTGAAATCAGAGGAAGAATAATAAAATAATCCACTAAAGATGGGAGCTTGGGAAGATGCAGTGACTAAAAGCGTCCTTTGTTTTGAGGCTAAGCTGGCTCTGAACCAGAGCCCTCTTACCAGAGATGGAGAAAGCAGTTAATTTGTTCAGCTACTAAAAACCCGATTAAAGTACAAGGCTAAAGCACATTAAATAACATCACTTTCCTTCTCAAAGCCAATCAAATGGTTGTATAAAACAAACAGAAACATTTTATAATTCAAATGGAAAAGGAAAGGAGGTTGAATTTGCACAAGACAGACCCAGGCACAGCCTTTTTCAAAGTATTTTTCTCTCCAGGAGAGAAGCAGGAGCAACCTGTCTTCCATTCGGGAAACGCTTGGCATGCTGGCAAGTAATCCATCATGTCAAGCTCTTTTTTTTTTTCCTTCAAGTAATTATTTAGAGCTCACAGTGTATTAATTTAACGGTAGGTCTCATCTACATAGTATGCTAAAAGCTCACATTTAATCAGAAATCAGCCTCACGCTTCCTAAGCACCACCTCTCCCTCGTTTCTTTGATTGGCCTGACTCCGGCAGCGGTGATGAAGGACAAGAGCCTTTTATTCCCAGGCAGGCAGCGCAAGGCACCCAAACCCGGTAACTCATCTTGAATGACACAGCGGTCAGTTCCAGGGCTGGGCCAACAACTCATGCAGAGCAATTTATCCAGTTCAGACAACAAATTCAACCACCTTCCCCACTTACGAGCTGCCAAAAGTGTTGATATTTTATAAGTGCATAAAATATTTACAGCTTAGGACGAGCATATTAATACAAGCATCTTGAAAGGCTACAGCAATCAGCAGTAACCCCAAAGCCTCGGCACCGCGCACGTGCTACAGCACGTTCCAACAAACGTACGGAAACTGGTGACATATCTGAGGGACAGCGGGGGGACAGCAAAGCTGGTTTCGGCGACATTCGGAGCTACGTTAACCCACACTGTATATGTGACACGTGCATGAGCAGAAGGTACTACAGTAGCCTCGCTGGTTACTGTAATGTAACTGATAACAATAGAACCGATGCCACAGGACAGAAGCTAGAGCGATCTGGGGATACAACCAAATACAAATGACAGGGTCTATCATCATTTGTTAATGCTCCACATCCCTTTCACGAAAGGACAGCTCTCTAACAAATGACACCCCCACCCCCCTTCCCTCCCAGCCTAATGCAAACCCAAACGCTCCACTTTGCATTTCATTCGAATCGCAAGAGACATTTCAGGAGGTAACAAATTGAAGGGATTTTTGCCCTATATATTTTCACAACAATAATTTGCTTTACTTTATGCAAAAAATGTCATGAATATGTATTCCAATAGCAGCACACATAAATCAGAGCTTGGGGTGAATACACAGCACGCAGCTCCTCAATTAGAAACCTGCCTTCCCCGGGGATTAAGCAGAACGTTTGCCGAACACCAGGAGCCACTCTGGCCACAGCAGAAAGAGGTTTAAGTAATGTGTTGCCCCAGCACTGTGTATGCCCAGCCGCCCTTCCCGCAGCCACCTCTGCTCTGCTTCCCTCTCAGAGATGTTTGATAACGTGCAGGGTTTGCTGGGCCACCTGGTCCCAGGCATTCACAGGTCACAGAGGTATCAGCCCATAACGCTCATCCTCAGCAAAAAGCACTTGTCTGAAACAGCCCAGCGTTGCTCTCAGTGACACCTGGCTTATTCGCAGGATGTGGTGCAAAGTACCAAGTCTCTGTTTTCCTTCATGCTTTCCCAGGTTGGGGCAATGCCAGGGAGGGAGATTATTTTTTTCACAGCATTATTATATGAAGAAGTGATATTCAATAAAATAGCATATTTTATCCAGAGACCAGATATAAATGGTGACACAATGCTGGTGCAAGCCCAGTTCACTCAAGGAGGATTTGGTGCTGTGGCTATCCACATCACACCGTACCAGCTAACCCGCTCTGCTGCTGGCTGAGCAACACCCTGCCTGAAGATTCAGCCAGGCTGATACAGGACTCACACACAGCTCTTAGAAATAAAAATCTCTTTTGACTGACACATGTGGTTCTCACCCCGAGATAACCCTCTCTGCCTGGATGTGGAAGCTCACCGGCCTTCTTTTTCCTGCAGAAATAACTGGAGTTGCATTTCGCTG
>JAVJGJ010000001.1:100963919-100979667 GCA_035590215.1 Microhierax caerulescens
AGGGGGCCCTGCCCGTGGCGGGGGGCGGCACTGGGGGATCTTTAAGGTCCTTCCCACCCAAACCATTCTGTGATTCTATGGTTCTTTTAGAAAAGTGCTTTTAGAAAACCCGATCAGGCTGCATTTCAGAGACCGGCAGTGGGAGGCAGGGGAGCCCCAGCCCAGGAGCTGGGGTGCTCGTGCTGCAGCGTGCTTTGGGGAGAGCTGCGGGCGGCTGTTCACGCTGGCCAAGATGCACCTTTGCTGTGCTGTGGTCCCACGGACTGACATCAGGCCCTGCAAACCCCTCTGCAAACTAATCCCAAGACGATCCTCACCATCTTCTGGTGACCTGCAAAGGCACAGAGTGTAGTTGCTCCAGCAACATGGTGTGTCCAGAGAGGAGGAGTTGGGGGTCTTACGTGTGCCCCTGGATGGCGGCAGTGCCACAGCTCTGCATGGACTAGGTCCTCTGAAATGCAAAGCTGGGAGAACAGACCCCAGTCAAACTTTACAGAAACCAGCAAGCACTGGAGACTTCACAAAGTTCCAAGCCTGGCCCAAATCCCTTATTGTACCCAGATCACAGGTTTAGAAAGGATTCTGCATATCTCCTACAGAAAATCTGATCTACAGAACTGCAAAGTTTTACAACTATCATCAGCATCAATCACACTGTCAAAAGAAAGGTTCAGTTCCACTCGGACCAGTGCTTTGACTCAGATTACATCCACGAGCATTACTTTGAAGCAGCAGCAATCATCAAAACAGAAAACTGATGAAACACTCAGGGAAAACATGTTTTCAAATACTCCATTAAGTCATCCTCAATCACAGGGATTATTTTTTGTATCATGAGCAGGCAGGATCATACATCTTCCAAAAATATTGAGAGCAGAGCAATGCTAATGTCACCTGAATCAATTAACTGGAAACATTCATACCACAACCAGCAGAATGCCAGGACAACTCTCACAAGGACAAGCCAACTGGATCATGAAGGAAAACCATGTGCCTGTCTGCATCTCACTCTGTGTCTGTTGAAGGCCTCTAGAAAGGAGAACAGCAGGGCAGGGAGAAAGAGGCTGGTGTTGGATGCACGTTCCTGCCCTGGAACGAACGATGGCTATGGATTTGTTCTCAATGCTCAGATTTCTTCGCATGATGTGAGGCCCTGTATTTCCATGCTTAGGAATTCATCACGCTCATCATCGCATTTCCATCATCACTTACTTCATCATCAAATGGGTTCTCAGCAATAAACCTGGGTTCTATGCTTTCGTAGATTCAGCAATACTCTACTCTGAGGGCATGCCCATAGGAATGATAAAGATCCCTAGACCCAGATACTGCATCCCATTTCAACAGAAAATTTTCTACCTACTGTGGTGACAAACCAAGAGAAACAGGAAAACGCCTGAATAAAGACTTGCCTTTTTTTATATTTGCACAACTCATAAAACCAGATGGGTTTACTCTTTTTAATATGTTAAGATTTCCCCTTAGCTAACATCAAGAAGTTGCCATTTTCTGCCAACAGGGAATTCATTGCGGATCAGCTCAAAAGGCACAAGAGCATAAAAGTGGGTATTTTGTAATAATTTCAGTTATTACCTGCTGTCCTGCACACGTTTATGGTGAAATGTTAGCTCACTTCTTCAAGATATGATCATGCCACTTCCAGGACATCATAATTTAAACAGCGATTCTTATGTAACACGCAGGAACCGCAAGGCAAGACGTCATGGAATATGTTTTATATTTGTACATGCTCAGGAGGAACATTTGCTGTCTTTAAATAGCATCGCCTTTCAAAGAAACTGATAGAGAAAAGAAAAAGTAGATAATGACAGTCTGGGAATGAGCCTTTTACAGGCAGGTCCTCTCTGAGCAGAGCCCCGTGCAGGGCAACCGGGTGCTCCAGCACTGCAGGAGCATTAGAAATTTAAACTTATATCCGAGATGATAAACAAGAAAGAAGCAACAATTGGTTTTCTTAGGTGTGAAGTGCCTAGCTTATGCAGTGTGTCGGTAAGTATTTAAGATAAGTGGACTGACCGCCACGCTGCTCGCTGGAAGGCAGGAGCTGCTTCACATTGATAGTTCAGACCCACGGTGTCTGTTGGCTTCAGACTTCTCATGTACTGCAGGTGTTCAGGCCACCGAGACCTGCCTTTCCTTGACCCAGCCCCGGGACTGTTAGCTATCAGCTGTGTCACTACACTTCACATGTCCTCAATAGTTTTCCTTTTTCTTTTTTTTAAAGCAACATTTCAATCACCCTTAGAAGAGAAACATATTTTCTAAGGTGGGGACGATTTCTCAAAGCTGCTCTTCCTTGACAGTATAAATGTCTCCTGCAGTGATTTTTTTTTTCCACCTAAGCATCACTGATGCATTGAATTCTGTTCATCTTCCTTCCGACCTGCTGTTTATGTGAAAAAACAAATTTTGTCAATAAGAGCAGTGCCAGAAGATGCATTTGAGATGTCTACTCTGTCAGCTGCATCTCCACAACTCATCAATGCCAGTGTGCATGTCCCTGCTACCTGTACATCAACTCTCAGATTAGCACACATTTTTATGGCCCATCTAAACCTCCCTAAAGTGGTTTGAAATGAAAGCGCTGACGCATCAGCCCTCGCTGCAGAACACAAGTGCCAAATGCAGTATCCGCACAAAAGGCAGCAGATATCATCTTTGAGCATCTCTACTAGTGATGTACAAGGAAGGGTCAAACAAGGAACAGCAGCAGGAAAAAAATCAAATAGAAAAATCTGTAACACCTGCCAATGCAGACTTTTAACTGGCTCAGATGGGCTGGCAAGCGCAGCAGCGATGAGGAGGATGAAGTCAGGCACGCTAATCTGATTAACAGGTGATTAAAGGACAAGGATTGAGAAAGGAAGGGGGCAAAGGGCTAACAAATACCACACTCCCAACAGCAGAAGGGAGGACACTGTCTGCCTTGATGATGAAATGAGTGTAGTTTTGACAGATCTGGGTCTGCTGTGCTTAACCTCTCCTGCAAGGAGATTTTGAGCTGATTTGTTCTGTCAGAAGAAATCCTTCCTGCTGCTGAGCGCTTCCCCTGCGTATTATGAATTAGCCAGCAGCAGGGTTCAGAATCAACTTGGACATCACTTGCTGTAAACTTGTGCGCATATTCTGTGCTTTACAGCTTTCCCAGAGTTGCCTTATAAACACATACGAGTTGTGAAGCGAGGCCACACAAACAGAGGTGACATAAGGACCGCAAGGTGCAGCTCTTCTCAGCGATCCCAAATGCAGGCATCCAGCCCGAGGCATTTATCCAAACTCCCACTGCAGGAGTTAAACTTAAGCAGCATGAATCACCCCAAGTGCCCAACTCTTTCTTCTCATTATAAAGGACACATACCCCCCTCCGGGATTTCTCAGCAAGAGATGGAAGAGGAGACCCTTCACCTAAGAAGCCCAGAGTTGCGGCAGCACAGCCGGCAGCATCGTGCGGCCACAGCCAGGCGCGTCCGAGGTGGCACCACTTTTGCACGCACAGCATGACGAGATGGAAATACATTCAGGAGTCCTCTCTCTGCCTTCAGCCACACTCAGGCCTAGGTCTTTGAGAAGGGAGTGAAACTGGATGTGGCCAACAGCCAGTGCTTGGTGAAGAGAAGAAATGGAAGGGCCCAAGAAAAAACAACTCTCCATTTGCTTGATCTGTGGCTCTGCTGATTCTGCAGCTCCCCGCCCCCATCCAGGCTCCAGGCACCCTCTCCACTGAGCACCTCCCCAGTGCAGAAGCCCTTTGGCACCCTCCTTTACACCCACTGTCCTGCTCTGAAATGGTTCCAACTCAAAAATATTTTCTGAGGCTGAGGTTCCTGAGCTACACAGCGTGGTCAGGGTGTGGGCAGCCCTAGCAATGGCCTCACTTTTATCCTCAGCTCCTTCCCTGATAAATCCCAATGTTTTCATGGCTGCTGACACAGACGTGACTTTTTCAGGAGCTGCCCACGATAAGCCACTAAAATGCCAACCCCCAACTCCACACACAGAGGACAGAGTTTCACAAAGCAAAAACTGGAAAAGCAGAGAAATCAGTGGGCACGCACGACCCTGCATCAAACGTGGGTCAACCATAACAATACTTCTATATTTAAAGTACCAAACGCCTCTGAAGCAATGCTAACAGAGAAACCTGCCCGCGTGTTTACTCCTAAGTGCCACAGGCCCCTCCAGGTGATTGCCAAGAACATTTGCACAAAGGGCTGTTCATGCCCTTCACTTGACATTATCA
Organism: Microhierax caerulescens; assembly: GCA_035590215.1. Taxonomy (NCBI): domain Eukaryota; kingdom Metazoa; phylum Chordata; class Aves; order Falconiformes; family Falconidae; genus Microhierax; species Microhierax caerulescens. The sequence goes on from JAVJGJ010000001.1 coordinate 100,968,181, forward strand.
GATTGTGCTGGGGCTGGCTGAGCCCTGCAGCAGCCCTCACAGGGCTGTGCTTGTGTCTGTAGCTGGAAAGATGGTGATAACGCACCGGTGCTGCACAGCACCCAGGCTGCCCCTCCAACCCCCCCCCCCACACCAGTACGCTGCGGGTGGGCAAGACCTTGGGAAGGGGCACTGCCAGGACAGCTGACCCAGAGTGACCAACGGAATGTTCCATACCATGTAACGCCTGCTCAGATGTAAAAGCTAAAGAGAAAGGAGGAGGATGGGGCCCATTCGTTATTTACGTTTGCCTTCTGGAGCAACGACTACGCACACTGAAGCCCGGCTTCCCGGGAAGCGGCCAAACATCGTCTGCTGATGGGAAGTAGAGAATAACATATTTTGTCTTCCTTTGCTTCTGCACATACAACTTTTGCTATTGCTTCATTAAACCGTCTTTACCTTGACCAAAAAGTGGGGTTTTTTTCCATTCTATTTCCTCTCTCCCTGCTCTGCTGAGGAGGGGAGTGATAGAGTGGTTTGGCGGACACCGGGCATCCAGCCAAGGTCAACCCACCGCACAGATATTCTTTACAGTCTGTTCTATTTACAGGATACACATTTGCCAAGAGCTAAATGCTTTCAATGAGATTGATCTAATACAGGCTGCTCATTTAGAATAAAGTTCTCCTTTTTCCTTTACAGTGAAGCTTTCCAATAATGAAAGCAGCCGGTCCCAAAATGTCCCAGGACTTACTCTTAACTGGAATTGAAATATGGAAATCCAAGAAAAAAAAAATCTCATTTACACCCCTTGAGATGTACTCCTAAGCCAGAAAAGTCAGCAGAACCAATACCATTCCCTCAGCGCAGTGCCCAAAGTTCTTCAGCCTTGGGCCAGGTCTCCTGCAGCTGTAAAAAAAATATTGCTCTTCTCTCTCCATAAACCTACATGAATTTCCACCACCAGCATAACTACCAACTGAACACAACCTCTACCAGACATACCTATTCATTTATCTACAGTTCAAAGAATGTACCTAAGGTGTGTATATCTGCTTGAAGAGCATGTACTGTGCACTACTTCAAATGTTGCTATAAAACAAGGAGTTTTATGAATACCTGTTGTTTAGTTAATCATTGATTTATTTCTGAAACCTGCATACTGGAAGTCAGATCAACTTTATGAGAAAAAGGAAGAGAGATACAATTTTATGGGAAGATAAAAAAAAGAGGTTTATTATATATTACCATTATAGTTCCTCCTTCAGATGTTTCAATGTCTAAAGAAATTTAAAGCTCCCTCTGTATTTTCTTCCCTCCTCTATAGCGATGATTGCCTTTAGATATATATACCAGTTACAGTAATATAACCAAAAATGATGACATGTCATAGGTATTTTATTATGCATTCAATTTTTTAGGAGTTGGATTATAACTGCACCGCACAAGCCTGGTCAGTAAAACTGAGAAAACTTCTGCACAGATAGCAAAACCGACAATTTCCTATTTCATATCGCATTTTCAAAAGCACTGAACATATCGCCCTCTTAAACGTTACAGGTCTTCTAAATTTGATACCAACAAACACATTTTTCCTTTTACACGTGTCACAGAGAGTCAAGCAAATCCATTAAACACGCACATACCGCTACACCGGGAACGAGGTGCTCCCCCCACCAAATGAAATCAAAGCAGCCCAGGCACATGCTCCCCCAGGGTGCTCAGTTTTTAAGTAGATAGTTCTCAATTTTATTGTTCAGAAAGATGCTGGGAAAAGGGGAGGAGAGGAGCAATTTGGCATCGAAGTGTCCCTCACAAAAAATGAAAATACAGTTGCTATAAATGTTTTTAAATACCACAGAGAATTTAAAAACAAGAGATACTTTCCAGCTAAAATCAAAGTAGAATATACAGCCAAGTTCCCTGCCTGACGTGTAAATCTCTACCAAGAGCAGCTTTTGGAGCCACGGAAGACACAAATGAGACCGGCACACCCACTACGTCTTCTATCCCACCAACACATGGTTTTGCCAGAAGCATCTCCCTCTCAAGGGAGTTGGGGTCTTGCCCACACAGTTCACAGCCCACACCCCCCCTTCAACCTCATCCAGGGCACGTGGCTCCTGTCCTCCCCAGTCACCATGGGATACAGCTCCACGTCATCGGGTCATTAAACCAGAAGAGCAAAACCTGCTCCACAAAGAGCCTTCACAATATGCTAACCCCATACCTGCCTCTGGTCCCTCGCCTCGCTTGGGCAAACCAAAAAGCACACTTCACTCACCAGAAATGCTCCTCAATGAGCCTGTTCTTGCACTGGGGACCCCAGTCAACACTGGATGCAGCTTCAGCTACTGTTAAGCTTGTACATTAGTGGAAGAAAGTAATATTTAATGCCAGTTTCAGCCGAGGTAACCATCCTGTTACTGCTCTTGAATGTTCTCCTTGTATCACACAAATGATAATCCCTGAACAACTGTTTGCTCCTGTAATTTAATCTAAATAGACAACATAACTCTTGTAAAAATGAGACAAAAGACATGACAAGACACTCGTTCGTGTATTTGACAAAAGCAGCAGATGATGTAAATGAATGATTTTGAAAGGCTTTTAAAATGGCTCACTTGTCTGATTTTTGACTGTCAGCAAAAATTATCATTGAGACGCCCTGCTTAAAAAGTTCTGTATGCTGTTCCTGCAGCTCTCGCAAATCGCAGTAACTAAGACCTCCAAGGCAGTGATCAAACAGGTTTGTTTTCTTAATAATGTTTAAGTCTTCTGTATTTTGAAGCTTTTGCTCCATGGCCCCAAAAGCACACGGACATGCATTTTCAGCCAACATGGGGGCCCTTCAAGGAGACATGGGGGAGTTCATCAGCAAACCTTTGGCCAAGAGGTCAAGTCCCAGTAAAGCAGACATGGTCAGTATGGGAGGCTATCCATGCCTGCTATCAAAGTGAAGCAATGGAGAAGTGATGCCACTGCCCTGACAGGGTGGTGTGGGATGAACGGGCAGGCGAGGAGCAAGGCTGAGCAGCAAGCAGAGCTGATCACCTACCACCACGACACATCAACAGCCCCAACACCGGGCAGCAGCTCCTCCCTGTCTGGGCAGCAAAATTGCAAGAAAACTATGAGGGACTCGGTGGCTGTGATGACCTTGGACTAGCAATGCGGTTGCAACCCTCTGATAATGTAGGCAGCAAGAGCTGTGAAGGGGGTTGGGATGGACAATGTGGCTGATCATCCTTTTGGGTGCTCTGGCAAGATCTCTTGGTCTCCAGGTGCCAAGGCCACACACTGCCCCTTGCTTGCGGCTTTGGGCACAGCTGCAAGGAGTCTTTGGTGGGAACAGAAGACTTTGGGTGCTGTCAGAATAGCTCACTGCAAGATCTAGCTGGAAGATCACAAAACTGCATTTTCTTCCAGCCCTGTTTTTTTCAGACTGTGTTGAATGGAGACATCTGTGGTGGCCATTAAAGCAGGGGAGAGGGGAAGCCCTGAAGCAGGCAGCATGTGTCATCTCCTGTGACTCACTACCTCTGAGCACCCACTGGAGATGCCAAGGGAGCAAGAGCAGCGAAGGAGAAAAAAAGGCTCGCCAAAATCCAAGTTCACCAGGATGGTGAGGTGTTACAAGATCTGGAGCTGCCTGAGCAGAAACCAGAGCTATAGGAATGGTTTTTGTTGTTTTTTTTTTTAAATGTTCACAGCTAAAGCCCAGGTTCCTAACCCTCGAAAAATCCAGCAAGGAACATGAGCTTTTTGCTGACCCACACGTAGATTTAAGTAAAAATGGCCAAAGTCAAAATTGTGAATAGAAAACAGACATAATTCTATACCTTTATATGGTTTTAAACCTCAAACCCCAGGAAGGAGAGAGGAAACATTTTACATCTGGATACAAACATTCATTACATTCATTTATTTGTAGCTCTACAGCTGCAAAGCCAACCAAATCAGACCAAACAGAGGGGTGACAGCTGAGCCTCAGGTGTGGGTTTAGATTTACTCTCCTGAAGTTCTCAGCTGCTTGGAGGGGACTGGGAAGAGGTGGGGGGTGGGGGTGGTATGTGTGTCCTGCCAGCAGAGGGGACCCAAGGAAAGTCACGGAGAGATGTTTCAACCCAGGAATTTGGACCAATTCTCTCCATCCTGAGCTCCAGAGACAAAATGGGCAGGCACGGGGGGCATACTGAGCGTGTGGGGTTACCACAGACACAGCTGTGCTACAGGACCCCATAAGCAAAAGGAGAATATTTACAGTTACCTTCCTTTGGTGGGTGGATCAACATCTCTCGATGAAAAAGACCATACAGCAAGGATTTTTTTTGCCATTCACGATGTCTTTGCCAGCAATGTTAATGCTAGCTCTTAAGCATTAAAGGCTACAGCACCCACCCACAGTTCTGGCTCATCATTTAATATCCAGCTTAGATCCTTCATTCGGAAAGCAAACAAAATGCACCCTTAGGCAATTATAAAAATACGCCCTTAGCACAATCAATGCTTGAAGGACACCAAAGCAACAAATAAGATAAAAGATACTGGAAACAGGCTGCCAAGCTGAACAGGTCAGCAATGAGGCTGTTTATGACTGTGCCTTCTCCTGCAGAGGTACCCACCTGCCGCGGTTTGGGAGATGTGCAGGACGGGGGTGTGCAAAATGCTGGGCACTGAAGAAGCACTTAAGAGCTGACATACCAGGAGCATCCCCAGCAACTCTGGCCAGGAGTGAGGCACTTGGGAGGTGCTGCTTGACCTGGTGTTCTGGCAGCTGGCACCCCAGGGAGCAAGGAAGGGTGACAACACCAAGGATCATCGTCCTCCTAAAGTGAGCAGGCCAGCATGGAAATTCCTTTGTTATCTATTGTTTTGGGTATTGCTATCACCTTGTGTCTTGGAAAAGCAGAGCTATAGGCTTAAACTCCTATCTTACTTATTAAGTTAGATATATTTAGTCCAAATGTGAATTTATATCCAATTGTCTCTCTCATTTTAACTCTGCTGCTTTGACAGAATGAAGTACCTTCTACAAAAATAAACTTGGGTTCTTTGTGCCTGAGGCAGATCTAAACAGTTACCTCCTCTATGGGATTACACATGAATTCTTCATTATAAGCTGCATTATTTGTGGCAGTTTCTGCAGCGTTAGGAAATTCTGATTCTCTTTTTGGTCCTGGCACTGAGCTTCAAGGCACAGATCTGATATTAAGGAACTGCGGTCAGCACAAAGCAGTATTTCCTAATAAAGCAAAAAAAAGGGGTGATCTTGGCTTGCTTAATGCCACTTCATTTGCATATGCCCACTAGCAGTACTTCAGTTAATTAATACATATTTTGTGTCTGTAGATGAATATGAAATAATGGGGTTATTATTGAAGCTTTAGGTATAAATTTATTCAATGAACAGTTTAGTTTACTTCCTGGTGTATTCTCCCAGTATTTTCTGTGTAAATAAGATATAGTAAAACTCTAGAAGGTGGTGACACACGACAAAATCCAAGAAGGATGCACTTGTATTTAAAGCTAGGTGAGTTAATTAGCTCATAAAACGGAAGAACTGTTTGGAGGGAGCAAGGGGTGGAAGGATGAGAAACAACACCTCCTTCCAGTGAAAAAAATCTGTTTTGAAAATATTAACCCTTCTGGCTCAAGTTCATGTCCAGAGGCCTTAATCCAGAAATGCACTTAAGAAGCACTGACATTTAAGCAGGCACAGTAGTGCCACAGGAATTAAGAGGACTGCCCAGGTGCTTGGAAGTTAAGTGCTCTGCTGGATCACAGCCTGACTAGTCAAAGGTGGATTTTGTTTTATTCTCTGATCTGCCTTCACCAGCTTCCTGTACCAGTGACTTCTATCCAGCTCTGGGAGAGAAAGGATGCAGAAAAGATTGCTAAAATCCTGACTGCAGAAAACCCCCTAATATATACTTCAGTTCCACACTCTCTAATACCTCAGTGACCACAATTTCAGGCAAAGCCAAGGAAGTTTTGGTCACCTACCTAAACTCTTACAGAACGTGAGGAAGGTATTTGGTTTGCAGCTTCATACCAGTGCAAGGAGGCAGCCCACGATGCAGAGGTCAAGCTGCGACATTTTCCCTTGCCATGGGACTCCTGAGAAACCCTGCAGTCAAGGAGATGAATGAAAACTGTGCAGTGTTACAGGGGTTAACTACCTTTTATGCATTATGGCAGTGGTGCATCATAGCGATTAGATCATCCATGAGGCAATAGGCTTCCTATGAATAATAAATGTGCCACAGGGAAGCCAGAAAGTTCACTGCTGTGATAGTAGTCGCTTTACAGGAAGCTCTGACTGTGAACGCTGGTCAAAACGAGCCCCACAGAGCACCACCTCTGCAGTCTCCATCGAGTATCACAAAGGACACACTAGACAGAAGGATAAATGCACTGGGAAACATAAATCATGTCTAGTTATTGCCACTGTTATTTTCAGTGATGTACTGGGCAAGTCTCAAGTGGTATCACATCGAGGGACATGCATTCAGCACCAGTCACAAAAGGAAAGAGGAGATTTTCCAGGATGGCTGAAGGAGATAAAGGATTAATTCCCACTGAATTTTGCCGGGAATTTTCTCCTCCTTGTCACATGAAGAAGTCACTCAGGTCAGCCAGTACTGGAAAAGCAGTGGAAGAAGTGAGACAACTAATTTGAGCAGACCACCAAACAATCTGATGCTACTTATCACTGCCATTAATCCTGCTACAGTCCAAAGGTGCCAGCACCTTCTCTAAACATGAGGCAGTGCAATTCCTACCCCAATCAAGCTTCACGTATACAAAAGCTACCTGCACACAGTAAAGCAGGTAAAGTGAGCTCCAGTACACAGGATCCATTTAGATCAAAGTAAGCCATGGGCTGGACACAGCACAGGCTGCCAGAGGCAGAGACGTTCAGAGCTGGGCACCACTGTGTTGTTAATAATCCTTATTAAGTCTTTTACATCTGCTTTGTAGTCACAGCATGCTGGAGTTTGTGACAGCACAATGGTGAATCATGCCCAGTAACACCAGAAAGCAAAAGGTCAGGAGGCAGCTGACTGGCATACAAACACGTTGGAATGAATTCCTTGGAAGAATGGATGTAACATGGCACAACCCATCGAACCTGGCCATATACTGAAATAAAATAAAATGCTATAAAGCAATCCCAAAGAGAAGGATACCTGCCTCAAAAGGATTTGGATGTTCAAGGAGTCCAGGAGGAGATGCAGCGTCCTCCAGCAAAACTGGGATGCCTGAAGGGCGAGCGCAGGAGGCAGGACAGAAAGGCCTGCCTTAATTCAGGAGTGCAACTGGCCTCACTACATGGCTGTGACAATATTTGGTCATGAATACCGTTACTGTTCCTATAATCCTCTGCTGACTTGGCAGAGCCGGGACAGACATACGCAGCGAAATGCAGTCACTCTCTGTTTCTTGCCATCACCATCAGACTGTCAGCTGAATTTTAACTGCGTTCTGTATCAGTGAGGAGTTCAGATGAAAAAGTAATACAGCTCGAACAGTTCTCAGAGCCAAGGCTGCGATTGCAGCAGGGGCTCTTGGAAAACAGTGGTTTTGTTTGTAAAAATGGACAGGTTTGACCTGAAAGTCCTTGAGAGAGGATGACTGCAAAGCCTTACAGAGACACTAAACACACCAAGAGCTGCTTGGGAATTTCTAACTACAAGCTTTTTGGTTGAAAATCACAGGAGTGTAACAGCATTGATTACATTTTCACCAGGAACAATCCTCAAGCCTAGGAGAAATCTGTAGTCAATGAAGAGAGTGCCTTACCCTTGAAAAAACCCAGCGCTCAGTGCTTATGAGACAGGACCGCTCCCAGGTCTGAGGCTACTGCCCTGCCTGGGTCACTGGAGGCCAGCAAGGGGATAAAATAAATTGTGTGGCTCTGGATGGGATGGGGAAGAGATCTGCATGTCCCACAGCCCTAGCAAGTGCATCACAAGCTAGTCTTCTCATAAGAAAGGACAGATGAAAAGACAAAAAAAAAAAAAAATAACCTTGCCTTTGCAGTCATGACGAACAGGGAGCTTTCGGAAAGCTTTATGAATATAATGGGATGAAAAAACCTTCATTTCCTCATCTCAGTTTATTATGAGCCTCATTTATTGGTGTGTAATTTCATGTCAAATTTTCTCTTGGCATTTCCCAAGCGTGCTTTTTCTAAGAAGACAAAGTTCAGTTTGGTTTGGAGTTGGTTTTTAGGAAGACACAAGCCTATTTTTTGTTTTATAGGGTAATTTATATCCTAGACACCATAGGCACATGCACAGAGTAAATGTGCTGCTGCTCACCTTGTATAGTGAAGAGTGAAAGGAAAAAGCAGATCTCAGAGAGTTATTATTTCAGACACCCAGAAATACTTTAAAGGACAGTTGTCCTCCAGGGAGTGATGCTATAAAACCAGCTTTCAGGGGGACTAACTTTGCTACATCTCAGCAATTCCTGACCAAATTGCAGCTGCCAGGCACTCGGACAGCCGGGACCGCTCCAGCTCATGCATCATCCCCACATTAATGAGTGCTCAGTGCTGGAAACGTGACCACAGCCCAGGCAACAGGGAACGGGAAGGGATGTCCCAGGGCTGTTCCACTCAGCAGGGTCCAGAGGGCTAATAAAGAAGCAAACCAGTGTGCCTTGCAGTACCGAGGGGAATATGTCAGTTGAAATGATACGGGAATCCTTCTTCAGCTACTCACACCTAACGCTGCTGTTTAAGAGGACTTACGTAATTTATTTCCCTGCAAGAACATGGAGGCTGAGAGCCAAAGCATGGCTGTGCCAAACCCACTGGCATCCCTCATGCCAGCTCCTTCACCTCCCAGACACAGCAGCCTATGGTGAACATCAGCACAACAAACCTCTGGCCCACACAGTCCTTAAAACGCCTGCTGAGACGCTGCAAAGATGCCATATCTCAGTGTGCCACGGCACCCCTGCCCCGCCAGGCGAGGAGCATCTGCTACAGCAGAGCCTCTTGAGTCTTCCCTGCAACGGCAAGGGCGGGCTGGCTGAGACACAGGGCGGCACTGCAGGTATTTCTGGGAAACCATCGCCTCAGCATCAAAGCCAGGACTGCCAGATAACTGAAATCTGTCATTCAAACTTCTCCACCAGAGCCCAGAACGGTGCAAATGTCAGAGCAGCTGGTGCTATGTATCTGCCATGTTTTATCCCAACAGCCATAATACAAACCACAGATGGTGAGGCACCTTGAGCCCCTGCCCCAACCTCACACCTAGCAGCCTTCAGGCATTTCCACATAAAATACCCAGGGAATGTGGCCAGGAATGGATGTGCCCCTGAGCAACACGCAGGAAAGGGTGAAAATGCAGAGACTCAAGACTTTGCCACATCTTTCTCCACGAGGATGGAAAGCTGGAAGCCCAGAAGTTAAAGGCTTGTGGAATGGGTGTCATGCCCAAGAAACACAGCATGTGATAGAAGAAAAAAAAATTTAAAAATCCATCTGTGTTGGGGATACTGGAGACGTCTTCGATGTCCACAGCCTGGATGTGGACAGAGGTGTGAGCACCCGAGCTTAAGCAGCCTCTGGAGCAACCTCACTGGACAACATCAGCATGGTCCAAACCTTACAGCAGGGGAAATTCAAATTCAAATTGCCACAAAATTCAGTGGGAAGAGCAACATGGGAATGACTCTGTTTCAGTAGGAGGAGCACAATTAGACCAAAGGTGAGCACTGAAGAAACCCTGCTCGTGATTTAAGCTCCATTTTCTAAAATCCATTGGTGGAAAGCATAAATAAACCAAACTTCACTAAGTCTCTACGAACCTGCGTGGCCACTCATCCTTGCTCCCCACAGCCCCCTGAGCTATGGAGATGCTGTGGCTGCTCTCCACGTCTGGCTTTCTCCACCCAAGCCCCAAGCCCAGGGTGATGGAGATGGACTCCGACATGGCCCAGCATGTTAAACCACCGTCTGGCAGATCCCTAACCACTGCTTGCCAGAGGCACTGATCCTGTAAAAATCAGTGAAAAGCTGGCACCTGCCACATTTCAAGTGAAGATAAGGCACGGCTGAGCCCTAAAATGGATTTCTTCATCTTACCAGTAAACCTCAACTGCAACACACGGCCTATTGCATGGCAAGAGTTATCATGTTTCCCAGCAAAGATGATCACTGTCTTGTCAGCAAGAACACTAGAATTAACCGGGGTGAAAACAGCAGTCCCTTCCCCCTCTTCTACCTGTCCCCATCAGTCAGCAGATAACAGGCAGGGATGACAAATCATTTTCTGTCAAGGGGAAGGAGCGAGGCGGGAGCTGTGCGGCTGCAATCTCCCTTCCCAAGGCGGGCCGGCTGCGAACCGCGCAGGCACTGCGGCGCTACGAGCGGAGCTGCTCTGGCTCCCAGCGCAGAGGTTATAGCCCGTTTAGAAATAATCGAAATACAGCTCCATTTCTGTGGAGGCGGCGGTGATGAAAAGCGTTTTACCAGTTTGGAAAACTACACCGCAGCTTCTTATAAAGCATCTTCAAGCACCTACAGTAAATACCGAGCTGACAACTAAAATGCCAAACACAGGATCTGAATTTGTACTTGTACTGATTCCTGCTCTTAAAATAAATGCAGGTAGTGATTGGATATTGTTCAGTGGTGGAAATATTTCTTCCAACCACACAACAATCACTCTGAAGAGAAAAATCAACTTCTCTAACAGGGATACACATTCAAATAAACATGCTGTGGCTGTACACAAAGGTAATGCATTACCTGTGTATCGCTATTTCTACAGCTATATTTCTAAGACCTTTTCCAAGGTCAGTACTACTCTGCCTCTTATTTTGTTTCAGGTTAACTTGATTTTTATGTGGAAACAGCCTTAAGCTCCAATTTTTACGTGGATTTTGGTGCCTGACTCATAAAGTACGTTTGAAAAGCTGGTCTTGAGTTTATATTATTGGCAAGTTTGGGTTTTAGGGGATTTTTTGTTGTTGTTGATTGGGGGTTTTTTTGTGTTTGTGTTTTTTTTTCTTTTTTAATTTTTATTAAACTGCAGCAGCCTTTAGGGTCTTGGCAAGCCATTGGTGGGTCTGTGATAGCCTGCACCAAACCCACTGCTACGGCTGCTCCATGCTACAGCGAGGCTTCTTGTGCCTGGAGACAGAGGAGGGAGATGCGCTCCAGCCCCACGCAGCTTCATCCTCAGACCAGGCTGGGCCAACTAACTCCTGTGTCTGTTAAATACAACTTCCCTGGGCTTCACTGGTTCCCCTGTTGCTTTTACCATGGTTCAGCCTCCAAATTCTCAAACTGCTTGCACTAACTCAAAAATCTCTTTCCCTGACAGGTGAGCTCAGAGTTTCACCCCCTTCCCCTCCTGCCAGCAGCCCCACTCGAGCATCCCCCACCGCTGGCACTGACTTCTGCATCATCTGCACCTGACCAACTGTGCGTAGGTTGCAGTTCCTAAGTATAAATTCTCAGAAATGCCAAAAGAGTGGATA
>JAVJGJ010000001.1:100979767-101029231 GCA_035590215.1 Microhierax caerulescens
AGAGTGGATATCTGAACAGTACATACTCCGTGACAACCAAATGATATCTGGTAATTCTACCCCAGAGTCTTCAACTAGTCAAAGGCTTGTTCTTCTCCTTCCTTGCAACCAGATGCGTTAACACCTCCTGCAGCCAAGCTCTAAATAAAGCCTGGGAGGCGTCTCACAGCAAAGCATATCTGTGCTCCTCAAAGTCCTTCCCTCAAAAACTCAGGCTGATTTGTTCCCACACTTCCCCAAAACCCCCTTCACTGCCACATTCGTAATTTCATGACTAATTCTGTCTCAGCAAAGCTAGGTGTAGATGGGGAAAAAACCCTGCACATCATGAGAAACTCGATTCAACCTACTGTGTCTCAGTGAACCCTCACAAAGTTAATAAAGCTTTATGAATAAATTACATGCTCTTCAGCTTCCTATTTTTCAAAGTGATAAAAAAATGTAACAATGCATCATTGCAGATCTCCTGGATCCCACCAATGCGCTGCATCCTGCAAGCCTCAGCATGCACGCTCATCATGCAGTGGCCGGCAAAGCCAGCAGATGTGACAGTCAATGGAGGAATGCTGGAATTCATGCCCAAGTGCTGATGGACAGAGTGGTTAAAAAAAGGGATTTCAGGTACTGCCTACACCCAGACTTTAATATATTAATCAGAAGAACTGAGAGAGAGAGACATTTGAAGATGATCAAATGCAAAAAGCACCGGCAAAACACCATTTCAAATGACAGCAGTAACACACATCGCAGAGTCAAAACGTGACACCTGATATTACATGTCTGCACGTTTGGCTGACATTATAAAAACAAATTCCACCTTAACCAGGGATATTTTTACATTTTGATGACAGGCACTAACTCTTTAGATATTAGGTTCATGCAAGTAGAAACCCAGCCAAATACTGTCCAGCACTGATATTTATGCACTCCCCATTACACTCGCGTCTATCACTCCCCATTTTAGAGACATGCACAATGTCATATAAAGACACAGGGTATCTGCATCGGAGCCTGTGCTCCCAGTTGGGCTGGGAAAGTAAGCCTGTACTAGCGTGGTTTTTTTACAAAAAGAGCAGGGAAAAAATAATCAAAACAACTTTATCATGACTCATAGCCCTGCCCTGACATCCAGCACCCCACGGCAGGGATTTTCTGCTTCCCATAGGGCTGGATAGAGGCTGCGCATCCCCCACCTCAGACACAACAAACCCACAGATGCCAGAAGAACCGCTTGCTCTAAACACCCTCACTGTTTTCTTCTTAACAAAAAGAACACAGACATAATTTAAAGGAAAATGTATGCAGGAAGAGAAGGATTTGATTTTCTGAATGCAGAAAAAGTCAAGCTCCCTTGTGGAATTTAAATATACCTATTTGACGGCTTTCCCTTTTTTTCTGCCTGACCCTCTCAATATTTCAGCACATGAATAATCGTACGCATATAAACAAAATGGGCTCCTTCACGGATAAAATGCACACAAGAGATTGTACTATTAAAATGCTATATAATCTATTTTAAGGGTTTCTGAAAGACTGAAGGGTACACAGGCACGGTACCCTCTGGGAGAGGATCAATGTCACTGCCAGTGCAATGAGGCCCCTTTTGTGCCTAAGCAGCTGCAGGATGAGAGTCCAATTATTAAAGAAATCACCACTAACAACAATATGCTCGATGTTCTTGTTGTACCTATTTGATTTTCAAAGCTTCATATACCCAGCCCTTACAGCTATGCACAGGGGTGCAACTCTGCTTGCTCCACGCACGCAACTGCTGGCTTGGCAGCACCAGAAACCTGGCCTGATGAATCTATATGACAAATCTGGGGAAAAAAAATATCCGAGATATTAAGATGACATGCTGTGCTTTTCCTCTGGAAATGGATTGAAAAGATCCAACCCAAACTTCAGACAATTTAACATCCATAGTAAAAAGTAGCTCCAGTCAGTCATTAAACCTCAAAGGGACCCCTGAATTGTGCTTTTCTTAATGAATTCAATAGTCGATTCTTACTACACAAAAAAGGTATAGGATGGATCAGCTAATAAGCATTCTCTGTTAATTGCTTTCAAGCGACAATTTGTACAAATGATACCATCAAAGTAGTAATAATATCCTTATTGATTAAATTTATCTCTAAAAGACAACTAAAATTTAATTATCAATGCATGAGAGAAACACAAAATACTCTGAAAACAACCTTGTAACCCATCCCAGGCTTAGAAATCATGGCAATAGTCATGCAATAGATTTTTGCATCTTTATTCAAATAGACACACACAATTTTATGGAGCATCTTTAGTGAATGTCTGTGACTAACCATGAAAACCCATCAAACCCTCCCTGCAGAGAAAAAGCAAGATGCACAGCAAAAGCAGTCTTCCTACTTAGTCACACAGTCACTAAAAACCAGGATCACAAACAGTTTTAAAATAAAAGAAAAATTTTCAACAGAAGGAGCAGAGATGGTCAGAGAAGCCTCAGTGCCAAAATTCACACATGGAGCTGGTGGGGACCCACAGCAGTGTCAACACTTTCAAGCTGTTGGAACTGGACACCAGGTTTATAAAATCAGAACAGAAACTTGTTTGGTACAGCAAAGTGTTAGAAGAGTTGGCTCAAGGCTTGTTCAGAGAGCAGGTCATGATCTCTGGGACCAACAGCAGAAGCTGGGCCTGGGGAAGGGGCCAGGTTGTGGTCCACAGTGCACAGCACCCACACGCTCCCCAGGACGGGCAGCCTGGAGCAACGCTTGCTCTCCCTGTTCCTGTAGCAAGACTGAGAACAGGTAAGAGATGTCTCCACACACCCTGGTTCCAGCACCTTCACTGGCACCACCTGGTCACCAGCCAGGGATGAGGATGAGGTTTCCCCAAAAAGTTTGCTGGGGAGAGTTACAGACGCAGGGACAGACCCAAATGTTTTGTCCCTGTGGCTGTCAACACTTTAAGAACGACCTGGCACTATTGTAATTTGATTGCATGGCACACTTGGTGGGGCAGGGGGAGTAAGGGAGGGAAAAAAAGCACATTGAAAACCCCTCAGTTGAAATATTAGCCTAAACTGCCTTGCTTAGCAAACACTTCTCTGCTCTCTGCCAAGAAAAGGAGAATTAGACTCAACTGTGCCTCGGGAAGTGAAGTAGTGGACATCAGGGACAAGAGGAGTGAATAAGCACAACCTTCTGGAAGACACTCCAGTGATAAAAAAAAAAGTAGAATAATACAGAGAACAGCATGTTCCCCTCGTCAGGGCCAAAGCCACCCTGCAAGCAGAACAGGAATTTGCCTGGGCCAGCAACATGCTTAATGGCTTTATTACTATTATCTGAGCGATCCAAGGATGCTTCCCAGAACATACAGGAGAGCAGCGAGCCTAGAGCCACCTCTGTGAATGTGAGTAGTGGGGTTATTTTTTTTAAGCAGCTCATGCAGGTACTTTCCCATTTAGCTAATTGAATTCAACAACTGAAACATATAGCACATACATTTCCCCACACATAGGTGCCATACAGCTTATTTTAGAATCTTTGAAGCATATTAATAAAACAACACTCTTGTACAGTATATATATAGCCTTGGCCGTTCTAGGTTTGGACAGACCAGCTTTCTCAATTATTTATTTCATTTTGTTATTCAGATTACTTGCACTCAATTTTACCATAATATAGTTAGCTTGTGCTTTTGCCTGAAACACTATTTTTTTCCATGACGGTCTCATAGCCTCAACAGGTTTATCATTTCATTTTTGTTCTTTGAACATTCTTGGTAATACAAGAATATAATCTTAAAAAAATGTCACATGATTCTCAGAAAGATGATGGAACTTCCACCATCATCAAAAAGAAAATAAATACTTTCTGTATTTATTCTCATCCAAGGATCACTGGAACAAACAAGGAATCACCAAATTACTTTTCCAACTACAGACAGCCACTTACCAGGCAAAACAGCAAAACACCCACAAAAAGCCTAATAATTTTCTGTTCAAGTTGATCCTTCAGAACAATTTTATTAATACAGAGTCCTACGTTACTGGTAACATGGTAATGCTGCTACAGACCCCAGCCAAGGCAGACCGCAAGCACACGAGGAAGGGCTGGCAACTAGAACCAGATATATCCATCTGACACCTGACATCTGCTTGAATCCGTAACAACTCTGTTTCCTTACATATATGTCAACTACCTTTGGATAAACTATTTATTACTGAAATCTTACTATGAAATGGAATTTACATATGTGGCAATTGAGACACACCATCTCTCCAGGACCACTCTCCGTATGAGCTACTTGACCTGCATACACAACGGCCAACACATATTAAATGGGACTGATGTGCTATGAACTCCTGGTCTCTAAATAAGACCCTTGCACAGAGACTGATTTTTGGATGTCAGGAATCTATGAAAATCTACTTTCTATGCAGTCTCACGAGGTGGATTTCCTAAGTATTTTGGCTCTGAAAAGCAACAATATTTTTAAAATCTTGACCAGAACACACAGCATATGAGCGTGCAAACAGCAGGGAAACATGTGGGTTAGAAATGTAAGCTTGGGGAAGAAAGGGATTTTTTTTTTTCCCAAAAGGATGTTTATTAGATATCTTTTCTAAAAAGTTCAGCATGTGAAAATGAAGAGGACATATGCTCATCACTTGTCCCTGAGACATCCATCTTATTCTTCCAGTTAAGATGCCAATCTCCCATGAAATCCCCCCAAAAACCTAGCAGATGGGTTGAATTACTAATTGTGAGAACACTTGTTCCACAATGATATTATTAAAAAATCCCACAAACAAGCAAATAAGGATAGCTACAAGAGAAGCTCGGTTTAGAGCAGGATCTCTCCATACCCATGCAGCGAGCTGCATGATGACGTGCATAATTACTTCATATGGAGAAGAGCTATGTGGCATATTTAAAGCCTTTAATTTCTATTCCCTGGTTTAAGCTAGATTATTGTTCCCTGTAGCCAATAACAATGGATTTCTTAAGTTTCTTCTGATTTGCCAGCAAAGCAAATATCCTCTGGTAAATCTATGAACTGAACAATGATTTCTCATTTTTACAACAGCACAGTCAATTCAATTTTCCAGTTATAAGTCTCAAGCCTCTCCCTATCAGCTTGTTAACGTACAAGCGCTTTACTCCAAAACATGCCTGGAAGAATCTCAAAAGACTTCACCATCCCAAGTTGCTTCTGAACACTGAATTCATTGCTTATGAATCACTTCACTGTATGTAAACACTTGAATCACTAAGCCACATCTAATATTGTACATAGTAATCAAGTGATGTTGACACAGTGGATTCTGTAATGACGAATGTCTGCACGGATGCACTGAAGCAGCTCTAAAAACATGGCTAATTATTGGTGTTTCAATTTTAAAAGCAGGTTTTGCCTGCTTATGAACATATTTCATTTGCAGATGCTAAATGCCTGTAAAATATTTTCAGGCTTTGTGTCCTCTCTCAAGAGTCACAAGAGTCCCACCACCTCCCCTACAACTGTTCATGTGATGAGAACAGCACTACGTTTTGCTTGGTATTTAGGATACCTATAACTTAGAGCAGTGGTGTGACAATGTGACCAGGGCCTGTGCTGGTTGGCATGCTGTTTCAACTCTGTAGCTTTTTGCATCAGGTCAGATAAAAGAATAAGGCAGTGAGAACAAGAGATAAGAATCCAAGAAAAAAAAAACCCACACCCCTAAAAGCAAGTCATTTCCACCCCTTAAACTTAAATTAAAATGCTATAAAACACATCAATGCTGTTTCCCTGAAGTATTCTAATAGCTTTATGCTCACTCGTTAAAGTGTTGCTTTGTGTTCCTTAAACACTGTTAGGTGCAATTTTTCCTGCAACTGTGTCACAAACCTTGATGCCGAGTTCTATGTTCTCCCCTCCATACACATCCATCCCAGGATCGAGAAGCCCAATCTCTCCAAAGAATTTTCTGTGCACCACAAATGAGCAACCGATCATCGCTGGTGTCCTGTATGAAGAGAAGAACAACAGAAATGCATAATTATTGACATTTTCCAAATTTTAATGGACAGAGGGCTAATTTCTGCTGAGTTCCTGTTGGCTTCATATGCTTCCTACCTCTGGTTATCCCAGAGACTTTGCAGCAATGAGTGAGCTCTGTGTCTTTGAAGACATTGTTTCGCTACTGCAACGGAACTGTCCAAAATTCACTGTGTATAGACTGGAGAAAGAGCTCTCCTGGAATTAAATTACTAAAAAGCTTTCAGGTCTTGGCTCTGTTGCAAACACCTTGGTGTGTCTATGGGCAAGGGCACAAATTCTTTGGGTTTCCACTCCCCATAAGTGAAAGAAATGTAATAATGGCATTTCTTTTTTCTTACTTTCTCCTACACGTTTAATAACAGTGTAGACTTCAGGACAGACACTAGTTTTTATGGCATCCTGTGAAACAGGGTTTGCAATCCAGATCTTTATATCACAAAAGAGTCATCGCCAACCAGCAGCAACAAGCTAAATCGTGAATTTGCAGAAGCAAATCCTTGATAATCTCAAGACAACTGTTTGCAGAATCATCTGCTGTGTCATTTGCCCAGTTTCACCAGTATCGACAGAGCTCTGGGTTAAAAGATCAAGTTGTCACGTTCATCCTGCAAAACTTTGTGCCCTGCAGCTAACAGCACTGCTCAGCTCCCGCTTTGGCAAGAGCAGCCAAGCACTCTGTCCACTCAGGGAAAATGATAAGAGAAAAATTAGGGTGGTAATAATAATACAGACATCAATAGAATAGCAGAAAGACTGAAGAAAATCACATTGTCAGGGGTTAATCTATAATAACTATGCAATTTCAAGGACATAATAGATGTTGTGTTTACTAATGATCCTGGCTGCAACATGCACATGCACTGTCCCTCCCTCATTACTTTGCAAAACACTGGACCAGATCTCCATCTGATACAGCTGCCCTGAGATGAGGATGCTATTCTGATTCACACAAGCTGAGATCACATTTGGGGACATTTTTTGAGTGGTTAAACACTTGTGACCCTCTCCATAAAATTACACTTTGCCACAGAGCATGGCACTGAACAAAACCATATCATTATGCTCTTGCTGCTTGGGGATAAACTAATCTGTTGCAGTTACGGTATATGGAAAGTTTACCCCCTGGGATATTTTCTGTACTAAAATAGAAATATAAAATCCGTTCTCTCATTTAACTTGCTTCCATGTGAATCCATGTTGGAAAGAAAAAAAAAAATCCAAAAATCCACTTAGAGGGATCAGCAGGGAGGAGACAGTGAATTTTAAAGCTAAGCCATGCCAAGGTACTGCCAGAATCTTCTTTTGTGGGAAGCTGTGGGGCTCCCCTGCCCACCCTGAGCTCAAAGCTTTGAGCAGGAGGAAACCCCACCATGCAGGACAGGATGGCCACCACCCTTGTGCTGCCTGGGAAAAACCTGCAAGGTGTAGCACCAACAGTAGCCCACTTATCTGGAAATCCCACACCACTTAGAAATGCCTGTTGTCCAGAGGGAACCTGGTCTTGAGGTAGAAATGGGGCAACGGGATAGTGTATTTTAACAGTGGCCCCAAAATCCTGGCTCAAAGCACGTTTCACAGCTTGTCCATGCTGCGGAGCATGTTCAAGGCTGAACTAAGCAGTTCTGGCTTGCAGAGGTGGAAAGCACCCTTGCATATACCCAAGACACAGCTTACAGATGGCAAAGATCAGACCCATGCTCAGCCTCTCCATCCACACCACACAAAATGTCCCTGTCTGCCAGAGGAGCTCCTGGGGTCTCCAATGCACCCCAGGCATCCATGGGGCTCAACGACCCCCAAGGACCTCACGGCTCGGCTCTGCCGACAGCCGGCCAAATTCATCTCCATGAAACCCTTGAGCTCCTTGGAGGAAAAGCTCTAGCTGCATAGGTATTATTATTTATGGACATTTTAATACTTTTAATAGACTGGTAGAACAGCTGAATGCTGCTGCCATATTAAATTAGTTAGAACTGGAATCCATCAGAGGTTTTTTTCAATAGATTTCTTCCCTGACAGCAAGGTTGGCCTTCCCTCCAATAAGCAGTATAATGTTTCATGGTTTGCTGCCACTCTAGTACTTAAGATTTCAATTCTATTGCTTTATTTGTAGCAAGTTAACTGCCATTAGCAGAAACAATTCCTTCTGAAATGATAACCACATTACAGATGCCAAATCTAATAGCTCCATTATCCTAGATTACCTCCTGGAATTAAACAGAAGGGTAAGTTGCTCTGATATTACATGGAGCATGAACAACCCAGTTTATCTCCTCCACTGGGAATAGGCATGGTGGAGCATGGGAACCTTTCACTTCTCCAGTCAAAACCTGTTAGGTCTGCTAAAGGTACTCAGGGAACAGTTAAAGACAGAAAAAAATCCAGGTGAAAGTTCTGACCCAATAATGTGGATCACTGGGAACTCACCACCAGGTGAACAAGGTTTTCTGAACTGGAAGGCACTCAACAGCCATGCTCAGGAGCTGTACCCCAAGAAAACTTTCTTTCATTATCATTTTGCAACATGACTTCACTTTATAGACCACAGAGTCACCGATCCTTTCCAAAACAGTCTTGGAAAAGCCTGGTTGAGATTTTGGAACTTCACCTTCAAATTTTTCTCTTCTTCATTTTGCTGCACATTCTGTTTTCAACACGCAATACCATGAAGCATGCAAAGCAGCGTTCCCGAGCGGATCTGAGGTCCCTCAAGC
Organism: Microhierax caerulescens; assembly: GCA_035590215.1. NCBI lineage: Eukaryota > Metazoa > Chordata > Aves > Falconiformes > Falconidae > Microhierax > Microhierax caerulescens. The sequence continues at coordinate 100,988,512 of JAVJGJ010000001.1, forward strand.
AATACAAATTAAGTGCTACATTCTTCTTTGTAACAATGCCTCCATATTAAATAAATGAGGAATCAAGCGGCGCTCGACAATTTAAATAAAAACACCATTTGGTTTTTTAGTAAATCCTTCAAAAAGGTGGACGTTTACAATAATAGATAGCCCATCCACAATGAAATAATGGCCTGCAGACAAAGAGCTGATAAAGCCTCTTGTTCCTCTGCCCCTTAATTAAAAGCATTAACGCAGTTTGTTTTTTAAAAATCACACAGCTCAGCTAAATGCATTTTTATTTGTCCCGATAGCTATTCTTTCTTTAATGAGGAAGGAAAAGCAGAATTTGGCAGAAAAGGACGAACGGAGATGTTTAGCAGAATTACTGGTTTTGTATCCAGAAATCCAGAGCGTTAGTCCCTTGCCATTATTTTGGTTGGCTCCTCTATACAGCAAGCAATGAAAGGTCAGGAAAGAGCAGATTTTATGAAATATCCTCAGCATGAATCTCTAAATAAAGATGAAGAAGATAGAGGGAAAAACGTCCATCCTGGTCTATTAAGTTACTTTAATGGTCTTCCTTTCTTTAGTGCACAGTTATCATCTAATGATTAAAAAGACTCAAGTAGATTGCTTCTTCAATTCAAGGAAATTAATTTTCTTACACAATTGGATTTTGCTTCCAATTTTATACTAAAGCACGAGTTATAAAATATGTAGAAAAAAAGATATTAAGAAAAATAATTAGCAGTCATACCACTGAGTGCAAGAAGGCTGAGAATATACTTTAAGAACTGCTGGAGTGTCCAGTTTCCATTAAACTGCTGTTGTTTTTAATAAACTTCAGTCATGGAGTTGCTCACCTTCAGCAACACAACCCCACTGCGGCAGCAGACGCGGCACCACATTTAGCGCATTTGGGGTGGTCCTGTACCTGCCTAGAAAGGTTCATCTGGCCCTCTCCCAAACCTGCCATTCCTCATTTAACATACCAAATTTAAACTTCTTATTTTCCGTTTCGGTGTTCTGGACTCGTCCCAAACATGCTGTTTCCCACTGCTGCTGCCGGCCTGCACCCCCACTGCTCAGCCGGGGGTGGCTGGTGGGAGTCAGCACCCCAGCAGCAAATGCCAGGAGACACTCAGCTCTGTGCCTTAGGCTTAATCAGCTTGTAATGTGTAGAAAATTACAGGTAGATTATCAAATTCAGTCAAATTAAGCCTGTGGCTATAAACAGTGGCCTATCGATTATTTCCCTGATGATACCAGGGTAAGGAAGAATGACCTCTTTATTTTTACATGGCACTCTGTGATAAAACACTTGATTTTCTTTTGGACATCAATGAAATTAAGGACCTGACTGCAAACAGGAACACGCGTCAGTGCTGTCACCTCTGTGCTTCTGCACCTGTGGCACAGGGAATGTACGGCAGAATAAAGACCGGGATGAGTAACACAAGTTTATAATAAGAGAATACGCACGCAGGAATGAAACACAAGTACGTGGCCCTGTGGGTTGTCCCCTCCAGCCATAAGGCAGGGTCATCCATAGCCTGTCCCCAAGCAGCAGAGCTCCATGGGGCAGGGACCACCAGACCCGCTGCTCCACCAGCCACAAGCTGCATCCAGGGGCTGGGAGACCACCCGGCCCCATGAGGGGGCTCCGGGCTGGAGCCCTCCCACCCCGGCTGCCTTCCCGGCCGGGCTGGCCGCTGCAGGAGGAGCAGGTGGCCGCAGGACGGCCGTGGTGGCCGAGGGGCAGCGCCAAGCCTGCCAAGGGCCACCTGGGGCTGCGCCATCGCCGGGCGACCCTGCGCTCATGGGCTGCAGCAGCCAGTCCCACCGCAAAGCCACGGAGGAAACCTCTGCTCCCTCAGGTTTTGGGGGCAGAGAAATGGAAGAGGAACTGAATGATTTAAAAATTCCAACTTGTTTTTCAACTGCACTCAGCTTAGTGACCATCGGCAGCCTTGAGGGCTGCCCTGCGGAGCCTGACCCAGCTGCTGGGGCCTGCACCGGAGCGGCCAGGCAGAGCCCGAAGCTGGAAGTGGCTCCATTCCCCAAGAAGGGCCTGCGCCCAGGCAATGGCGGCGCCAGGCAGAGCGAACCACAGGCCCAAGGCAAACCTGGCCCTGCCTAGCCTGCCTGTCCCCAGCAGCCCTAGCCCACCGCCGCGCTCTGCCTCCCTTCCCTGCTCCTCAGAGGGGCTGCGGCCCCAGCCAGGAGGCAGCGGCCTGGTGCCCTGCTGCGTGGCACCGGCCCTGGCGGCCCTCCCCGCCATGAGCTCCCTGACTGCGACTGCAACCACACGGAGCCCCTGCCTCCCCCTGCGCCCCGGCCTGGCCTCCCCTGAAACCCAGCGCAGCCCGGGTGCACGCTACGGAGCGGTGTTTGCTTTACAAGTGAACTTGAGCTCACTAATTGAAGAACTTTGCAGGAACGGAAGCACGTTTGAGCAGCAGGGCAGCCACGGGAGGTAGCTCACAGAAGCGCACGAGGGCGAGATGCTGATAGCAAAACCCCAAAACTAATGTCACACATGATGCGCATCTCCAAAGGAGAAATACATATCCCTCTGCCTCCTACGGCGGGGCATCTGCATGCAGATGCGGAGTCAGGCAGGAGCCACGCTCGCAGCTTCCCTTCACTGCCTGCGTAATGGCTTGGGCAGATAAAAGCTGGATGCCTTTCACAAGAATGTAATAAAATTTCTATGAAGGAACGGCATTTTAGCCCACAGCAGCATACCTTGCTTAATATTATCCCCAGGATGGCATCTGCAATAGTTGTTTCTTGAATAATTCTAGTTTCCCTGCCCCAGTGACCTTGGTTAATTGTCTGTTTCAAATGGGTTTATTTTCCTGCTGTTGCTAAGTACTATGGAATCTGCGAAACAAATTAAAATAAGAGATACCACATAAAAGAGATGCTGAATTGAATGCCTCTTCTGAATTTACTGGAGATTAATATGACTTTAACTTTTAATGGCAAAGAAGCTGTGAAAACTATGTATTTATTGAAATACCTATTATGTCTACCCATGTCTGTGACCTTGCTCAAGATAGATTTGACTTTGTCACTGTTGTATGCCTACTCCGATTTCCACGTCAAGAAGCGGCTCGCTCTGGGACCTCAGGCAAAGCATTTAACTTCTTTGTACCTCTGTTTCCTCATCTGTCAGATAACTATAATACCTGGATGCTCTTGAGAAAAAACATTTATAAATCAGTTTAGTGGCTTCCACATTGGAGCTGTTGAATTAAATACTGATACTGTTATGTATGTATGTATGTAACTACTGATGGTGTTATGTACTGTATATTGTTACGTATTGCCATGTACCTCCTTAGTTGAAGTCACTTATGGTGAGAAAAGCACTGGCAGTTAATAACCTTATAAGCGAGGAACTGCACACACAACTTGCTGTTTCTAGCCTTGCTCTAAGCCACCAGCAGCGTGCACACCCTTATGGTGCCCACAGTGCGCTAAGACACAGCGTACAAGCCCAAAGCAGATTTCTATTTACGAGTCCAAGCTTCAGGACTGTAACTCAACTGTAAAAGTTCCCTGCCAGGATAAACACTGCTGCCGAGGTCACTGCCTGAACGCATTTTCCTTCCTTGTATGTTCTAGAAAAGTCAAGGATATCCCAGCACTAAAAATCACTGGGTGCCTGAGCACCCACCTCCATGCGTCTGTTTCTTCAGCACTTTTAGCAGGAGTTTTCGTACAGAGAGTTGCCTCTACAGGCTGTCAAAATGCTCATGTGCAGGTAATAATCATCCACAACTCCACACATTTTGTCAGCAGAAGTAAACTCCAGCCCAAAAGGTCTCCATTACATGGATCAGGGCTTACAACCCTATTTCCACAGCTGCTTGGAAGCAGAAGACACTCAGGCCATGTGCCAATTGCCCAACCATCTCCCCACAGCCATCTTGTTGGGACCACAGCAAAAGACACCAACCTTGAGAAACCCTTCCAGACCAAGAGCTCTAAGATGGACGTGAGCCTTGATCAGGGTCATGAGAATCTGCAGAAGGTGCTTTGGGCTGTTCATCGTTTGCCTGAGTGCTGGCAACAGCATGAGGTGCTAGCTCCAATGGCCCTGGTCCTGTGCTCTCTGTGTACACAGGGGAGCAACACTGCACAATGGCATTTGAGGTGTGCAGCTCTGAGTCTCAGAGTACAAGCCCTAAATAGGTCACCTTGGAGAAAGTCAATTTGAAAATTACCCTTCAAATAGGAGTCAGTGTCTGTTCAGGAATGGTTTTGAGGAAATAGCTGCAATAACAGCATTCTCCCTTGGGATATACTTAAAAGATGGCACTTCATTTTAGCTAATCTAATGGCAGTTGCAGAGACAGGCACTCAGGGGAAACCCAATCTTTCACACTTGGTGTGAACCCTTTGGCCCGCAGCGATGAGCCCCAGTCCTCCCGAGAGCACAGGGGGAAGAGGCTCCTTCCCACAAGCCTCTGCATCACAACTGCTCCTCTGCAAGCATCAGCATGCCAGGGACTGGACCCTTAAGGGTATCCCATTGATTCAAAAAGGCAGAATTCGGGGAAGTAATAGTAATTGCTCATAGTGATTTATTAGGGACAGTCCTACAGGAGAGGCAGTGCAGAGTCTCAGATTCAGAGGCTGAGATAAAACAGAGCATCATTTTCATATATGCACTGGCTCATACTGGAAGCCACTGTAAAATGCATTAAAAATACAAGAAAAATACTTTCCGTTTCTGGAAAGCTATTGCACATCACAACAGAATACAAAGGGGAGCATAGATTAGCATGGATGAAGAGTCAGAACAGCGCAGTATTTAGTTAACCTGGTTTTACTTTTCCTGTATAACTGGTCCCCTAAAGGTCTTACACTCAGAACAGATCTGAAGATTGTTGTTACATTTTAATTGCACAGAAATTATCCAGCCAGAGTACATCTTGTAATCAAACCCAGGAGCTAAGCCACAAAGCCTTGGCTCCACTAGGAAAATAGATGTTTTCTCATATCTCATTAGTTAAAACATAACCAACATGAGACAAAATTCTAGCAAAACAAAGCAGTCTGCAATTTTAATCTGAGCTGCGAGGTGAGAGGAAATTTGAGCATCTTCCCCATGCTGTGTATCACCACACCGCACCCAGGAAAGCTGCTGTTCTTACCGCAGGGTAGATAAGGAGAGCACATACCTTTAAAGATTAATCAACAGCACGTCACAGTCTCTTCCTACTATCGACTGTCAGTCACCTCTTCAATGCAAGTGGCAAGCACCCTCCTGAACAGTTTCTTCGGGGGTTTTCAATCCCACATGAACTTTTCATTAAAACAGCAGTGTTTGTCTATGCAAATCAGATCACATTAGAGATGCAGAACTCCCTAGGGCAACGCGAGGGACTGGCTTCAAAGTTTTGCCAGAAGTAGCTTAAAACCTCATTTCTGCTAATTGGCAGTGACTGAAATCCACCTCATTGGGCAGCTGTGAGCAGAACGGGAGGCACCTTCACCAGTCCTCATAGATACTTCGATTTAACACACAGAGCTAAGCAGCCAACACCTTTAAAACATTTCCCAGCTCCTCAAGAACACAATGTTTTCATATAGTCCTAGGTTTAAGGAATTGCATTTGCACCACTTCAAACATCTCAGCAACATGAGAGAAAGTGAACGCTAGGATTTCACCTCTATGAAGGCAAAAGACCTCTTGTACTCTAATTTCCTCTTAACGCGGGATCTTTTGGCATTTCTGACCCCTGACTTGTAACAAAATATTTGGTGCAGGAAAAGGGAAAGCAAAAAAAGAGACCCTAGGATGGAGACCAGAGCTTGGGTGGCAAAGACTGCACACGCTCATCTAATCCAATATCTAATCCTAATCCCACTCCCACTGATCTTCAAACGGGAACATCTAATTCCTTAAAGACAATATATTTTTCAGTTATGGAAAACTTGCAGTGGGCGCGTTGTGGCCCCACGTCTGGGTCTCTGCCATCCCGCTTGCTGCAACCCCCAGCCCTGTGGTGATGCTCACACTCACCAAAGGGCCACTCCAAATCGATTCTGTAGAAGTGGCTTCATCAGGAATATGACCCTTTGCCTGCCATCAGTAATAAATGCAACATAACCAACTTCATCTCCTTCCACTGTTGCTAGACTGCTAATTAAATTACAATTACTTTTAGATGTAAAAGTATAACTAACAGGCACTTAACAGGAACATGCTATTTACTTTTCTTTTTTTAATGTGAATATTTTTTTTTCCTCAAGGGCAGCAAAGCAGCTGACTTTCAGCCCTGTTTTTCCTCTCCACCCTGCATAAAAATCACAGTGAATAAATTTCACAGGTAAACAAACTTCGCCTCAGACACAACTCAGTCCCATGGAGCAACAAGCTGTGTCCCAGTTAAAGCACTGAGCTGGAGCTGAGGGATCAGGATCCAACTGCCCTGACCCTTCCCTCTGGTCCAAGCTGCCAAAGACCTCTCTGTGCCCAAAATGGGACTTGGGCTAGGTGTTGTGTCCTAGAACAGGAAAATCAGTGTCCCCATGTAATATGCTGAGCTCCCAAATCTTAACGAGCACTCTTCAGGGGCTCTGCTCTCAGCTTCTCTTCAGGTGGAGCGGAATGAGCTCCGTGCAGAAACACGAGCCAAGCTGCTTTCTTCCAACACCCCCACTGGAGGCTGTGCCACCACCCCACCTACGACACAAAGCACACGTCTGCACTGATACACACCTACACAGACACCATGCGGTGGCTGGGTCCCATCCCAACTGCATGGCTCCTTTTCACCCTTCTTGGGTGGATGAAGATAAGCAACATCACAAGGAAGATGTTAGTGCATTAATTGCACAAACCCAAAATGCATTTCTTCAATGCAGCGCTTACACCAAAATACTCCTCCAGCTTCTAAACTTGCTTCAAGTGACAATCAAATAAAAACCAAAAGAAACTGCAATTTACAGTTAAATTGACTTTTTCAAGGTGGTGATAATATGAAGACAGGCTCTGAGGGCCATGCAGGTGGGCATCACTCTAAACCAAACCTGTTCTGTTTATGGCTGAAATGTCATTTTTATTCTCTAAGCACTCAAGCCAAACCCCAGAAATCAAGAGAGAAACCTCTCTTGGTGAATCGTTGCCTGAAATAAAGACGCTGCAAGCCAAACCCATGCATCTGGGGACAAACACACAAATGAAACTTTGGGCTGTCACAAAGTAGAGTTGAATTTAAAAGTAATTCCTTTGCCAGGCAGGAACAGAGCACAAGTCTCTGTCAGCCCAGCTGGACCCTAAGAAACAACAGGAATAAAAGAGCAGTGAAAAATTAATGCCATCAAGGAGGTTATTTTGCAGTCACTTTCAAACCTACAGTGTAACCACAACTGACCAACCAGTCTTAGTCTTCTTTCAAACACTCTGAAGTACCTCCCAAACCTAAACTCCTCCTAAACACTAAATTCAAGGCGCTATCAGAAATACGCATTGCATGATGACTGAGCTCCTCATTATTAGTTTTGCACAGACCCGTGTTGCTTCCTGATATATCACTGTAATGGTTGTCGAAGTTAAAGATTCAGGAGGACTGAAGTTACTGGGAATTTCATGGATATGCCTGCAGACAGAATTTGGGCGAAAGCATTTACGTTCGTGGTAGGCTGGTACTAAGAACAGGGACGTGAGTAACGGTTATGGACAGATGGAGCAGTTTCACTTTGTGGGTAAATGAGAGTGCACTGAAATAGGCCTGTAAGCACCTCAAAGCAGCTGAGTAATGCATCTGTTTTGACAACTACTTGATATGAGCCTGTTTGTAGGGAGGGCAGCACTCAGGTTTATCTTACCCTTCATGTATCCATAGCGCAGAGGCACAATTCCTGAGAAATAGAACAGATACATTTCGTGCCTCCAGCATTTAATAGTAAATGTCATTCTCATTTCTCAGGGTTTGGGGTTTATTTTATATTAAACACTGAGCAAAGCAGATAGAAAAGAAAAAATAATATGGGAAAAAACTGTACTGAAACGTAAACGCAAACTTGCTAAAGATGATTGCCAGGTAAGGAAACTCAGAAGTGGAGAGGCTGTTCTGGATTCACCCCCATCTGGATTACAGCAGAGCTACCCAACCACAAATCTGACGTCCCACTATTTGCAAAGGGATTTAACCAAACTGCCTGCTTAAAGGACAGACAACTTAGGGCCAACAGTTTCAAAAGCAGAAATCCCATCTCATCCCAGGTACATTTATCACATCAACAGACCTATGAAAATTTTAAGTCTCTGTGCCATCTCCTCCCACAGATGCGTGCAGGTTGTGGCCACTACTTCTGACACGAGCTCTTTGAAAAGGTGGCGTGAAGCAATGCCGATCACAGTGCGAGCAATGAAATTGTTGTAGACGATCTACTGACTTTGATCAAGTTGGTACAAAGCTCAAAGCTTAAGCACAACAGTCCAGCCTGTGACTGACTTCTGCTGGAATGGGGCACAGTCAATATGAACCTACCCCGAGTCAGTTTGTTCTGTTTGTTTGGGTTTTTTTGTTTGTTTGGTTGGTTATTTTTTTAACAAAACCATCAAATGTATTGATTTGGAGAACCTGAATTCAAAGTCCTCTTGAAGTTGTTGGCAAAACTCTCAGCTAACTCCTGGGCAGCAAGAGTTCACCTTCAATGTTGGGGGAGGGGAACGGTGTTTGAATTACAGGTTGCTCACATAAGCAGCCAGGGTACATCATCAGCCAGTTTGCGCTCTCTGGCACCTGATAATTAGGCAACTGCACAAGTTGGGATGAATGGGCTTAGCCATGTGTAAAAGCAGCATAATCCCAAGAAGAGCTGGACATGAAGAGCCAGGAATTAACTCGTACATTTTATATCATGGGAGCTTGCTTGAAGTCAGCATTCAGGGAGCAATAGAAATGTGGAAAATGGGTCCTTTTTCCCTTTCAAATTGTCATCCCAAGGAATATGACGCCATTCACTGATTATACACAGCCAGACTACAGAAATCAGCAGGAATGTCCATTCAGCCATGCTTTTGCAGGTGCCTTCTGGCAATTCACAACCAATCTGGCAACAAGGTTCCCAGGACTAAAAGGGAGAAAGCCAAGGGAAGGCTGGCTCCCTGCACCCCAGGCTTGGCATGGCCATGGGCTCCTCTCCAGGAGGCCGAGGGGACTGTCCATCACCCGCCGTGGTGCAGGTTGGATGGAGGGGCATTTGGATGGTTGAGTCCTCCAGCTCTGCAATAGGGTTTTGTAGCTTGATGCATTAAAATGCAGCTGGGAGCACAGAGGGAGCTGGTTCCATCTTCTAGAGAAAGGTGACATTTTTACACAGGGAATCCCAAGTGCTGTGCCATTCTTGTTTTGCTAACAAAGCATTTGTCCCATGCCATAATACGCTTGTGGCCAAAAGGCTGATTTTTATTTGTGTTTTGCCTAAAAGTTAAGCAGCATCAGGTTCCTTGGGGGAAAGGATCTGCAGTTTGCCCTGGCAGATCTCCAACATGCTGCAGGCTTTGAACAAATCAAGACTTTGTGATTGAATCCACGGTCTGGAAAAAAACTGAAGGGAGTGGATGTCAGTGTCTGAACTGCCAGAAAAGAAGTCAGATTGGAGAGGAAACTTTTATCAGTGGATTATCTGCGGAGTCCTGCAAATCCAAAGACTGTTGAACTAAACCAACAGCTGCAATGAGTTCATACTGTAAGGATGCGCTCCACGCCTTCTAATCCAAACTGCCTTCTGATTCTTGGACAAATGAGTATTAATTTAAATTGCATTTTCAAAGTGTCTTCGCAGAGGCTCCTTGCTTGTGCAAAATTAACGGTGGGAAGGAAAGACAGAAAATAAAGGCATGTGCTAGGAATCACTGCCAGTTTTACTACCTGGAAAAACAATTATACCCTCTCTTTCTACAAAGCACCACATGCCAAAAAGAGTCAAAAGCACCTCCACTCCACTTTTGCCTTTAATCAGAAAAAGCATGGCTTGATTTTAACAGTCTAAGGACAGACCACTGAATAGCAAAGGAGGCAAGGGAAGTTCTAACCTCTTGGCTGCCGGAGCCAACTGCAGCAGGTTGCAAAGTTAAGGAGTCAGAAATGGGGAGTGAACAGCAAAACCAAACTCTTCTGAAGCTGTGGGTAAAGCTGTACATAACCTACACAGGGACAAGTGGTACAATGAAAAGGTTCATGATCTGCATGTGAAATACATCCAAACACTTCAGCGTTAATGCTATGCTGAAGAACCTCTTTACAGAGGTCCCACTTTACTATCCCTGCTTTAATTGAGAGGCAAGAACCTGACATTTTAACAGCTGAGAGACTAAATTGCGCATGGCACTCTCGCTGAAGAATTTACTGTGAATCAAGAGCACCATTTAAAACCATATTGGTGTCTTGTGATACATTTTAGAGATTCTGGCCTAGCAATTTTCAAAAAATAAAAGAATGCTGTCATACCAAACACTGTAGAGCGTACACATTTTTAGAAATTGCTGCTTTATGCCTGCAGATGTGCAGCATTAACAGGGCATGTACAGTACAGCAAAAGACACTGTGGAAACAAGCTGTCTTGCTGGCAGCATCTCCCAAATTGGAGAAAAACAAAACAAGCCAAAACTTTGCTCTCACAAAACATCTATCCATCCATCAGCACTTAGAAATACTGTTTGGCAAATTTTGTCTTGCAAGCAGTATCTACTTCAATAATATGTTTTCAATTAAAAGATGACTAAATGAAAGAAGTCCAAAATATGTATTTCCCATAGGATCAGTGCTTAGTCCTGATCTTCATATAGGCTCCAACTCAGCTAAACCCTAAACACACCCTTGGCATCAACCACAAGTAGCTCCAACAGCTTCAGATCCCTGACACTACATGTTTCACTCTTATCCTGATCCAGAGCCTCAGCTTTCGGTGAGGGCAAACCAGCTCATTATCATCAATAGTGATAAAACTGCTTCCATCCGCCTGAAAGGCTGCAAAACTCTCTCACTCTCCAACAGTTTTTAAGAGAAAATGAAAATCCAAGCACATAGCATCGCTTATGCGAAACTCCCAGTGGCACTATGAGTCCAGCCCTAAATCTGGAGCACGAGAGCATCCTTTGTAACCCAGCCATCCAGGTCACAAAAAAGAAAAGGAAAGAAAGAGCTGAAAGAGGAACTACAGTAGCAGAGCAGGTGCTACCAGAGAGGTGCAATGACAGGAGGAGGAGATCTGAGCTGCCTATAAAAAGCCAAACCAAAGCTGTTTACAGAAGGGTGATCTGGGATCTCAGATATGGTTAAAGCCAAAAGCCCATTTCACTTTCCCCTTGGCTCTTCTCCATACTTGAAAATATGATGAGCAAAAAGTAAGCAGATGGCTGTTGCTGTGCTGCGACTGTCGCAACTTTGCCTTAATTATTCCCCTGCACAGAAATCCTATCTGCATTCATGGGACACAACGGTTCTGCCCTTAAGCTGGTGGGCCATTTGATTTGGAGATATTCTTCAGGTCCTGTGCTGGCTGCAAAGAGTTTCAGGGCAGAGAGAAGACTTCAAGGGATCTTGGAAAAATCAAATTGCCCCCAGAAATGTCAAATTGCCAAAGCGCACGCACGTTGCTTTGTGCAAGCAGCTGGGTTTCCATCTCTGTCTCTCCCAGGTGGTTTGCTGGAATAAGGGAGCTGCAGATGGGCAAGACTCTTCCCTCACACTCACAGAAGCTTCCCAAAAAGTTTTCTATACAATTATTTTAGGAAAAAAAAAATAATCATCTGGCCAATGTAGTCAGTGGAAAACCCCTGTGCATTGCCTACAGCAAATGTGCCCCATCATACATGCGCACATATGCAGAGCGGGATCACAGAAAAACCCAGGATTTGATTCCACATCTCACCTTCCAGAACTGGATGAAAACCTGAGCTCTCAATTTAAACACAAAAATTGTTCCTTTTTTGCCTTTCTGAGTGCCCCAGAGTCTCCAGAGTTGCTTTTGAACCACACTGAGAATCAGATGCAAGAGCCAAAACTCTGCAGTATTAGCCTGGGATTTAGAGCATCTGTGTGGTTGTTTTTTCTCCCCATTAATTTAATTTGACAGAAAAGAGCAGGAAAGCTTCTGGTTCCCATGTGGGAAAAGTGGATAAACAGCAGGAATTTTAAGGGAAGTTGAAACTAAACAGAAAAGAAAGAGGTTGGTGCCCTGGCTAACAGCCTTTTGTGCTGTCTTTTTCCTCACCCCATTCTCCATGCCCTGCATGTTATAATGAGACTATTTTCATGCTTACCACTTGCCTGTTTCAACCTATCCTTTGCATTTTGATTTAGACCATTTTGATTGGAAAAATAACACACAGTTCTCTCTCTTCAAGGCAGATAATCTCCCACGCTGGATCCCATGATGTAGGAGGAGAGGCAGTGCCCCATCACCGCCTACGCCCCCCCAGATCCACCAGGTTTGGACCCAAGAGCAGGAAATCCTTATCTTACTGCTTCAGAAAAATTGTCAAGAGTAATTCTTTAATGGGAAAACATTTGTGTAGCTCTGTGGTCAGAACTGCATGAATTCAGCATCACAACTACTCTTGCAGAGGAGATCTTAAAACCTTGCTTGTTTCCATTATTTTCCTGAATATTTTCCAGTGTGGGCAGACACACTGCACAAGCTGTAGCAGGCAATACACCAGGCAGAGCATTTTATCTGCTGCACCTACTCCTGGTCACAGTAAGACACGTTTAAGCAACGGTTGCTGACACCAGCTGATTCACACCAGCAGCACTGGGTTCAGTCCAAACGTGAACAACTGACCTCTCAGCAGCATTTCTGAGCACAAGTTCTTCCAAGCCAAGAGGCTCCTTTATTGCTTTATAGACGTCGCAGCCAAACTGAAACACATCCAGACTTGAAGGAGGCTTGAGGTCTAATCCCAGTCCTGGTTTGGAAGCTCACTACTTCCAAGTGGGGAAGGGACAAGGTGACTTTCTCTGCTGACTGAAACAGCGTGTAGGAGTTGTAACTTGGATACATGCTCTGCTTCTGCACAGCACACCCCACAGCAGAGCTGTTGCAACAATAAACACTACCAGGCTGCAATCTTACCCCCTCCCTCTTCAATAAATGGAAAATCTTGGCTAAAGAGGAGAAAGTTTTGTAATCAGCTTCAGTGAGGGACAGGGTTTTAGCCATGGTGTTGAGGATGTTGAGGATTTTGACAGAGTAGTTCAGTACAAAAGCTAAGCCCTCTGTGTCTGCCCCACCTCTTCTAGCAACTGCAGGTTTTAATTAAAGCAGAAACATATGACGCTAATTCATGATCTCAGTTACACAACCCCATCAAATGCCCAGCACAACCAACTGAACGGCTCTGCATTGCGCCCGGTCAGAATGAGATCAGTGCAGCACATCAGCTATATAAGGAACACACTAATTAAAACACCAGCTGCTTCACAATTTTCTATAGTTTTATCAGCCACCCACTTTGACAATATAAACAATCAACAAGACACTGCTACGAGAGATGGCAAATGGCCTACAGCTAAAAGAGGATGCTGCTGTATGAGAAAAAGCCAACACAAACCTCCTCTTCCTAAGTGACTAACCACACCGAGAGTCAAACAACAGAGACATGAGCAGAACCCCAAATATCTGTGGTTATACTGTGATCTCTGGTGGCTTTAAGAGAAAGCAGGATCCAGAGATACACTATAAACCTCTCAATCTGCTGTTTATCAAGACCAGTTTGGTTTTATTTTACCCACGGCAACACAATCACTGCGACTATAACTACCTGGCCTGTTGCTCTGTTGCCGCATTACATCTCCATCTCCCATCATCTAGCAGCAAACACCTATGTGAAGTCAACATCAAAAGGCAAGTAGCAGGTAAACTTTACTGACAGAGATGGGCAACCATTTAAAAAAAAATAAAATAAAATCTAAAAAGCCGTATTTAATTCAACCAGAAGGCCCAACTACTTTAACTTTTCAACTAAAGAAGGCCACCCAAAGCCTCTCAGACATGAAAACTGATTTTAGATGAGATTAATCCCCCCAAAAATCCCCCAAGTGACATTTCTGTTTCAAATGACAGCCTGATTTTCATTCAGCTGCACTCACATGAAGACACGGGCAGGTCCTTCACATCAGATAATGACAGAAACAAAAATCTCTGACACACAGAAGTCACTGAGAACTTAACACCAGGCTTAGAAAACGATGTGGTCTTCAAAATTGCCAGCTGATGAGCTGTGAGCAGCAGTTACCCTGCACAGGGCTCTATGCAGCCAGGGAGAGCTAACTGCGCTTTCCCAAAGCAGGGGAACCTGTCCCCAAGGCCCCCTTGTCACCCACACCAGGAGTTAGCTGCTTGGGGGCTTTCTCACAAGCATCGCATAATGTCTTAGCAAGAATTAAAAAGAAGGTGAGGTTGGAGGAGACTGCCTTTGGGGGCGGTTATTTGTCCCCCGCAAGGCAGGGAATAATTCACTATGAGAACAACCTACACAGAGGCACCAGGGATGCGGGACCCCCAGCCATCTTTCCCAAGACATCACGTTAAAAGGACCAAGGCGGGCTCGTTGCACAACCCAGCACATTGTTGGTAGAGCTCAGATGATGGGGACTGCAAGCCATTCTCACACAAGTGACCCAGGGGCTTTACGCTTGTCCCAACACCGCCTGACCCCCCGACCCCCCCATGCCTGCTCAGCCCAGCCGCTGGCAGCACGTGGCCACTGCGGGGACACAGCTGGCACACAGGCTGCTCTGGGGGATGGCCCAGCACTGGCAAAGACCAGCTAATCCACACCAAGATGCACGACATGCCGGCCCTCAGACCTGCAGTGAGAAGCTTCAGGTAAAACAGATCACAAACTAAAGCCTCCAGAAAACTTTCAGTCTCCACTTAAAAGTATCTTTCTTTCTAAAAGATCTTAATACTACACACCGATGCATACGGAACTCCATGCAAATACTAGTTTGCAAAACAACTAGACACATTCCATTTGTAAAATACGGTATTTTCATTTATACAAACATGGAATGCACTTTAATACTTCAGTAAAAGCACTATAGTACTTCAGAAAAATAAAACTAGTGATATAAGACTTCTTTCCATCAACCAAAGAGGATAAGAAAGGGAATATAATTTATAATACCTTTTTTAGTAAAATTTTTATAGGATACAACTAAAGACTTCAGACAGTGAGAATGGCACTTGTGCTTTCAGAAAATAACACCCTGCAGAACATGAACACACTCCCAGTGTTTCACTGTTCAGCATGTGCACTGCATCTCCCGTGCCCAGGAAAGGGATTTAAAACTAGTTGGAATTTTTGATGGAACATGAGAACTGCCAGCAAATTCCACTGTCACAGTTCCATACTCCCCAAGCAACAAAGAAAAGAAGGAAAAAATAGCAGGTCAAGTGCAATACTGCGAAGTGAACTGGAGGATTAAAATGTTCAGTAGGGAATAGTTTACCTGCTATTTCTTACAGAGAAGATGCTAGAAGGCAGGAACATACCACAAGGAATTACAAAAATAAAAGGCTATTGGAAATATAAGTGACGCTGGGGAGCTACAAAGAACAAGGAAAAGCTAAATACTGAGCATTTCTGGAGAGCAGATCATTGTGGCACATTTTCAATACCCAGGCTGAGGCACAAACCAAGTCCAATGTCACTCGTAGCACAAGGCAGGAGAAAAAAAGAGCATCCTGAGCTTGCCTTACTCCTGCTGTTCACAGGTACCCTGTCACTCACAGAGGCTGGACACTAAGCTGCATGGGGGTTTCAGTACATTTAATATGATTATTCTTATAAAACTTCATTATTTAGGCAACTAGTTTCCTTATAGATCTTTAAATGTAAGGCTTCACGCAGTATCCTTGATGCCCCAACAATCAATACATTCAGCATTACGGTGGGTCATAAAAAGACAGCAGCAGTGTATTTTCTAATACTGCTTTCTTGAAAAGGACCTTGCCTTCGTTCTCCATGAAACACATTTTGGCAAAAACCCAGCATCAAAATTTTGACTTCTGACATTTCCAACCACCACAAGAGCTCTGTGCTGCTCCACACATGACTGAACTGAGAAGAAAGCACGTTTCAGATGAACCGGCGATCTCATCAAGGAATTTCAGCAACACCCATGAGGTTAATTCAAGAGACTAATGTTACCCCAATTGCACATCATTTCTGCTTTCCTTTGATACCATTTCACATTACACGTGCATTAGCCCAGCAGCAATAACTGCACTCGGCTAGTTAAAAGCTACGTACAATCAGGACCTCAAGAACAAAGCGGCAACGTTTCCAAAATAATTCAGCTCCACTGAAAGCTCCCATCCCAGGCAGGCTGGATCCAAGGTCACGTACAGCCAATAAATACACTGCACCTTTGGAAAACAGAGCCCACCGTTCCCCTTGTCATTACAGAATCACATACAAACAACTGGACTCCTGTCCCAGGATTAACAACAAACATTATTCAAGGTACAGGCAATTGCCAACACAACTGTATAACGCTGCTCGCTCCAGATATTTGACCTAAAAATCACATCTGTATCCTTAACAAATACATACAGTACACTGCATTTGTGTGACCAAAAATTTCATGCTTGCCACACTGTGCTTGAAACAGATGCTTGACAAAACTCCAGGGATATAAATAGGGCAATCACTTACTAAGGCCATATGTTGGAAGCATGTAAGATGGACTTGCTTAACTGAAGAACCTTCAAAAAAACAGTAATGACAGTAACAGGACTGAACAGATCTCAGATCTAATATTCTTTGGAGCTTTTTGGTTTGGGGCATTGTTCACTAGAAACTGAAATGACCTCTATATTGCTTTCCTTTGCCCTCTCTGCCAAACCTCCCCAGTAATGATGGCCAGCTACAGGGTCTGACTGAGCAGGTCGCGGGCCCAGAGGTCCCTGCGGAGAACGGGGCTTGGCTGACCAGTCCTGACAGCTGCTAGAAAACAACCTCGTGTGATGCTTGCTGCATGGATGCCCTCAGTGTCTGGAGTCATCCCAAGAGTACTTGAAAACCCTACAAATGCAACAGCATCTATCTTTGACCACCCATCCCAAAATTTCTTGCTTGGTTAACACCAAGGTGACTTCTCCAGCAACCACTCCAGGAGCAGCACAGTGCCATGCGGAGGACCCAGACACGAGGAACGGGCCAGCAGGAGCTTCAGGAAAGTCACTAAGGAGAAATGCCAAGTCCTGCACCTGGAGTTGCCTAACCCAGTGCACCAGGACTGGCTGGGGGCAGCATGGCTGAGGGGGTCCTGGGGGTCCCGAGGGACAGCAGGCTGACCAGCAGCCAGCAGCACACCCCAGCAGCAACCCAGGCTTGCAGCACAGCGGGCTGGCAGCGACAGCCAACAGACAAGAGGACTATCTCCCTTCTCTGGGCACATCTGGAAAATCAGTGCTGGGTGCTCAAGGACAAGGGGAGTTGAGTTTGCCAGAGGTCCCCAAGACGGCTGTGGGAACAGGGATGGCCCAGGCTGGGGAGAAGGCTTTGGGGACACACACCTGCTAATCGCCTCCCATACCTACAAGGCATTTACCAAGACAACAGAGCCAGGCTCTTTCACTCCCTCTCCCAAAGATGTTCAAAGTCACCATGATTAAACACACAGCTCTTCCAAGAGCTCCATCCACATACCGCTCACTAATGCAACAGGACGTGTTACAGACAGATTCCTTTGTTATTTCCTGGGTAGAATCCCCTTCCCTTTCAGTAGCTTTCGTATTTTGATGTTTCTAATTTCACTGTTATGTTTATTGGAACATTAAATATTTCCTGCGTTTGGTTTTTAATATATGGGAAATTATGCGCACCATATGCGAGGGGGAGCAGAACATGCTGACTGCACAAGTGGGTGGAAAAGTCTGGGGGGAATAGCAGCAGAAGGATGGGAAGACACTGCATTAAATATTAGTGTTTCAAAGTTGCTGAGCAAAGGAGGAAGATTATGGTAGCCAGGTTTGAGAATATACCCTTGCTCCATCACTCCAGTCCCCAACGGCAAGGGAGAGAGAGTGCAAAGCCTCATGCCCAAGTGTGAAACATATGGTGAATAATTCAGAACTCATCCATTTTGCTGATGAAATCTCAGGAAGGAGATAAACACGCCCGTATTTGTCTGATCCTTATTACTGCATAAAAGGGACAAATCCAGCAAGGTGCTGATTGTTAACTTTTGAGACAGATCCACAGACCTGAACCTCATGTGATGAGGATGCTCAGTACCTCTTGTCCATCATCATCCCAGCTCAACTGCTGGGATTGTCTAGCTTTCCTTGTCAAGATGCATTTTCAGCCTCACTGCCTCATTTATTTCCCCCTCTCTCATTTCAGAGGCTTAATATTCAGCAGCACTCAGAAAAGACTCTGCTGTTGGATGAGAACATATTGATCTCTGGAAGAAAACCAAGGGATATGGCTTAAAGTTTAAGGGCAGGAGTAGTTGTCTATAGAGAACTTAATTTTCTATAAATGTTGTTTTCATTTAGAGTGAATGGCAGTTTATAATAGTTCACAAAGTTTTGGTTCACAATGAATAGTAATTGCATCCTAAAACCTCAGCTGTTTTCACTGAAGCAAATCACTCAATAGAGCTCAGAGGTCTTCAGAACCAAAATCCAATTTTCAAAGGTGACTTGGATGCCTACAGTCATGAACCTCAACGATATGGGGCAGATCCCCTCTCTCTTCTCTTACTGCTATGAGAAATGAAGAAAACAGTTCTGCAATCCCATTAGCTCCCCTAATAGCAGGAGAGGCTCAACACCAACAGCGAGGTGTTACTGCTGCAAAGTGACTTACTTGGTCGACTATTTATTTCTCGGCAATGCAGCAGGAAGCTTTGTCATCAAAACACCTTAAGAGATATTGGTAGCAACCTGGATTTTCATGTTTCTTCCCAGCTGTTTGTGCATTTGAGGCTGGGCCCTGCTAGCCCACCTAGGCCTCCCTTGTCCTTGGGGCCATGGAGATATCCCACCACATGCCCTCCCTATGTTCACTCCACCCTCCCAAGCCTCTCCAAAGCCACTCTTAAAACCCAAAGATGTGTTCAACCAACAGCTAGTCCTAGGTGTGCCAGGGCAAACCCCAAAGCACTGACTTTCAAGCCATTGCAGACGTGTACCACCACCACAACCCTGTGGTTACTGAGCAGACATTTATTCCAGAGCCTTCCCAAAGACAGACTTTCTTTGGGAAGACAATGGTAGTGGTCTCCCTCCTTCCAAAGCCACGCTGTATTTGTGGCTGTCCAGGCAGCCTACGCTTTGGATGAAATCACTCCAAACTCACTACACTTTGCCACAGCTTCTTAAAATCTCTCCGCTCCACAACTGGATTCCCTTGGTGTCACAGGGGAAAAAAGTGTGAAACACCAATATCCCCGAATGCCTTGCACTAGCATTCGCACGTGCTTTGCAGCTGATTGTAACACAGGAGAAAACTGCCCCATCCATTACACATGCAGCTTCTCTTTTAACAGCAGTTTAGAGTTTAGCTCTGCAAAACCACGTATGGGCTCCCTGGAGCTGGCTCACGACACGACAGCCCCAGGGATCTGGCTTTGGAGTGACAGGGATGTCCTTCAAACTGTCACCAAACGAGCCTCATGAATTATACACGTAGAGTGGGCTCAGCGGCTCCAAATTCATCACCTGCTGCTGTCAGCGCCCTGCCACAAAGAGCAGGATCATGCCATGCCATCATCTGGGGTGCTCACCTGCCAAGTCACACCAGCGGTGGGGGTCAGCCCTGGGGACTGCCACCATTTACTAGCAATGCTGAGGTATTTTTGGACTATCCAGCACCTGCATCACTCTTCAGGATCCACTTCAGGTTTGGGATGTTAAAGGTTGTGGTCTCAGATGTGCTAGGAAGTTGCATTATACCTTGGCAGGTTTTCCACGGGATGGTATATAATACAATGCACTTCTTCTCAGCAGAATCCTTTCTTTTCTGCTTCATACTGTGCAAGACAGAGTACACACAGAACCTTACAAGAGAGCTTAGTCTAAAGGAGGCTGGTACAGCAAATAAATGTGCTGAGAGAAGATGTGAATTAGTGTTTTGCTCTCAGGGTACAGGCCTATGGCTCTATTCATATCCTCCTTACAGCTTGATGTGTGGCCTTGGGTGAGCCACTTATACTTCCCATGCTTCACTCCACCTGTAAACACCTTCCTCTAGCTATTCAGACTCCAAGGCCTTTCCAACACGGATTGCTTCTGCTATGTATTCGATCCATGCCTATTAAATGTTTAATGTTTGGGACCCCTGTAGGAAGTACTGTGATGCAGAGAAAAAAATCCACTATAGTATCAACAGGTCAAGGAGGGAACAACCATGTGCATGCATTACACATAAGAGTTAATGCTGAACACTCCTCCTTCCTCCCAGGGCTAAAAAAGAAAGAAGGAGGAGGAGATAAAGCTTGTTGACCAAAATAAGATTCAGCTGGTCAAGTTGACAATAAAGGCCTGCAACTGCCATCAGTAAATTAAACCATGACCATTTAGACAGCCAATGGGATGCATTTATGAACCATCTGCTACTGGCTTATTTTTGCTATTCAACGTAGCTAACATTTTCAGTTGTTAAACTTTGTCATTTTAACACAGTTTCATGTTGTTATAAATTAGTTTTAGCTTTTATGACTCACACTGCTGTTAACAGGATACTCCAAGACTGCAAAGGTAGCCCAGCTGACCCCTTTGCATCCTTCTGCCTTCCTCCAGCCCCACCTTGCTCCCTGCCACCTCTAACAGGCAGCAAACGAGTTCTACGATCTGCTGGTTAAACCTAACAACCAGACCCTGTGGGGGAAAAAAACAGGTCTAACACAGGGAGCTTTCCACAAAGATCACATCCAGTGGCTAACACTTTGCATGACTTGTGAAAGAGCGTTTGCAAGTCATCAGTATTCCCTTGCCTTTTTTCGTCTCCCACCCAGAACGAGAGGAAAAAAATCTCTCCATCATAAACTGCAGGGGACAAGACAAGCAGGACCTTTAATGGGCCACTGCCCTTTATATACTGGAACGATTCCTCTTTTCAGGGAGCATCCTTGATGTTGGATGTTAATGAGAGACAATCTTGCAGAGCAGAAGAGCTCTTTAGAGATTTTAAATATCTCTATTTCTTGGGATTTCAGAACTCAATCAACATTCAAATCTACAAGGGATGAAAGAAGAGCTCGTGGGAGCTCTGCAATCCAGCTTCCCACTCCTCTGCCTCATTCTCTTAGAAATATTTCTGTAAGACAACCACAATGCCAAAATGAAGGTGATGTAATAACTCAGAACACAAATCCAACGCAGCCCCTTAGCACTCCCCAAGACTGTCACGCTGACTGTCCCTGGCTGCCCCCACCATGCCCAAGCAGCATACAGGGGGGCACTGCAGCATCCTTCACCTTCAGCACCTAGGCAGGAGAGAGAACTGAACCACCATTCCATTTTTAGGCTGCGGGATGATGATGTTGATCATCTCGTTGAAGCCACCTCCCAAATATTAAGTCACTAAAGATCCAAAGAGCTCATTCTGCAAAGGCATAAGCCGTTCGATAATACACATTCATATCTAGTATTAAATTGCTCATACAGAAGACCTTTGGAATTAGTTTTTGAAGTTTAGCCTGAAGGACAACACTGCAGATTATTTCTCATCATTTCTCCCCTGTGTTTTGCAGGGAACAGAGGTAGGTCTGGGGAGTCCAGATCACAACATGCAAGCATGGGGGTGGGGGGAAGGAGGAAGAGCAGAAAAAAGGGTTTAACAAGGAGACTCTGCCCAGAGGAAACTCTAGAGGTTTTCTTGTACAGGACAGTGCAGCTAGCCAACAGAGGCCAGACGTCAGGTTACAGCCAGCAATCCTCCCATTCTGGTTAACTTAATTTTCTGATTCATTTCAAAGCAAGTTCTGCCCTACTTCCCAGCCCCTCAGCGTGGGCACACACCTCCTCCACCAGAAATCCCAACTCACACAGCCAGCAAGTCACCATTTAGACTTACTCCAGACTCTCCCTGCTTAAAAAGCAGCACAAGCAATAACCTGCACTGAGGACGTGCTGCGCCTCCAGGTACCCAGGTGTCACCGAGGCAATGCATGGGATTCCCACAGAAAGTCACGGGTTGCTTGTGCATGCCTGGTCTTCTTTCAGTCTCTGTTCCTAACTCACTTAAGAGAAGCAGAAGGCTGAAGAAAGAGCTTCCATCACACAAGGTGTGCCTCCGCTGCTTATCGCTGTGCCTGCTGCCCCTGCCCCGAGCTCAGCCCAGAGCTGCCGAGCTCACACAGAGCTCCGCCGAACTCACCGCACAGCTTTCAGCTGGCTCCAGGCAGAAAAAGAGCAAACGTGCCTCCATCCACCACCTTCGCCAAGACTAGTGGGACAAGGGACAGCCCTTGCCATATGAATCCCGGGAGCACCATCCACCAAGGGACAATGGCACACCGAAGGACTCAAGCAGACTGACGCTGCCCAGGGCTTCAGAGGCCAAACCCTCAACTCTTCTTTTATTCTAAGCTACAAATCACGAGAGGTTGCTCTGGGGAAAATAAATAAATAAATAAAATGAAGGTTATTTTCCACTTGCTTGTACACAGCAAGAAAGATAATGCTGGTTTGCTTTAGAATAAAAATGCCACTAGTTATTTATCCAGGTGAAGAATTAGGTATACTGCACTAGCTAGCAAAAGCTCAATGAAAAAGTAAATCCTTAGGATGGAGTGCACAGGGGAAAAAAAAGATTAATTGATTTGTGACTACAAGGAGGTTTATTCAGAACCATATTTATCACTACAGTGTTTCTGAATTCAGTAGAAACTCTACTCAATTTTGTTCTGCAGCCTTTCTTTGCTGTTAAAGGAAATACATCAACAAGAAAAGAGAAATGACACTTAATTTTAAGGAGCATCACCTTGCTTTAGAAAATAAACTATACTCAGAGTTGCAGCTCTGGGATATCTGTCCACCATTCACACCCAGGTGGGATTTGGCAGAAAAGCAGCATTTCTCAGCTGACAAAAATGAGAGCATCGTCATTACAGCGGAGGAACCGAAGACTTACATTCTGATTTTACTCACTTTTCACCTCAAGGTGCTGATGTTGGCAAGGTGATTGGAGTAGAAGATAGGGGGGGAAAGGGAAGATGCATATTTTTCTCTGCATTAACTTCTACCTCACTCCCACTTCTGCAGCAGGAGCACCCATGGTCCATAGCCCGGAGTCAAGGGGTACCCACTTGCTTGCTGGGCTTCAACTCAATGGCAGAGTTTGTCCACACCTTTAAACACGCACTATCTGGAGACACTGGCTGGGGGCTGTGCTATGGCACATCTCACAGAGCTGAGAATACACTCGCATTTCTATAAAGCAGACCAAGCTACCCCGTGTCTGAGGTTCAGCACTCGTTTGCATACACCAGCGCTGTTGTCGTCTACACCAAGGCAAAGAACTGGTCAGCTCTGTCATCTCCCTGCATTTAGAAATCGCTCTGCAGAACAGACCCGTCTTTAGAAAACCTCCAGCTAGTGCCACTTCTGTGCACGCCCCGAAAGTCCCTTTGCAAACACAGGTGAACCCCTGCCACAATAGGGCTGTTACACCCGAGCACAGAGAAACTCTGATACCAGAAACAGAGATAACTGACCCAAGCGCAGGGAGCCAGGCAAGCCCCCAGCTGGTGAACCCACGGATTCTGGCACCAAATCCCCCGATCCCCCTGTCACTCCTATACTGCGTGTTCAAATATGCATTTGCTCCTATTTACCCACTGTGGCAAATGGGACTGTATTAAAATACATAGAGATTTCAATACTATAAAGACAGGTTAATCATTTATTTATTGTTCGCTTCTTATTTCAGAAGCCTGAATTGCACCGTAATTACTTAAAAGAGAGGCTATAAAGACCCAAGCTGTTTGTCTAGCAGCCTCATTTATTTTTGCATAGCAAAGAAATTACTCCCCCCAAAATCAGAAAAATAAGAAAAATACCCTTGAGTGTTTCATCCAATTTTAAAGTAAGCGATGTGTTAGTTCACACAACAGTGAGCAATTTAATTCTCAATTAAGGGATTAGATCAAACAATAACTCTGGACCATTTGGCATAATGCAAGCAACTTGGAAAGGAACAGGCACCGCTCCGCCACTGCAGCAAACTCTCTTCCTACACAAACCCGCCGCAGACACCCAAGGTTTCCTTTGCCGGCTGAAAGAGAACAAGAGAGAGCAAGGAAAGAAAAGCAAGCGGGAGGAAACTGGGCTGCCAAAGACTTCAAAGGCCCCAAAACTGAGGTAAACCTCGATGGCCGGTGCAGGAGCCAGGTTTCCCAAGAGGAAGGTGAAGCCCAGCCAGACCGCCGGAGTTTCACCCGACATTGTCCCGTGCCAGCCTGAGGGAAGCAGCCCCGGAGAGCGGCCGTCAGGAGGAGGAAGGAGAATGAATTAGGCAGCGCATGAAAGCTGCAGCTCTGTCACAGATGTACATGCTGCTTCCTTCTCCCCACAAAGTACTTAGGACTTGCAACATTTGCCTATTAAGCCGTCCCCGCACAGTCCCAGACGTCTCTCGCTGCAAGCATTTAAAGACATTTCCCCTTAATTCCCAGTTCTCTCCGCTTCTTCTGGAAAATGAGCCATGACACACGAGCCATTTACAACGCGCTGCAACTATGACATTGGTTTTATTTCCATGGCAACTCTCCCCCTACTCTCCTCAACTTATAGATATGCATTCCCAGCAGAGTTCGGTTGCAGACACAGATCATTATATTAAATCTGAACGAGGGTGTACCTGAGTTGACTTTATTTCACAAAACCGCATAAGAAATTACATTTCTCTCACTATTTCCTTCTCTCATGTCCCAGTGTCATTACTTGCAGTGCTGTGCCATTACTTGTTGGCATTTTGCATCAGTACATAATGATCCAATATCAGATAATGTTAAGATGCAAAACCCACTCAAAACACCAGACAGCAATTTTCTGCTCAGTTTCCCAATTTAACCTGAATTGATACTACATTGTAAGTTTGGATGAGGTTCAGGGAGTACTCTAATTATAACAGCATCTTGGGCAGCAGCAGTCACTTGCATCCCGCCTTTTTGATACTGGCCTTGATAGTGCAATTAAGAGGCAAAAGAAAGAACTTCTTTCCAAGATTTGTCCTAATGAACAGTAGGAGGCCCTGATGTTAAAGCTCATCCTTTGATCGGGCTGCTGCCTCCAGCCCAACGTAACCCTCAGCTCTAATGGAATTCACGATGTTTTATAAATACCCACTTCAAATGAACACGTTTAACTTCCCCTTCCAAGAACACGGCAGTGTGACGACAGGCACAGCCGGCACATCCACTGTCTCTCTGCAACTCCGCCAGCAACACTTACTCAGCTTCCAAGTTATAGAGGGTTTTCCCCCGTCTCCTAACCACTAGCACTGAAAATCTTCTCCTACTGAGTAACTCTGGTCTTTTCCATCCCAGAAGCCACAGAAAAGAGTCACTCAGCAGGTCACGCACGATGGCAGCGACCCAGCGCGAGCTGGGGTATTAACCTACTGACCTGAGGATAACAGGAGACAACAGTGAAGCAGATGGGCATAACCAAAGGAAGCTTCCTTTCCTGCTGTCAGACCAAAGAAGCAGGTGAGAGATGTGCTGACCCCACTGGGCAACCCCCCTCAGCCACAGCAGCCCCCGTGCGGAGGCGGTGGGCGCAGGCAAGGGGGTCCTGCGCGGCACGCGTGGGCTGGCAGCACGTACTGAGCCCATGGGGTCTGACACAGGAGCTCCTCCGCGGATAAACTCTTCTTCCACACACATCAGTGAGAGGAGCAGGTGATGAGGAGCAGACAGCTAGGAGAATGCCTTCTTCATTATCCCCTTCCCCACTACAACTGTGCATCAGTTCAGAAAACAGCGCGGTGCTATGGTGAACCCCCATATCCCTGCGTGCTGAGCGTGCACACAGCCCTGCTGCTTATCTGAGGCTGGACTTGAACCTGAGGCACTTACATGAACAACTCACATGGTCTGTGATTAAAAAATAATAATAATTAAAAAAGAAAAAAATTGGGTAGATTCCCTAAAAGAAAACTTGGAAGTATTCCTCCCAGTTGAAAAGCCACTGGCAGGAGCTGCCTTCTGTGCAGCTTCATGGCCAAATAAAAGAAGAAAGCGGATGGGGGTTGGCACATGGAAAGACAGCATGATTGTTCAGAGCAGTGTTTAGCATTTTATGCTGCCTTCATGTGAACTCAGCTGGTGGCG
This sequence comes from Microhierax caerulescens, assembly GCA_035590215.1. Classification (NCBI taxonomy): domain Eukaryota; kingdom Metazoa; phylum Chordata; class Aves; order Falconiformes; family Falconidae; genus Microhierax; species Microhierax caerulescens. Next base: position 101,014,818 of record JAVJGJ010000001.1, read on the forward strand.
ATTTCTGCATCCCTAGTAACCCCTTTTAAGTTGATACCCGTGGATAGTAGTTTCTGCATCCCTAGCCAAGGCTATAAAGATAACAGAAAATATGCCCACTGCGTTCAGTTAAAACTGCCCCAGCTTGCAGAAATGAAGCCTAAATGAGACAAAGCCAGAACGAGAAGTAAACGAAATAAAGCCAGAATTTGCTAGTCTAAGATAGGTTATTTCTTTGATGCTTATTGGAGATGCATCTTACAGTTCTCCTCAGGAACTTCTCTCCATGTTCACGGAAGATGCTGATGACAGATGAACAAAAACATTCAGGACACACATAAGTTTAAATTGACGTATTAAAACAAAAGCCACGATACTGTTTTGTCACACATCATACATGCTCAAGCAAGACAACACATGGCTTACACCATGGTCACGACTACTACCCACATAGACATGGTGTGATGTGACGGTTCTTTATCAGATATGAGGTGATACGAGGCAAACTGAGAATCTGGACCGTAAGCATCCCCTTTGCAAGCGCAGTCAAGTACCAAAGCCCAACCTGCACAAGGGACCACATCTAGATTTTAGGCAGCTACCTCCCACCACACACACATACTACCACACACTCTGTATTACCAATTACGGTGAGAGTCAAGAAACAAAACACTTTCAGAAGAGGAGAAAAAGAAAGACTTCAGCATTTGTTTTTATTCTGCACTGGATGCAATGGGATTTATTTTTTTTCTCCTGGGGAGCGGGGAAAGGTGACCAAAGGACAACACTATCTCAGGGCAAACACACTGAATATCTTGTTCAGGATATTCAATCAGGACATCAAAAAGGGCAAGCAGCAGCTGAATCCAGAACATACCCTGTGCACCCTCACCACAGCATCAGTTATTGTATTTTGCTTCCAACCCCTCCTCATGTTTGATGAATTATACAGATTAGAAGAGCCCTAACCAAAAGGCCTGGAAGCATATCCCAAAACACTGAACACTGACCTGGGACCACACAAGCTTTGGTTTCCCATTTTCCAGGTCACTACTCTGAACTGAACCAGGCTGCATCTTGCTCCCAGATAAGAAGTTTTACACAGCTCTCAGAAAACCAAAACCAAAAGCCTGAGGCAAGTTTGGCTGCAACTGCTACAGCACCACTGAAATGTCACTTTTGAGAAACGGCAAAAAGAAGGAATTCAACCCAATGCATTCCCACCTGCGCTCCAGAGGAGCCCTCTTGGGTACCATTGCTCGGGCTGAGGGTGAGGGCATCACAAACTCTCACTTCGGGCACCAGACCCGGGCTTCCAATTTAAACCCCCTTTTTTGTCTGGTGTTTTTGTTGGGGTTTTTTGGGGTTTGTTTGGGGTTTTTTTTTTTTTGTCTTATCTCTGCAATTTGCCTTTAATAAATTATTTTCCTTGAAAATAAACTGCTCCACTGTGCTGTTCACTCATGCATAGGAAATTAAAATGTGTTATAAAACTAATTTATGCGCCCTGTTGGCCACAGTGCCTGTGGAATATGCCTCCCCGGACACACGCACTCAGGAAGCATTTGAACATGTTTGATCTGAGTCTGGCTAAACATATTAGAACAGCTGAAAAGTTTTTAACTTCTTTTTTCCCCCACAATTAAAAACTTCATTAAAATGGACATTTACACCAGGCTGGGGCAGGGTGGGGGAGGTACCATTAAATATTCCACCCCTGACGAATCTCAAAACATTTTCACTTTTCAATACTGAGGGTGCGAATTGGCCCAATTTCTTTTCATTAGGACTTGTTATATTGTTCTTGCTTCCTCTAAAAAATTGAACGAGAAAAAGAATTGCCAACAAGCTTTAATTTTAATTGATTCTTATTCAATCCAATGAGGTCATGCATGTTTAATTATCATCATCCTTATTACAGATGGAAAATCAACTTCCTCTGATGTTGCTATGCTAATTATCATCTCATTTGTTTAGCAATGGCATCTAGACAACTGATTGAGATTACGGCAAACAAACAGCAAAAAGACCTGTACAGAAGCCATTACAAACAGTGGCCAGGATTCAGCAAAGCACTTTGCCATTTATCACATCTACCGCCATTTAAACGTTCCTGGTTTAGCTCTTCAAGTTAAGAAAACATGCTTGAGTGTTTTTGCTGCACTGCACTTTCAATAGAAGAAAGAGGAAAAGCGGGAAGAAAATATCATCACATACATTTAACGGATGGGAGTAGAGGTGCAGAGTAATTAACGATGAGCCTCTGAAAGGGACAGAATGTTTCTGAAATGCAAGGCTGTTAGAAACACCAACTCAGGTCTCTTGGGTTAGACTGATTGTGAGGGATAAAACATACTCTGGACAGATTTTATAAATCCTCTGCAGCTCCAGTAATCATTAGGCACCTATATACCTTTGCCAATTTGTCCCTTAAGACTGTTAAGTGCCAAGCTGCCTGTTACTGGTGGTAAGTTTTCCTCCTAACGACGCTGTCAATTCAACACTTCTTAGAAGTGAGCCAGGGGACAGATCTGAGAGTAAACAAAACCAACCAAAAACTTGCCGACAGACTGAAAATGCTTCCTTTACTTCTTTTGCTTTACAGAGAAGATAGGTAAACTTGATGTTAATTTCTGCTCCAAGCAAGCATAATTCTTTTGCATCCAAATAAATTGTGGCATCTAGGAGTACAGTTATAGCACATCAGTGCAATGATGCGCGTGACCCAAAATAAGAACATGAGGACCGGGAGACTCTTCAAAGCAGCTGGGTGTACATATCTTTGAAATGGTTATTAAGTTCATTTAAGTACCAAATTAAGCAAAGAGTGGGAGGAAAGACTGATGAAACTATAATTTGATCTCCTGATCCAAGCTTAACCTTGGCTTGGCACCACTGTCTGGTTTTATACTTATTTTTAATTTAGTAATGCTCTGATGATTTATTTCTGTATTAAAGTCTATTTCACAAAAGCACAAAAAGAAACTACTGTATAAAAAGAAAATGCTCCCTCGCAGTTAAAAATGAACCTATTTTACTAGAGATGCAGGGATTTCTTGACTAAGCTACCCATAAATCAGCAAGAGAAGGACTGATCACTGGAAAAAAAGCAAGACATACTATATTGTCTTTCTACAAGGCTATTCCTTGCTAAAATGGAAAATGTGCTGCTGTTGTACAGCCCCAGTAATTAATAGTTCTGCAAAGCTCCTTGGTTTACATCAAGACCTCCCAAAAAATCCCAACCATAAGTATTTTACCACGTGCAGCACCAAGAGCCCCTGCTAATCGCCGCTTTGCTGTCCTGGACATGAGGAGGCCATCAGCCTGGTGCCACAGTCCAGGAAAACTATTAATCTTTTATTATACTTGTCCTCATCAATACCCAAGTGATTTTCCTTGGCAATAACTGCAAGTCCCCATCCCAAAATCAGCTGGAACAACCCACCATGGCTAGCAGCAAGCCAGCCATCTGCTTCCCCTATCTCCTCCCTTCTGTTCCAAAAGTAACTGGAATCTCTCCTCTCCTCTCCTTCCACTTTCCACTTTATTTTTAGAGCATCCTTCAGTCAGAGCTCAGTTCCCCACCAGTAAGTAATACTGCATAATGTCTGCTTTTCTCTCCTTACAACCACATTTTCTTCCAGTGGAATTATAGTGGAAACATTATAGCTGTTGAGCAGTGGACAGAGAGCTTTACAACGTGAAGAAAACCAAACATCACGTAGATTAGATAGACCTAGATTCTGAAATTCACTCGGAGGAAGGTGAAATACCTTCCATAAAACCTTGCCATCTGAAAGCAAAACAGATATTTCTTTTTCTGTCTTGGAAATGGTGACAACCTCACGACTGCCCACATAAAAGTACAGATGCCTAAAGACAAAGAGAAAAGCCAAAACCCAGTGCTCATGCCGTTTATTTCTTCTCTGTATTTTGAGCCTGCTTCTGGGCTGATACCCGCACAGCTGTCAACTGAAGCAAAAAGATAAGCCTAACCACTGGGCTGATACAACATTAGTTACCAAGTGTTCACATCCCTTTCCTTCACCAAAAAAAAAAAGGCAAGGCAGTAAGACACCCCATGCCGCTGTGACAGCGGCAGCTATACTGAGAAGAGAAATGAATGTTCAGGAGAATGACTCTCAGCCACCTCATCCTCCATTATAAACCAAATTAACACCTGCTTTTCAAGCTGATAGAATAAACATTATAATGGCAGCACTCGTTCTTACGACCCACTGTTTGATTTTTCAGCGCAATGCAAACACACGCAGGCAGAGGCAGCTTTTCACACACCCATTTTGCTGCATGAATTAATCTGTCCGAACAGCTTCGTATCAAAATCTGTCTTATCGTCCCTTCCAGTGCACACAGCCCACCAAGCACCAGGGAACGTCCCAATTCCCTCTGCGCTTAGAGAAACATATAACAAGCTGCATCCCCAAACCCCTTCTCAGTGCCAGCCTCTGCTTCTGCCTCGGTTTTGGCAACAAACGTTCTCGACACGTTCCATGGTTCAGCTCCAGCCCCGCTCAGGACCACCACCAGTTCCAACATCCAAAGCAGCTCCTTCCCTGGAGACTGCGGTTCTCCAACTCTTCTGGTTTTCTGCCTACATAAGGTTTGTACAGAGGATTTCACAATACTGCTTCTTGGCACCCTGCCTTAGATGATTTCCCACACCTAAACAAAAATTTCTGTCATTGTAATAGGAAAAAAAAACCAAAATCAACCAATTTCTTTCCCCTAAAAAAGCAGCCAGAAACAGGAAATCACACAGTCATTAAATCCCACGTGGGAACTGCATTTGTGGAGAATCTCTGCCGAGCTCTGGGAAACCTACCAGGATGCTCTTTTCTCCCAGGGCTGGACTTGACAACAACATCGATGCTAAACAGGGAGCGCGAGAAGGCAATTATAAGGTGTGCATTTGTGGAAATAACTGATGGCTTTTCTAATTGCAAAGAAAAAAATCGAGCGGGGTGGGGGGGCAGCAATGGTAGCAGAACAGACGGTTGCCTTTCCACACATCAATCTAATCTCTCAGTGGAGAGAAGAGCTCTTTAAAGGCACCTCTAGGTAGGGACTTTGGGAAGAATTTATGAAGAGCAGCAAACCTGAACCTCCCTCTCTCGTGGAGGTTGATTCGGATGCAGGATGTCCACCATGGAGGAGCCCACCCCATGCCGAGCCAGGAAGCCCGCCTTATCCCAGCGCAGAAACCTCCTCTTCAGCCCAGTTCTCCCATCACAGACCAGCTTGCTCCAGCTACAAAACTCTGAGGTCTTCCAGCACCACACAAAGCCACTGAGAGGCATTCACTTATAGACTTCATGTCTCCCCCGCTCCAAAACTGTGTTTTCTTGAAGGGAAACCACAGAGAGCGGGAAAAGGAAGGAGAAGGCCACGCTCCGCCGGTGTTGGAGCAGCGATGCTGTGCTAGCAGGCAGTGCTGCAGGCTGCGCTGGGTTAACGGGGACACGCCACGCCAGACTGTTCCCACCACCTCTGTGCGTGCGAGTTTGAGGGCCCGGCTCACCAGGGAAGGGCCCGGCTCACCAGGGAAGGGCCCGGCTCACGAAGAGGACAGAACGGGCTGCAGGGCAGCTCCGCAGAGCGGACAAGCCTGGTCCAGAGCCCAACCTCCAGCCCTCCTTACCGACAGCCAATTTCTTTGCTGTATGTGGCAGACTTGAACCAGTTCCCTTTTCCCTCAAACAGATGGGAGTTTGCCCAGGCATTAATCGGAGCAAAGCGAGCGCTAGTCAGATTAAGCTAAGAACAACCCCAGCCTGATGCTCATTAGCAAGTACCTGCTCAACTTCTAAGGAGCAGAGCAGCTACAAGGCAACTGGGATCTGAGAAAGGTGTTCATTAAACACCACGGTGCACAGCACAGAAAAACCCGACATCCTCAGCCATCACGTCAGGGCAGGGACTTGGCCAGAGAGCTAATCACAGCAAACCGCTCCCAGCCTCCTGCTTCCCCCAAACAGTCCTTTGCTCTGCCCAGATCCTCTTGACTGGATTCACAGTCGGTTTCCAATTTGGGGATCCCAGAAATCTTAATGTGCCGTGAGGACTGCCCCCCACCTCGCTCCACGCAGGAGCTGAAGCGGCAGGGCTCGTGGCAGGGGAAGCAGGAGCAGCGGCAACCCCGCGCCTCACCAGACCCTTCAGGATCGGCACAGCTGATGCTCCTCCGAAAGCTGCCGCGCAGCAGGGGCTCAGCAGGCAGGCAGCCCCCGCCGCGGCACGAAGCCAGACACCGGCAGTCACTGCACACGGAGAGGCACCGGTGAGAGCTGCAGTCAGGAGCCTCAAAACCCAGCAACGAGAACGCATTTGTACACGTTTTCATTGACATATGAACGCAAAAAAAATCATGAGCAACAATATAGGCTGCCAGTCCCCAAGTGGTTCTTTGAAGGAGCCCAACACACGTAACTGTCAAGGGCTGTGCAAGGGCCAGCCTGGCTGCAAAGGCAGCAAACACCGACATCTCACGTCTTCACCAAAGACCAGGAGGTGGGGGAAAGGATGGGTGCATGTGTATGGGGGTGGCAGACCACCACCCTGCAGTACCATGCCTCCAGGAACCCAACAGCCAGCCTCTTGTCAAAATTCTTCTTTATTCCAACCTGCAGTGCTCAGTTTGAAGTTTGAGCTTCTCTGATGTGTCACTTCCCGTGACAAATGATGGAGCCATGGGACCGTGTTCCGGAGACAAGCAGTCTCTCTCAAAGCTCGGCGTTCAGCAGTGATTCTTCCATCCATAGGATGCGTGTGCACATCCCACCACGGAGAAGAGCAGTGTCTGCTACAGACCAAACCTGCACCCAGCTCATAGCACCCTCAAAAGTGCTGCTTGATCCAGGCATGGACCAACTGTAAAACAAATCCTCCCAGGAAAGTCCTGTCTTCAGAGTAACGGCGATTGACTGGAGAGGGCCGGCAGCCAGGACATCTCTCACACATGCCAGAACACCCACAGCATCGCTCCTCCCTGCTGCCCTCAAGTCACACGGTACCCACAACTGTGCCCTGCCACATTATCCCCTCCCTTTGCCCCACTATGTGACTCTCACCATATCAGGCATCCTTCCACACCTCCAAGGTCCTCAGGATCCCACAACTATTCGTTTCTGGAGCTGCTGGTCCACATCAGACCACCAGCCTGGACCCACTCGCATCACGCACGCCACAGCCAAGGCCGCGGGCTGCTGCCCTGCACAAGGAGGTTTGTGGCCTTGACCCTACCCCACCACAAAGCAAAACGTCTCCAGACAGCCTAACTGGCAGTGTAACCTCCAACTTCCCTGAGAAGCTCTAAGAAACCAAAACGAAGTGCCAGAATTTTAAAATACCCAGAGACCTTCATTTTCAGAAAACCACACACAGGCAGGCTCAGCAGCGACCTAAACAAGTGACAGCGGCAGAACCACCAGGAACTCGCAAACCCGCCCTTCTCCAGCTCTTTCCACTTGCAGATTCCCAAACTGGTGTGCTAGCCCCGGGACCCAGGGGTGAAGAGGTGGCCACGGCTGGCTGGGCTTGCCAGTGTGGCAACAAGGCACGTGCGATGGCCACAGGTGGCCAAGGCGAGCACCCAAGATGGGACCACAGCCACCCGCCCCGCGCCGCCCGAGCCCGGGTTTAAGGGACAACCCCCACGGCACGTTTTGTCCATGAAGCCTGTGACGTGCGACCCTGCGTCCCACGGCCAGGCGCGTGGGCTGTACAAGCACCGGGTCAACCTCGAGAAGGTCGAGGTGACCCAAGGCAGAGCAGCAAGTCGGAGCTCTGGGCATGGGGAGAGCAGGGCCGTTTATAAATCCTCCGCCGCTCCCAAGCAGAGGCAAATGGGAGCTCCCGTGGCATCAAACACTGCTTCAGCCGATGGATATGATAATAAGGATCTATTTTTCCTTTAATTTAAACTATGCCTATTTATGTGCCACTGACTGAAAAGGACAGTGAATTAAAGCGCACATGAAAGAAAATCATAGCCCTCGGCACTTGCTCTCAAACACTCTTTTAAGTCTGCCTGATGAAGGGCTGCTATATTTTGTCACCGAGCGCAATCGGCTCGATTATCACTTCTTTGTTTTGAATACCCACCTCCAAAGTCATTAAACACTTGCTTCTTAATGAGAATAGATTGGTTTTGGCCAATAAATCACTTAAATGCCATCTGCCAAAGCAAAAAAGACATTCAAAGAGCCGAATTCCCCCAACTCCTTTTTGCATATTTTCCCCTCGGTTTCAGATTTAGAGAGAAAAGACGTTTGTATAATCCATCAACGGCAGCTTTCTCCTAGGGGAAGTGTGAACAGACCGCAGCAAAGGCGCCGTTTGGCTTTGACTTGCAAAACCACTTCATGGACCACTTTGAAACAATCCAGTCAGCGGGATATGAGCTCTGTATATTGGTGTTGCCCCAGATTGTTTTTGTTTTTATTCATAAGATTATTTCAGTGAAAACAGGCTGTCTGAAGCTTAATTCTACTAGAAATTGTTAAATAATTCAATACCCATCTTTTCTGTCTCTTTAGCGCCTCTGAAAAATCAAAACCCTTCACAAAATAAAGGCCAAATCCTGTTTACTCTTTCCTTTTCTAAAGCAACTTTGACATCAGAAAAGGCTGTTTTTGTGACTTGGGCTCAGATTAAAAGTTCTGATAGCATGACTTTTATTTTTTTTTTTTCAAATCAGGAGCGTGCTTTTTTTTTTTTTATTTTTAATCAAAATACTTCCCGTGTGCAAAGCTTTAAAAAATACAAAGGCAAATGTTTCCAGTATGGTCAGCTTGCTTTCTTTATAGAGATTGGTTACATTCACATTTTTACCAATAAATTATGACTCCCCTCAGGAAGGAGGATTTGCTCCCTTCCCTGCACCCGCTGGTCACCTCCTGCAGGGACAAGCCCGCAGGCTAACCGGCCCTTGCCCAGCTCTTCGGGAAGAAGCCCCCTTTGACTTCAGTGCTTGGAGGACTTGAAAGTTTTACCTGCAGTAGCACCTTCAGTTTGGCAAAGAGCAGTGGTTTCAATGCAAACAAGCTCCCGCTCAAGGCTGTGAAGGGCTCCTAGCTGCAAGAGGGGTTAAACGTGCACCAGGCTCTGGGCTCAAGGGACGGGTCTCTCCACCCCAGCACAAGCACAGCCGTCTCTGGGCACCACCCAAACCTCACTCCAGGCTCCGGCACGGTCTACCTAAAAAGCACACAAATGCTGCCTTCTCAAGGTCACTTGGCCAACGTGGCCAAGCACAAGCCCCTTCGGGTCCCTCTGCTGTGCCCGTGCCATGACCCGTTGGCATCTACGACGACAACATCGGCCACGATGCTCAGAAGCTGCAAAACCAGAAACACCGATCCTTCGCTCCAGCAGCTTCTCTCTAGCTCGCACAAAAATCTCGTGGCTTGTAGGGTCTCCATGCCCAAACCCTGGCGTTTGGTGGGAACCTCGCCATGTTTCAAGTGGGGTTTGGATCAACCCCAGCTTCTGGGTGCAGCCAACATTTGCAATCCCAAGGACGGTCTTAGAAAAACAGAGAGACCTGAAACACCACACAGCGCTACCGCGCACGGAGATAGTTGGTCATCTGGTTACGTACACTTGTATCTCAGGAGCACCTTTGAGCAGAGGCTTTATAGTCTTTCAGGCAGTGACATATAAATCTGTTCATCTTGTAAAACCCGACACTACTGCAAATTATTAGAAACCCTTCTGTAATGCTTTGCACTAAATTACATAATATTAAAAATGACCACACGAAGAATTTACTGTAAAAATGCTCGACACCAGCAACCTCAGCTTCAAAACGTCCAAAGCTCACAGCAGGTATCTCACACCACAGGGAATCTCTGTGACGTTTAAGAGCTTAAAATTAGCACGCTAGTGAGTGAAAGTCACTTTGTACAGTGAATTGAAGTTCACTTCTCCCTGATAACTTTAAAATAAAACCCAAGAAAGTCAATGAAATTTTTTTTTCAATCTGCGGCCTCAAATCATCACACACAAAAAAATAATATATATCTCATGACTAAAAGGAAAACCCAAACTGAGAAAACTGAAAACGTTCTTGTCCAAGTACTTTTGAAGGTGGTAAAGCACTTGATGGTTTTAATTTAATCCAGAAATGGATGACAAAGTTATTGAGGTCACGATTCTGACCTAAACCTTCCCGCTCCTAGATTCTGAGCCCAAACAAGACTGCCCCAAATTGAACACTGATGGAAAAAAATCCCTCTATTTCTTCTTCTGTTAGCTTGTTTTCAAGGTCTCAGAGGCCAGCCCGGAGCAACCAAACCTTAAGAGCCACTTACTTGGAAGCACAAGTCTCCAGCAACCACACTACGGATGGATGAGCTTTGATTTGTTCAGATGTTTACACGAGAAGACGCTTCTAGAAGCTCTCTTCCCAGAAGCACTAACAAAACTTTGCCTGTGGAAGAACGTCCGTCCTGTTCCCGTGCTGGGCTGAGGTCTGGGTCAAGGTACCTGGGGGCCAGAGGGATTTTTGCTATAAACCCGACAAGAGGACGCTGACCTCCGGGACATGCAACTGCAGCCAGGACAGGGCTTAGCGGAGAACCAGGCTTCAAGGAGGAGAAAGCATCTGGGTGGCCAACACTGAGCTGTGCTTCCGTGAGCTGCGTGAGAAAAGAGGCTTTAGAGGCTGAGATGGATCACCAGTACCATTATCTTATCTTTGCATTTGATTTAAATTTTATATGAAGCTGCTAAAGAGCTCCATAAGCATTCTGCAGCTGCTGTGACATTCACACACATCCAGTCCCTCTAAGCAAACACCTGCATACAAGTATCTTCTCAGACATACCAGGTGAGCTTTCCACGTGCAAGTTATCCCTACCGCCCCACGTCTGGCTCCTATGGAAATCAGCTGTCCCTTGACTTTCAAAGCAGCTATGCCAGAAGAGTGAGAACATTTCACAGCTGCCCTCATACAGAAACAGGAATCTTCCTGCAGCTCGTAGATGTTAAGTCACAAAGCACTCATTTTAGAAATACTCAGCAGTTTGTACCAATTGTTTTCTCGGGAGTCTGAGCTTTTTCAAAACAAGCCAACAGAAACCCAGGAACTAATCCTTGAAATTCTTCCCTTTCCTCACGTCACCTACGTTTAACGTCTGCCACGTCTCTTGAGCTGCTGCATGCCTCCTGGTAAACTGCCACGCTGAGTACTCAAACGTTGGTGGAAATATCTGTGCTAGTTTAAGCAAACCTGTCTAAACCTATCTATCGAGGTTTTGATGTGCTGCTGTAACATGCTTATCCCTGCAAAGGTGGGCATGTGCTACGGGAACACATTGTCCTGGACATGAAGATGCACTTGCATCATTCCACGTCGCTGCAGAGGTTATTCCTGAGAGCTCTGTTACTCCTGTGGCTCTTTCAGGGTTTGTGCATATCCTGTGTGGAGAAACGTTTCAGACTGTGGAACAGTTGTCTGGAAGAAATTTCAGTGGTTATACTGAAACGGGAAAGAACACACCATTTATTTGATTAAAATAAAGAAAACACCAAGCTTTTGTGCTTTTGAAAGTTATCACGGGACGGATGGCTGCTGGAAGCACTCAGGAAAAACAATAGCTAGTGGTTTCTGGAATTAAATCTATATCAAGAAATAGAAATACATATAAATATACATAAACAATAATAATGACCACAAATACCTCGTCTTACTGAAAAAGAAGTGCACAGCAACCAGAATGGGAGACGACCTCAACTCCATTTGTGGTCTATGGCTGAGGGAACGGTTTATATTAAACACTGCCAGCATTGTGTTCAGCAGTAGAATTAGGCACCTTCCCTCCACCCACATGACGCATTCAATAACCCAAAACCCCTCCGATTTTTTTCCATCTCAACCTCCGCATCATTTACACAACCGAGACGAGAGTTCACTTTCATAAGTACGTTGCAAGAGCAAATTCATTAGCATTTGTGAGGCTGAGATAACAGGTAATTGGGTGGGTTAATTCAAATTATTTTAATCTTTAAAAAACCCAAACCTAACAGCCTTTCTATTCTTTTACAATCCATAACTCTCAGAACTGATTTCCTCCTCACAGCGAACTTAATACTAATTAAATGAGCTTTTGTCTTCCAACATCAGTAAAGATTAAGTGCCACATAAAACAGCTGCAGCAAAGCCCCATCCAAAGCCCAATTTAACCCCTGAGCTGCCTCCCAGCTGGCGCCCCGCGCACTGCGCACCTGGGAAGAGCCACCTTTGTCACCTCTGAAGTCACCCGAGGGCTCCACCTTCACCCCAACACATTACAGGGGGTCGCTGCTAACTAATGGAGCTATTCAGCAGCGCTTTTACCTCTTGGACTCAACCGATCTGCCCGGCCAAGTGTGGAAAATACAAAGAGAAAGTCAGGAAATGTGTTATATTGTAAATAATCTTATCGTTTGGGAACGGTGGGGTCACAGCACTGTCAATGGACTCACAAACCATCGACCAGCAGCAAAGATTCGAGTTTCTTTTCTCTCTGGTGGGATATGTGAACTACTGCCAATAGAAAAGCACGACGACCCTGATTTCCACACTCAGGTAAGTGCTCCTAATCCTCAAGGCTGCTTAATATGCACCATTTGCTTGCTTGGCTTCTTGAAGAGACACAGATGCAAAAGTGCATTTAATTGTTTTCCAGAATCAGACCCCTGGAGCCATCAATATCTCACATATGTAATTATAAATCACGGGTCTTGCAGCAGAAGCGCAATCAGCACATCTCGCCGTAAATCCTCCAGATATCAGCAATTTCGCCAAAGCTGCTTTTTGACAAAACCTGATGCAGCATGAACTAAATAAGTCAGAAGAATCTGCTGGCACTGAGGTCTGCAGCCCACCAGTGCTGTACCACTGGACAGGCTCGGGGCCCCAGTAAGCCCCCAAAAACCTCATACTCTGCCAGGTGGGAAATGAATCATTCCCGGAGATCATCAGAAGGCAGATCTGGGACACCCCAAGTCCAGATCAGGTCATCAATCCACAATTTCACATCATTTCCAAACACCTTTTTTGGACTTCCCACAGGACAGGGAAAGCATCATCTTTCTTCCTTTTTGTGCTGGCACACAGGTCCTCCAGACTCTCAGTAATCCCTGAGCAAGGTACATCATTAATAACAAAGGACTGGTTATATCCTGGCTACAGCTCCTGGAGCAAAGTATGCCCAGATACGTAATGCGAGCACGTGTTCATTTATACACACACGTTAGCACCATTTGAACTAGGAAATCAAAACAGCTCTGCGAGAGCTCGTGCTGATAAAGATCAGGATCTATAGGATGGCCATTTCATATGTCACTTACTGTCTTGCCTTCTGTGAGAACTAATTTAGACAGGATACACTATGCTGTAATCACAATTTTATCTTCTGGGCAGAGGAGGTCTGTAAGCCTGGCAAGGGAAGCCTGGCTGGGAAAAGCACGCACAACTGAGTGCTAAGAGTGAGGGTACCTTTGTGTATCAGGATTTTAAGCGTTAATGAAAAAAATAAATACAAAAGAAGATGTATTACAGAGCCTAGGTATTGCGTCAGCATCCCTCCTAGGCACCGAGAGAGACTATTTCTTGCAAGGAAAGTTATTGGATAAAGCACGAGCCTGGAGCCAGTTTGAGACTGGGCCATATTTTAGAGGGGTTTCATGCCATCAGCTCTTTTTGTCTGGATAATTATATCTCGTGAATTATCCATGAGAGAAAATCGTCTCCAAACACATTCCCACAGCTGTCTGTCTCCAGTCTCCACGGCGGAGTATTCGGTAGGGGCTGCCACGCCAGGGCTCACAAGCACGCCCGAGCGGCTCTCGTGGGCTGGGGAACTTCTCCTGGGGCTGCCATGATCCCTACGCACCAAGAGACTAAAACCAAAAAAAGGAATGAACTGCTTTACTTCGCTCCCACTCTTTTATCCTAAAAAGCTTCTAAAAAAACTAACGTACCTCTGTATACTATAATTTCAGAATTTCCTCTAATCCCATGCCTAATTACATGGAGCACTGCACTAGTATCCCTTCTACACAAATATTGCTATAAAGTGTATAGTTTTCATAGCACTATACGACAAAAAAAATAACTGTAGTCATTTATTTCTGGTCTGCATGTGGTTACAGAACATAATGCAATGAGACAGTATTTTTCATTAGCTTTTTGTTGCGGACACTGCCCATTTATCTTTCTCATAATCCTTCCCCCAGTGCATGTTAACAATGTTATTTTAGTATGTTGTTCAATAGGGCGAAAATATCATATCTTTAAAAATTAGCTTTACATATCTTTTTTTTTTTAGGTTTCATTTTGTCTAAAATGCCTAGACTGATATGACTCCATTCACTGCAGTAACTTCCCGTAATGTAGTTGCTTCGGTGGCTCCGTGGTATGATGCTTG
>JAVJGJ010000001.1:101029241-101052492 GCA_035590215.1 Microhierax caerulescens
ACGATCAGGACACACATCCACGCTGCTGCCAGTCAAGTGTCTCCATGAGCCTCCTCTGATCTCTAATTCATTAGTGGCTCAACTCGGCAGCACTCAAGAGCCGAGCAGGCAGAGCCCTGGGATCACCAGGCTGGGGGTGCCGTGGGGCTCCCCGCGCATCAGCTGCTCCTAGGCTGTCTCATCAGAGATGAAAATGGATGCAACTGGTGCAGAAAGATTGCAGGAACCCCAGAGCAGGCTGAGAAACCTCTCACACCTCCCAGCTCCTCCTAAGCAGGAACTGTTTGAACTCAGCTTGAAAGCAGAAATACGAGGCTCAATACCCACATTTTAGCACCATGCACGGATATTTTTTTTTAAAGGTAAAACAAGCGCCAGAACAACCCAACGCAAGACAAGTCCCACAGCAAACCCTTCGTTCCTGTAGCAGGGGATCAGCAGCACGCGAACCTCCAGGCACCGCTCGCTCGCAGGACCTGCTGGCTCTCAGCATTGAAACAAGCAGCAAAGCGTGTTGGTAGATCTGGAGTTGTGCGTCAGCGTCCAGCGTCCCTGTGACCCCACGTACACTCCTGGCCTAAATCATCCTAAAAATGACATCCTCCTTGCGTTAGGCACTGACCTGCCCACCCTGCCTTTTCGCAGTCACCCACCCCTTCGGCTCCCCACAGCTCTCACCCTCCTCAGTGAATCACTTCTTCCCGCTGCCCCTCTCACCTGCCTGGCCACCAGGCACCGAGGTCCACATGGCAGCCGGTCGCTCCCCACCTCCTGCCGCAGCTCGCCCTCCTCAACCGCTCCCCTCAGCCCACGGAGACTGAAATTCAAATCTCGTTCTTGGAGGACAGCAGAACAGGAGGTCTGGGTGGGTCCAGCCTCCTTGGTGCCCCTTGCCTGAGGGGGTTTGAGCCACAGCAAGCTCCCAGGCTGCTGTCACAGCCGCAGGGGACATCCTGCATGGCAAAGCTTGCGCGGTTTCTCCCAGCTAAAGCAGTTTAACAAAAGAGGCTGCTCTCCCTTGCAAGTCTTTCTTGACTTTTACACCCACTGGCCAAGAAAGGCTTATCTCCCAACGGAGACACTCCGCTTCTATCCCCCTGCAGAGGCACCAGCGTGGGCAGCGCAGTGGTGCTGCCGTGGGCACTGCCAGCACCGCGCTGCTGAGGGCTTCCAAGCACCTCCACTCACCTCCTGCATACCCCAGTCACTCAGCCCCTCCTTGAACAAGGTCAGCAGCTTGCATTTGGCCAAAATAACTATTTATTCCTCATAGACTTGATTCCTTTCCAGAATAAACTGTCAGTTCCTCCACTGACGGCTGAATACGCTGTCTGGAACAAGGGAGCCCAAAGGAATAAAATAGGTCTCTGTGTAAATGGGAATAGATCCCATTTCAGCTTTCAGGAATTATATCATTGGCCAAAGCACAGATATTTTGGGTCAGGATTCAGATCAGGCACAAATTTGCACATATACACACTGCTCTCAAAGATAACAAAAAATGTTTTTACAAATACAAGCGGAAGAAAACAGAAACTAAAGGAGGGCCAAGGATAACCTGCATCCTTTATCGGATGCAGGGGGGAACAAAGGGTGACAAAAAGGCTGAGGTCTTTAATGTCTTCTTTGTCTCAGTCTTCAATAGCAAGACCAGTTAGCCCCAGGGTACCCAGGCTCCTGAGCTAGAAGACAGGGGCAAGGAGCAGAATGAAGTCTCCATAGTCCAGGAGAAAATCTGGACCTGCTGCTCCACTTAAGACACGTGCGGGTCGCTGGGGCTGGATGGGATCCACGCAAGGGCACTGAGGGAGCTGGGGGAGGAGCTCACCGAGCCGCTCTCCATCATTTACCAGCAGTCCTGGCTAACCGGGGAGGTCCCAGTGGACTGGAAGTTAGGAAATGGGATGCCCACCTACAGGAGGGGCTGGAAGGAGGATCCAGGGAACTACAGGCCTGTCAGTCTGACCTCGGTGCCGGGGAAGGCCGTGGAGCAGACCATCCCGCGTGCCATCACACAGCACGTGCCGGACACCTGGGGCATCAGGCCCAGCCAGCACGCGTTTATGACAAGCGGGTCCTGCTTGATGAACCTCCCCTCATTCTACCAGACGACTCACTCAGTGGATGAGGGCAAGGCCGTGGATGGAGTCTACCTGGACCTTAGTAAAGCCTCTGACACCGTTTCCCACAGCATTCTCCTGGAGAAACCGGCTGCTCATGGCTTGGACAGCTGCACTCTCCACTGGGTAAAAAACTGTCTTGGTTTAATGGTCAGACTCGATGATCTTAAAGGGTTTTTTCCAACCACAACGATTCTATGAATGTGTTATATGCCTGAGGACAAGCCTTCTCCGTATTAAGTGTCACTTCTGGTACTTAGGGGCTGTCAAGGGGAGATCACTGCCCTCTGCATACGGAGCAGCCCTGGTCTCCCACCCACACCACATCCCTCTCCTCCTTACGTTTCCTCCAAATGGGCCTGTCCCACACCTGAGGTCTGGAGGGGCTGCACAACCTGACATACATTTTTACAAGGTTTGGCCTGAGAGGAAACATACTTTTTATTCAAGAAAAAACAAACAAACAAACAAACCAACCCACAATGCTGTATTTTGTGAATTCAGGCTCAGTTCATGACACAGGAATAATCACCTTATTCCTTATGACTTCCAAAAAATTCATGCTGTAATTAAGGTGAAGTGACTTTCTCATATGCGGTTAAACATAAGATTGTACAAATCTACACAGAACTCTACTCCCCCAGTGGTTCTGCACGTTGTTCCCAAACAATACCCCTTTCCAATTCCCTTCATCCTCGCAAGACCCTTCCTGGCACTTGTAACAGCCTCTCTGAGCCGCCTCGCGTTCGGACACCACATCCGACCCCCCAAGCTGGCGTCTCCTTTATCCTTCTGCATTTTGCCTCGCCGCACCCCACCGCCGCAGAGCGCAGCCCCCAGGCTCCGTGACGTACCTGATGGGCAGCGAGGGGTCTCCGGCATCCCACCAGTCCTTGGGGGGGCTGATGTACATGCACCACAGCTCCCAGCTGTACCCGTGGGCAGAGTTCTCGTACCGCTGCACCTCGAAGTTGTCCTGCTTGATGTTGTCTATGGAGGGAAGAATGACCCGCCTCCGATTTTCCTGAATCCGTGAAAGCACCGGCTCAGCCCTGAGTGGTAAAGAGAAGCAAAGCGCAGGAAGACACAGTTAATTTCTCCCATAATTTGTAGGTGAACACCATAGCTTTCGTGCAACTTGTGCACTTAAATGAGGATAAGAAAAGAGCTGTTCCTGACACCGTTCGGTCAACAGAAGGGAATAACCGATTCCTCTCTCCTACGACGCGCCAGCCTCTGCCTCGCCCTTCCACTCATCCGGGCTTTTATCCGAGTGCCAGCGGCACAGAGGCAAAGCGGTCGTGCTACCAAGTTTAAAAGGTTATTTCTGAAAGGCTGGCCAAGCCCCGTCAGCCACAAGGGCGATGCGAGAGGTTTCAGTGCTTCCACTTGACGGGACTTCCCACGCGGACACGTCCCTGGCGTGGAGCTGCCACGGGGGCACAGGGGGCAGCTGCCACTCGTGGAGCTCAGGAGCTGCAGCCCTGGAGGTCTGGGCAGGTTTCAGTGCTCTCCTGCTCAACTGGCTACGCTAATTCATGGACCAGCTGAAGCTTTCAGCACAAGGAAAGGACTATCTTCACAAACTAAGGCATGAAGCTGTGGAAATTAATTAAAGCCTCTGAAAGTGGACCTTATATCTTTGCCTGCAGACCTACTATGTCATGTTTTCTCTGGTGTGCTGGTTTAAAAAGGCATTATTGAATAATAATTCCATATTCTGAACTTTTTAATTTTCGGGTTTGCAGCATGGGCCGGCTGCACAAGCAGCTCAGAGAAGGTGTTCAATGACCACCTGGAGACTCCTTCCATCCAAGAACTATGGACCATCCAAAGAAACAGCCTCAGGATGGACAACAAGCAGTTAGCTCTTTCCACAGCACGTAGTTAAGCTGTGGAGCACCTTTGCCCAACGATGCTGTGAATACATGGGCTCAATAGGAAAAAAATCAAGAGAAATGCAGTCAGGGTTTCTAAATATACAGACACTATGTCTGCCTCATCTGCAAATTGTTTCACTAGCATGCTCTGAAGGAATATTTCATGTCCTAACCCTGCCCATTTATGCTTTACCCCCGCTTCTGGCTATGGTTATTGTCACAACACCAGGCCAGACAGGCTCTTGGTTTGACGCAACACAGCTGCTCTCACATATTTCTGTTCCACCTGGCTAATTACCCCGTGCACAGGCGTGATGTGCACCTGCATACAGATGCCTCTGCTGTTAGGCATGGGTGGGCATCCTGCAAGAAAACCATCCACAGGCTAGGAAGCCTGGCTCAAAAACTTCCCTTCTGCACAGCAAGGCCATGAAAGATGCATTTTGCTTAAACCATGCTTTAACTAGTCCAGTCTTCCCCCAAATAAAATAAATAAATAAAAACCCCCAAAACAAAACCACCACCCAAACCTGTGTCCCTAGGCAGAACAGGGGAAAGTATTGAAAGCAGGACTATTAAAAGGGTCTTTTTTCCCCTTGGGACACAGTTCGAGGACTATAGCTACAAAATTCACCCCTGGGACATTCGAACGTGTTCAGAGCTGGGGGGGTGCTCACCCCCACCTCTGCAGCCCAAGAGCCACCGACTGCCCCGGGCTCAGGCTCCAGCACAAGGAGTAACTTGTGCTCTGGGTGCCTCCAGTGACAGCAGCTGCCAGCCAAGCCCACGCTGCAGAAAAGCTCACTCTACCCCTCGAAAAGATGTTACAAGAGCTCTGTAAATAGGAGCTTTCTCTGTGTTTCAATAAAATCAGGTGTGAAGACTTCATGACCTGAACATTTAGGTCATGAATAACCTCATGAGAGGAACATTTAGCTGGGAATACAGATACCGACATAAGAAACAACTCTTAAAGACACCCTTCAGCTGCACTGTTGTTACAAAGAATTCAGTAACTGCACAGAACTTGTTGTTTGAAGCTGCTAAAGCATTTTTCTGGTGGATGGTACTCTCTGTTCAAATTAGACACAAGTTAGCATCTTCTACCTCCACTTTTCTGAACATGGACCACTTTTTAAACTTGGTTAGAGAAAAGCAAAAAAAAATATCAGATCACTGTTAGGCTCCTCTCATGATCTAGACTGAAACTTAAGCCACTTGAACTCAAATGTTTTGAACCTCTGAAAAAATCCTTGCGAAACACCTTTCACTGCTTCTGCACCTCTGAACTCATTTCCTAGCTGTGGAAGAAACAAATCAATCTAAAGCATCCAAGCCTTCCCCAGTGGGGTCCAGCTGCAAAGGGCAAGAAAGCAAGAAATATTTTCTCTTTCAATCCATTGTTGCTTGGGCTTTTTTTTTAAACTTACAGAAATTACTTAAGGCTAAGGAAAATGGGAAATCAACCTGAAAAATATAAACAGGGGGCAGGGGAGTGTGCACGCCTAGAAGGAGGGAAGAGAAAAGGATTACAGAAAACAAGGGCAAGGAAAGGTTTTCCTTGTATCTTCCCATCGCATCTCATCAGTGGCCATTCCTTACAGAAGACAGGATTAATAAGCCAGCAGACTTATCTGCAGACACATCCTTACAAAATGATGGACTGTCCCTTGTTTATGCACCCCACATGCTCTAACAGAGACCTTAAGGTTGAGCACCTACCAGCCAGCAGTGAATTCCACATGAGCATCAAAGAACCCAGTGATCTGGCCAGTGGCAGCTTTCCAGCCTTCAATTCGAGCTCGGATAAGGCCTTCCCTCTTCTGGTTGCGCACCACCTTCACGAGGCCTGGGTACCGTTTATTGACGTATTCTTCTAGCGGTGCCTTCAGTTCCTCTAGAGAAGAAGCGCCAGAGAACCCATTGAAATGGTGCAACAGTTTTCACCTAAAATAAACCCACTTTATTGATGTATATGAGCATAACTTACTGGAGCCACACAGCTCTCAACACCACTGGGAGGGATATAATAATTTAGAGTCCACCAGTGATGACTTGCAGACGACCACCCCGATGCTGGACTGACCACAACCCTTACAAAAGAAATTCAAGGTTGCCAAGAGCATTGGACAACTGAGGAACCCTTTAGAGGCGAAGGGCAGCAAGAGGCCAGCTAGATCGCCTTGCAGTATCTAGGTATCACCCCACTGAAACACAAGAATAGAAAGAGGTCACCCGTGGATGCCAAACACTAGTGCTCTGAATTCCTGATGGAGATTGTAGCTGAATGGGTTGCTAGAAGTGCTGCAAAACCTGCAAAAGCCATCTGAAGTAACTTAAACTACATCGAAACTGTGTATGAGCTTCACTAGCCTTTTTATGCAGCTGCTAGAGTTCTTGGCATCTGTCATATGTTTTCCAAGCCTGCCACCAGAAAAGTCGAAATTCCCCCCACTTTTATGATAGGATGAAAGAGACTTTGGCTTTGTTCAGAAGATGCTTGTACCGCCTAGCTCCTGTTCATCGGAAACTGGATCATTTAATTATGTTGTCTGAGCCCATGTACGTTCTATGGCTGAGAAGGTAATGGATCTGTCAGCCTGCAGTCATTACCAGCATTAAAGTTTTTTATTGCTACAAGTGTTGAGTATAAAAGACACAAAGGACTTTGTACGTGGAAGCGTATGAAAGGTTACAATAAGGGGTAAGTACTAGTATGGGTTTTTTCAACGATTTGTTACAGTGCTAGTGTTCTGCCAGAAACCTTGATCCTTTTACTTGCTGGTGCATCAGCTAAATGCACAAAGATCTACTGATGAGAAGTACTCTGTAAAAGCTAAGCAATACCACTGTGTACCAACACGGACTCTTAACACCACGAAAGCAGTTCCCAAGAGTGTCTCTTATCTGCAGGAGGCTCCAGGACAGCAAAAAATTAAGATATGGTCTGTGACCCCAAATTATAGTCTACTACCCTTTACAGGCACTCACTCTCAAGGCAGGGGGGAAGCTACCATTAATGTAATCCACATGGTAAAATACTTGAGGCGTACAAGCTATGAGCACACATGGGCTCCTACATGAAGGAAACGTGGCAACAGAGAGCAAAAGAGCAAACAGCAAGTCCCATCTGCTAGGCTCAGCCCGAGAAATCATCAAAGGAAAAGGGATTATCTGTTCCCTTCCCTTCCATGCCTTCTTCCAAGCACAGAAAACGTGCTTTCTTCAGGCTGCCTTTTTGGGATGGTTCCACTCACATATCATTTTTTCCAAAAGTCTAATTTCACTTTTATGCTGAACTGGGAATAAAAAGAATAAAGCAAATGAGCCCCTTCCTCAATTCAAAGCATCTGCATCACATACACACATAACTCAGCAACTTCCATTTCATGCTGAGCCACTCAGTGAAAAAACAGTATTTTATTGAGATAACAACTCTCCTGAATGGTTTTAAGGAGACAGAGACACAGATTTCTTGACAGATGAAAACCCAAAAGCATAGCGCTGGCATCTCACGTGGGTTTGTCAGAAGGTAAGTCATTAATGTTGCAGACCACTGCACTACAGCCTAGACTGAACAATTAACACAACTTTCAAATTGGAGTTTTAATCTCAGTTGAAGGAAGACAGGAAAAATCTCCATGGGAGTTGTCTGAGTGGCTTGGAGGAGAGTACAGCTCTAGTGGAACAGGGAAGAATTGTAACGTCATGTCTCTAAGGCAGCGAGGAGTGAAGCCTGAGAGACTCCTCCGCCCAGCACGCTGTGTCACAGGCAGCTGGTCAGAAACTCCGCGGGGAGCCACAGCCACATCCTCCCCCTTTCTGAAAAGCTGCTGGACACCCACCGGTGCCGGGAGCACGAAGGCCAGTACAGCACACCTGTGCACCTGCAAAACGGCACGAGGTGACCACAGAGGGCTGGTCAAGATGACGGTTATGATTAGCATCATCCTAACCCATCACCCCATCCATTAGCAGAGGCCAGAGTGCCCCTTCTCCTGCCCGCAACGCATGCTACAAGCGTCCCAAACGGGCTGCTACCCAAGTGGAGACACGCTCAAGAGAGACGAAAGCATTAACCAGACATGGGAAATGTGGTTCCAACCCTCTCTTCACCAAGGGCTTCCTTCACAACCTTGCACAGATTTCCCCTGTTGCTCCCTGCCCTCCCTCCCCGCCTGGCTCTGCCCACAGCACGTGCCTTTCGGGTGAGAACCTGCTTGTATGAGGTGCCTGCGCAAGCGCACGGGGCAGAGAGGGCGGCCACACAGCTGTGCTGGCCTCTCGCCCGGGTCTGCAGCTCCGCGGGAGGGGGCATGGTGCACAGTGGCTGCTGAGCACCATTTTGGTATTATGAGATACACACTTGGCACTCTACTGGGTGTCCAGCCAGCGGGCACAGGGACGGGGTGGGCTCTGTATGTCATTTCTCAGCACATCCAGAAGTGCAGGTGTGAAAAATCTGGTACTGGGTAACAGAAGCGAAGCGCCAGTCTCCAGGAATGCTCCGTAGAACTCCCATTCACGTATCCAGCAAGCCTTGGCCCCAGCCTCCCCTCACCACCGAGCAGGGCTGACCTGGCTGCGGTGGAAAGCATCGGTGGAAGCCCAGCACGGGCAGAGCTGCACTGTCGGAGCCCCCGACCCTGAAGACGCTGATCCCATGGGACCAGGTGTGCTCAGCTCCTTCCACGTGAGCTCTGGCAGGCTGGAAATCACAACTCACATGCAAATCTGCTCTTAATCCAAGTCATTTGAAGTCACTCCTGATTTCACCCCACGTTCTCCTTCAGTCAGCAGCCGCCCATTGGGTGCCATCAGTGTACCA
The DNA here is from genome assembly GCA_035590215.1 of Microhierax caerulescens. NCBI lineage: Eukaryota > Metazoa > Chordata > Aves > Falconiformes > Falconidae > Microhierax > Microhierax caerulescens. The sequence continues at coordinate 101,038,070 of JAVJGJ010000001.1, forward strand.
GGAAAACAACTCGCAGCAGCTCTGACGTGCGTTGGCCGAACACGTGGCTTCAGGCTGAAGGCACAGAGAGCTGTTGTGTTAAGGTCAGTAGCAGTAAAGCTTTTCGTCTCTCATATTAACTTAAGAAATACTTCACCCCTGACTGCTGTACCTTTGCAGCACGCACCAGGGCTGTAATAGGAAGGCTGGGAGGTCTGAAGTAGTATGCTAGGAATTAAAAGACTTGCACGAACAGACAACAGCAGACACCCTTCGCTGAAGGGAGTCAGCTTTCACAGAAACTGGCAACCCGGCCTTTGGATCTGCTGTTTTAAGGACTTCACGCAAACTATAGCAGGCGAGTAAGCAACCCACAGTCCAGATAACTTGCTGCCATTCTCCTCATCTGTGCCTTCCACAGGGTCCTAACGGTGCTTTCACCCCTTCAGCTCATTGCTGAAAATGAGGATATCCACTAGATACTAAGCCAATGATAATTCTGGCGTGACAATCATATGCATAATGTCACAGCACTCTCCAAACTAGCCGGCTGCAACAAGGTCTTTTACCATCTCATACAGGCACACTCTTCATGCCAGTCCCTCATCTCCCCTCCTCACTCAGGGCATGCTCTCTCCCTTTTTGCTTCTTCCTCTCTCTTCTCTTCTTTCTTGTGCTGCTCTCTCCACTGGCTCTCAACCACTTAACCAGCCACAGCTGCACCTTATCTACATTGACCAACCCGCTGCCCCTGAAGCCAACCACAGCTGTATAGTATCAGTGCTAATTAACCCATCTGCATTCTTCTACACATAATAATTCTGGATGCAAATAATGACAAAGGAAGTCAGGAGCTGAGGTGGGAGCAGAGCAGTGGCTCCCCAGCTCACCTTCAGCCTTCTTAATCCAAGGATCACTTATTTAGGCCACGCACTCGTGAGGGATCCGAGTGGGTGGACCTACGCAACCCACAGCTTGATCCAAACTAAGCACTGCAACGGAATCTAGAGACTCCTTTCTCTTCTGCACCCTGCGGCCGCCACGCTCACTCAGCCTCTGAGCAAGCCTACTGCACCGTCCTTGAGAGCACAGCCACGCAATTCCTGTCACGTTTATTCAGGACGCAATCGGTATTGGTACATGGAAGTACTCGTGAACATTTGGTCTCTGCTGTTGCATGAGCTACTTCCAAGGAAGGTTTGCAGACAGAGACCCTACTGAAAATGCCAGCAGGTTCAATTTCAATCCTGCCTTTTGTTCTCCACCTGTCCGTATCAATCTTCACTGAAGGGCAAGTCCAAGGAACTAGAATCCAACAGACCTGTTGCTCTATTAAAAAACTAATCTGACAGCTGCAGTGACTTACATTATCTATCACAAAGTATTTTGTCACCTTTCTGGGAAATAGGCCTGCCAGAGAAATCGAACCACCTGGTGCCACTGGAAGTAACCATGCACAGACATCAGCCTGGCCGCAGCCCCCGGAGCATCCACTGCTCAGTGCTCCACACGGCAAACCCTGCCCAGATCTCCCCAAATCCTGCAAAGTCCCCAGAACCAAGGGTGGGGACTGCCCGCTGCTGCACAAAGGAAGGAGCAAAGACCAAGGGCACCAGAGGAGCCCAAGGAACAACCAACAGAAGAAAATTTCTTGAATGACGATGCCCAGGTGGTCCTTGGGAGCAGATTGCAACTCCTCTACACCCCTAAGGAAAACATAGTTGTGTTTGCCAGGCTGAGATGGGTGGGAAAAGTCTACAGAGCCTGAGGCTGTTATCAGAAACACTGAAGGCTGGGAGACACAGGAGTCAGGGCTGGGAGAGCACCAGTGCCATGGGAGACACCAGCCCCCCCTTACCCACACCCTCGCCTGCCTGAAACACCAAAGCCATCGTGGCTTGGACGGCAGCAGCACGAACTCACAAAAGAAACTCCTTCAACAGGCAACAAACGAAAATGGGAATTTCTGCAGCGAGACTCAGAGCCAGGTGAGTCTCTGAAGCTCTCTGCCTGCAAACATTGAAGAGAAAACGCTGGAAAGGGGAGCAGGTGCATGAATCCATTCTCATACAGGGCTACAGGCAAAGCTGGTCCCCACCCGGTGCACTGGCCTGCGAGGCTCTGGTTCGTCTGGTTTAGCAAAAGCTAAACAGAGACGAGGGGAGCAGGTCTGCTGCTCCCCTCACCCCCACAGGGCCTGAAAGCCTCGGACCTGAGCACCCTGGGGCACTGGGACAGCAGCAGGGCGGCTGCGCTAAGGGACCCAGCTTCAGTCGGAGCAGCTGGAATAAGGAGCTGCTCGGGCTGGAGCAGCGCCGAGCAAAACCTGAGATATGACTCGGCTTCTTGCAATTCTGTTCAAACCTTCCTCGAAACACAAATGAAACCCTGGCGAGCCAGCTCCCGGGAGAGAGCGCGCGCACGAGCTGCTGTTGTTGCTGTTGAAATGAGCTGCAAAACAAGAAAGCGATATATCAAGTCACAGCTAATATGTTACAGCGAGGTAAATTACAACCCATAGCGTGTCTCCCTGAGTGCAGCCAGCTCCTTTAAGAAGTCTTTTGTCCAAAAAGGTTTTCTTTTATACGAAGAGGTTTGCTTTTCAAAGAGATATTATCCCATATTAAAAATACTAAAACGCACACAAAAAAAAAAAAAAAAAAAAAGCAGGTGATGATTAAGCAACAGACTCAGACAAAGTGTGCAGCTGCAAGATAACGTAACATCTCAGGGGCACATTGCTGCATCCCTCCAACAACCTAGGAAATATGTTATCACTCAGAAACACAACCTGTGCACTGGCTTTGTAATTACACCCCGGCAACAAACACAAACAAAAGCAGCCTCAAAAAGTCTTTATGAAGTATAATGTGCAGTTCAAGGGAGAAGAGGGTTCAAACTACAACTCCCCAAGCTTCTTCCTTCAAGGAGGGAATTTTTTTCCTCCCCATTACAATACATTGGTATCTTTTATCAATTTACAGCTCAGATATAAAGAATCAGAATGACTGTGGTTATTAACTTTTAATCTCTCGTTGCATGCTCCTCTGTTGTGCAGTGGTATATACAACATGACTGCACAACAAAGCTAAGAGCAAACGTCTACTGAGTCTTCAGAAGCAGTTTGTTCCAGTCTGAAAACTACAAAACACCACCAGGTTTTGATGGCGTCTGTGTAACTAGTTAGTGGTCTACCTGAAGGACAAGTAACAGCCGGGGTGCGCAGGTCTTACCTCTGTCCCTGGGACTAATTTTAAAACTTTACGTTGACTTGGAAATCCCAGAGGTCTTTTAATATTTGCTCTGGGAACACGCTTTGTTATTCCATCACCCATAGGAGCTGTAGTTCCTCTTCACATCTGTGCACAGTGCTCCCTGACAAAACCTACGCAGAAACCCCACGGTAAGTGTTCATCAACTCGCACGGCCCCGCAGGGTACAGCACAGCTACGGGCTGTGTGCCACGCCAGCTGCCAGCCGCTGCTCTCCGAGGGTCACCCTCCTTCCAGGGGTACGAAACCCAGCCTCCAGCTACAGCAACGAGCCGTACACCCACAGGAATTGTCTCTCAAACACTCAAGGCTGCTCACGACGAGGCTAAAGTCATTCCTTCCCTTGCTCAGTCCCAGCCGCCAAAGCTGCATCCACGCAACCCCATCCTCTGCTCAACACATACGCTTGATCCTCCAGGATTCGTCTCTAAATCTTAGAACTCACCAGAAACTATTTTCCTGTAATTATTTTCCTGTAGAAGCCAAATGTATGTATTACAATGACTTTGTAATATCTAAAGCATCAACAATATGATGTTGCTATTGCTGCTCACAATTACTTCCTACCATTAGTGGGTACTATATGACAACATTATTGCCATTAATAATTCTTTGCTGCCATTGAAGCTCCTTGATGATGCAGAAAGCAAATGTACGGGTCCCAGAGATACATTCTGGTTTGTATCATTCTTTTACATGAGAAAACTAGATTATTACACGCTTGGGAGGAGCTCTTCCATAAACATCTGCCAAGTTACCTCATTATTGTCCTTCAAACCCCTCCTTAAAAAGCTCATTTGTCACGATGCCTAGATTCAAGATGCAAGATTCAACAGCACAGTACTGACATTTCTAACTGACCCTACCAGCTAACAGCATCGCCTCATTCCCGGCATCCACCCTCTTGTACACTTCCATCACAAGGTTTCTGAGGACAGAACCACTTGGTGTTCAGGTGTTGTACAACCCAGCCCTGGCCCATCACTAGGGACATCACAACCTTGATGCAACCAATGCATCTTCTGTTGGGATCCAGAGCACACGTCACCTAGGTGCAAGTGACGCATGAATTTGTCCATCAGTGTGGGTCGTCGCCCTGCGTCTGCCTCCCCGGCTAGGTGGGTGCCACAGGACGTTCCAACACAACCAAGGCAGCTCAGTCAGCCTGCAAAAGCAGGCTCAGGGATGTGCTTGAACACACTGCAAGCTTTGGCCACCTGTCTCCCTGCCCTGTCAGCACCCTGCCACCATCCAGCCCCACCACCAGACTCCACCAGCACCAGCCCAGCCTTCGCAGCAAACTGCCGGAGAAGCTGGTGCCTTGCAATCTCAGCAGTGGATAAAGAGATTTCATTCTGCATCCTCACTGCCAGCTGCAGGCTTGGCTTACTGGGGGGGCAATGCTTTTCAAAAGGATTTGTTTCATTGTCTTGTGCTTTTCAATGGTGTCTCCAGAGTCCTTGACTCAATATTAGCCTCAGTGCTGCATACTGAACGATGGGTGGGAGCTGTTCAGAAACACATTACTTTGTGCACAGCAATGGGTAGAGAAGCTCAATAATTATCACCAGTGGGTTCTTCCTTAAAGAGCATTCTTCCCCTCAGCCCACTGATACCGTAAGACTTTGAGAAGCAGCATCTCATTTTGATATTTTGAACGCCTTAAGCACTGGGCAATGCTAAATACTGCAGCGACAGATCACCTGCACCTTCCCCTCGCTAGCCAAACCATTCCAGTTCCAAATCCCACAGCTTCACTGGTGCACATCATGCTAGCTTTTGCACTAGAGCTGCTGTGATTTCCATCAGCTGAGGAGCTGCCCTCCTGTTTCTTTTACTGGTAATTATAATTCATCAGCTTTCTATGGTGCTCATTACTGTGGTATTTCAGTGCCTATTTTTACAGGCTTGAATAGCTTGCTGTATACCAGCTCATCTCAGCACAGACAGCCGAGCAACCTCTCAGGCTCCCTCTGGAAATGAGCTCTCCACGTCCCGCACCCTCCCTGTTCCTCCCTTCCCATCGCAACATCCACAGCACATGCCTGTTATTTTTTTTAAACAACATTAAAAGCCTGCAGTACAAATAAAGAAGGCAGTAATCAGAGTAACTTAACACTTAACTATTTGCTGTTCTTCATTAAGATTTTAACTACCCTAATGACATTCTCCGATTGTAAACTGGCGGGGGGGTGGGGGGTGATATCTTGGAAGAAATTCAGTCTGAAAATGCTTCTACATGAAACCACCTCCTGCATCCTTGTGCTACCAAAGCCAGCAGCAAAGGGACCGCAGCAGTGACTGAGAGCAGGTCGAACCGAACGACACGTGTGCAACGTGGGAAACCAGAGAGTCCCCTCCAATTCTGTCACGGCCTGACCTGAGCACGCTGGGTGTGTTCGTTTCCTCTTCTTCCTCTTTATTTATCCTTCTCATATCAAAAACATAATGTAAGAGGACAGAGGGGCTCTGCAGGGGCCCAGCCATTCAGCAAGCCTGGGGCGGTGTTTTGCAGATAGGGAAACTGAGGCACGCACAGAGAAAGTCTCGTTTCACAGCCCTGCCAGGGGCTAGGCAGGGCAGCTCACTAAGCTCTGGGCTCTTGTCCCTCAACTTGGCGTTAAGTATTTCGGGGTGCACCTCCGCAACCAAAGTGCTGGTATTAGAAACAAGGACTGAAACCAGAACTTCTGAATGCTACTGTGAAGAGAAACCTAAGATCACTTTCTGGTTTCATTTAGCCTTCCAGCTTTCAGCTACGCTTTCCATCAATAATTATCTCAGATTCTGACTTCAGTTTGATGCTGTTTCACTTTTGCTACAGGAGAAAGCTGTTGTGGCCGCCAGCATGCCCCCCCGCCTCGCACCCCGCGCCCCCCAGCAGCACGGCGCTCCCAAAGCGACATGACTGCTCCACCAGGTTTCAAGGAATGAAACACCCTCTGGGTGTTTTGGAGATCTGGGATCCCAGCGCTGCTAACCTTCATCGCTGTTGTCATCCACGAGGATAATCTCCTTCAGGAGGTGAGCTGGCGTATGATTAACAGCGCTGTGCACCGACCGCAGGATAACAGAGAGCGCTTCGTTCACGAAGATGAAGATGATGGAGATCTGGGGTAGGTCCTTGCCGTATTTCAGCTCTTTGCACCTGCAGCACGAAGGGCAGAGAGAGAGGCAGGGTTAGCAGCGCACACAGTTCAGCGTTTCGAGCCAGGCACACATGAACAGTGCCAGACGATGCTGACACCCCCCAGCCTCGCACAGGGCTGTGGAGAGGAGGCAGCAGCACCAGAGCCTCCTCTGGGCTCCGAGAGCACCGAGGGCAGGGTGCGGAGCCACGTGTCGCACGGCTGTGGCTGTGCACACATGCACACCACCCACGTGTACGTGGGTAACAAAAACCAGCCTCCAGAAGGGAGAAGATGGCTTTACCGCTGAAGGTGAAACCGCTCGCTCCTGTTTTGTTTTAAGATTAATAGGCGCTCAGAAGCCAGCCTTGCTCTTAAACGGCACTTGTGAATTTTCTTCCCATTTGCTTTGGAATGACATGAATATGAAATGACTCTGGGTTAAACGGTCTTAATAAATGTTTTAGCTCTCTGCAGATACTTCTGAATACATATCTGTCTGGAGCACCCCAGCAGAGCGCTGCCGTGAACTGGTGTCTTTGTACTTCACAGCCAGAACAGACAGGTTAAGAACAAAAAACAAAAACTTGCCACCATCAGTCTGGGTTTCAGGAGTAATTGCTCAACTCGGGCCGGGTTTGTGGCTGGGCATCTGCTTAGACGCGTTTGTGCGTGTCACGGAGGGACGACAGCGCAGGGAGCTCCCAGGTCACCCTCACCAGCTCTGACCCTGGCAAGCGACAGGGTCACGCTCCACCGACACGCCAGCCCCCGAGCCCACGGAGCTCAGCAGGGAGCAGAGCCGGGGCAGCTCCACCGGGAAGGGATCCCCCAGGCAGCTGCAGCGCCCTGGGGAGCGACATCCTTCCCACCGAGACACAGACCTGTGGCGGCCACCCTTTACCCTCACCAGAAACCAAACCTTAACGAAGTACTTGCAGAAAGCAAACACGCAATCCTTAATACTTCAGACAATTTAATCCAACTCTCCGGCTTTCCCTACAATAAGGTGTGCGAGGGAAGAAGAAAATGAGCCACCCCGCTCCCTTCTCCGCATTCATGACAGATTAGACATGCAACATTAGCAGCGTTCGCAGAATTACAATGAGCATTTACCAAGTAAATCCTGCCCAGATAAGCAAGGAAAGACCGATCGCACAAACGACATCATCCCAGGGTTGCTTCAAGCTCATTGACTCCCCAAGAACGACTCCGTACTTAATTGTACTGGGTGTTTCTCAGGCAACAGCAGGCATTCTTCAGACTCCAAAATGAGACTTGGGAGACAAAGATTTTCACAGAAACACGGTTCTTTATGAACCTTCTCTAGTTAAGCAAGTATGCTGGATAAAAACAAGGTTGCATTTCTTGATTTAACTATTGCCTACCCTAAAGCAAGCCAAGCTCTCTACAAAAGGGAGCATGCCAAATACTGAAAACTATCTTCCAAAGGGAAGAAAGATCTCTCTTTAGAATGAACGAACAGTCGCGATGGGGTAAAGTGACAATTGACCCTGAAATCCTGCCATGGGAGTCAAACTAAACTGACCCAGAGATTAAAAACCTGCTTTTCATATATGTCGATACCCGCTAAGCTGAAGAGAAGGTGGTCACAGCAGCAAGAGTATTTCCTTTTAATCATCGCACACCCCTGGGCAGCCTTCCCCCAGGGCATGCTTCGGGGGGATAACGAGCTCAATTTATGATCAAAGAGGTTTGGAGGAAAATCCAGATCGAGCCCTTTGAGGTTCATCTCCCGCTCATTCGCATTCACCCTGCACCACTCTTTATCAGGGTTCTCCTTCCCGGATTGCTGAGGACAGGCGAACAAAGATACAGGGAGAAGAGATAAGTCCTGGGAAGGAGTGGGCATGTCAAATACCCGCATTGTTCATAGGCACAAAGCCGCAATTCTCCAAAGGTGGGCGGGGGGGTGGCGGGGAGGCAAGGGTTTGCGCAAACACTGTGCTCCCAGGTGGCTTTGGTTGCAGCCGCAGGAGATGGGAAGGCAAGCAATTTAAAACCAAATTAACATCAAGTTTGTCAGTCTTCCTCGCACAGGTCCTCTTCAGTTGCTGGCACAAAAAGCAGCTGGGCTGAGCCATGCTCTGCCCGCAGCCACGTGCTGGGGGACTCCAGCCCCCCCCGGCTCCAGCGCAGCAGTTTGTTACTGACCTGTCAGCAGATACTCCTGCAGCGTGCAGAGAAACTGCTGGCGTGCCAGGGCTCTCCTGCGGCCAGAGAAAGGGAAAGTAAAAACTAAAAAAAAAGGAAAACAAAATAAATAAATAAATAAAAGTGCTTGAGCTCAAACATAATTAGAAGGGCCAGCAGAGAACTTGTTAGAAATAGCAAGAATAACGAGCACACAAGGTGGGAAGGGGGGGTTTGTTGGTCGGTGGTTTGGTGTTTTTCTTGTAAGTATTTTAAATCGAAAAGGGGCTGGCCTGGACTCTGTGCTTCAGCCTTATCGTTCAGACCGTTTACAGGGGGGGCAAAGGGGTTTCGCTGGTTTACTCTCAGAAACGTTTGAGGCAGCAGTTCTGGGAGGATTTACTGTCCCAGGGCGAGTCGGCAGGTCAGGACGCTGTGGCTCCCGGCGGCAGGCGAGGCTGCCCGTGGCCGCGGCCCAGCGCTCTGCCCCCCATCCCACCTCCCGCACCCCAACACAGCCCCTCTCCAGCCCTAAGGGGCTGCGCTCTCTGCATGAGGTGGGAAGACACAGAATGAGAAACCGCCGCCGCCAGCAGCACTTCGACACCTCCGCAACGCGGAGGAACGGCACGGGAAAGCCAGCACCGAGCCCAGTCCCAGCTGGGGCAGGGACAAGGGGCTCGGGGATGAGCCCCAAGCAATGCAGGGGCTGTGAGCCCACACCTGAGGGACATCGTCCCCCTCTGCCCACAGCCACCGCCCTCGGGCAAAATCCCGGGCCAAAATACTTCCAAATTCCTGATTCAAGTCTCACTGATTATCCCAAAGGGGACGCATGGGGCCAGGACTGGATCCTAGCACCGCTGCAGTCCTCAGCTCAGGCCGTGGGCTGATCTCTTTGGGGATTAGCAAATTAGCCAGACAAGTGTGATACTCCAGAAGGTTCTCAGGGGAGCTCGAGGCCAAGCAGCACACGGGAGACAAGAAGCTCTAGGAATAAACGTGTCGTGCTGAGATTTTTGCAAAGCTTTTCTAGAACCTGAATTAACACCAAAGCAGATCCGTATCTTACACGTAGGCTGGAAAACCTTTGCAGCAGCTCCTAACGTCTTCTAGGGGAGAATCTCAGGGTTTATTTCTAACGCTCAGCTCACACTGTATCTGGCCTGCCCACAAACACGCCTCGGTCCAGGAAGTCGGATTTTCAACAAAACGCTCTGTACATTTGAAAACTTCTGAATTTAAATAAAATATGATGGATAGACCGCCACAACGCGTTCCTGTTGGTGTCAGTGACTAGCTACCCAGGGGATTAAAGACCAGCACTTCATTTTAAATTTGAAGTTGCCCACTTTTACTTGTCCATCATTACCAAAAGGCTGCCTCAGATGCTTTTTCCTGCCCATGTTCCAGGTGCTGAACCCGCAGGTGGACCCGAGGCAGAGCCACACGGCCCAGGCGCAGAAGGGCGATGCCTGGCCTGACTGGGGACAACCGAGGCAGGCTGCGGCTGATGCCTCGCAATCAGTCCCCTCTGCTAGATGAGAAACACTCGACTTGGTACAGCACAGAACGCTACTTACTTGCCAACAGCTGTAAATTAATTACTGCAGGTTACACAATTACATTTTCCCCGCTAAGCCTGCCCTCTCCACTTAAATGTAGGCTGGCACCTGCTTGCGGGATTTATATCAAAAAATCAGGAATCAATAGCCAAAAGAAACAGATACCTAACATTCCTGTCTCTCACTTAGATCAATGGGTTATCAGAGTAAGAGGCATTTTATGTCCCATTAAATCACGCTTGACTATGTCCCATTAAATCATGCTCACAAAACTAAGTTTCAAGAAGCTGGGAAAACCTCCCGGCGTCTGGCATTTCGGCATCCAGGCACCTCGCTGAGCTCTCACTGAGAGGTGTCACTTGTCCTTAAGCAGGGGAGAAAGCGGGTTTGCTCCATCCTTGGCCCACAGCTCTCACACGTCTTTTATTCACTTCAAAACCAGACTGACAGACACCGGACCCAGCTTGAAACTCTGGCCAGTATGTCCACGGAGCAGATCCCCGTGTCCTCCCCGCCTGCCCCGCAAATAAACCAGGGTGGCGGATGGGTGCAGGGGCTACGGCACCACTGGACTATGCACACGGTCACCCTTCTCCAGTCCAAAACCTTTACTCTACATGAAACCCAAGTTTGCAATCAGGAGAACATACAAGGAAACATATGAAATAAAATATATTTATGGAGGATGTTTTTTACCGTGAATTCTTTGCAATTACTGCTTTACGTCCGAAGACATTCAGAACAAATGAAGGATTAGACAGGGAGATGGGGGAGGGGGAAATACAGCTGAGTTTACACTGAACAGCTTGGCATACACCAGGATGTATCAATCAAGAAAACCAATTTCAACACACGCATACAAATACAACAACCTCCCCCCCAAAAAAAAATACCCCAAACCAGCCATCCCAGTTTTGCTATTACGTGTGTTTGTCTGTTGCAGGAGCCCAGCTTCGAACCCCCCGATCACTTGTTTTATGCCCACCACAGAGCTGCAGATCCACTCTTCAGTGCAGCCAGCGAGATCAGGATGTTTACTGGCTGTCTCAGCAACAGAAAAGGGATATCCTATCGCCTACTGCCCTGTGACCCCACAGCAGAAAAATAACCTGGAACCACAGCAAGCACTCCTGGAGCACAAAGAGGCCACAAAATGGCAAGTAACATCTACAAAACACTTCTTCCTGCTCAGGGAGATTTAACACGATTCCACTCTGTTACTCAATTAATGCATATCAACCGTCTTCTGGGGCGCAAAGCTATTTCCATCCATCACCCAGCATCACGCTGCCCAGTACTGGGCAACTGAGCCAAACTCAGCTGGTTTCTGCACCTTTACTATCCCAATACAAGCTGTTTTATCAGCAGTGCTCAGTGTAGCTTAGGAACACCCCGGGACACGGACCGATCCGGGGCCGAACAGCACCCGCGTGGCTGACGGCGCAGCCGCAGATCAAGCCGTGCTTGCGCAGAGCTGCCGCTGGACGCCCGCGCCAACGGTGTGGCTCGGCAGCCGGAGCGTGGTGCATCTCCTCCCATGGATGACAGGTGCTGCCCAGCAGCACCTTTCACAACCCCCCCACCAATCTAACTAAAGATACAACAATGCATTATGTTCTTTCGGAGTCGATAACCACCGACAACAGGACCATTAACTCATCCTCTGGAAAAAAAAATGAGCAACAGATATCGGTCCAGAGAGGGGCTGGACAGACAGACCTGCGACTTGCTTTCCTTCTGAGAGATCCAGTAGTCACTAATCCCAGGGGCTGCATCAAAGATCATATTCATCGCTGGCTCTAGAAATTATCTTCCACCTTCTGTGATACGTCTCACTCAGGCCATCCACTCTTGACAGCACACACATCTATTTTGCACAGAACCTCAAATCTTCACGACTGTCACCTTTTTCCTAATTTGTGCCTTTTGTACTGCCTCCTTCCCCCCAGTTCAACATAAATATGCCTACCAAAGTTTTTAAGTGAAGATTAAACACCATTAAGCAGAAAGTATAGCTGTCCTCACTTCCAGTGAGGAGGCAGAACTCCATAAATTTGAAAAGCCTGCTTTGGTCAGATGTGCTTTGGCTTTCAAATATGTCCAATGTTTTAAAGGTCATACTTGGATCTAAATAAAAACAGGCTTCAATGGGCTATCTGAAAACGATCCATCAGTAAACCTGATTTTCCTACTGATATATTTCTAGTAAATCATTCTTAATGCCTATTCTCTACCCTGGAGTCCCCTGGAGCCATCCCTCCAAGTGAGGGATGGGGCGCAGAGGTTGTCTGTCAAGACTCAGAGATGAACTGGGAGGACTATCAGGTGGTAAAGAGTTATTAGACAAATACTGTTGAAGGAAAAGTATCCACTGCTGCAAACTCAGAACACTGATGATGTGGTTAAATCACAGTTTTAAGCAAGGTAGAGAAAAATCTAACTTCACACCCACCGTGCCTTAAAACACTTGGGTAAAACAGTCTCACCACCTGTTTTGAGACGTATATTTGCATTGTATGGAACCACACAGACACAACGTTTTGCCACAAGCTGTTTTCCTCCAGGGTGGTGCCACCCCAGCGCTGCCAGAGGCATGGTTTGGAGCAGAGGCCGAGGTTCTGCTCACAGGATTTGGCCATTCACCCTTCGGTGTGCAGATGCACGCCCCAACGCCCTCGCCCAAACCTCCACCACAGCCCAACCCCCGCTGTGAAGGTCCCTTCCGATCCCACGCTCAGCTCGGTTCCTCTCGGTTCCTTACCTTATTGTATGCCAACACAACGTCAGGTGAAGCCAAACAGAAAGTTCAAGAAATGCCAATGAAAACCAAAACCTTCTCATAAAAGCAGCACTCAACGTGCCCTACAGCACGTGGGGTCCCAGACAAGACCACGGTGCCAAAACCAGGGAGCAGAAGCCACATCGGAGCCTGAGGAGAAGACAATCATCTTCCCCATAGCTGCTTTTCTGTTTTTAAAGGCACATCTAATGAATAACTAAAGCACAACAGATCGAGGGAAAGCCAAGGACAGCGCAGCTGTATTTGTGGAGCATCCCACAACACACACGCCTCACACAGCCCCCACCGCTCACCTGCCCTTGGTTTAAAGCCCTTCCTGAACAAGCCACAGGTGAGGTCCCCAGCCCGACACGGACCCACCAGCCTGCCAGGCAGACGCAAACCCAGCACCGTGGCCCCAGCACAGGCCAGCAGCAAGGGCAGCCGCTCGCCTCGGCAGTGACAGCCTCCGCAGGCAGCAGCGGTCCCGAGGGGCTCCTCAGAAACCAGCCAGCTGTAAAAGCTCGAAGGGCACAGAGCAGTAGGCAGCCCAGGAAGGGCTGAACATCAGCTGAGAGAAAGTCAGAAAAATCTTAGCCTAATATCAGGGTTTTACCGTAGACTTCCACGTTCCTGCTCTGCCAGTAACGGTCTTTGGGGCAATCGCTCTCCCGTGTCTCTTCAGCTGCCAAGCGGTGACCCTTCCTGCACTGGTAGAAGTGGGAAACTTAGTGCCTGCACCACATTTCAGTCTCCAAGTAGGATGTGCTACTTCCTCCTGACAACACGTACCTTGCACTGATGCTCAAAATGCGCGGGAATTAGTCTCCCCTAGTGCTGTTCTCTGGGGTGGGACTGTGGTTTGGGGATTTTCAGCACGCTAGTGCCCTTTCCTGCTGTGCACAGCATGTGTGTGTGTGGGGGGTTGCTGGCTCCTCTTGGTCATTGAACGTAAGGATTTGGTAAAATCCCTCTGTGCTTTGCGGGGCACTAAACGGAGATGCCCTCTTTCCGATCGAGGATGTTGTGTGTGTGAAGGTACCCGTGTGCTGTGCTGGCCATCTCGGGGGCGGTGGTACGGGGCAGGGGTGGGTGCTGCCTCGCGAGGAGCACGGGTCATGGTGTGACTCGCTGAGCCCTCCTGCTAGGACAAGCTCTGCTCTTACTGCAGCACGGGCGGAGAAGGTATTTTCCTCTGCTGTTTGCAGTGCTGGTACCTGAGCCTGGTCTGCAGTGACCGATTTGCCTTTGCTGCCTTTCCGTGCTTGTATTTATCGTGAAACCAGCGTCGTCAGCCCTGGAGCAGCTGGCTGAAGGCGGTGCCGCTGCTGCTGCCCCGTGCAAGCTGGCGGAGCTTGGAGGTCAGGGCTGAGCCCAGCTCTGTGCCCGGACACGGGTACCTCCACACACAACATCCTCGATCGGAAAGAGGGCATCTCCCTTTAGTGCCCCGCAAAGCACAGAGGGATTTTACCAAATCCTTACATTCAATGACCAAGAGGAGCCAGCAACCCCCCCCACGTGCTGTGCACAGCAGGAAAGGGCA
>JAVJGJ010000001.1:101052592-101070224 GCA_035590215.1 Microhierax caerulescens
ACCGTTACTGGCAGAGCAGGAACGTGGAAGTCTACGGTAAAACCCTGATATTAGGCTAAGATTTTTCTGACTTTCTCCCAGCGGATGTTCAGCCCTTCCTGGGCTGCCTACTGCTCTGTGCCCTTCCTCCAGCACAAAGCCACCAAGACCCCCATCCCCCCAACCCAGTATACGGGGGACACTACATACAGCATCCACGTTACAAGCAGGATGGCCAGGGCTCTGCTCTGCTTTGGGTGAACATCAAGTATGAAAAACCATACCCAGCAGAGAAGTCAACAGAGTAACAGGAGGCTGGTTTTTTGTAGCCATTGGAACAAATTAATCGGTCTGACTTCTATCTGGCACAGGTAAGGATGAGGCAGCAGCATACGAGGTAATTTCTGGAAGCACCCAGCCCTGTGGTATGCTCTTAAGTTAGGGAACACACAGATGGCCACGTGCCGGTATTAGACCCGCTGCTCCTGCTCCCCATGGCAGAGGGTGGCAGGAGCAGAAGCCCCCTGTGCCAGTCCTGACGGGTGCTGAGGCTGGCTGGTGACCAGTGCGTCTATTTAACAGCTGCATCATCATTAGCTTTGATGGACGCCATTACTCACCTCTGCAGAAATGCTCTTTAGGGCTGTTCAAGCCACAATTCTCCCACACTGCGTGAAGGTGACATCACGTTTACATGTCCTTTTAAATTCCAGCAGCAGGAACTACCAATGGAGAAGGCTAAACAACCATGGTATGCAGAATGCCCCAAGTCTTTGGGGCTCCATATTGTCCCCACATCCTAGGAAGCTACCCCTATTTCTACTGTTGGGGGTCCTACTGAACCCCCCTCCACCTGTTTGTGTGATCAGCCATAACAAACACTCGTGAACTGGGCAGACAGAAATAGTTAGGCATGAAAATCTGTGCCGGTTGTTCTGTGGAAGAAAACGGGCAGCAGAACCCAGATCCTACGTGCCTGTAGAAGACGGGGTAGACACAGAATTTGGTGGTTCCAATTAACAAGACCACACTTCTTCAATAAAAGATCTTGATGGCGGGTTTTCAAAGATTTCCTCCCCTCCTACATATCAGAGTGACTAGATCCCCCCCACCCCCCAACCATGCTTTTTAATTCTGAGCAGCCAGTAGTTCCCCAATCTGACTCCTGATGTATAGTTATTAATCATTTCTTTGCTGGCCATCACACAAAATAAATCCAGCTAACGTGCTTATCAGGAGCTTATCCTTTCCTGACATTTTATTCTTGTATGAGGCTTGAGGGTCTGAATATTTAAATAGGCAAATATTCTTTTGATTAGTAGAATAAATGATTCTTGTTACTTAGTGTCCTTAAAAATACTGTTAGCGTCACAAAAGTGCTCAACTATGTTGGCACGGCTTTTACAGGATTTTGTAGATTTTCCTATAAAATGTGGTTCAGCAGCAGAGCGAGAGTTCAATGTAATAAGCTCATACATTTTTAAATGCCTTTCCTAAAATGATATATGGAACTGCAACATTAAAGCTAAGGGCGTGTAAGAGACAACTTGGTTGGAATTTCTGCACGTTAGGTGGAATTCTCCCCCAAATTACTATCGCATACATTACTGTTTCACTAAGCTCTTACAAAGGCAAGCTGGGGCAAACATCGCCTTGCAACTAAAAGAATTACCAGTTTGTCTCCCGGTGCCTAGGAAGCTCCGACCCCTTGGTTCCCAAAACTGCTCTTTCAGAGCACTCCCCAAATACGATGTACGAACAGTGTTACCCCATGACAGAGGCAGAGCACCAGGACTCTCTCGGTGGAGCAGGGTCTCAAGAGCGGGTTAACACGCATCGTGGTTTACAATCCCACAGCCACTCCATGGGTGCCCACCACCAGCGACACCCTTTTCAGGATAGTGCAATTAGTGACGTTCACTGTACCTGCTTCTGGCGCAGAGCCCCCGGGCTCTTTGCCTGTTTCTTATCAGTTCCACAGTGACAAAATACCCCATGATGGGGCAGGGCTGGACACAGAGTTGTGCCTTTGTCCTGCATGACCACGTTACATTGCAAGGAGGTGAACATGCCTTCCCCAGGGCCACACCTGGACACCCCCAGCAGAGCTGGGGACTCTCAGTGTGTCAGGAGTCTTCAGGAGAAGGAGGCTGCTCTCCCCTCAACTAAAGCATCAATGATTTAAGCACCACATGATGTTCATCAGAAGTTAACGTTATCATTGCTTCCAACGAAGGAATGCAGAAATTAAGTGGTCAACCCCAAGGTGGCAGGAGGCCAGCAGGGCTCAGGAACAAAAATCAAAGGTCCTGCTGCACCGGCTCTACCAGTCCCTTGGCCTTTCTGTCATTCCAGGCACAGCGCATCAGACAGGGGGGAAATTCAGGAGCACTTTTTTAACCGTATGGTTTAAAACAGCCCCCTCCAGACACAGCTGAACACTGAATTATGTCATAGCCACGGCCTCAGGAACAGGCTGACGGCTGCCTGTAGCGTTTTACAAAGGCAGGCATCACCACATCCAAGCGAGAAGAACCCCCACCTCCTACACAGCGTGGGTCCTGGGCAACCAGCATGTGATGCAAGGTCTGCGCTCGATGGCATCACCGAACAGCTGAGCAGACCCCGTGTCCCCACCGAGGAACGACTGGCACCGCCAAGCAGAGAACGCTGACTCCGTGACAAAGGGGCAACCACAACCTCAAAGGCTGGAAGTGCTCGGAGCCGGTGGGATGAAAGGCAGTAACGTCAAACTGTAAATCAGCAGCATGTGTTCTGACATCCCCCGTCAGCGGTGACACGTAGACACAGCACTGCACGCGGCTAACGCAGAGGCATCCAGCACAAGGCAGAAGTCCACGCTGCCTTTTCAAGGTCAATGACAAGAGTCCGCCAAAGGACAGCGTGCTCCATCCCTCCACCAGGGTGGAAGCATATTGCCGTCTGGCACAACAGCCCGATGCAGCTACTTCTGGGGCAGGTGGGAATGCCTCTCCCCTCCTCCATCACGATCACGGGCAGACCTTGCCTGAAGGTTCAGACGGGCACGTCCAGGCAAGCAAGCCCCTCGCCCCCCGTCAGAGCCCCGAGGCCGGTGACGGCGGGGTGGCAATCACAGCCGCCAGCCTTACGGAGGAGCTCACCGTCCTGCGCAGGTATGTCGGGATAAAACCGCCGCTGCTGTAAGCCTTGCCTGCCAAACCGAAAAAGAAATCCATGTACACAGCCTTACCATGGGAGTGGCTTACTAGAATAGATCTCATGGGAACTCGAGATTTTGACATCCCCAGCACATACTTAGAGCAATGAATAAGAAAAGTGGCCAACACTTGTGCTGCCTGGAACACAGGGTGGAATGATGCCATCGCTGGAACAGCTGGTATAAAAATGATGAACTTAAAAGGCACAATGGATTTGTAGAGATAGGGGATTTTTTTTATAATAACAGATCCACTCTGCTGACGGGTTTATGAACTGGGAAGATGAAGTTTTTAAACCTTTTCTGTTATGTGCAGACCTCGCTGTCCAAGTTTACTTAACCTCTGTCAGGATTAGATCAGCCTCAGCGCAGGGGCGTTGCTCAGCCCCGTCTAGCAAATGTCTGCGTTGTGCAAGTTGGAGGAAAACTCTGCAAGCCTGGCACCGCCGGCTGCTCACCGCGGCCATGGACACACCAGCTGGTCACGCTACCACATTAGCAGAGATCTGTACTGCTTAGTTGGAGGGGATGTGGGACAACCAAACCAAAAAATCAAGTCACAAGCAATATGAAAAAGGTCAAAAAACAGAGGATGAGACTGACTTTGATTTGCATTTCTGCTCACATTCCGGTTCCACATACTAGTTAACTGAATGCAATTAACTGCCTATAAATATTGGTGCTGCCTTAATGACAGGGAACATTAAGCATGGAGAGGTTAATAAACCTGAAGACCACATAGGAAGGCAGTGGTAAGAGTTCAAAAGCAGCGACTGGCCACGCTGTCTGTACTCTAGTTTTTCATGCCTTTTTTTTTTATTTTTACTGGTACACTAAAAGCAAAAGGCTAAGCATTCACTCCAATACACTAGAAGTTTCCTTTTATTCCACAGATGAAGAGCCACACCACCATTGCTACTCTATCATTAAATTTGCTCCTGTATGGCTTTTCTAATGTTACCAATTGCATTCTCCACCTTTGCTAAAACAAAATACAAGGGAGACAAAACTGGGAGACAAAGCTAACCAACTCGGAACCTGAGAAGAAGAGAAAGGAGAAAGAAACAAGGAGAAAGGCCATCCAGTTTAGCCCAGCACAAAACAGTAACACCATTTAAATGCCTACTAAGCAGGTTAGGGAAGGATTCAACCCAATACAATCAGTCAAAAAAAGAGCGGAATTGCTACAGGGTTAAAAAATAAAAACAAAACCCAAACCCAAAACCACACACAAAAAGCCTAACTTGTCCCCCACACCCACTCCCCCCAAAAAAAACCAAAGAACCCCAAAAAACAACAAGGAACAAACCAAAAAAGAACCAACCCAAAACCAAAACACACTTCCATAATTTTCAGTGATGAGCTGCAGTTGCCCCATGAGTTGGGCATCATCTCTGTCATGGCTGGTCAACGCCTGCCTTTATCTTCAGGGATCCAAGTGACAACACCTAGGAACACTTTAGAAATTCTTTTACTATCACTTAATCAAAGAGAACACTATTTAGGTTATAGATTTGTTTGCTGCCACAACAGAGACATTAACAGGCATATCTAAAGCCTGACACACTTGGCATCAGCTCCTTTTTTATCCTGCCACCTCCAAGAGCCTCCGAAGGAGATAGATCTATACTGCAGCTTCAGGTTGTAAGTACAGACTGTCGTACTAGATGCGTTTTTAGGCAGCACTGGCCACGATATACTTGATATGAGTAGAAGACACACAGCACATACAGCAAACTTGTATGGGAACACATACAATATGGAAACGCATAGTTTACACCTTCCCTACACACGTCATTTACCACAGGTTTGGATGTACACCTGAAAACCACACAGTAGGAAAATTCAGGAGCCTTCTTCCCTCTCCTCCTCACCTTAGGAATGCCATCGGACTTTCACCCACTTCCCACAAAACCAAACGCAAAATCTCCTCCAACCTGCACAGCCAAAGTCAACACGTAAATACACACCCAAGACTCGGCTCTGCTTCTCCGCCAGCTGCGGTCCGCAGGTCCGCTCCTGGCGCAGCACGTGCTCTGCTTCGCCACAGAAAACCGATCCGTGCTTTGTCCTGATGCAGCGGAAAACCTGGGAGGAAAATCCTTATCTATCAATGGAGCACGGACTGGACTGAATGATTCACTCGTGACTGGGCTGCACAGCACCACAGCTGAAATGCAATACATTATAAATCAAGTTACAATCTTTCGCCATCTACACACACGTAGCACGTGTGAATACACACAGGCAGGTTCAAGCTTGCTCGGGTTTCCTTAATCCAGCCACACGCGCTGCTGCCCAGCTACTCCCTACACATCTGCACCGCTTTTTGTCCTTAAACCTCCACAGGAAAGGAAAAAATCCCCATATCCTTCTGCACTGGTGATGAGAAATTCCACAACCCGAAGCTACTGATATCAAACAAGCTTCATTCCTGTTCTCCTCACAAAAATAAAGCTTCACCAGGAAATGAACTGATCTTCATTTGGCCTTTGTAATGGTTATGAACAAGCTTAAAAGAAAGCAAGTGTTCTGACTGCTATTCGTATTGCCGCTTCCCAATCATGCTCCATTCATTAATGCTTATTTTTTGTTTGTATTTTGCTGATTCAGTTGCACACGTCTTCTTGCAAAAGGGATTATCAATATTCAATCAATCGTGTCTACCCTGTGAAGTACACAGAAAAGCAAACCAGTTTCTATTACCCAAACATTTTAAAAGACCTACTGCTGTCTGGTACAGTTCAGTGCTTATAGATTCAGAGCACAAGAGTCTCATAAACTATTTCTGATCATTAAAGCTGTAAAACTCCCCACATATCCACAGGAAACTTGATTTTAAAGCACTTGCCTTATTTCCAGTAACTATTTTTCAGAAATACTATGCCTTATATTTTAGGATTAGAGTACCAAAATATGCATTACAATTTAAATATTTAGGGACATACAGGCATTTCTAAATGCACATTACTTAGTCAGCAAGTTCTAACAAGAAATCATCTACGAAGCTGATTTATTTTTGTGACAGGCTCTTGTAATAAAGCTGTTAGGTTCAGGCAGACGTAAAAGCCGGAGCAATTACGACTGTCACATCCACTTACCCATCTCGCCCCCTGCACATGAGCTATTTCACATGTATGAAGAAAAAGAGCCATCGAGATGCCCTCAGCCCAGGGTTTACTGAACGGCCACCACTGGTGACAGCAGGGACGAGAAGAGGAGAACAATTCAGTAATGAACTCAAACTATTTTATACCTATACAACCACATAGTTGTACCGGTTTATGTCAAAGGACTCATGTTTTGTGGTTGACTGTCCTTTGAAACAAGCCACGGACCGCAGGACAAGCTCAGCCCTGTCCAGGTCACCCATCCTTCTGCCCTTCCCAGCCAGCTGCGGGCGTTCCGAGCGGCAGCTGAAGGCAGCAACCCAACACACCAGACCGCCCTGGATGCTGGGAAACTAAATGAATTCCTTCAGGACCGACGCTGTCCGGACACCAGGGTTTGACTCACACTCTGCCTGGTCTGGCTGTGAGTACACAACCTAGTGAGAAGCTTCTGCTGCCACAGAAAAGCCCTCTGCAACGCACGGCAGCACATCGGTAGCACACACAAGCTTTGATGGCTTTGGAAGCCAACTTAAAAGAAGTGTATCCAAAGCTTAATTTGGTTCATTTATTTTCATAAGTATAGTTTAGTCAGAAGTATTTATGATAATTCAGGTATTTTTCAGTGCCAGAGTTCAGAAGAGCACAAATGCAAGTTGTTAAATTATACTAATCCCATCCTCTGCCAAAGCATGCATTTAATACTTACGTTTACATTAGTAAATGTTTTATAGCACACTTCATAGAAGTCTTCCCTGAAGCATCATGTTCCAAACTTACAAAGAATAGGGAATAATTTTTTTAGTCACGAAGGCAAAATTGACAATTACTGGAACCTTTTGCATTAAAAAGAAAAATAGCTACCATGTATATCAATCCACATCCACAGCATCTCAAGATTACACTATGCAGCAGAACGATAGCAGGAGAACATCATAACAGCCACTGAACAAACTCTCGAGTTACTTTCCTAAAAGCACTTTCTTAGTGACCGAATTTAAAGAAGACACTGAGACTTCTAAGCACCGAAGGCTTTTGACACACTCTGACCCCATATACAGCTGTCGGGGCGTACTGCAACAGCCTGGCTTCAAAGGGGTGGGGGAAGGGAAAGCTGGCCTGCATCCCTGTCTATATCCAGAACAGCAATACAAAAATGAACCCCTGAACTTTTCAGTAGGAAGTCAGACACTTTCAGGTCCAGGGTGACCCCGCATCACCCCCAGGCACGCCAGCACTGCCTCTCTGCATGCGTGTACCAGGCACCACCCGCGCCGGGCCACGCAGCTGGCTCCCCCTAAGAGGTCACAGCAGTAGGAGTAAAAATTCATCAGAAAAAAACCAGCACAGCTGGAGAAGTCTGTCTTTAGAGACTTTACTTGCCCAGTTTTCAATAAAAAGTCTGGACTTCCAAGAGTAGAAGTCAGTAACAATATCTCCATACGTGCACATTGGTATGCGCTGCAGAATAAAGATCGATACCAGCATTTACTCAATAGCACACTGGTTTGTATTAGTCCTGGAAAAGCAAGGCAGCAGCATTAAAGCAGCTTTTTCCTCGTGCAATTCATTCAAAAGCCACCCAAAGTTGCAGCACTGTCCCCGGAGAGGCAGGCAGTGCCCACGGCACCTGCACGCCCAGCACAGCAGCGGTGGCTCTGCAGAGCTCAGGTCCCTTGATGATGCCAGAGAAAGAAAAAACAAATAGTTTCAGGTCTGAACCTGGGTTTGCAAGTATCTTCCTACCCCCGGCATCTTCAGAGCAGAGAGGGGACAGATGGGGCACAACCACAAGCATTTCCTTTGGAAAGCACCAGGAACACGGGCAGCCTTGGCGTAACAGAGATGCCCAAAGCCACGCAGAGGTCAGGGAGCGGGCAGGGGGGCACGCACAGACCAAAAGTATCTGGCAACCAGTCTCCAAACTGCGAAACGGACCCAGTTTTGATGAGCCTTGTTCTGAGGCACATTTCCTTTATGCCAGAACTTTGACACTGATGCTCAACTACTTGATTTCTTAGGTGGCACCTTCCCAAGTATTCAAAAACATTACCTTTCCTTTTACACGGCTTCAGCCATTAAAAAAAAACAAACGAACAAACAAGCCAAAAAAACACAAACCAAGGGCAAGAGTTTTTCATGTGCCGCTGGATCAGACCCACAACTATCTAGTAGGAGAGAAGATGCACAACTAGCTTTGACTTTTTCCTGGAGATGAAAGTATCTTTTCATACCCTCCCACATGCTATCCAAACAGAATTTCACATCTGAAACAGCCATGGTTTTTTTCCTTCTTACAGTGTCTTGATTCCTCACTGTTTTTCCTTCAGTTATTTGATGAAAAAAAATCACGAGGTCTTGCTGCTCTTTTCCTTGCTATTGTTTATATATAAGACTGAATAAAAAAAAAAAAAAAGACTAAACAAAAAACCTCTTTGCAAAAGGTAAAATCACGTATTGTGCATGCAAGAGAGAAAGAGCTCTTCTGACCTCCTTTGTTTGCAATAAACAGCAATGGCTACAAATAAAACCTCATGAAACCATTTCCCAGCAAATATCACCAGCATAATTCAAGTAGTTTGTTTTTGTTGTCTTAAGCGTTGTCCTTCTCCTCAGACTCATTTCATCAAGCCTGGCTGAACACCCTGGGGCAGGACGTGACCAAGTAACTGCCATACCACCACAAATGTGCGGCTCCAGGAACGTTCCAGCTATAAAACATTGAGGAAACCACCAACAAAGAGCGCTCTCCCTGGCTGCAATAACATCGCCAGATCTCAGCCACATCTACCAAAAAGAATACGCTCGTTTGGGCAGGGGGACAGGCAAGAAGCATTTTGCTTCAAGCAAAGCTTGAAGGAGGTTGTATGCCCTCTGTTTTGGGGAAGAAACAAAACGCCGAGGCAGGTGTGATGCCAGATGTATGAAGCAGCACACGGGGCAAACTCCTGTCCGAGTCACGGTACGTGCTGAGAAAGCATCTCATTTCAGCATCTTGGTACGAGAGAAAACTGAGACAAAGGCACCTGCCAAGCCAGGTCTTTTTAGTTATTTCCACAGTGGAAGAGATTTGCCCTTCTTCGCAGGAAAATAAGTAAATATGACAGCACACCAAACTTCCCTGAGCCACGCTGCAGCCAAGCGGAGGGCACAGGTCGAACCTCAGGGCACAAAACGTTGCCAGTCTTGGAGTCTGCCCGGGAAGCCCCCGAGAGCCGGCATGGCCAGCGTCCAGCACGGGACGAGAATGTCTGGGGTCCGGCACAACAGAGATGGGGAGGCACGTGTGGGCTCATGGGAGGGAGACACAGGTCTCCAAGGCCCATCCTCCTGGACTGCCCTGATGGATCTAAGTGGCATCCACATCCACGACTTTCCAAAGATGTATTCAGTTTTGATTATAAAACCCAAACCCAATTCTTTGGCCCTGCAACATCCCAGTAACCCAAGCGGAGGCTGAGACCCATGGCAGGGGGCACGAGGCTCTCCAGGGATGGGGAGAGACCCCAAAGGGAGCAGCGTCTCCCACCACAGCGGGCTCCTTCCACCCCAGAGTATGTCCTAGCACCCAGCATGTACACGCTGAGCATCCCCACAGGACACACACAGACTACTTCAAATAAAAATAAATCAAGAACGGATTTCATTCCTTTAAGTTGTCAAAGCACAACCCAAAGCCTTCTCTAAAATTCTGTCTTTTCCATTATATCCCAAAGAAAGACTTTCAACTTGCAACACAGGACTCCCTGGTAATAAAACCAGCTAAAGCCAGATGGTGCTAAAAAGCCCAATTGCTCCCCGGCTCCCAGGGAAGGCAGCTACAGAAATAAACGGGTGATTCAGCCACTTGAGACACTTGAGTGTAATGACTGACTCAACCCCCAAACACACCACTGGGAGAAATTAAAATCAAGTCAGTGATATGTAACTGCTTAATCCTTAGCAATGGCTTCCAGGTGATGGTGCAGCTCTGCCCAGGACGTTGCGCTAAGGCCACGCGGTCCAGCTCGTAAATGCAAACTTTTTGCCGGGGACATGCTGCATACGACACAAAAGCAGACTCAGCTCCCGATACACACTGCCAAAGCCCTTCCAGGCTTTGCCTGACCCACATGCAGGACCCACAGGGCAGGCAGGAGGAAGGGGCAGGGTCTCCTGGCTAGGAAGCCCTCAAAACACCTGAAAAATCGAGCTGTGATGAGCAACTTCCACAAGTGTAAGCTTATCGCTTCCACTGCCTTTCCTCTTCGCTTCAGTATCTTGACGCTCGCCTGCACGAGGACAGCTGTTAGGAGATTCACAGCAGCAGGCGTATGTCATCTTCACCCAATGATTCAACAGTCCTAACAATTGCGGGTATTATTTTTCTTAAATCTACTCCTTAATCCCATAATGCCATAAAATACCACTGAATCGGAGCTTAGCAGGATTCCAGAAAGGAACAGACTAAATTTAAAGAGATAATGAGAACTCCATATTTATATAAGATAGGATTGAAAAGAGAGAACAGAGAAGACAGAACGTACCAGATGGGCAGATTATTTCATAGTTTTCCTTAATAAGAATTCTTCAACCTGAAGCATGTGGTAATTCCACTATCAGAGATTAGATAATGGATAAGATAGACAGGCAGACTGATCTAACACAGCAATTTTTATTTTCCTGCCACGCATAGGAAGGGTTCCCATTAAATGATACATCACAGAATACAAGAGAGGTGCACAAAATCTAGTATCAAAGCAGGGGATGTTAGCAGCCCCTAGGATCCCACGTAAATAGGCTTCACTTTCAATGAAGAAAGCAACATGTCTTAGACCTCCCCTCCCACCCATCCTTCATAGGCAAGCAGAAAATGCTGTGAATTGATCAATAACAAAATTCACAGATCAGCTTTGTCCTTCGCTGTTTTTGCAGAAAATTGAAGAAAATCTCTCTGGCTCATTTTTTGGAGATTTGTGTAGAAGTCCTGTAGTCTGCAGGCAGCACCTTGGGTCTTTCTAATCTAGAAGCAGCAATTGTTTTTCCAGAACATGCAGAAATCTCATCTTCAAGTCCAAAAACCTAATCAAGCAAGATAGAAATGTGTTGCCTATGCCCGCCTCATTAGGCAACTGTTTCACTGCAAGACCTAAAAGAAGGCTCCTGGAACCAAAACACCAGCACTCCCTTATTCCAGCCAAAGGGGCAGATTTCTCGCTCACCTGAAATCTAACACCGTTAACCCGATCCACTCTACAGCGGATGACAAAGCACACCCAACCCAACCTTCCCTACTCAGCAGAAGGCCAGGATCAGGAACATCTGTATCAACGAGATCAAGACTAAGTTATGGTATCAGTACCACACGCATCATCTCCTGTATCCATACCATCAGCAGCATTTTGGGGGGCATCAGTCTAGTACAAAGCCCAGTACTGCTCCAGTGGTCAACAGCAGGGTAGACTTTCTACCTTCCAGCCTGGGCAAGCAACCTCATCTTTTAAGAAAAACTCTTAAATAAACAGCATTTTATTACCAAAACAACAGTGATAATCCAAACGAACAAAAAGAGACACCGCAGTTCCCTACATCAAGACCAGCAAGGTCCCCTGCCCCCGCTCCTGGGAAAGCCCTCACCTTCTCCCAAGCACCATCTGTATCCAGCACCTCTTGGACCACCTTCTCCAGGGAAACTCGCCTCTATCCTTCCTGCTGCCTCTGGGCAGGGACCCAGAAGGCCACCAGCTGGGACTCATCATGCCTCCTCATTGCCAACATCTGCCTGCAAATCACTCTGAGCAGGGACACCTGCGCCTCTGAACCCTTAGTGATGCTGACCAGGAGGTGCAGGGAGCCTAATACAGAACGATTACAAAATATGCCAGATTTCCCCTAAACCCCCCTTCGCTTTGGCCACAGCCGCAAAAAAAGGGGGCAGCAAAAGGACAAAGAGGTCTGATCCAGCATAGCTCAGCACTCAGGAGAGTGACACTTGGCCACATTAATACATCTTTTTAAAAAGAGAAGACTAAAAGGAAAGAATACATGAGCAACAGCGGCTTCTAGAACAGCTCAAGTCCATCAGCATTCTGGATGCTGAACAGCCTTCAGTTGAACCAAACAGGCTTCACTATTATATTTAAAACTAATACATGCTTTGTAATGCTTATCAGCTGGAGGGTTTTCAACAGTTTTTCCCCACTAATGCAGCAATTTCAAAACCATTCAGGCTAATTTCCTTTGACTTGAATCCATTTTAATCAGAGACCAGGATACTTGACTTAAATGGTTTGTATTAAACCCTTCATAAAATCAGCCATAAAATTGTATGCACAAAAATAGCGAATGATCTTGAACTCAGTAGAAAAAGCCAAAACTTTTCAAATCCTCCGTCAAACTCAAGCCTATTTCACAACCAGACCAACTGCTCTCTTACAATAACGAGACAACTGATCCCTTAAAAAAAAAAAAAAAAAAAAGCAGCAATAACCAAAACATGCTACATGCTCCTGAAGTTTTTATCTAGATAAAAGACAGTAAGTTATGCAGCTGCAGTCAGTGCCCACAAATTCTCTCTCCAAAGTATTAGCCCAGCTCCAAAATGGTGCATTTTTAATAAATTGCTGTGTCTGCTCCGTCCTGTCCACCATCCTCCCATGAAATGATGGATAGTGGCACTGAGGAAGAATAAATGCAAACCTAAAAATGTCAGAATTAATCCTTCTCTTCACCCCAAGATCTGAGAAAACATTACTTCTCAAATTAATTCTCACAAAGTAATGCTGGCTCTGCTAGAAGTCAGAGTTCTGGATGAGAAATGAAAATAAGAAGCTCAGGCTCAGGTAACTGCTAGAGAAGGTCTCACTTCAAGGATTTGTCATTGTAGCAGGATTTGCATATCATCTAGCCAAAGGTGCAATTTGTACCTGCAATTCATTCTGTCCAGACAAACTGTAGCAGCAGAATTGGAGGCTGGGCCGCCATTCCTTTGAAAACTCATCCAAATATTTCTGTTGTCAGTGGCTGACAGCCTTGGAAACTCTAAGTGGCTGCTTGAAATTCATGCAGCATGCAAAGGAGTGAAGGAACAAAAGCTCTCCATGCTCTCACATCCTTAACAATTTGCCAGTACGCTGGAGACAAGTAGCTGCATCCCCCTGCTGCATGATTTTCAGTGGTTTGCAGATGCCAAGCTTTGTCACCGCCCTAATGACACAGGCATCGGACACGTATCCTTTCAGAATCTGAACCTCTCTCGGCTCACTTTTTTATCAGGGATTTCACTCCAGGCCTGGACAAACTGGCACCTTCCTATTTTGAGGAACACTCCACTGGCCACATCTAAAATTAACTTCCATAAAGATAAACTTAAGGCATGTCTTTTCTCATACTCCGAACACAATGATGTGGCACCTCATTTAAAGTCTGTTCTTCTGCGGTGCTTAGCAGGTAAACATCACCATCACAATCATTCCTAAAAGGTGATTCTGGAAAACCAGCAGAGGAAGGATATTGGCACCTGAGCCACTCTGCTCCCTCCAAAGGCATCTGCACAGGTCTCCAACAGGAACCCCACAGCAGCATCCCAGGAGGAGGACCGTGCTGGGAGAAGCTGGAGGGCAGCCCAACAGCCCCGGAGGTCTTGCAGGGACACGGAGGAGCTGACAAGAGGGGAGAGAGGGAGAGGCTTTGCACATATTTACAGGGTAATTAACACCGAAGGCCAATAGCTCAGTGAACAGCCCTTTGCTGATGAAAGCAGATGCCGGCTTCTGATCGCATTACTACCACCCAAAATAACGTACTGCTTTAGGAAATGAACAGCAAGAGAGAGAAGAGTGGGAAGAAATGCTCTTTCCCCCCTGATAAATCAGCTTTATGTACTGTTCTCATTTTCAGCCAAACGACATCGATGGCTCATTACCGAGCACGGTCCTGCGAACGATAGGGAGGGAAAAGCGAACAGTATCACATGAGAATATAAAAGCAACCATCGCTCCGGGCTCTCGGATGGCGCTTCAACACGTGCACTCCTTCTAGGAGCAACAGCTACTTACTTGGTTGGACGATAATCTGGTATGGAACGATCCAGTGAAATTTTCTCACTGAGGTAGGAGTTGTAGCCATATTTCTCATGTGGTCCCTTTGCTTTCTCCTCCTCCTCAGGGGACAGGGTGGCTGGAAGCCCACCTTTACCACGTCCACCATAGCCTTCGATGAGACCAAGTGACTTGGACAGACCTCGAGAGAAAAAAAACCCACAACAAACACCATCACTTAAAATTCATCGCTGTTATTTCCAAGCTATCAAAGAAACAAAAATCTGAAAATTCAAGGTCTTTTGTTTTGGTTTTCTGAAAACATCTCAAATTTTAGTTCTTTGGCCCAATGCTGAAACAAAAATGAGGAGTTAAGTCTTGAAATTCTTCATGGCTCAGGCACACTTCCCTGACAGCTCTGCCACCAGCATGCAACTGATAACCTCTCCCAGGCATCTGTGCATTTATTTAGCTTTTAGGAAGGTCATTTAGGCATCCTTCCCTCCCTCAGAGAGGTAATTACACTTAAAGTTAGATGTCCCCAGAAAAAGGATAAGTTGAACACAGAATAAAAATAAAATAGGGTTGGTTAACTGCCAGCTGAACGAATTTTTGCTCAGTATGAATAGAGAACAACATACAAATATTATGGATTTAAAACCAATTTCCCCTCAAAGCTTCCTTCTTATCTTTTTAAGTATAGCATTCCCAGACTTTTGTCAAGGGGAATTATTTATTTATATCTGCATAGCTGAGGGAAATAGGCAAAGTTCAAAACAAGCAGCACAAAAATAGCTATATCGATGATTCGGTGGTGATTGTGGGAACCCAAGTTCATGCTCATGTTATTATTTCTTATACAGGACACTTGAAATTTTAATGTTTTTCATTAGCAGAGACTCACACTCTTTCACAGAAACAACAACAATAAGAAGAAGGATGTTTATGTTCCTGGTCTGGTTTTCAGTTTTATTGGTGGTGGGGGTTTTGGTGGGGTTTTTTTTGGGGGGTGGGGTGTTAAATAAAGAAGACACGAGGGTATAATCCCCTTTGTTTTAATGGCAGAGCCCTGACTGACAGCAGAATGGACCATCATCACCACTGCTGCTTCGGAAGGGACGATAACCTCGAGGTTATGCACAATGAGCGCGGTCCAGCCCCCAAACCCACCATTTATTTCCACTGCCCCGGACAAAGCACTGCCCGCCCATCCAGCAAAACAGATTGAAACACCTTCGCCCTCAAGAAGTAGCATTGCGTGGCAGTAAGGAAATCATCTGTGAATGTAAATCACAGTTTGAAGCACATGAATAGAAAATATCATTTTTTATTATTATTATTATTCCTTCTGACAAGGAACCTCTAAACAGCCTTCCCCACCAGGGAGCCTGCGGCTGATGGAGTCCCTCTGACCGCACTGGGCTTGGTCAGATTTTATCGGAGGACAATAATAACAAATAACTGCGAGGAGCACCCGGCTGGGATGCGGGGATGGATTAGCCATCCAAGCTGCCTTTTTCCATCCCTAGGCTCTGCAACAGCCAGAGGAGCAAGTCAAGAAAGCTGGGAAAGCTGAACCTTTGCAGCCTGCAGAAGGTCTGGGAACCCCCTAACCCCAAAAGGCTGGAGGGACACGGTTCAGCTTGCTTACGGAGAGAAGATACACCAATTTCACTGCAGACATAGGCTCCAACAGAATTACACTATTTGAAAAAAAAAAATAAAATAAATAAAAATTCTTGTGGAGAGACAATTCTCAAAATGTCTATTTCTTTATCAAAATCAGACCTTTCTACTCCAGACCAGTGCAGCTGTCGATGCATGTATTTCCTTGGGGTACCCTAGATCGTGCCGCTTGTTACCCAGAAAGGCAGAACAGCTTCCTCAGTTCACGAGCTGAGGGGTTTGTACCCCTATAACAGACACATTCTAACAGAAATTCACTTTCTAATTTTCATTCCTTCTTCACCTTCCCCGTGAAATGGTTCCACCAAAATCCGTACGACATCCGTACTGTCTGCCAGTGCCAGTTCTCAGCCAGACAGAGTGTGCCGCGGAGCTACGAGCTCCTGCAGCACGGAGCACGCTCACACCTCCACCACAGGCACCCTCAGGACCTACCAGTTCGTTTTTAAAGCTTCATTTTCCCTTTCTTCCTTCATTTTAACATATTTCTCACATCCCCAGTGCTTTTGCTATTGCTGCTTTGAATCTACACATCTGTCAGAAGGGCTGAAGTGGGAAATTTCTGAGCTGGGTTAGGGCTGGCAGAGGCTCTGTGGACCGCGGACCCTGGTGCTGGGCAGCAGCACCTGGGGGTCCCGCTCAGTGGGGTACCCGAACCGCCAACATCACGGCACCTTGCTCCATTTAAAGCGGGTTTAAAAAACACAAGCTGGGGTTGTTACCAACAGGCTGTGACTGCTTAACTCAAGCAGCTGAAGCAGCACCTTCTCACAGAGCTCCGCACTTGAAGTCAACAGGGAAGGACTGGTCCCTCCAAGTCTCGTTCATCCACCACAGGGTCTGAAACTGTCTCCAGAGGTGCTTACCTCCGCCTCAGCTACGCTAACTGGCTCCCAGCTACAGCATCTCGATAAAGTACCTGCAACTAGAGATGAGGAGTCCAGCTCTCTATGCTCAAACTGCCCACAATTAGAGGAACAAGCTACACCAGCCGCTTCCACGCTGCTCAGCCTGCTGAACCTGAGCTGGTATTAGCAACAGCAGGAGATACGGGAGCAAGGATGTATTTGCCAAGGAATTCAGCTGGCTGCACTGCAATTGCAGACTGGGTGTACCCCACAGCCTCACCCACCAACAACGCAGACTGGGGAGAGCAGCCTGCGAGCTGCCAACAGCACAAGGACATCTTCTTTACTCGCCCATCTGTGGTCTTATTACAGACTAGAGACACGCAAGGGGATGGTGCACGCACCGTCTCTCCCAAAATACAGTCACGACATGGGCAGAGCCAACAGGGACCCATCTGTGCCCCCAGTGCCCTTGGCTGTCGCAAGGTAGCGGGCTCTGCTGTGACAAGGCAAAACGAAGGTCCTGCTGAAAGGAAGCCTCTCTGTTGACCACAGAAGCACCAGAGAAATGCCAAGGCACAACTTACCTTCAGCAGATTTGACTGAAAAGCTTTTAATGCCGTTAGCTGCTTTATTCCAAGACCATAAACATGACAACTAGGCACACACAAACACACCCCAGCACACGCTTCTCTCTCCTCACTGAGTACGTTCCCTTATTTCTGCATGTGAACTTCTCAGTCCCTCTACTACTACAGACGCTGTCTCAGCAAGTACAGATCAATCCGTGTC
>JAVJGJ010000001.1:101070324-101094931 GCA_035590215.1 Microhierax caerulescens
TCATTTAACCAACGGAATCAGTGAAGGTGATCGATCCATAGGTGTTGGGCAGGGCACGACGGGGAAACCATCATCCTCGCGTTCGGTGCCACCCGGGCCAGCAAAGGCACCCGCGGGGCCAGTCACAGAGACGAGTGCTCCAGGTGCGATGTGACACGGACGATCTCCGTGTCTGACCCTGTGCTGGTTAAACATTTCATCCTCCAGCTCGGGCTGTCAGAAGAATTCATCTGTGCAGCCGGGGTGTCACTTTGGTGTACGGCACTTGGAAGCAAGATTCAAGTAACGTTTGGCAAGAAAGATAATTCATGCCAAACAGAAGAGGAAGAAATCTGCTTCCAACTGGCTGAAAAGATGCCTCAGGAGAAGCAGGATTGAAAACAAATGGTTACAGCAGACTCTCACCCAGCCGATTTGTTCATCCATTTCCTTTTATTTGCCCCAGTTTAGGGCTGTACAAAAAAAGGATGCATTTCTGTAAGCTTGAGATGCCTTTGCTGGAGCTTCAGAAAATACCCCCAGCCCTGCCCCTGTGGTCCCTTCAGCCAGGCAGGAACCCAGGGGAAGCTCCTGCTCGGCAGGGAGGTCCCAGGGCTTCGCACTAACCCCCGTTCGGGTGCACAGAGACACCCCCACACTTCCCAAGCCTAAGTGAGGGCTCACCTGATCTCCAAATCACCTCTCCCAGTCCCTGCAGCGGGGCCCTGGCCCACGGCAGGAGCAGAGCGCTACACACTGCAGGTTTCAGAGACAGCATGGAGGCTTCCCTTCATCTTCTGCCTGCCCTCCACGGCCTGCATGGAAGCGCCATCTGGGTCTCAAAGGACAAGCAATCTCTCATATTGCATCCACTGCAAATGAATGATTAGATGCCTCTGGTGGCACAGGAGCAGCAAGGGGACATCCCCTCTGAAGCCAGTGGTTCCCCACCACAGCCCTCCAGGGCTGGTTTCCAGCAGAGCCTTCTGCCATGGCCTCTTACTAGGACGTGCTTGTAGCATCTGCACATCTTGAAACCTCTGGCCCTTTTCCAAACTTGCTCAAAATCGGCGCAGAAGGGCCAGAAGTTACACACAGAGACACACCAAGCAAGGAAGAGCACGAGCATGATCCCATCAGCTTGTTTCCTTAAAGAATGAGGCTAAAAAACGAAGAGGCAGAAGCATTCCCAGGTCACAGACCAAATCCTGTCTCATTCCGGGCAGGCACCGAAGCAGCAGTGCTGAGCCCTGCCAAAGCAGCCTCTCCTGATGCCTGCTCCAGCCTACCTACCGCGGTCAACAGCACTAATCCCACACACAAAAAGCCTGATCTTCGGAGTGAATTCACTCCCTGGTGAATTTTTCAAGCTCATGAGATGGTAATGGGCTGCATCAAGATTAGGTGTTCAGCGTAGATTTAGAGTTCTAAACATTTTGGAGCTTCACTGGTCCTTAAGCCACATTCGCCCAACAATTACCTTAGGAAACAAGTAATGAATTCTTTTTTTTTTTTTTTTTTTTTTTCCAGAATCTCCTACAACATCTGAACTTTGGGACAAAATGAGCGTTTCGCTCTTTATAATGCAGGAAAAGAAAGAAAAAAGACACCACCTAGAGCTGCTAAGATCTGAGCCACTCCTGCTGAAATGGCCAGACAACAGATCCCCTGGGGACCCAAAAAGAGTTGGTTTTCTTCAAGACGATATAAAAATTTAATCTCTACAGCAAAAGTATTCCTAGTCTGAGTACGGTTATAGTAAATATATTAGTCTCTCCTTAAACTGGCAGTGTAATTCTTAAGGAGACAGGAGTTTCCTAGGGTAGAGAAAACCTTTGGTAAAATACAATATAATGGGGTACGCAGCCTTCACTCCCACAGCACCAGCCGAACAGGCTCGCAGGCAGCCGGCGTGGTGGGAAAGAATTTTGCTGCTACGTGTCAGCCTAGATGAAGGACAGCACTAACGCCACCGCGACAAACCTCGGCCAAGGAAACCTCTGAGGCTAGGGAAGAGCATCTGGAATTGAAAGGCATTTCTGAGAAACAGGGTTCCTGAGCCTGAACACCGAGGGAGGAGGAGGGAAAAAAACAGGAGGAAAAAATATAGAAGAGATTTCTGGAAAAGCAGATGTTTTAATTGCATCCTTATTTGTTCATGTCACCCTGCTGCACGAGTTACAGAGTACGTACGGCTCTGATTGAGGGGCAGATTGCTCTAGGGAAGAGGAACACGAAGCCCTCCTCGAGAATAAATCATCAACACTGAAAGGGTACTGAAAAATAAGGGAAGCATAAAGAGAAAATTAAAGTAGATTTCTTTGAATAGTACAGCTCTTACTAAGCTAAGCACCAGGGATCTCCCAGCCCAAAGAGCTCTTCTAGGGATGTGTGCTCCCGGCCTCACTTCAGCCAGAGATTTCAAGGCTAACGTGAAGTATCTGACTCAGGGAAAAGAAAAAAAAAAAAACGATGAGGAAAATGAGCCTAATAGGTGCCATGTGTTATGCTGCAGACATCACCTCTGCACAACCTCGCAGCGAAGATGGAAAGAGAGGACACAACAGCCAGGCTTTTAGGGGTATTTTATGAGAAACTCGAATAGATGCCGAAGGGCGAAATGCCATAGGTAACACTAGAAATTATGGAAAACTGCTGAAGTTTTTAGTGTTTTCCTGCTGATTGCTGCAAATACAGACTAATAAAGGGAGGACTCATTAACGATAAGGGCAATTGGCAGACTAAGCGGCACCAATTTTCCTTTGCAGCTTTGGTGGAACCCGAGACCAGGGATTTTCTCTTTTCTCCCTGCAGCAGCTTTTACACAACTTTTACCCAGTATCTGTTCAGACCTTTTGTTTATTAGACTAAGCAGTGCAAGTTCCTCTGGCTACAGGTTTACACCTATGCCACATGCAACCACGCACTGTTAAAGAGCTATGGAAATTGTCTCGGGAGTACCTAACAGAACCGGCTCTGGCAGCATCCTTTGCTCCCGCTGCCTCCCCAGGCATCCTTACACTCTTGCAAAGGAAACCAGAAATAGTAGTAAAGGGATTAGAAGAAAAAGAGATCACTTTCTTAGGCTAAAAACTAACCCAAATATATTTTTTAAAATTAAATACTAGAATCCACTGGAAAATACACAGTTTCATTCAGTGTACATGCTAGGTATGTTTTTCACATGGCTGACCGCTTATCAAAAGCCAGCACATCCCCAAAATCAGGTGCTGCAGCGGGCTTCCAACCCCCCCTTGCTAAAGGATTAATACCATCACCTTCCATTTGGACAGTACTTTCCCAGTGCACTGCCTTCTAGCCGATCTAACACCTCCTTCTCTGCAAGGACCCAGCAGAGCTGTTTGCTGTCCTTTGCCATGCGCAGGATTTGTTGGTTCAAAACACGATGACTGGTAACAGGTGATTTCAAGAAAGTTTCACACCTCTGGCTTCACGCTGAATGCCAGATGTGAACTCAAAAAAAGCGGCAGACAAATGTTGCTGCACCCATGCTTGGCAGGCAGGGTTTTAGCCAGGCACAGACCAACTGACAATATAGCATATTTCACCTGTAACCCAACACATTTCATCTCTAAAAAAAGCTCCTGTGTATGTAAAATGATTTGAATAATTCTCACTAAAATGAATTTGTCCAACAGACCATTAAGATTTCACTGAAATATTTGTGACAGGTGGGTGTGCGAGAATCGTACGCATTTTCCTGCAGCCCAGCCAGGCAAGGACCAAAACAGGCTGCCCAGGATGGGCAGAGCTCCTCAGTATTAAATATATTTAAGGATAGATTAGATGAACACCTGTGTCAAGGATGATTTAAGCACAGCTGCGCTTACACCGTTATCAGAACAGTCAGACAACGTCAAGGCTTCTTCCTACCTTGCACTCTATGGAAAGGATGGGAGGGGGGAACAGGCAAAGTGCATGGAGCCTGAAGACTCGTTTGAAGTGTTTCAACATAAATATACAATTATACACATATATATGTACATACATACATGCACATATTCAGAACTGAAGTTTTCTTATCTATATGGAAATACAGAGAAATTACCTTCAGAGCCAGAGGGAGGATCAGCACATTGCAAGGAGAACACAGACAGCAGGAGAATTTAAAAGCCAGTCTCGCCCCAGTTAGGCCATTACACCACCAAGTTCTGGTTCCAAGTGATAATTTCCCGATCAAAATTCACCCCTGGCACAAAATAACAGAAGTCCTACAACTGGCTGAGGCTGTTTAGTTTGCAGGAATTATTTAGTTAATTCTAAGACCTGGAACTAGTGGAACAGCTTGGATGTAGATCTATGCTCCCCAAAAGTCTGAAGACGTTAGTGTCTCACATTCTGCTTCATATTTCTAAAATAACTTGCAGAATAAAAGACAGGATGTAGCAACAAAACTAGTTTAGAGTCAAAAAACCGTAGGCTAGGAAAAGCTCTTTGCAGCTCAGCAGGGAGAACAGGGAGTGCTTCAATGGGAGTCTTAACGTATAGACATCTTGTTCAGATACAAAAGACTGAAGGTGATTTATATCCCAGGGAAACCCCTGGACACACGCAAAGCATTCCTGGCAATTTAATTAGAGCAACGCTCTTCCCAAGCGTGCACTGACAAAAGACCCCGGGAGATGCCCTGCTGCTGGGAGCTCCCCCTTTCAAATGAAAAATTATAATGAAGAGGCTGATGGCTTACAGTTGTGAAAGGTTTGTCTCAAAATGACCGATTACACCCTGCCACCCTCAGCAGGGAACAGACAGGGCTCCCCTGCGCCCTGCCCCCCTTCACCACGCTCTTCAGCGGCTGGTGTCCGCACCCCACAGCATCCCTGCATCAACCGCGGGAAAAGGCACCCTGGTGACGCAGTGCATCGTGCTTTGGGGCATGAAATACGCTGTAATGAGCCACGTCATTACAGCAGCAGGTGCAAGACACATGCGTTGTAAGGACAAATACATATATGTATTTTGCAGGCAAGGCACTGATGTATTTGAGGCAGCTGCCAAGTAATGGAGTGACATATGCAGCACCAGCAGCTGACTGGCAATTCCAGACAGACTTGGATCTGCGAGGGGGGGGTGGATGAAGTCTATTTGCAGAAAAGGTAACGAATGTGTTGTAGCAATCTCACATGCACGTTACGACACAAATAGAAATCTGTATCTCTGACTAACATATGGGACCATCATATTCTGGAAATACCTGTGTTACCGACTGCAGAGAAGGGGGGAAGCAAAAAGTAGTACATCATCACAATGCATAACAAAAAGGAAAATTGGGTTCAGAAACATCACTAAGATAATTTATTGAGACTGCTGACTCCAGACACGTTCGAGATGTTGAGGAACTCGAGAGATCACTTTATTAAGCCCTGCCTCAGGCCTGCTTTCAAGGATTCAATCTTGCTGGGACTTGCTGGGACTCAGGCCCTATCATTTCCCCACCAACACACAGCAACATATTTCCACAGAACAGTCTGAAGCCATCTTCACACTGTTATTTTATATTGGCATAAACCATCACAAAGAACCATCGTGCCCAGGTAGCAGTAAGAAAGCAAAGAATATTCTCAGAGAGGGTAGGGGGAAAATAATCTGTAGAACACCCAGCATGACCAGATACAAGTAACGAGACCTAACTGGAGAGAGAACAGATGCCCAGCAGAGCAGGTCTGCCCCAGCACAGCCCAACATCCCGGGACACGCAGCTGGATTCGGAGGCAATACGACTAGATCCGTACGGCTGAAACGCGCCTCCCTGGTAAGGCGCTCCAGCATCACCGATCCAGCTTCAATTTCTTTCCCGGATCCTTACCTCCACCAGCGGTCACTCAAGTGGCTGCTGACAAAATGCTCCACAAGCCTCTCCCGCCAGGCCTGTCTGGCCTTTTTCCCCTCTTAAGACCAGACTGGTCCCACACGAGCAGGGCTGGCTGCTCCGCCACCAGCCATACACCTGGGAGCCACCTGCTCCAGGGCCAGTGGGGGGGCTCCGGGGCCAGCGGGGGGGCTGGGCACACAGCTGCTGCTGCTGTGGGTGCTCTGAGAGAGGGGGATGCTCTGTACAGGAGCAAAACATCACAGCTTCTCTTCACGTTGACAGCAGCAAGGTTAAAGAGCAAGACTGAAAGCTTTGTCCAGCAATACATCTGCTACGAGTTAACATACAGCCACCTAAAAAGTGACAAAGTATCATAAGAAGAGTCTGTATTAGTGGCGTACCAAGGTAATATAACAAACCATGGCAGGGCTTCGCATTAAAAATCTGACATTGTTCCAGTAACTTGGAAGATCAATTTAGGGTGCGTCACCATTCAAAAGAAAGCCAAGCTCCTGGTCCACGCACCTGATGGGGTATTGATTCAGCAAACACCTAAGCGCCAGCTCTGCACTTGATGGACCTTCCCGAAGCACCCGAGCTGCTCCCACACACACTGACTGCGTCCCTACCAGACAGCTCAGGGCACAGGAGCTTGAACGAGAAAGGCCAAGGGCAAAAGCAATCATGCATATTTATGCTGGTCAGCCACGAGCCCGTTTGGGTGATGAATTAAGCAATTGTCTGCAGCTTTATTTTTAGAAGGTAGATCGCAATTCAAGCAAGTAAAACTATCTTGCTTTCCTATTTGAGCTGCCTGGAAATCGGTCTGGCAGGACACGTGCCTTTGTGCAAGACCGGCTCAGAGAAGATGGCAGGAGCAGCTCTTCTGCCCAGAGAAGTAAGTAAGAAGTAAGTAAGTTCTAGATGCTCCATCGCTGGAAGCGTTCAAGGTCAGGTTGGATGGGGCTTTGAGCAACCGCTGGAACTAGATGATCGTTAATCCAACACAAACCGTTCCATGATTCTGTAAGTCTGCACTGAGATCTCCTCATTCGAGATCCAGCCCAAGCATCAGAAAACACAAAGGAAAATTAGGATCTATTGCTCATTATAAGCTCTTCTTTAGTACAGGCACTTTAAGAAGTTCCCAAACTCTTCTGTCCTCAGCAGCAAAGCACCACCCCTCTCGTTTGCACCAATGCAGTGACTTGTGAGGCCATTCTGCAAACTAGTTATCCCCAGGTAGTTGCTCCTTCCAGCCACTGCCAGAAACCCAGGGTCAGACTAACCATTTTTTGACTCCACATGGCTGTTTTCATGCTCCAGCGTAAAAAATCTAACTCCTTTAGGTAATTCAGTCCATTCCCACCCCCATCACAGTTCTTTGCATCCAAGCAGAGATGCCATTTGGGCACACTACGGGAATGCTGAGCTTCGGTGCCAGCACAGGACTACACAGCCCAAGGTGGGGAAACAAGAATTTCTTAAAACCACCTTGCCCGCAGAGAAACTGTGACTAGAGTTACACCAGCAGGGACAGGACTGGCCCGGGAACAGGAGCAGAACCACAGGAACAAGTGTGGAAACAGGAAGAGAACAGAACCCACAAAACCACAAGCCAACATTATTTAAACCCCATTCAAAGGTTACAAATAATGTTTTGCACTTTTATTTTCCAAAGGAATCTGTTATTTCCAGATTGTGTTTCTATAACAAGCTGTTAGTGTTTATGGTTTCTTTTAATGCATATTCTTGTTTTCCTCTTCGTAAAACATTTCCTCTCTCTCTATAGATTAGCCTGTTGGAAAGGCATAAAACGTTGCAATTTGGTAAGAAAAGAAGAGATACCACACTACAGTGCAGATATCATACACACAGAGCTGGCGACTCCGCTCCGGGCTGTACCGTTACACGCTGGGCGCACGAGCTGCGTCAGCCCCACGTACAGGGCACCTCCTCTGCAGAGCTACTGGGAGCCAGGGAACGGGAAAGGGCAGAAAACTGGAGACGGTCACCAAAGTGCTGTACCAGGTCAGGCTCTAAAACCTTACAGGGGTTGACCAGGGCAACCAAGGAGCTCCGTCCTCCTCCCCTCGCTCCCCCTCCTGAAGCGTGGGAGGCAAAGGAGGCAAGCACGGGTGGCATTTTTAACCCATGGCCCCAAGCAGAGTACCACATCACTAAGAGAACATGCCAAAAAAAAAGTTGGGAATCAGCGGACAGAAAGAAAAAGGGCACGTGGGACTGTACCCTGAGAAAAACCACTTTTCAAAGGGGTCCTCAGCGGGCTTCCAAGTTTCTTTGCCGGGGCCCTTTGCTCCCTATTATTCCTCCCTGGGCTGCCCCCAAACCTGCTCATTAAGCTACTCTTATAAAGGCAAACACATTAGGGAAGGGATGAAATTGCCCACAGTGGGCTTTCCCAAAAGATGAACGAACATCTTGAAGCCAACATGTAAATATTACGTTCATGTAGCTGCAGAAAGAGAAACTCAAGAGTTAAAACGTGTATCTTAGCATGTGTGTACACGCTTCTTCCTGCTAACTGCCTTTTACTGAGCTGTGGACCTACTAGTTACTTTTTAAGGTCAGGAAAGTCTATTTTACAGGGTTTTGCTTAGTGCACTTAATTCCTTTTATAATACTTGTTCTGGCTGTGCTCAGCTGCTATTCTCGCTCAGAGACTGAACCGATCTGTTGCTGGTTTACTGGCGTGCGTTCAGTGCTCTCAGACGTGTGGGACACCCCAGAGAGCACTTTCGCTCTTCAAATTTCTTCCCATCTGTCTGCTTTGCAAATAGGTCATAGAGGTGGCACACCATGACTTGCAACATCTACGAACAGAAATAAAGATGCTAATTTAGTTATCAGAGAGAAATTCTCCACTGCAATGCTTTTATTCTTGTACACATCTACATTCTCCAACCATATCCGCTATTAATGGATCCAAAATGGTTTATGTAACATATGTATTACTGTAACGAACATACGAGCACAATAGATACCTCTTAAGATAAAAGCCTGGAATTCATCTGGCACGTCTTGGTCTCTATATGGTGAAGGCAGAGCTCTGTTTAAGTTCAAGTACTTTGCTACCAAACCCAAGTTACTGAACTCGGTGAAACTATTCAAGTGCTTAAGTAAAGCATAAGCTTAAATGCTTTGCCAGACAGGGGTCTCGAGGAAGGAGAACTGGAGCTTGCTCTCTACCATCAATGCAAAATTATGAATGGTTATGCCATACAGCATCGGGAACAATTCCTAAGAGGCCACAGATCTGTGACTATTTAACTTTGTGTTTCTATAGAGAGCTTCTGATGATAGGCAATAAGTACTTTAAAAACATAATTAACGCTCGGAGCACTCCTGAGAGGGAGCTAAATATACGCCTCAGATTTTAAGCTACCTGAAGTAGGACTGTCCTTGTTCTTTACATAAAACACTTGGTACAACAGGGTACAACAGGGTCTTGCTCCTGTTGTGTTTGGTGCTCCAAGAGAACACAAGAGAAAATATACTTGACTGCTTTTCCAGATGGTCAAACAAAGAAAATAATTTGCCCAACCTAGCCTTAGCTAATCTGTCCAGACTTGGCCAGAAAAGATCAGTGTTTAGAGACAGAATCTGAGTTCTTACAAAATTAAAGAGCTTACTGCCTCCAGAAGAACCAGCCACAGCGGGTGGTTCCCTCCAGAGACCCTTCCTCTCAAGGGACCAACACCAAACAGCAGGGAACAAACACCTCAGCACTGATGTGCCTGGACCACCTCACTCCAGGAGCCAGCCCCTGGGCTCCACGGCCAATTTGGAAGGACCCGATCCGTCCAGCGGGCCAGCCCCAACCACCACAGCGCTCGACAGGATTCCGTTTTCTGCAGAAGCAGAGCGTTTGTCGGCGTGTTTTTCTGAGAGCAATGCATTCCGTTAAAACGATGACAAGAGGCCCCAGAGGTGGAGTAAGCACGAAGGCGTGCGGTGGCTCCACGGGCCAGCCCCCGCAAGCCTCCTGCCCTGCAGAGGAGATTCCCACGCATCCCAGGGATGTGTCCAGCACCACCAGTGTCAGGACAGTGCATACTTGCCCCTTTGCTTTCTGGTCCCCAAGTAAAAAACAAGAGGTCTCACAAAAAGTGGCCTTTGCCAAAGCTCCTTCC
Organism: Microhierax caerulescens; assembly: GCA_035590215.1. Lineage (NCBI taxonomy): Eukaryota > Metazoa > Chordata > Aves > Falconiformes > Falconidae > Microhierax > Microhierax caerulescens. The sequence goes on from JAVJGJ010000001.1 coordinate 101,080,291, forward strand.
TGGGAGGAACTGCCCCGCGTTTGCCCTGTGGTGTCCCAGGCAGACACAATCCTCATCTCATTTTCTCTCCCGCCCTCCCAGATCTCCATCACATACTCTTTCTTCTTCTTTCCATCTCACCTTCACGTTACTTCCATCCCTCCAAGCTCCTGCGGATCAGGGCAGTCTCCCTACACCACACACCTTTAACACGTCAGCCCTGGCACCCACCAACCGCCCCCTGCCCCCAGGGCCACACACCCTGTGCCAAGTCACAGCTGGAACCTGCCCCGGAGGAGCCAAGATCAGGCCAGAGACTCCCACCCAGATTCCCATGAATATAAATTGATTCACCCCTAAAAACTGTACCAACTCTAGCTTCCCAACACAGAGGAATCGACTGTTCTTGTGTCGATACTTAACAGTTAAAATAAAATTAAATGTTTTGCCATTGTTTCTTCTAGACGTGCAGGGGGAAAGACAAGTTGTTAAGGTTATATTTTCATTAATTCCTGAATTCATCATCCTAAGCAATTTGGGTTGTACCTCGTAACTGCTCAAAGAGTGTTATATCTTCCTCTTGCTCCTCCACCTATCTAGGGAGGAATGCAATTAACACCCACCTCGAAAAGCCTGCCCTCTTCACCCTTAAGCAGATTAAAGGACTTAAGGGGGGGGAAAAAAGGTGGTTGTACAATACCCAGGGTCACCAACCTCATTTAGCAGCTCCTTGCCTTTCCAGTTCAGGAATCAGATTCCCAATGGAAAATGCTGCTGCAATGGACATTGAGCTGCCAGATCCTGAGCCCCATCTTTTCACTGCTTAAGGAGGTCCTGGAAATGCTGTGGAAAGGATGCCCTAAAAAGATGCTCTTTCTCAGGAAAGGAGGGTATTGCTTACAGTCTCCAAAAAGGTTACAAATCCAAAGCTCCCAGCAAGGAATGAAAACCAGGCCTTACTGGGAGCTCAGGGTAGACAAAGGGAGCTTGGGACCCAAGCTGCGGACCCCTTTCTCTAGCAGGACAGGGTCACGCTCTCCCCAGACTCACAGGAGGGCTGAAAGGGATTGTTTCTTTCCCCCCACTCTCTCCCAAAGCCATCCTTACAGGATCTGCTGCCTTTTTCCTTCCCGCTCGCCACGACAAAGCCTCCCACACAACCTCGAGTCTGCAGAGATTGCATTCTCCTTGGGGAAATTATTTATTTATGAGCAAAACACAGCTCCCGCTTCAGATGCAGGTCAAGAGAAAAAACAGAAGCATTACACTCATTTCTCCATATTTACTTATTAAGGGTATACCACCTTTTGACAACACCCGAGAGCAAGCTGGATCTACAATTCAAAGAGAATAAGAGATGTCGAGCAGGAAGCAAGGAAAGACAGGGAGAGCAGGGACCCGCTCTCCTGACTCATCTTTGGGGCTTAAATTTTTACTTTACAGTACTAAGTGGAACGTGGAAGACTGAAGTATTGTAAGCACTTGTTCTTCAGTGTTGCTTTTCCAGTGCACAGTTTTCCATCATGCCAGACGTTCACATCTCTGCTTCCCTGTGGCCACCAGGAACTGCTACGATCACCCTGTGCGCATGGTCCTCCTTCAGCCTCCATGAAAGCGGCTTTCCAGACCACAGCCCTGGATCCTCACCCACAAACCCTACCCTCTGCACCACCCAGCCCTTCCTTTCCCTTTTCCTACACTTCCCATACTACAATCCACCCCTGGGCTCAGGCACCTCACTCCTACACGTGTTCAAGGTCCTCAGAAACACCCTCCAGTGACACCAGCATGCTTCCTTCTACCAGAGAGAGGAATATTGGTGTTTGTTGCTATTAAAGCATCTAGTGGCTGACAGCATTCCTCCCTCTTTTCCTCAAAACTGATCCTTCTCACTTCAGTCTGCCAGACGAGTTTACCAGCAGATAACTAGGGACCAAAACCCTTCCACCCTGTGTAACCATGCTAAGCATGAGCAGGCTGCTCTGGATTTATTCCTCTGGATACACCCTTACTCAGTTTTCAAAGTACTGATAGAATCGTATCACCATCAGAAATCCAGACTCCAAACTACCAAGGTGAACGTGCTCAGAGGCTGGTGCTGCTTTGGCATCAATCCACAATCCAGGTATGCACGTGGGCTCGAAACAAAGACTGCAGAGCTCTGAAATGTGAAATCTGGAGTTTAACTTTGTAACTCTGTGAGAGCTTTCCCCGGAGGAAATACAGAAAGAACCCGTGAACCTGACTGCTGGTGCCTTGCTGTGCTCCACATGAACTTAAAAGCAAGCCATTAGATTAATTTGCATGAGCAAAAGTAAGTTATATGCATCACAAACCAAAGTCATGATCCCTGGGTGGAAGGGCAGGAGGCTTGCAACCTGCATGACAGCACCTGAAGGCACTGCAATATTGGCAATTACTCTCCGTGCCACCTTCTACAGATTAAAACAAGTATCTGAACTACTGAACCTAAGTTGCTAATGGCATCGTAGCAGTCTGGCTTCACGGGAGTCCTTCACCTTATTTCAGTAAGCCTTAAAACAGATACCTTTTTATCTGAAACTCAGCAATTTGCTAAGGGTCACTACCATTTGGAGCTGCATACTTACTGAATCTCATTTCAGACGCAGGAAAAGTTTTCTCTGTGACACATCACCCCCATTACCTACTTGTACCTGCCACCACTTCTCCAAGGTACAAACCTAGTTTTGGTACCAGGCAGATAACTAGCAGTTTGCACCAGGTTTCTTCCTATGTGCACGCAGATGCTCTACGCTCTGCACTGGGGGAAGGAGAGGGGGCAAACAAGGCACACAAAAACACAGCACAAAAATAATATTTCTGCTCTGTGTTCCTCGAGGCTTCATTCCAAACTGGCTATGGTTATGGGGCTGTCAAAAAAGGTAGTCTGAGGTGAGAGAAAATAACTTGCTAAAAAGCAAACAACAAAAAAAAGATTCCTTTTTAAAAGGTCAGCTACCCAAAAGGAAACATTTAGAAGGACAGCACTGCGTTCCTCAGGCCAAATAATTTGTCGTATTTTCAATACAGGCACTCTGGTAAGAAATGTGCTCATTTCAAAATCAATTGTCCCTGGGCCACGTCTTTTTGAAGCAGAGAACAGCACACATGCCACACAACACCCCCCACCCCCACCCCAAATACCCCCCACCCCCAGCACACGCTGACCCCCTGCACACCCAAAGGGCACCCCCAGTGCTGCTCAGCACCAGCCAGCTGCCCAGCTCGGGGCGAGCACATCCCAGCAGGGGCTTCAGTAAATACGGACAAAATCAGGATTTTTGGCTACACTTTGACATCCCAGCGTGGCTATTCTGCTCCTCTGTAATGGAGAGCAGAGATTAAAAACCTCCGGATAAGAATATCTGATAGAAAAAAAAAATAATAATACACGTTTACTAATTTTTCAAAAGGTCTCGGGGCAAATACTCCAATTTTTGCGCAGATTAATTAAAGCAATTAGTTAAGTCATTAACTGTAAAGGTCTGCGGAGCAGTGTGTCATTTTACTGTTTATTTGTACTGAGCCTAACTCAATGAGATCTTGGTACATGACTGGGTTTCCTAAACGCTACTTAGGAACAAGTAACTGATGACAACAATAAATGCAAAATATTTAAGGTGACTGCAAGGCTCCGGGATGAAGGTGTTAATCAGCACTTTATCACCCTCAGCACCGACCTGAACCTGGACGGAGGGCTCTGTCTGCTAGTGCCAAACAAACATAGATGGTAACCAGAAACTACACTGCATTCGAGACTGGTAAACTGAACGGGATTTGCTTACTGTACTGGTTAGATTTCAGGGACTAAACAGAATTTTACCAAATCTGCTTTATCTTTTGCAATGTCAAAACTCCCATCTCCAGCCAACACTGGCTGCCACTCCGCTGACTTATTTTTAAACACTTGTCTGTGTTGTATGAAATGAACATCCCTCCCCTCTCAAGGCTGGAGAGAAGAGCTGCATCTCATTTGGGAAAGCAGATCCCATCTGCTGACTGCTACTGGGCTACACAAGGTAGGAGGGGAAGGAAAGGCAAGTGCCCCACGAATTACCAGCAGGAAACTTTTATTAGCATCTGAGGCGCAGCACATACCTCTTTCTTGGTGTCCCTGTCATGTAACTTCCTAGGCTGAGCCGACTGGACTTGGTCTTTGAAATCACAATTTTCTCTTACTCGTCAACATATTAATGCCTATGAAATCCAACATTTCCAAGCATCACCTACCTCTTGCCTTACAGCAAGATCACAGGGCAATGAAATCACAAGTAATTTCCAAATGCGGGGCTGTGTGTGGGCCCTCAGTCACAGAGGGCACCGCAGCCCCTCGGGACCACCGGGGTCCGTGCCAAAGAGCTGCCTGCACAGGAAGGTCTATCCACAGAGCAGCAAGATAAATGCTTCCCATATGAACTCTGCAATAAACACAGGGCGACTGCAGACCTCATTCCATAATTCCCCATACATTACATGCCTGTAATTGTCTGCAGAAAGTAACTTGCTCTTTATGTTTTTTAAAAAAAAATAAAATAAAAATCACTAAACCCCTGCTGTGCACATTTCTGGCATTTATTAAAACTGCTTTTGTGAATTCCGCGTTAGTCAAATGAAATACTAAACAGCTGCAAATCATTATACATACACAAAGTCTACTCCTATGATATCCTAGACTTAGTAATCAAGTACTAAGTCCTATTTCCTACTATTAGCAACAGAAGAAATTCTGAGATGCTGGTGAAAGTTTTCAGGTAACCCCAGTTCATGGCCAAGAGAAAATTCACTTTTTCTTCTCAGGCTTGATGCAATGTTCAGACTAACGCAGTCACTGCTCCCCTGTCTAAAATAAGCAAAGCACACCATGCTTTCATCCACATGCTTCACTACTATGTTAAATTGAAATGAAATCCATACGTTGGCATCATCTACCAATACCTCACGGCCCAAACCACCACTGAGAGCTCCATAAAGCTAATTTTACCCTACTCCCAGCACACCACTCTTTCACGCAATCTGTTCCGTAAAGCCACGCTGAAGTAGCAACGCGCAGTTGCAACTACCGCCAAAGGAGGAAGGGAAATAAATCCCTACTGACACCGCATCAAGGTTTAGGTAGAAAATCTGTTATTTGAGTGCAGCCAGCTGAGCTGATACCAGGTTCCTGGAAGAGCCCAAAGCTCTTTAGCAATCACAGGGGATCAGGACCACAGATTTAAACTCTCTCCAAGTTCAATCACCGGCAACAGCATCACACAGACACCGGCGTGCTGCCAGCTGGAGGGCTCTCTGACACCAGGGCATCCCCACTGCACCCTCTCCGTGCCTCCCAAGTAGGCAACACCCAGGCTTAGAACTGCTGAGCTGATAAACTAATTGTGTCAACTAACCAAAACACTAATATAAGGAGGAAAAAAAAAAAACAAACCCCAAACCAAACCAGCAGCAGGACAGTAAATGAAGATAGATGGGTTTGTATTAGCATGCAACTATTGAACTGCAGTGTTATCTAACGCATTAGAGCTGTCTGCAGCTGCCTGGGAAGGAAGACAGACTAATCACCCCTTTCTTTCCATCAGGGCCACGCAGAGCTCCTGAGGGCACCTTTCTGAATCCCACCCAGCAGTCTGGGACCCTGAGGTTTCATTTAAACCACCCCCCCAAAGAGCTGAGCAGCCTCAAAAGTCTTACACCATAGTGGGTTAAGGTTATTTTTAATTCTAAACCATTTGAGCTAAAGGTAGAGCAAGAATCTCCCCCTGCAGAAACAATGAGGTTAGAGACAAGTAATCCATGACCTTTTTCTAGTAATTTCTGCACATCATGTTACCACTACAGAAATACAGAGAAGCTGGTTAAAACACTTTCAGATCAGAGACTCGCTAAGTCTACTTGTGCCTTAAAAAAATAAAATAAAAATCGTCCACAGGCAAACCTACACATCAACTAACTATTCACCTCCAGGGCAAGTCTGGAGAATTCCAGCCTCAAAAGCCAAAGGTTTGGGAAGCTGTGGGTGTCCCACCACAGCCACTCATGGGAACATTCAGGTTATGCACGTGCTGCCACTCCCCAGCAGATCCCCAGCTTATTGCCATCTCACGTGACATCAACCACAGCCCCCAAAACACGCACCTTCCGTCCCTTAACGGCTGCAGGACGAGCGCTCACGGGAACCGGGAGAACGTAGAGACACACGAAAGCCCCAGCGCCAACAGCCACCTACGGAAGGCAGCCAGATGGAGGAGCAGGCGACAGAGATAAAAGAACAAGTGGAGGAACCACAGAGCTCTGGCATCTTTCTGTGCATCTGACTTCGGCTTGGACAGAAAACATTTTCAAGCGTTAAAGATGCTGCAAAACCAAGGGTGTTGTTGAATCTCAAGGTAGCGACCATTCAACTGCAGGAAGAGGAGCTGCCCCCAGCCTGGTGTCACCAAGCTTGTGCTCCTGCCGCCCCACACACCACCAGACCCACAGCAGAGTGGAGACATGACAGCGCTGGGACTCAGACATTCAGTCCAGAACAAATAATGATAGTAATTAAAGGCAGGCAACAGCAAGAGTAGAGCTATTAATTCCTCTTTGCATTCAGTTTTGGATTCTGCAGCTTTTTGCTGGAAGGGAGGCGACCCCCCCCAGCAGAGGTCCGGCGTGCCCTCCAGAGCTCACCCGCACGTCCCCTATTTCAACGCTGTCTCAGCGGTCGGTTCAGTTGCAGACCACTCGATTTTGTCTTCTGAGGCACAACCGTTCCAGATCTCACAACGCAAGTATGAACGCAACACAGCCAACGGCGAAGGAAGAGCGGCCTTTGCTTTAAAATGCATACAACTAAGTGATACTTAAGCGGAATCGGAAGGAAAATGAGTGATTTCATAGGGCAAATTTTCCCGTGGAAAACCTGCTCTTTTTCTAATATCTGTTCTATTTTACTATCCGCTGTTCTTCTAATACTTATTTTTTTAATATTTCTTTCCTAATACTTCTGCGCACCCCTTGAAAAATGAAACCATACAACAGATGTAGCCAGCGCTATGCAAGTGTGCTAGCACAACCGCTAAATAAAATACCAGCAGTATCACAGTACTGCCTTTCAAAGGCAGCAAGGCATGATTAAGATAAGAAAGGTGAACAATGCGCAGAGATTATAGAAAAGGCACTACAGAAGCAAGGCAGCATGTTTGCTGGAGCGGATCCAAGCAGCATTACCACATCCCCAGTTATCTCCCATGTCATTGCCCCGTCAGATCGCTGAAGCACATCACAACCTGTTACACACCCCAGCCTCCTTCACAGCATGAGCTGCACCTTTCCAAACTGGTGTGCATCAGCAAATTCGTCATCTTGGGAGCTCTTAACTCATTTCCACTCCATCTTATGTCGGTGCATGATGCTTGCACGTGCCACGGCAAACTGCAGAAGCTTAAGTCCTCAAAGCAACAGATTTTCCTTCCCACTGAGGCAACACAAATGTGTTTGTTACCTTGAAGAGAGCTCACTGCACACAGCAAAAAGCCCAGCCGGACTGAATCATGCTGCATATAAAATGTGTATACAGAGAACCAGCTGGTGGCTACAGGAGTTGACCAGGGAAAAAAAAAAAAAAAAAAAAAAAAAAAATCTGTCTCTCCTCTTACTCCCCATTTCTTTTACAGACTGGATGCTTCCAGCTGTGATATAGAAATACAAAAAAAAGTTCTCCGTCCTTTGGCCAAATGAAAGCTCCGTTTTAGGCATCTGACACACAATTTGCATACCTTGTGAGATTTTCCAGACAAGCACCTATAACCAGGTGTCTATGGGTATTTAGACTCCAATTTCCACCAATTTCATTACATGTTAAATCATATTGGAAATACAAATGATCTATGAGGGTCGGAGCCAAATGACTTGCCTGAGGTTACAGGAGGCAGCTGGAAAGAGGCAGAACTGCAATTTGTCCAGCAACAAACTTAGCTAGTGATAATATTTCCTCCTGGTACATCAGGGACCTTGGGGGCACAAAAGGAGATGCGGTGGACACCATCTGTGTCCCCATTCTCAGTGCTGTCCTGGCTGCTTCTGTAGCGCCTGACCCTCGCAGCTGTGGATGCATTTATCACGCTGGTATGAATAAGGGCAGGGGACTCCTGGCACAGCACAGCATCTTCCTTGCCACGGTGAAAAAACAGTTTCATTGCAAAGGCCCAGGCACAGCACCAGTGCTATTTCGGCTGCTGCTCACCCAGCACTTCCCCAGTGCATGATGTGACCGTGCACCAAGGAACTCGTACCAGGCTCGCAGAGGAAGGTCTGGGGTCCAAAGTGCTGGTGCAACCCCTCATTTTCTCCCCATGGCATCTCACAAGCATGAGGGTGAGCAAGCACCTTAACCCACATCACCCTACACGACCTAAATGGCAGGTCTGGAAAATACCTTCCAATGATAAAACCAGACAACTCTGATGCACAAAGCGCGTCCCACCCTGCGCTGGGGAGAAAAGGAACCCTGCCAGCCACACGAACCCGCTCCCAGCTGAACTCTGTAAAGCTCTGTGACCCACCCTTGGGTTTCTAAGACACATCTGGGTTTGGGAGGAGGACTTCAAACACTTCAGACCACAATTAAGTAGAGATGAAGGGGCAGTTAGTGCTTTTGGTAGCCTGATGCGTTTTTTTATGCATGTGAACAGTCCCATTAAACCGTGGCTATTAACCAACTTCAAGCTAAAGATGTGCTTAAGTGGTTCTGGGTCCTAAAACACTTCTATAGGCCAATGAAACAGATTAATAGGGGGGGCAGATGCTACAGGCAAGAAAGGAAGCCTGATACCTGGCTAAAAGACATCCCCATGGTACCTGCTGCCAATTGTACCTGGAAAAAGACACCCACTCCCCTGAGCAAGGACTGACAATATTTCAGTGGGAGAGCACAGCCAGCCCAGCTTTGCTTAATACTCACACCAAATTTACCTGGACACGCGACCATGGCTGACATTGAAGGACACTGTGCTTAGCATCCCTGCAAACCGCGCCAAGAATCTAACTGCTGGCACGGAGGTACCTGCAGCTTTGTGATAAATGGTGTCACAGTATCTTCTAGTCTGGAAATAGATCATCCACTTAATTTATATACCAAAGAGATGAATGCTAGAGGGGTTTAATAGTGCCCTTGATAATAGGACCTGTAATGGGTTTTAAAAGTGAATTTAAGTCTGAGGGAAGGTACTGCATGGACGCTCCTGGAAACCTAAATCCTGACGGGCACTGTCCCGGGAGCCGTTTTCAGTGTGGAAGCGAGCACTTGAAAGAAGAGAGCTGTATAATTCATGAATGGGGGAGCAAAGCAAAGGCACGGGGGGCTGGTACATGCTTACCCCCAACTCACACGCAAAATGCACTTCCACAGAAGTGCTTCATTGCATCTGCACTGATTTCTGCTTCTGGTCAAAGGGAACAGGGAGATGAGAGGAAACCCAGGAGCAGCGTATGTCTCTGAGGCACCGGTAAATTCCTGGAGGTCTGCAGTCTAAAAGGAACCAAGGCTTTCACGTGGGCTACAGGAGACCTTCACGACCCAAGGTGTCACCCTTGATCTTCTCTCCCTGCTTTTCCTCTCTAACTTAACTAAAACTTCCTTTCCCCAGACCCTGAGCTCCTGATGGATCCCATACGTCCAGCAGACTTCCACGGGGAAACAGGAGCCACTGCGCAGAGATCTCTGCAGCGCTACAGTCAGAAGCACTGGTCCAGCAACTATTTACGTCTACTCATTTGTGCTTAACTTTAAAAACATAAGTATTCCCATGGCATGCAACACAGCATCTTTCTCTGGACTTCAATATAAAAAAAAAAAAAACCAATAACGCCACAAAACAAAAACAAACCACCAAACCCCAAAAAACTCACCTGTATGTTCAAGGGAACACCGATGCCTTGCTGTACAAAAGACATTAAGCACTTCCTTAACCTCAAACAGGTAAGGCCCAGGATGAACTCCAAACAGAAACAAGCAAGCAAGCAAAAACCTCAAACTGTAACAGGGTCAAATGAAAAAATGACTAATAACTTAATAGGAAGGACAGCAAATGAAAAAATGTGGCCTTTACCAAGATATCATGGATAAGATGGAAAAGGTGGACAAGACAAAGGTACCCTCTTCAGTGACCACAGCTTGGAAATTGTGTTTTTGCTTCAGTATTCTGTACAAACCACAGCACCTCTGTCATACAGCCACCGATGTAATACGTGGTGCAAAAGCAGATATGAATATGCTTAAATAATTCAGGGCAAATGTCTAAAGAATATGGGCTGCCTTAGGTACTTCCTGACATTCATCTTCAAGACACAGAATAGGCCTAACAACTCATGACTGGTGTAGCTGAACTTATCAAATCTCCTTCTCCTCTCACACAGATCAATGTCACAGAAGATCCAGACCATCATGCGTCATCCCCTGCGCAGCGCAGGAGCCGCGTCGTTAGAAGGCTGTCAGCATCTCCCTGAACATCTGTACCTTCCAGCTGAAAAGAGGAACTTGCTCCAGGGTGAAACCTGACATACAAGCCTCTGCCCCTGAGCAACTGTTTTAGAAAATGTATTAAGAGCCTCCTGCAGCAGAAAAGGGCAACAGGAAAAAAAAAATACAATCTGAGACTATTATTAATTATAATTACTATAACCTTTGGTCTTGGTACAGTAAAACGCCCTTGCTTTCTGGGAGATAAAAAACCCGTATGCCTCGGGCTGAGGCCAAGATTTTCAGTACTGGCTCCCTAAAGCTAGTAGGCTCTTCAAGCTAGGTCTTGAGATTAAAGAATGTATTTCCAAAGACATATATAAAAGTTGAATGCTTTGATTTTTTTCCAAAGGCCGTTAGAATTGCCATCTTGCAGAAACTTACGTATCTTTTTATCTTAATACACTGCTGAGCAGCTCTACTGATGAACTTAATTTAAGCACATGCAACTGTCCAAAGCCTAACTTCTGTAAAAGACTCCTATTGACTTCTGATAAAATTTGGTCTTCAGTCCACACGGATTCCTTTGAAAACACAGCCTCTGAATGCTCCCGACGTCATCCAGCACCGTGTCCTTGCAAATCTCCTCCTCACACAGAAAGCAGGAGTCAGAAGCGTTTGCTCTGGAAACCGTACCTGAAAGACTTGACACCGTTCCTGCTCTAGTAGCAGCTCTCTTACTCCTTGTGAGCTGCACTTTCAAGATCTTTGGGGTTTTTTTGTTAGGAATATAAGTGATGATTAAAACATTCGTGATGAAAAAAGACTGGGCAACACGGAGATGCGAGACAGGTTAAGGAGGTGAAAGAGATGTTTCCCTTGATGCCTTTAATATAAATATTTTGTTCATGTTAATGCAATTATGTTAATATAAACAGTGCGACATTAGCACTGATGACAGCACAAGAGATCAGGAGGTGCGATGCACCAGGCGCCCCGGCACCGCCAGCCCGGGGAGCCCCGGCACATCTGCACGGGGCGGCGGAGCCGGGCCTGGCTGCAGTGCCCGCACACGGGTGGGCTCCTCAGGTACACGGGGTCTGAAACCAACCCCGGGCACAGCACGCAGGCCATCCGTGCCCATACACCAGCCGTTATCCAACATCCCGAACATCGGGCAGCGCAGGAATTTAAATGTTGAGTCCAACAACTTAACCCAGCTCCAGCCCCACCAGCGACGCGCCGGCCTTGCTCCGAGCTTTGCTCCGCAAGCCTTAAACAATGCAAAGATGTTAAACCAGCTCCTTATTCCAAAACTTTACCCCAAATTCAGCTGCAGGGAGGAGTTCACGTCGCCGCCACAGTGCTTTCCCTGCACAGGGTCACCCTCCCGTTAGGGCCGGGGGCCAGCACAGCATCCCCGGCTGGAGATCTCTCCAGGAGATGGGCCTAAGAGGAAAGCCGGGAGGGTTCTCAGGGTACGGCAGAGCTGGCGAGAAGATGCCTGTGGCTGAAACACTGAAAAGAACATTCGCCTGGCAAGCCAGGAATCAAAGTGTGCAGATTTAATGTGGTAATGACCATTCAGCACATCTCCCGTGGGTTACAAAATCCTGCCCTCTCTCCCAGGACAAAGACGTGAGGCCATCAAGCAGAGACGAAGGGCAGAGGGAGAAAAGCCAGCGTGCAAGCTCACGGGAGCCGACTGCGCCTCTCGGCACCGCTGCGCCTGCCTGCCCGCACGCAGCGCGTCCCAAAGCTGAGCAGGAGCTGCCAGCAACACTCACCTCCTCCTCTCCCGCCCCGCGAGGGAGGCAGGCAGCTCAAACGCCACGCTCCACAAACACGGGTGATAAGCAGATTTCCCTCCTGAAAATGAAGACAAAACCAATTCCTAAATGCCCCCAAATGACCCGGGCATTTAGTACAAAGGCAGTGAAGGTTCTGCCGCTGGCAGAGGACGATATAAATCAGGATCGAGACTCAGCCACGGGATTGCTGGCTCATCTAACTACCACACCTGCCTGTAACATCTTGCTTAACCACTATCATTAACCACCCGCCTTTGTGCGGCTCCGCTTTCATTCACGAGTTGTTAAAGGAAAAGAAATACATCGATCTCCAGGATTTACAATTACAGCACAACATGCGGCTGGGTTTATTAGGTGAATCAAGCCTGCACACACACCAAAACGAGCTAAAGGATCAGGCTCTGTGAGCCTCCCTTATGAAAGACATCCATCTCTTTGGGAAGCTCGCGCAGTTGCAGACCACGCAATACTTCTGTGCATTATTAACGGAGGGCCTCGAGCTTCCAGCGCTATCAGTTTGCCCTGGCGGAGAGGTCCTATCCAGTGTCACAAAATGAGGTTTATTGAACCGTTCTGCAGAACTCAGGAGAGCCATGTCCCCTCCTCGGTTCAAAACCCAGACAGAGAGGCTCCCGCTCACAGCCATGCTCTGCAGGTTTCCAGGCACAGCGGTTTCAACCACAAGCTCATTACATTTCTCTACAAACATCATTATATTACCACAGCTAAGTTATGTGGTTGTATTTTTAAAGCAGACTATTAATTTCACTATAAAACACACATCTGAAACCATTAGACTGTGACAAAAAGTGTAAACCAAAGAACCTACCTACCACTTTTCATAAACATAAGCCTATAACAAGAAAACAAAACAAAACCCCCGAACAGTGAAACAAAAGCCCCACAGAGACCTCCTTGTGCTCTGCTGCTCACTACACCGGGACCTTTGCAGGTCTGTGCTAGAGAAAAATAAAACACACCTTTCTCAAAACAGTTGAAGGTGATCAGTTGTCCGCTAATGGCCAAACACTCCATGTGACACTGGAAGGACCTTCTCATGAGTTTATGTTAAAGGACAAGGAAATATGGTACCACTGTTCTTGGGAGCAAATTGATCCAAGTCTATCGGGAACAATAAATAACCTGGGCTTTAATACACTCTATACAAAAATTTAGGGGGTTTTGCCTTTGTAAAGCCTGGCATTCATGACTTACAAAATGCAAATGCCCAAAAAGACAGTACACTTAAATGCCCAGGCAATTCATATACTATTAATGATGACGTGTACATAATCTCTAATCAGGCCCAGAAATGCCACCCCGCCAGTGCAGCAGCCCAGGGCCCACCACCCCGTTTGTGCACAGCCCTCCGTACAGCAGGCACTTCCCCATCTACTCGTACATCAGCTGCTCAATTAGTCACTGCAGTGTATTGTCTGGTACCCCAAATCCACATTTGACAAAAAGGGTAAAAGAGGGATAGGTCAAAAACTAACTGCGAGATAGTTATTGAGCTGCTATGCCTGCCAGCACAGACCTAACAAATAATGTTGAAAAAAACCTGCAGACATAACGGCATTGCAATGCAAGGAGAACATAAAATGTTAAAATACTACATAACATCAATGAGAAGGCTCAACACAACAATAACCCTGCTACAGAGCGCATGGAGGAGAACAAACTGGGACACGTGGGAATGGCACTGGTGAAAATGCTCTTTCGAGAGCCAGTTGCAAGTGGCTGCTGCGCTGGTAAAAGCCCTGCAAGAGCTGATTCTCTCCAGAAACGCAGATGGCAACTCAAGAAATTTTAAATTGGGTTTTGCTCAACAGCAGCAGAACAGGGGTTCAAGCACAGAGAACAGCAGCTGGAGGAAAACCAAGTCCTCAACACACAAAGGCAGAGAAACGTCAAGGCTGAAACAGCAGCACAAAACCACGAAAAGCACCACATGCCATACAGAAAGCGAACCGACCTCCAGATGAACAGGCACGGGCAGACGCGCTGCCGATATTTTTAAGACACAAGAACCAATCCCACAACTCTGCAGAACAGTCCCTGGCAAGGGACAGCAGAAGGATCTATGCTAAACAGTTTTCAGAGCCTTCTGGAAGCCCCCAAACGAATGCCTGATAAAGCTATTTTCTCAACAGAAGAGCATATAGAGCTGTGACTTAAAATTTAAAAAAACTGCCAGGCACCCTTGCTGCAGGTCTTGTGTGAACAGCCATGTTCTGCTGTCACCGAAGGAGCTCTTAGAGCTGATCACGCACACCTGAAATGCACAGCAAAGCAAAAAGAGCCACATCAGTGCTACAACAGCCACAACAACCACCACCTTCTGATGGCATTGCTCTCCTCTTGCCACCAGACCCAGACTCTGTCGCATATC
>JAVJGJ010000001.1:101109296-101122151 GCA_035590215.1 Microhierax caerulescens
CCGGCTGGCATCGGCTCCGTCGGGCACGGGGGCAGCTTCTGGAAGCTTCTCACAGAAGCCACCCCTGTAGCCCCCCCAAAAAAAAACCCTTGCCACGCAAACCCCATACAAAGGTCAATGGCCTCATAACTAGTAATGGCCTTAAACTAGTTCGTATGGTCCCATCACAGCAGCCCCTGGAGCAGCAAAGTGAACCTTGAAAATGACCCTGCCTTTCCCTCCCCCACAGGCTGCCTGCGAAGCTGCTGCTCGGGCTGTTACCTTCCAAACGGCCCCCCTGTCCCCTATTATAAATTTGTTGGAAAACCCTAAGGATTTAAAAAAAAAAAAAAAAAAGCAGGAACTCCCAAATCCACAAGTGCTTACACCAACCACCTGGGCACGACCTCGCTGACTCAGCATGAGTTTACATTTCTTCAGCACTGCTGCTCCTCTGCCAAACCTATTTCTGCTTCCACTGGGGACCTGCATATCAAAAACTTCATAATGAAGAACAGTACGAGGCAAGCAGTAACGCCAACCTGCAAAAATCACCCATGCTACTCAATTCTCAGACAGTAAAAAAGTCACCAGCAGTTAGCTTGAAACTAGGACAGCTGTGGCATTTAAAATACCTACTACAAATGAGAACTACTTAGGCACATCATAATTAGTAAATGGCAAATATTAGGAGTTATGGGAAAAGAGATCGTTAAAACAGATCCTAATAGCCCAGTATTTCATACACTCAGATGTGAAAATCCAGTCAGCATACACTTTGAGCATTAAGCCTACACTAAGAAACAAACTGCTTCATTTCTGGAGTTGTAAAAACAAAGGTTAAATATCTGCTTCATCACAAAACCCGTAATTTTTCCACAGTGACTGTACTGTTTTGCTTTACACAGCTAATAATACCTGCCCTGGCTTTATACCCACACATCTTCTGAATGCTCTACAAGGCTAACACTTTAATCATCAAACAAGCAAAAATATCCCAAGAACCACATTTGGCATTAAGATTTCTGGAAGTAACCTATTTTTTTTTGTTATTTCATTTATAAAAAACATGACGTTGAAAGTAACACTTTTCTTGCAAATGGTTGTTTTTGCCCTGCTTGTAACAAAAACACCAAGCAACAGTGCTGCATTCAAACATTCCTGCAGCAAAAATGCTCCCAGGACCTCTGCTCCCTGGGGCCGCTACTCCCCGCCTGGACACCTTGTCCCATACCCCTTCTCCCCACGGATTCTCATGTTGCCCACCCATGTCAGCCTCCTCATTTCCCTCCTTTTCTCCTGTGGTTTCTCAGCCCCGTTTTTTCAGAGCTGCCAGTTCAGTCCCTCCACTCCTTTTCCCATTTGTACCAACTTTTGTCCCTCCATGGGAACAATGGTACTCGTTTTCCTCATACATCATTTCCAAAACTATCCGGGCTGGTTAGCTGAGATTGAAGACAAACATGATCTTCACAATACCTGACCACCTCAGCCTAATTGGAAAAATTATAAACAAATTAAAACAGTTTCCCAAAATGGAAAAGGCTGGGCAGCCTCAAAAAGATGCTACCCAAAGGTGTCTACACCCAGGTCTGCAGCTTCGGAGTGAGTTACTTTCTTTGGACATTCAACTCCAGTGACTATAATTGGAGCTGGATATTTTTGAATACGCAGTTCCAGTAATTCTCATCAGAACTTAACCTTCAAGGGAATTCCAGGATTTTCCAAACAGCTGCATAAAGAGCATAAATTATGCTGGATGCTTCAAATCAGGACGTAACATCGAAGTTTTACTCCTTTCCATTCAGTGCCTCATCTCAGCCTGTCAGGCAGTTCTAATTTGCAAGCTCTGATATTGTTCTACAGGATCAAACAGGTGGCATCAGTAGGGAGGAAAATTTGTGGAAGGAACAGAGCAGTAATTAGTATTTGGAAGTTGAGCAACTTCCTAAGAAAAGGCTGATAAAAGTGAAAAATCCCATTTTACTGTCTAACCCCTTTTATGTCCGTGCAGAACAGCTATTAAAGTCCCCCAGAAAGTCACTTATTGACTCAACGCTTGATCCAAAGACAACTGAAGTTAATATGACCTGACCCCAGTAACACCTTCCACGTAAGTCGCTGCAAAAGCCGTTACCTGCCTTTAGACACTCCTGACGGGCAGATCTCTAAACGAAAGCCGTCTGTATGCCCATAAATCATCTGCATGATCCAGCCATCACCCTGCCCCTTCAGACACAGGCACCAAGCAAAGAGCACCACGTTTGAACCGTCCCCCATCACATCAGAGGAGGCAGCCCACCCACCCTGGGTCCACTCAGTCAATTATCCATTTATTTCCCCGGATAATGCAGTTTTGCCTCCGACCTCTGCTTGCAGAGCTCAGAAACCACTTCTGTCCCTTC
Source organism: Microhierax caerulescens (assembly GCA_035590215.1). NCBI lineage: Eukaryota > Metazoa > Chordata > Aves > Falconiformes > Falconidae > Microhierax > Microhierax caerulescens. Next base: position 101,111,681 of record JAVJGJ010000001.1, read on the forward strand.
GGGCATTGCACCAGGTCAATCAGATCAGTTTTATCCAAAGGGCACCTGCCCCACCAAACTGCGACTGGTCCCCCCCTCCTTCCCACAGCCGGGGTCCCCGTCTGGCCCTTCGCGACCGGGTGCACGGTGGATATTTCCCTAATGTGGAACCAAATGTTGAAGCTGCCCTCCATAAATCCAGGGGCAGGTAAAGCTCTCTGAGGCAGAAACCCCGCGGAAGTGCAGGCAGGAGGTGCCACCTGCCCCCCCCCAAGCCCTCAGAGCCCACCCACCCACCCTTCGGCTGCATCACCCCGCTCAGCGTGCTGCTGCTGGATGAAACCTCACCCCTGCCTTTGCTCCCCCCTGCTGCAGCCCTCCCTCCCTCCAGCTTCACTTGCACATCGCCCTGCTCTGCTATTTCATTTCCTTACGCATCTCCCCTTCAACCCAGTCGACATATAATTAATATAGATTTAAACCAACGCAAGTTTTAAATCCAAAAGCCGGAGGGAATTAACACAACATTAGGTCTAATTCTCCCCCCATCTTCTGCCTCATTCTGTTGCATGATTTATCACACTGGGTGGTAAGTGCTTCGGGAACGGGCTGTTTCTCACTGGTTTATAGCACCAAATATACTGGACATGAACCAGCCAGGGCCACTGGGCAGGGCCATAATGTGAGTGAGTGGTAATCACTTCACTGAGGCTCCATTCCAGCCATTTGTTATGGTAAGGAATAAGAGGCAGTCAAACACCTCTCACGCTTCTTCTGTTCCTACCTCTTTGATGCTGGTTCCAAGGACCTTCAAATCACCAAAACACATCTGCAACTTTTTCTTTGTTCTCATACCACTTCCCACTTTAAAGCTCTTCATCAACACTTCTGTCCTTGAGACATTTGTTCAGTAATACATAAAGGAACCCGAATCCCTAACTCTTACATTTTTTCTAATATTATTCAAAGTGGACTGTCCAGCACCACTCAGAACATTGGAGGGAAAAAATGGGACGTAATCCTTTCCTCCTGGATGCTGGTGCCCTTAACGGTGACACCAGTCGCTCCTGATTACATCAATAACATCTTCAAGCAAACCGAAATTCCACATTATGGCATTTGGTCTACACTTAGCAAAGGACAAAGCACAACACAGCCCCAGCCTTGACTACAGGTTTAGACAAGTGTAATGGTTATTACTACTATTGTCTTGTCAGTGCAAATATGAAAAACTGAAATAAAATCTACCAGAACAGGGGGTTTATGTTCAAAGCTATTTAAAGCATTCAGTGTTCTAGCATACTTCACTAAAGGTGGTACACGCTAAAAACACACAGAGGTCAACAAAAATTATTTTAAACCCAATAATGGAATATAAGCAAGCTTTAGAAATACCATAAAATGACTATTTAGTCTTTGCCCCCACCCCCCACCCCTTACTTTGCATTTTTAGAGTATGATAAAGCAATTGTTTGGGAAGAATCTGTAGTAATTTGGCACAAACACAAGTGCTCTCATGATTTAATTTAAAGTGTAATATAGGCAAAGACCCAGAAAGAAATTGTAATTGTTCCATTTTAAAATTAACCTTCCCACTTCATCTTTATGCTCTGAAAACACGCACAACCATGGCGAGCTGTTACACTGCCCCAAATACTACAAGAGCAAATGAAGATTAAAACAAAGGTCAAAAATTCTGACAAACACCAGGTAGAAGACCTTGCTTGACCCTCTCATGCTCTCTGCACCTTGAGGAATCACCCAAAGTAACTCAGCCGAGGCACTGCTGGTGTCTGGTAATCTACTGGTTTTTCTCTTGTCGTGGTTTTCCACTTTCTATATCTCAGCAACACACAGACACACCAAGGAAAAGCAATTTGGGTTTCCATTGCCCACAAACACAGAAAGGCCCTACTCCTACACAGAGGAGGTGGAAGCTAAGAAAATCCTGTACCCCGTGTGGGTGCACAGAGGATGCTCGGGTCCAAAGGCAGCAGGCAGAGAGCCCGGAGCCCAGCTCTTCTGCCTTCCCACCCCCAGCCCATCCCTGCCAGAGCCCAGAGAGGGGCTCGTGCTGGGCAGCCGCTCTTTGAGCCACGGGCAGGCACACAAGCTCTTTCTGCTTGACACCGAGGGGACCGAAGGGTAGAGGGACCGAGGATTTCCCTTCCTCCCTCCACACCAAATGCCAACACATCACAGCGTTGGTTTTACTGCGCTAAAATTAAGTCATCGGGTGCAACAGGGCATGCCAGCTGTGCAGCAAGAAGGGGTGATTTACCACGTATGACAGCCCCGGCTTTTAAGAGATCCTTCATTTCCCCTGCCAGCAGGAAGAACAGTTCTTGCACAACAGCCTAGGTCGGACAACCTAGGAAGATCCGTATTTTTAAAAAAATTCCATTTACCAAGAGTTCTCCTATTATTCCCGTATCTCAGATCCTGTGAAGCTGTACGTGTTCCCTGCTCCAAGAGGGAACAAGTGCTGTAATATGGCAGATAGCCCGTAGCATCGCTGTCTGTGGGTATCAGTGAATCACAGGGAGTGAATCCCTGGGAGGGCCGTATCATAGGAACTCATTACACAGCAAGAGGCATGCAAGCACAGATCATCAGGTTTTTAAAAAAGGAAAAGACAAACTGTGATTTTTATCCAACACACTCCCGATTTTGGGGAATTGTCTTTCTTTTTCAGGTAACTTTGCCTCTCCCCAGTGACTCGAGTATCAAAGCCCTAAGACTGCATCAGAACCACGGTGTGTAACTGCTCCGTGACAGTGCAGCCAGGCTCAGCACAGCACTCTCCTTGCACGTAATGCTTTACGTAGGGCTCTCATTGCATCGTTACCACATTATTTTTAGATAACCATCAGTGAATGTTAGAATGCGGGTCGATCGCTATTAGATTTATAGGCAGAAATAGCTATGCTTGTAGCAATAAGATGTAAAGCATTTGACAATTTCTTTAAGAAATTCAACCACAGGGACCGAGGGCTAGAAAATACGGTTGCTAGTACTCCCAAAACTGTTTAGGAAAAATAATATTGTACCATTAGGATACATTACCAAAGCTGAACCGCTGTTGTCGACCCTTGGTAGGGTCAATACTATGCACATTCAGTTTGAACAGCCCTTTATAGACTTCAATAAGGACACCTTACCAAAAAAAAATGTCTTCCTTTTACGTTTAGTATTTCAACATGCAAAACGTCCTTACCTACCCCAGGATTCAGGCATATCTGTAGGAGCTGGGAACTGGCAGCCTGCCAGCCCGCCGTAACATCTGGACCAGATTGTTCAGTTTTAGATAAAGATTAGTGGCATAAATCACAAAACTAGTAAAACCTTTTTAATTACCTGAGAAAGGTTGATTTCTATTTTCTTTCCTGCTATGCCTTATTAACAGGTAAGTTTGCTCACAGGTCGCGTACAGCATTTTCTTAGTAGAACTGCATGTGCTTCCTGCCAGAAGAGAAGTACCGAGGGAAGATGGTGGCCAAGAGTAGACCAGACAGACTCCCCAAAATCCAAGCCCACTGACAGCATATGCCTAAAGCTAAAGTCTGTCCTCCCTGATCAAATCAGAAGACCTCCAAGACAGCAGAGCACGGGACACTTGTCTCAGCAGTGCCTGCTGCCAGCCAAAAGGCCTCGGGGTATCCGAGATGCTGCGCAAACCCAGCAGATGTGACACTCCACCGACGGCTGAGTCGTGCCCTTCTGGAGTGGCAGCTGGAAGCCAGGCAGGATGCCTTCTGGCGCTGAAATGTCACTAGATGTCCACGTTTTGCCAAATACATCCAATTCTAAAAGTCTCTTACAGGAGACACAATAGCATGCTGCTGAGTCAGACAGGCTTGGAAATAATACTGTAATTCACATAAGTACAGCACCTATTTTTTTTTAATTTTCGTATCATTAGAAAAAAATTCCTAAAAGCTCCCTACCTAATTTGGCAGCGTAAAGTTACCTTTGTAAATTTTACCTTCGAGGTAAGGTTCTGTTTCTCTGTTAGGCAAATCTGAATCAATAGGCGAGAATAACATACCTATGTTGTCACTATTTTCTGGTCATTGCTGTTGCATCTCATGAATCCTGTGTTGTCTCTGCATGACAAATGTGTTAAAGGCTTACTATTCATTGCCAATGACAGTGAATATTCAGTTGATGATGCCAAGTAACTACCAAACCCAAAAATTATCTATCAGTTCCTAGCCAGCCTGGTTGTAAACTAAATGTCATGTTAATGCCTAAGCTTCCAGATGCTTCCTAAATCGCTATCTGAAGCCTCATCTTTGGATTCTATTATTTCTCTAGGAAGTATTCCTTTTAGTCATCCTTTGACTGGAATCAGGCCTGATTTCCATGAACCTGATAAGAATAATTTACAAGCAGCAGCTCTCAGGTGTCTCGAGCCAGTGCAGACCATGCAGGCTACACACTTAGCAAGTTTAGGCTGGCAACTTATAAAAGCATGTACTGAATCTCGATAACTTGAGTTATTCCTAATGGGGAACATGGTAAACAAATCTGTTAGGTATATAATAAATATTAAAGTTGCAATTTTATCAAGTTGCTATACAAGGCCATATAAAATAATAGTTTCTACTTCATAAATATCACGGTAGCAGGGTAGACAGGGAAACAGCATCTCAACCAATGGTTATGACGGGATCTAACACGGCAGTCACATCCCTATAGCGTATCACTTTATCTCCACATCATCATTTCTTGTATCAAAGCATTTCCCTCAGCAAGGCTGAGTTCATATAATGAGGTATTTTATTTCATTAACACATTTAAAGTTTGGGTCCTTCTGCCTACAAACAGCATTTCCCTGCTCTCAGGTATTTACATCTAGTTGTTTACCTTAATCAGAGAATTTCTTAGCAATTTAGTTAAAACCTACCTGTTAAAATCTTAATATTACTAGTCTGTGGGTGTAACACTATTACATGCTACTAAATGGCTGATAGAACAGCTTTTAATCTGCCTTATTTACATATATAATTTTTATACTCAGTAGTTAGCTAAGTTTGTAATGTACTTTGAGGATGATAAGTCCTACATAAGATAAGCATTATCTTATCCTTACGGGAAGTAAATCCACATATCTCTAAAGTGTTTAAAGTTAATTAAGTGCCACTTTACAAGGGGGATAGCAAGACCATGCAAAAGGCTGTGTTTCAGTATCAGCCTCAATGTCCATATGCAACCCTTACAAAGTTAATTCCCTAATTGGATAAGCAGAGAGCACAATCTGTACGCAGGAGGCTGCTGACATGCACTTGTTCATATCTCAGTGTGTGCAAATAATTCCATGTGCACAAGCACAGATGCAAGTTCGTTTAAATAATGAGCACAGGCTGATGTAACTGCTGAGGAATTTAAGGTTCCTCTTCAACCTTTAACATGTGGTAAAGCGGCAGTTTACTCTGTGCGCTGCTATAGCAGGAGGAGAAAAGCCCTCTCTGCTCACCCATCTTCTGGCCAGCTTCACTTCAGCGGTTCTTCATCACTGCCCTCTCGTTTACAACAATTTGCAAAAAGCTTTTATTCTCCCTGATCTTATACATAAGCTGCCGTGAGTTTACAAAATAAAATCTAAAAGAGCTTAGGATGAGTGAGTCACCAGTGCCTTTTCACAGTGTTTTCTGTCTTGCTGACACTTAGCTTGAAGTAAAGAATTTTTATACTTTTTTTTCCACACGATTCAGAAAGACACCGCACCATTCCTGGCTCACTGGCTCCCAGGCAGCTGAGCGCTTGCGTCTCAGCCAACAAGCACTGGAGAGGAGCTCACAGCCTTCATGCTGCTGGGAGGCTTCAACCCAAGACACCCCCCCGCCGCTGCACGGGCCCGTGCCAGGGCTGGCCCCAGCACACCTGGGAGGTGGCTGGGTGGAAGCTTCCTTAGATCATCAGTGACCAGCAGAAAACTGATCTGCTTATGTTTGTTCAAGATGCTCAGCTACGGTAGATACGGAAGACGGCTTCCCCACATGCAAAGCAAGCGTTTACTTAGAGCGCTTCCCCTCCTGCACATCTTGTTCTCAAACTGGTAGTGCTATTTAATAACTAAATCACGTATGTATTGACTTCAAGAGCTTCTGGTGAACAGGGTTTAGAAGAGGGGATTGCCTGCTTCTGGGCAGGATCAGACTGAGAAGGATGGGGACAAAAACCAACACCCAAAGGCAGATCCAGGCTCTTTCCTCCCACCTGGGATGAATACTCCACACCGGTGCAGCCCCAGCACTCTGCACATAAGGAAACCTCCTTATGGACCCTGTACATCCCGCCAGCCTCTCCGTGCCTCAGCAGTGATGTCCAGCTGCTCAACACTTCTACCGAGGGCTGGCACGGCGAGGGCACGCACCAGCCTTACCCTCTCTCCTGCGGAGGGGGTGAACGCTGCACCGCCATGAACGTTTCCTTCCCCCACAGCCAGGGTGGGATCGAGCACGCTTTCAAGAGGACCAAGGGAAGTGGAAGAGAGTAATGCAAGAGCCCAAGGAAGAAGAAACACAGCCAGACAAAAGCTGCCTGGGTAACTCCCCCAAGGCCATTGTTCATGAAATGAACAAGGCAAGAAATGAGCAGCTTCTCACCATGCAATGGACACGGGACCCGTCCCGTTGAGGCGAGTCTCACGGTGAGTTTTATAGGCTGTTCCGTGACACAAGCTGCAGCCTTCCTCAAGGCGTGTCACTCATCCTACATGTCACTTTGATGTTAAAAAGTTGGCCCACCTTTGCTGTGTCAGGATCCTATAAAGCACAATTTCAAATTTCTCATGGTCAATAACGGGTTTCCACATTAGCCCCAGAGGAAGAGGATTAGGTGAACTGAAGAGTTCGCCCAGCACTCTCCAGGAAGCACATGGCAGCCGCAAAAGCTGAATGCTCTCTTCTGGGTCTCTATTCACTCCAGCTCCTCACTAACTAACTAGTTTGTCACGTAAGTACAGAAATTCTCTCTTTGTAAACATGACCAAACTGAAAAGTTCATTTGTGTGTATCTCCCTGAAGCTGGAGATAATCTGGACCACAAGTTTTGCTTATGTAAATGTCAGCACACAGAAAATTAGGTTTGGATCAAAAAGACAAGTTGCAGTTAATACCCAAAGTAAAATGCACACGTTCCTTCCCGACCTTCATTTGCTTTCTCTGAACATCTGCTGAACAAGAAAATTCCATGCATAAAAGGGACTACAGAAATTAAAAATCCTTTGAATTCTAAGATAAGTGCATTCACATACAAAACTCTTCATTCCAAAGGGCACCTTTATACTTCTTTGTGACTGTGGGAGCCATCCCGTTTCAAAGAGCAACGGAAAAGCAAAAAGCAAAACCCACAAGACCTGTGCAATGAACTAAGGAGCAATAATAAACTTTCAGAAAGAACAAAGCACACGTACAGTTCTCAAAGATACCTTATGAATTACAACGAGGAGAAAACTAAGTAAGGCTACCGTCTGCTGTGATGACTCCCCGATCCCATGCAGCACCCCCAAGGCACCCTTCCACACACCGTCTGAAACAAGCATCCCACAGCTGACAACGTGGCTTTGTGCAGCTGCAACCCCAGCTAAGAGTGGCTGGAAAACACTGCAAGACCAGCAAGATGCATCACCTGGAAAGCAAGGAGTCATTGCAGGAGGCAGACTGGGTCACGCTGGGACAGTTGGAGGAGTAAGAGGGAGCACTGGTGTTATTTCCAGGATGACACTGCAGAGAAATGTCACTCAAAAGGAACGATTGTGTAAAATTGTTCTTTTACCAGACCCAAGGCAGTGTTGTTTAGCTTATTTTCATGGCCAACATTTACAGAAATAAATATACATACATAAAAAATGAGGTTTGCCATACCACAGAGAGCTGTTATTTCCAATATGCTTTACACTACATGACTCAAAATACAAAACCACAGCAATGGTACGATCAGATTGCTCATTTGATCTTTTACAGAATGGAGCTTTTTTTAAGAGATACAGTTTTTTAAAGATGGCTTCAACTCCCACTGAAATCCAGCCAAGTCCCACAACGCAGAAAGAAATCCACAGCTGACTGCACCCAAACTGTGGTTTAGTTTCTCTCTTTGGCCAAATGCTTCCCAATGCTCCCCGAGGTGCAGCCTCCCCACATGCTACGCGGTGGGGCACTATATTCTGTGATTTTGTATGCGCTAAACCACAGGTCAGATTTAAAACAAAACAGGACCTCATGCAACAGAAAGGGAATTCTCTCAGTGGATGCATTTTGCAGGGAGCTTGTCTAAGAGCATATGGTGGGTTTTGATAGGCACTTCCCACCAGCATTCAACTTCCCTATCCCAAAAGAGAGGGGGTGGGGGGGGTGGGGGAAAAATAAATAATGAGCTCATATTTGCATGCTTCAAGCAGGCACCAGGAAATCAGCTTTAGGTATTCTTTAAGTGCCCTGAATGAATGCTGATTCCGGCACAGAAAGCTCCTGGCAGGGAAGCCGGTCCAGCTGCCTCCGCATCCTCAGCCCTATGGACTGTCTCAGCACACTTTGCTGTCTCCTCTGAGTGCCAGTGGGTGGTGAGGGGGGTTCACCCGGCCCCCCACATCTTGCTCTAAACCCAAGCCTTCCTGAAGCGCACAACACGCAGATGCCATGCAGAGAACACACCGCATCGGACTTTTCTAAAAAACACATGCACCAAATATATACTTGACCCAGAGTTACATAACCGCGATGCCCGAGCTATTTTTTAGCCAGACTCATCAGCGCTGCTATAAATCACGCCAGTATGCAGGGGCCGGACAACACGTCACATCTACAGGCTCAGCTTTCTGCTACCCTGAGAAAACGTTTGTGCTATGGGCAACATACCCATCACCTCTCTGCCTCCCCTGGTCTTCAGGTGCATGACTGCTCTTCAGCACTGAGCAGGCTCCTGTACTACACCACTAACACTTCCCCGAGTGCCCGCAGCAGCCTACAGACACACACACACTCAGAGCCGTCCCTGTGCTCGCGGCTCCTCTTACAAGCACCAGCCACCTCCAAAAGCAGCCCCCAGAGTTTGTCGGAGCAGGGAGCCCACAGAAAAGGGTAGTAACTTGCAATTTCATCTCTCCCTCTGTGGGAACAGTAGGCAGCATCATGATTACTTGCCCAATCCCAAGGTCCCAGCATAAAGTCTCCAGTCTTGAACGGCAGCTATTACACCTTTTTAAATAAGTGCCCTAAATCCCCCTGGGAACTTCTGCCCCAGCAGCATCCAGAAGCAGCCAGTTTCACAGTTTGATTGTAAGTAACTTCCAGCTTTCTACCTTATCCCTTTATATTCTTTTGTTTCACCTTGTTTGTCACCTAACAGTGCTGCTTCAACATCTCGTGGTGTGAGGCGCTTTCACGAGCAGGACAGGTTTTTCGTACCAGCGTATAAAGTAGCAATATAAATAACACTTTCCGACTCAGCTGAGCGCTTCTCCTGCCGTAGCCTACCCTTCTCCAGAGCACACACACCGACCGAGAGGACAACTATGCACCAGGAAGGGTACATTACATTCCTGCACCTGTCTCACATCCTCGGTGCAGAAGGATAATCAGCAATAGCTCTGATTCAGTACGGAGACCCAGCGCACACCAGCTCTCGGTTCGACACGGCACAGAGTCGTGCATCAGCTTCATATTCAAAACTCAGAGAGGGAATCGCACTGACATTGCCAAAAACATTAACTCTGCTAATTCCAATACACAAAAACTTGCACCCATTAAAGCTACGGAGATTGGAAGCAATAAACAGGACTCTTAATTGAGATTACATTCCCAGTTGTGAATCTATGGGGAACAATTTTAAAAAAATTAGCTTCCACAGTCAGTGTTTTAATTAGATACCTCACCTAGATTTCTAGCATCTTCACAACATGTTTCTCTATCCCGCACGGCATCTTTAAAACTCCCTTTCTGCAGCTCAGAACTACTGAACCTGGTGAGATTTTAATAGAAATCCCTTCGTTATGCTATAAAGAGAAGCATTACTTGAGATTTTAATTAGCAGCTGTCAATGCTGAGCCATAGGAAATACTGAATAGTTTGCTCAACTCATATCAGAGAAAGCGCATTTTGCTCTCTGACCTTCTGCACTCAAATGATGCGCCGTACTTCCGCCGCTGAAAAACTCCCTTCCAAAACCACCAACTCTGGACTAGTAAAAGCCATTGCCTCAGCCAGCACCCTCCGCGTTTGATGCAGAAATCACGACGCTGTCGCTGCCTGCCCGCTACCACCAACCCGATGGGCAGCGTCACGTTAGCGCGGCTTCCTCCCGGCTGTGCGAGGCACGCTGAGCGCTGAACTTGGAAACCAGCTGCTACACGGTTCAGCCCATCGAGCCTCCGTCTGCTCGGTAACGCCGGGGGCAAGGCCAGGTTGTAGGGTGCAAACCCGGCGTTCGCCACCGCTGCCCACCGTGCCCGACCCCGACGCGTTAGGAGCGGGGGGGGGGGGGGGGGGGG
>JAVJGJ010000001.1:101136824-101148559 GCA_035590215.1 Microhierax caerulescens
GGACCCCACGCTGGAGCGGGGCAGCGTGCGGGGGACGGGGCGGCAGGGACGGCGCGTGAGGGACTGACCCCAGCCCCATTCCGTCCCCTGCGCCGCTGGCGGGAGCGGGGGGAGGCGGCGGGAGGGAAGCGGCGCCCGGGAAGAGGGGAGGGGTGGCGAGAAGGTGGGTTTGGGGTTTGGGTTTAGTTCTCTTCCTCCTGCTCTGACTTGACTGGTAATAGACTAATTTCCCCAAGCTGGGCCTGCTCTGCCCGTGACAGTAAGTGGCGAGTGATCTCGCCCCGGCCCTACCTCGGCCCACGAGCCCTTCGGGACATTCTCTCTAACCCCCGTCCTGCTGAGGAGGGCAGTGACCGAGTGGGCACCCAGCCCTCAGCCAGGTCAACCCACCACAGCAGACGTATCTGTTTCATTTCCCCAGCAAACAACAGTATCATCTTGCCCAGGGGAGGAGAGTTCAATTTCAAGGGAGGGCAAGAACACCTAAGCAAAGACAATCAAACAATAGATTTCATAAGGTGCCATTAATAAATGACAGGTCAACCAAAAATGTTTTCACACATACTTCCCATATGGTCCTTAAATGAAAAACTTACGGGGCTCTGCAATTGCCAGTATATAGCTGAGGATAAAGGCATGTTCAAAGGGAATACTGGAGGCTAAGCAATGTAACATCACTCACCTTCAATATAAGCTGTGGCTATAAAATACAACACTTTTATGGCATATTAGATATAAGAGACCTGGGTACACAGAGAAAGCCATCATCCTCCACCCATTATCTGGATTTTTGTTATGGACTATTATTTGACATCTTTATTTATACTAGGTAGCACTTTACCTAGTAAAGCCTATTTATATCCCTGGAACAAATGCAAAGTAAGTTTTAACATGTTATGAATAAGAATAGAAAAGCCTGGCCTTCTCTAACTATATTAAATGCAACGTATCTGTTATAATTACAGTTGTTTACAACTGGCAGTTTTAGCCCTCTTCCAAATCCTGGCTCCAGGTGACTTGATGATGATGGTAAGGAGCATGCCATCCCTCTCAGCCAGCAAGAGCCTCGTCTTCCGTAGCTGCAGCTCAGCTCAGTCCTTCGGGGTCCCACGCCTGCTGCAGCAGCCCGCAGGTTCATGTGCTAACTCAGGTACCATGTGGTACCCTGCTACATGCCAGTGTTTGCAGCTCATCTCAAAACTAGAAGCAAACAACAAATGGGGGGTGGGGGGTGGGGAAGAGGGGAAACCTCTACACCAGGGAAAAGGGTTGGCTAGATTTTGAAGGGAGGTGATGAGAATCCTTTACAAGGAACAGGAGATGGATACTCCAGGAGGTATAATCAGCAATTAAGATTATATGGAAGTCATTACACCGTTGTACTGTATAGCAAATGCTCTCACCAAACACCACAATGACATTTGCATTGAAATGTTAATACCTACCCAACAACCAAGGAATGCCCCAGGCCCACAGACACATCATGGGCAAAACATCCACCAACCCAGGAAAGGCTGACAGTAATCCCTACAATTTTACATGGTCAGAGATCCACCTACGCTAAGTCACGCTCACAGGCCTGTCAAAAAGTCTAATATATATTGACATTATTCAAAATAACTTGCATTGTATAGTGGTTTCAGGGTTTGCTTTTTAAAAATCTGAAATAATAGGTCAATCCAGTTTTGAGTGGACAAGTAGAATAACCAACACACATCAAATCCCTGCTATGCTGCGCACAGCTCTGTTCTAAACCAGAGGATACATGAGTTTAATAACATCACACTACAGCTCTTCAGAGTGTATAGCAACTGGTACCAAGGGGACAGGAAGATCTTTAGTACCTCCTTGCCCACTCCTCCTTAGGTAAATCTGTACCTGTTAGTGTCTAAGCTCAGCAGAAGCAGACTTCAGTGGTCATTTATAAAAAGCCACGATCAAGAGCCTATGAATGCAAACTCTGATTATTTGCAGAGAAGAAAGCATAGGGCAGGAGCTACACCCGAGGCTGTCAGACTGACAGCACTGCAATTAGCCCGTACCTGTGTCTTAGGAGGAAAAGTACAGTTTAGCACAAGTCCCTTAAAGGGAAGCGTTTATTCAGACATTGTCAAGCACTTGTCTTTGATCTGCACAGTTCATGTATGTACTTGTCTAGCGCATATTAACTTGTCCAAGATGGCTGAATATTTTCTTTTTATTTTAATGAGATGCTTTGCCTGCCTAGCCCTCTCCGTGGCTTACATAAACTCAAACCGTGCAGAAGTTCCAAACGGTGATGCCACTAAACCCCTGACACTGCTGTGCTGTCCTCTGTACAGCATCCTTGCTGCGCTGCCCTTGTAACCTCTGGTGAAGCCCCCGTCTTTCAAAGGAATTTAAATAGTTTCCTTCTGCCACAGAGCACTTCACAGTGGGAAGGGACCTCCTCCTGGCTCATCGGGTTTAATTACCAATTAAACTGTCTCATATCACTACTTTTATTAAGGGATCATGCCCACGACATTAATGAACCTGACAGATCAAAGTGGGTATCAGATCTTCATTTCTAGCCAACGTGCTGAGGTCTCCCAAGCATCCTATAGTGAGAGCATGAGAATCCAGACCACGACGCTGCCTCCAAGCCCCCCATCCTCCTCCTCACCACAACCCTTCTCCAAGGGGCTCTACCTCCAGATCAAACCTGAGAGATTTTACTTGTCTCTGTTGCAGACACTCCACAGGGACAAGGCAATTATTTGAATAACCAAACCTCAAAGTACCTTCTGGCTGTTTTTTTTCTGGTTTTTTTTGTTTGTTTGTTTGTTTGTTTGTTTTAATCGCCAAGCCCTTTATCGTATATACATTAAATAAAATGTTACTCACTGACAGGCTTAGGGAATTACTGGGCAAATGAAAACAATAAATCTATAAGAAAACAAGATACTTTACAGAGATTATAAATCAGGGTGAAAAATGATCAGATTGCACAAAGTCCTTTCCAGGAAATTTTAAGTCATATTCTATTATTTACAGCTTCTAAAAACGTGAGGCATAGCAAGATGCTTTCTTTTCTCCCCCGCCTAGATTTACTGATAAGGATGGTAAGAGCGAACTATTAAAATGTGTCTGCGAGGAGATTCTGGGCTTGTTCACCTGGGTGTGGTGGAGTGGGAGAGAGCAGCAAGGCCCCTTGCAGGGCACTGACCTGAAGTATTTAAGCTTTTTAAGCTGGCATGAGGGACAGAGGAGCAGGAGCATTGCTCACAGCTCCTGGGGGCTGGGGACAAACAGCAGGACACGGTGCAGCAGCATTGGCAGAGCAGCAGTTCGCACCAGGTATTGGATGCAGACAATAGCCCAGATTAGCTTGGCAGCCACCACGCATATTGATTTCTCAAATACTGTATCTGCATGCAATTAGAAGCAGAAGAAATTAAAGCCCAAAGAAGCCAACCCTACATCAAAGCTACGGCAGGGACCTTTTTAGCCTGATGGTAGCAGCGACGGCACCAAAACACAGGGCACATGTTTGTTAAATTCATCATTCCTCCCCAGTTACCTACATGTTTGCACCACAAGTTTATCGCAGATTCACATAACCTCATTTTTTCATGTCAACACTGGGATTTTTGCATCAGTTCTTGAAGATTACTGCAAATTATCTTTTCCCACTCGGTTCAGAGTAAAATGAGGCGAACAAGGGAACCTAATACAGCAGCACCAGAAGCGACTTAGCAACGACTTACTTCTTTGTGAGAGGGAAGCAGAAAGGCAGGGGATAAGGTCCCCAAGACCACGGTGCCAGCTGACATCTCATGCACCAACAGCCCAATCTACCACCAAGTTTTCAGGGAGCTTTCTTTCACTGTAACGTGAAAGAAAATTCAGGCCTGAAATAATTTGAGCCTATTCATGGCACACAGAGTGCTGCATGTATTTCCTTTTTCAAGTAAAACAAAACTGGAAATGATTTCTCCAAGCCAAACATCTTACGTGACAAATATAAAGCTACGTTAGAATATCTGGCAGCATCACTGTCCTCCAACTCTACATGAGAATTCAAATCATCTGGGACACTCAAGCCAAGAGCTAAAGCAAAAGGAGATGAGCAATTAGAAAGGCTAGTTTGAGGCTAGAAAGGGTTAGTTATATTCTGGTTTCTGCTCTCTTGAAGACTGTTACACTGTGACTAACATGCTCCAGAAAATACAGCATGAAGTTTACGTTAGGAAGATGTTTGGTTTTTTTCCTGCAAATATACTAATAGTAGCCACCACTAGCAATTTGCCATTTTTTTCAGCTGTAGCCCTGCAAAAATTAAATACACATACCCTTTTGAGACATCTAAGTCTTCAATATCAAAGCAAGAGTCTTTTAGAATATAAAACAACGTTGCAGACATCACTGCTTGATACACTACTTGGATTTTTTCCTGCAATGGCATCTATGTATTTTAAAACTGGCAAGCACCACAGTTCCTAAGGGAGCAAAACTTACTTCCTCAACTAATCTCCTTACTGAGAGAGCAGTGGAGATCTTAGCAAATATGCTGAGCTATAAAAGCTTTTATCCCTGGGACAAAACACACCAAACTGATGCGCTATATTCATTAGAGTTGAGGGAAGCATGATCAGTCCTGCTGGCTCCAACAGCACGAATATTCCAAGAAGTTCAAGGTAGCATTCGAAGCCCCACCTACCTGTATGTGAAATCCATCCCAAAGGCTGTGGGGTACAAAAGCATCCAGACACTGCCACCTGCTCTTTACCAGAAGCATCCTATATGTGCAGATAACCTGCCCAGAGGACCACTGCTGCAATTTACAGAATGCTTTTATTGGAGCCCAGACATCAAACAAGCTCTGCTCAACTTTAGTTTTATACTCATAATGAATAACCTCACAAAGAGGAAACTTGTTAATCCCAGCAGAAGCAAGCTCCAAGCAAAGCATGTAAATATAGAACAGGAAGAAATATTGATCCTCAACACAGGCTAATTGACTTATGCAAAGCAATGTGTATCAGGCAACAGCAAATTTGAATTCCAGAAACGTCAGGCTGAATCGCTGCATCCTCTGCTCATTTCAATCCCTTATTAAAGTCAAGAGAAATTCAGGTAAATAAGAGATTCAGCAACTGTCTTTTCAGCTGAAGTTCAAAAATCCACAGTTACTTCTCCAGATCTGATTGCAAGGCCATTTCAGGCAGGAAGCCTGTATTCCTGGGCTAGAAACCCCAAGTGGGAATTTAGGTGAACAGTGAGGAATCAGCGCTGCAATACAAGTTGCAATTAGCAGTGCTAGAGCATACTGCAAACACCACCATTTCCCCTTCGATGTCTGCTGCTGTTCTGTCTTGAGAGATGATCTCTGGGGAATTCATAAACTGAGCAGAGTACAGCCCTGATTTCACCTTTGCGCTTGCAATGAGAGTCCCCTGAGAAAAATAGAAAACAAAACACCTGAGGCTGGAAACTGCTGCTGGCAAGGCAACCCAGCTCCTCCGCTGCCTCAGAGCTGAAGCTGTACCCAAAGGTCGACACTGCCGTGCTGGCGAGAGCTCTGTACATCCAGCAACATGCTAATGTCAAGTGCAGGGGGCTTCCACTGAGGACTCCAAACGTTATATGTGGCCAGACACTTTTTACTGACTGAGGTCACATGAAGAGCCAGAACAAAACCAACCCAAAGGAAAAATGAGAATAAAAACAAAAGGTTGAGAATTGTAGTTCTAGACTCTTCTCAGTCCTTCTCACCTGTACCTCCTGGCCCTTCGTCTGGCACCTTTCTCCAGAACATGGTCCTGTTAATCATGAACAGTCTCTGGGCACTTACAATTTCCCCAGTTCTGAGCTGCAACTGTGTTTTGTTGCTTGCTCCATGTTGAACATTTTCATGTTGAGACCATTTTCATTAGGTGTCTCTAATCAAAGTTCTTCAGAAGCAGTCATCATCTCAACACATGTTGTTCATTGACTTAAAGATGCCCTCATGAAGAGATGAGTGTCATCGAGATGTGCTCGTATGCAGTCTCCATACCTAAATCACAAGCCGCTTCTGGAGCCTTTCCTCAGTCCACCAAAGCTGACCGCCCCCCTGCAAAGACCTGGGCACCTCTCAGTCCCCTCATCCAGGCACCACTTCACTCTCCTTTCCAGATCAAAGACCTTTCGCAGTCCAGTAGTCTCAGTTCAGGCTGGGGTGAATCGGACCCAGTAACTAACATGGAGACCAGTACGGACATGCCAAGTCCCGATGTCCCAGGACTCCTCTCCACTCCGAGTAGCTCTGTCCTGAGCAAAAGGGCCTCTGATGAACACAGTGTCAGGCAGGATATGACCATACAGAATAAGGCAGGTAGATGAATCCCTCATTCATCACACAACTGCTAAATGCTAGTTGCTCTTACAACTCAACCAACCAGTCTGTATTTTTATCCTCTAGTTTTCCCCAGTTCTCCTTTGTATTGATACACCTCTACACTACATCACTACGCAGAGTTGCTGCTTGCTGTTAAACAGATGCTACTATTTATGCTCACAAGAGAACTGACCTCTAGATGTGGGGCGATTTGGTTTTAAAGCATTTATTTCCTTTGAAATGAAAGTCACCAAATTAAAGCAAGGTATTTTTTCCCTTCATTTTCAGAGTATATCAGAACATGAAAACATAAACCAAAGTATGTTTAAACACCTTTTCCAAATTAAGTGAAAACCCATCCATCTTAATAGCAACCAAAACCGATAACTTTTCCCACATGCTATGAACATAGCAGATGTTAAAAAGCTGTTTAATCTTCTTTAGAGCACTTCAAGTAAAAAGCTGTGGCTTTCAAATACATACAAAGAAGGTCAGAAAACCAAATTGCCTTGAAACAGTTTTCCTCGGGGCCAATGGGATCTGAAATGACCTCTGTAATTTCTCAAGTTCCCAAACTTCATTATTGTCAAGCCCTCTTTCCTTTTTGATGTTCTAACTATGCAAAAGGTGGGTGTTGCCTTCAGCATATCTAAAACTTTCAAGCATTTTTTATTTATTCTCCTTGAAAGGTTAGCATACCTGAGGCTGAAGCTAATGATGGAGATCCATTGAAGTGTAGATTTACCGTAATCGCTTTTTCAACCCCATCACCAGGACAGCTTTACAGTTTCTCCTAGATGTTCAAGAAAAAACACTACAACCCATCAAAGTCTCAAACTGCAGAACTATTTTATAAAAGTTACTATTCTTAGAAAGTTGCTTTACAAAAGGGTATTGCATCTTTACACTGGTTCATTCCCATGGACAATGCCAACATCTGCACCAAAATCTCAGGAAGCTGACCCCTTTTGGAACCAACACTGCTCCACTGCTACTAACCTCAGTGGATTCACCAAACACCAAAGGAGGCTTTATTGCAGAGAGCCTTCAAATTATAGTTGTTCTTTTTACAGGTCTGTCATATCTCCTAGTAGGATGCATGGCTTTCAGTATTTATTACCATCATCCTGAATAAGACTAGACCATTTTCTATAGGCATGTACACAAATCCATTACTCTTAATTTTATGGCACAGACACATTTTTTTGATGTAGTATATCTCTGACACAAAAAAAAAAAAAAAAATCATTCAAGTTCAATTCAGTCATGATCAAAAGAAATGCTAACTTCCTGTATTTATTCCTGCACTGAAAGTTTAAAACTACCACCAAAACAATTTTTTTTGACAGCATGAAGGGAGAGTACCCCCTGCCTAATCCTCTCTAATATTATATTGTTGCTCAGCATCACTTGCAAGAGAGAGACCAGAAAAATATTCTGCATAAAGAGGTACAGGATAAGTGGTAAGTAGCAGCAGTAAGTAGTAGGATAAGTAGTACAAGGTTTCACATGGGTGTAGAAAATAACATCAAACACACCACAGCTGGGAAACAGGACAAAGCCCGAGATAAAGGAGTGCTGCTGCAAAACGCACTGCATATATAGAATAAGGGCCTAATGCAGTAAAGGCTGCAAGAAAAATTCTTATCATCTCTGACAGGCCCTGGACAAGACCTTAAAGCACAGCTCAGGAGGAGGTTGTATTTGTTCTTAATCTGTTCTGTAGCGACATGCTGTCACTGGATTCACTTCCCAGCATGGAGAACAGACAGAAAAGAAGGGTTGCAGCCTTCTGTGCCTCCTGTGCTTAGCTCGGGGCCGGGCTGAGGCAGGCGACATCAGCGTGACGTGCGCTTTCATCAGGAAAACGTACCAACTCAACCCCTCTGTTTTCTTTAGGAACAACAAGAGGTCATCCTCTTCAACTCAGGAATGAAGTCCTCCCCTGCAGATGGCTCTCTCCTGAATTTGCCCGCAGCAATTCTGCAGTTTTAACCCTCACATGCTCATCTTTGTTCACCTAACAAGGCCAACGGTGTCCCACAACTGCCCTGGGACAGGCTCTGAACCTGTCGAGCACGACCCACCTGTAGCAGTTGCCCACAGGTCTGCTCTGGCTCCAGATGCACACGTCAAAGAGCTCTGGCAGCTGGGGATGCGCTCACAGCAGCCAGTGGCCAGCAAGGCTGTATTTCTTCACTGCAGAGCGGCAGACAGCACTCAGGAAGCAAACATCACCTTTAATTACAAATTTATTATCCCATACTAACTACAGCCAGAAAGCATTATTATTACCACATACACTTTTTTCAATCAGACCTTAATTAGCTATCTGCTTCACTCGAGCCAACACAGTATCAACACCACGCTCTCGGAGACGTTACATTTCATCCTTTTTAACATGAAAAGGGGGAATCAGGCGAATACTGATGCACTCGACAGCTTGCTTATTGAAGTAATTTTAAATATTTTTACTAGAACCAGGCCTGAAAGCTAAGTTTTCTGAAAAAATGTGTTTGTTTTCCTTACATCTGCTCAACAGAGCAGCAACATGGGTATTGTTGTTACTGTCAGCTCCTAGAAAGAATATTTAGGGAAGGAAACATGGGAGAAGTTGCCTTTCAGGACCTAGTCTCTATTTGCCTGGCTTCTACTTACGATCAGTCATCACCTAGCTAAAATTAATTCTAGAGAGATGCATAGAGATCTACTGCACTAATTGGCAATTAAGCAGGGAAATCGGATAGAGTCTGCCAGACTATTAAATATAGACCCACTCCAAATCCAAGGCACTTTAATAATGGGTCTTATTTCCAACTTTTCCTTATGTTCTCCTGTTTGCAACTTTAACATGAAGAAAATTTCCCCTCACTCCTTTACAACAACAACAACAACAAAATAATTGAGTCAACCTTTTATCCTAGCATTTGCCGCCACTTCCAAAACACTCAAAACAGCTCTGGGGTTGCAGGTCCATGCTCATCAAGTGATCTCATGTGTCCAAAATAGCTCACCTCAATTAAGGGAGCACAGAATGCTTTAGACTGAAAAATGCAGTCACGTATCTATAGCAATAAGGGATCTCCAGTCAAACCGTGACAAATTTTACCTTTATTTACATTAAAGAGTCTCCTAATGGTGCTCAGGTGATGGCTCATTGGCACTGTTGTAGTGTTTTGCGCAAGAGCCCTCGCCACGCTTGAGGAGGTAAAGAGGTTATTGTAGTGCTGTACCACCTGCTTTGATGTAGGTTTGTAATGGTACCAAGAGCAGATTTTAAAGTGTTGAAGATTCTATAAATGTAACGAATGATGGGCTTTATAGTGTCCTGGAGTTGGAGTATCCATGACAACTCTGCTGTGCCAAGGGACTTTTAGTCACATACCAGAAAAGTCACTTATAGCCTGTTCTTTGTAAGATGCAGCAAGGTCCTGGTGGAATTTTTCTCTTAATCCCTAAAGACTTCACTGCCTCCAACTGTAATGGGAGACAACATCCCCAGCTGTGGGGTTCCGCAGTTTCATCTGGCCCCAAGAGTAGTTACAGCTTAAAGAAGATTTACCTAGAAAATTATTCCCAGTTATACACAAATAACTGCCATGAAGGAAGCCCGAATAAGCCACTTGGTTTCAAAAGCAAAAAAACACCCAAAAGCCCACAAAAAAAAATCTCACCCAAATCTGTTTCCATTGTAACAGCTATGGAGTTCAACCAGTACAGAGCCCCAGTGGCCATAAAAACTTTTGACTCTCCCAGGCTTGGTATATCCCGCTTAAGACCACCAACACACATACACCCAGTGCCTTTTAGAAACCCTTATTTTTCTGGCCAAGTACTGTGAATCGAGTGGTGTGGCATACCTGCTATCCTTTATTCATCCTTTCCCTAAAGAATTACTCTATTCTGTCTCGTTAGATGACGAGCATTTAGGAGCACATTGGATGCACTTCCCTTGTAAAGGCTCGGTGACACAGCCACGGGTCAGATCATAAGTTTACAACTTCAATCCATTACTAATTCTGTTTTCCAAAGTGATCTCATAGCACAAGCCTCTGCCCCAGCCAACTACAGCTGCTCTTGCTGCTTGTTACTTTCAAAGAACAAACAGAAGTGGCCTCTTCCCAACTAATTTCCCAACAGCAGACATTAAAGCACAGTACACAGCCTGCTTCTTTCTCAGTGATTAACTGATGTTTTGAATGTGCACAATTGATTTGACCACATACATTATTCATGAGCTTTTGCCTTTTTAATTGTAAAAATAAACCCTTACGGATTTTAGGATTGTCAGCTGTCTTGGAGGCTCAATACTATACTGTTTGGCACAAGATCCTTGGTCTCCAAGCCCTTAACTCATCACTTAAGTATTTACTAAATTTGACACCTAGAAGTCCCCGTGAAGCCTGTGGAACCAAGTACTCGCATCCTTACCTTTAAACATCGCTCAGGTGCCCAGAGACTGGGGCGGAGTGTTCAGTGCATCAGAGATCTAAGTTTTAAAGGACATTATTAAAAGGCTGCTGACAGCTACAAGTCACGCTGGCCTGATCCTCACATGCACACACACACAGCTCTGAAGAGCAGGCTGTTGGGAGACTGTACACGTCCTGTTGTCCGCCAGCTCTGCTCACCAGACAGACAGCTGAGCTTTTTCCACTTGGACCGAGAGGCTTCACCTGGGGAGATACAACCTGAAATGATTCTGGTAAGGAATCTGAAAGAAATGTGACAAAGTTTACACCAGAAGTAGGACAGCAAGGCTCCTAGCGAAGTGAATGCCATCACATGGGGAAGCACAGGGGCCCCTTTGACTGCAGATACCCAGGGGCTGGCAGGAATCAAAGCCCTGAGAGACCAAACTGACCAAGCTCTGCTCGTTTGTTCTGCACGACAGATAACAGGCCAATTAGCCAGCCAGCAACACAACCCATCCTACTTGCATGCACAGAAATCTTAACGAGACCAGCACATCGGCATTAGCAACTCTTCACATGACTTGCTCACAGGACCGATCTCCAGATTCTTACTGACTCATTTATGATTATTTTGTCGGTAAAGCTACTGGATGTGCATGCTATCCATCCATGGCCAGTACAAAAAGCAAAACACAAATAAAAAAGAACCCAAACCCACCCAACAAACAAGTTTCCCAAATGCTTTGCAGTTGCCACTATTTGCAGTTCAGTTCAGCAACAGCTTTTTAAGAACAACAACAAAGCATTATGGAAATCTGGTTCACAAGTAGACAGTGCGGGAAAAAAATGTATTCCTACCAGATCTAATTTGATAGCACTGATATATATAGCTCTCATTATTTGTGACAAAATACTGCAAAAAATAAGTTGATACACTTTTTGCTTGTTAAAAAAAAACAAACCAAACCAAACCAAAAAAA
>JAVJGJ010000001.1:101148659-101165676 GCA_035590215.1 Microhierax caerulescens
TTTTTTATAATTTATTTATTTTGATATATTTTTTTTTTAAAAATTACTTAAAAAAATAAGTTTATAAACTTTTTGGTTTTTAAAAAAAACCAAACCAAACCAAAAAAACCCAAACAACAACCCCCCCCCCAAAAAAAACAACAACAAAGTACTATTGGCTTGGGCATGTTTTGGAAAGTTCTGTGTTATTGAATCAGAGGCTTTCCACACTTCCTAAATTACAAATTAATGAAAAACAGAAATAAGAATCTCTTAAAAAACTGAAATCCCTCTGTGAAGTTGAAGATTACCTTGGAACATAGGTTTTAACTAATAAGCTCTTAGAGCCCAAATGATATTTTTATAATAAACCTTAAAATTTGAAATCGTTATGACTTAAGGGAATTTTCTAACTGGGATCCAGGTATTTTAAAACTGAAGTAAAGGGGCAAGGAAAATGATAACGGAAGTTAATTAATGGAATTAAACAGAGTCAATTGAATGCTTTCATGTTCAAGCTAGTGCAAGGTCTGTATTCAACAAATGTGAAGGTAAAAGAGAAAATTTCCTTTATGTACAGCCCTTAAATCTGTAGGTAATTGATTTCATGCATTTTGCATCTTTATTAGGTTACAGTTAGCAACATGTTAATATAAATAAAAGACATGACTCCAGTAATGGCTCACTAAAAGTAAAATACAATGTGAGCATTGTAAGCAATCCTTCTTGCTGACAATATTGAATTTGTACTAAATACTGAAGATAGTTATATAGATCTACTGGGACGTGTTCCTGCAGAGGATTTTGGACAACTGAGAAACATTATAATATAAAGACATATCACATAGACCTGAGTTCATCCATTTCATTTTATCTTGCCGATAGCATGGAATTAACCGAAAGGAGGTGGCTGAAGGAGGGGAGAGGAGAGCTGTGGCTCTTCAGGGCTGCAGGAGCCTGGCTGGTGGGAGACCTTACTCCCCTACCCAGGGGCAGGGAACACTTAGGAGAAGTTGTACACTGCCATGTAACTTCATTGCAGGCTTACTTTGCAGTCCTACTGGTTTACATTTTGAAGTTGCTTGATAGAAGTGTGCTGAGCAGGCAGCAAGCAGTTGTTAGTCCTACCCTGCAGCAGGACTGAGGCCGATGAGCACAGGGTTCCTTCCACAGCGTGGTTTTGGGACTTCTTTCACACATCTGACAGCTGCTGCACAGTGGAGCAACTGGGATAGGTCTAAACCACAACTGTATCTATCTAATATGCAATGAAAAAATCCATTTTCTATCACAAAATTGTAATTCTTTAATCCAAGGTGAAATTAGAAGCTGTACTGACAGTAGTATATCTGTTCCAGAAATCGCAGGACTGACAGCTTCCAGCTTTTCCCTTCCAAAAGGTCTATGCACTAGACTGCTCAACTATCTGGTTCCCATTCACACACCTACATGATGCTTCAGCTTTAAAATGTCAGAGTGCCATCCATATTACCAGTTCTTACTCTTGCCAGGAATGTCTAAGTCGCTCATCATCCCCTCCTGCCTTACAATAAAGGACTGCCTGCTATAGGTGGTTGTTCCTTCTCTATTCAGTTTAATTTTAAGACATGCTGTTGGTCAAGTGTCCCTCCAAGGTACTGCGTACACAGCCTGAAACATCTCGTTGTTAAGAATTTTGTTCTTCCTTGCACTTATTTCATACCTCTCTAGTTTCACCTTGCTTCTGTCTTAAGTAATCCTTCTTCATATTTTTGTTCTTCAAATATTTACAGTCTATTTTGTTCCCTCCCTCCCTCCACCACCTTCAGCACCTTCTAGCAATTTGCCTTATTAATCAAATCCTTCAGGCTCCTGTTAATTTCTTAGCTACTCTTCTCTGACCATCTTCCCAATTACAATAACTTCACAGTGATGAAGTAATCAGAATGTAATTTATTTTGGGCGCACTTATGTAAACAGTTTATAAAGAAGCACAGCCAAGTGGATCAAGTAGCATGCATTCAGGCAACACACTTGGCTCTAGGACTCAAGCAGGCATGCCTCCTACCAAACACAAGAGGTTTTGCACATAATTTTCAAACTGGCCACAGCTAACCGGGCTCTCTGGACAGAGTGATACAGTGGGGCAGTCGTCCAGTGAGCTGAGCAATGCAACCTTACGGTTTCTGTTAAAGCCACTGATTATCTCCTCTGTGTAATGAACACTTATACCAGATGGGGTTTTTTTCTGTGCTTGTAAGATGACATAAGCTTTACACACAGGAGCTCCTGGAGATTTCAGTCTTCAAGAGCAGAGCAAGGATGGGTCAATAGGAAAGAAGGATAAAGTGTAAATCATCCTGCCTGTTCTGTCCCCTGCAGTTCTTCTGCGAACAGAAGGGAGCCTGGAATTGGCAATAACAACCAATGCAATCCTGTTCCTCTCTCTAGGAGTGGATTTATGTCCCTGGGCTGAGAGAGTCCTCACACATTCCTTCTGCAACTCTGCTTTCAACACCCTGTTTACATTTCCAATAGCTCCATCCAGGACGTGTGTCAAATGCAATAACCAGAATTCTGGATGTACAATAAAATTCAAATGTACTCACAGATTATGAGGGCAAACAAGAAGGATGAATAAGAATGAGTTTCAGCAAGGAAAACAAAAATCCAGACAACAATTGAAGAGAAAAATGACAGTAAACTCAAACTAAGGTAATGTTAATGTATGCTAAGGAGGGTCAATTGAATGTTTTCATGTCCAAACTAATGCATAGCCCATATTCAACAAGTTTATAGGCAAATCAAATTTCATATATGTACATTTCTTAAATATGTAGGTAACAGTAAAATGAAGTGCCTTGCTTCAAGAAATAAATTTCTTTTAAAATTAGATATTTCTCTGTGTTACTGTAAAAACAGTTTTCCTCATGTTTGTAGTATTTTCAGTAGATGCCTGTTGCTCTTTAGTAGGTAAGATCAGTCACACCAAGAACAAGATTGCAAGATATAAGAGCACTGATTACAAGCTCTCAGCTGGGATCTGAGTACCCTTCCGGACCAAATCAGGCTGTGCTCAAAGTGCCCTCAAAGTCAATGCCAATTGTTTGGTACTTCACTGCCTAAAACAGTTTACTCCCTGCCCCTCCCATTTCTTTTTCTCATTAGTGTCACTGCACATTTGGTTCTCTTTTCGCTATGCACACTTTGCATTTTAGGACAGGTGAAAAGTATAGTGTAGCCCTAGGAATGTATCTGTTATATGCAGAAGTTCACCAAGTTTTCCTCCTGACTCACAGATCCTGGAGCCATTTCAGTTTCTAGTTCCCATGAGCTAAATTTCTGCATTCTTGTTCATGTACTTTCTTAAGCTGTTTTTAAAAAAAGCATATCACATGCACCAAAAGACTCTCATCCGACAATGTCTGGAATGCAGCTTTCTCCAGAACAGACAGGAAAAGCTTTCCAGATTTATTTTACCATATGAATTCATTTGAAATGTTCTTGCTAGATGATAAAGAAAACAGGTTTACACTTGGAAAGTAACGGTAAGTTGGTCACAAAGAGCAGGAGTGTGAAAAATCACTGTTCCTGACAACATTCAGCAATGTCCTCAGGGGCTCTGGAAAACAGACTTGGCAACAAGAGCAACATTGAAAGGACTATCACTCAATAGCTGACTGAAATAAATGTTGGTTTCTGCTAATATGAGCCAGCTGGGTTTATCCTTGTCAAGAATATCATGCATGGATGGCCCACGGTATATTACATAGGGGTAATGATTCAAACCAGAGATCTTAGAAGCCAGCCCTTGCCATCTGTAACACCAAGTGTCATATATAAGGTTTGCTCTGCAGAGGTTTAATTAACATGAAAAATTAGTTTTCAAACAAAATACCCGTGTTAAAACTTCTCTAGTTCCTATTCCTTATGTAAACATGCAGTTTTGCTTTGATATAAACCAGCACAACAGACAGTTCTCAAAAGTCCATCCTCTCCCCTCCCTTCAGAAACAAGTGTCTCAACCCTCAGTGTATGTGTTGTATTCGTGATGATTTCAATTGCTTAGTACCAGTTCCAGTACCCTAAAAAACAGAGTGGTCCAGAGAGGAAAAAAAAATAATCTCCTTTTTACTGTTGATTCATTTCAAAGACCACGAGAACATGCAAGCATTGGGGTTGTATTGCTGAGGCTTTCTGTGTGGCAGTGCCGTTTGGGCACAGGTCCCATCAGCAAGCCCGGAGAACCTCTCACCCTCATGGCTTTTGTGGCTTTGGCTCAACCTGTCCAAGCAAAGTAGCTGAACTGGTGGTTCCGGACATGCCCTCTTTGGCCTTGCCCTTTTCATGCACCTGCTCACTGCGTCTCATACCTTTATGCAATTTCCAGCCCATCTGCACTAAAGATTTCTCTTCCCTCTTTACCAGAGGCACATGTCAATTCCTCCCACCGAATTGTACCAAGATCTGCTTTCTCTCCCTGACTGGCGTCCCTGTACAGGAGGAACTGGACTTTAACCTCCTTGTAATTCCCTTACAATATCTGCCAAACAAATTCAAACCCAATGACCCATTTCCACTACCCCCATGCTTCCCTGCGCCACCCCTTCGACGTTCACAGTTTGGCCATCACCTTCAATTTGATCTGCCGGAAAACAACTCATTGCAAATGTTTTCTGAACAACAGCTCAGAATAACACCACGGAGACAGACTGCTGAGGTTAAAACTCTGGTCAAGCCACCGGCCAACATCTCCACTACTGCAGTACCTGCCCCCCAAGCTTGGCAAAGGTTCGTGCACCCTTTCACAACACCACCACAGTCCGACCCCTGTGGTGAGTGTGCCCGCTCACTCACGTGGGCGATTTAACTGAAACCGCACAAAGCAGAAGAAATTCCAGGAGCAAAGATTGTGTTATACCAACCTTCAACTCATCAACAACCTGGAAATATAGGCTCTTGCACTGAATGTAGAAGAAAAAGAAAATTTCAATTTAACTTTTCAAATTATGAGTTTTTCCTCTCAGAAATACTAAAGTAGTTTGGTCTTAATTGTTACTTCTGATGAAAAAACATTTTTATTGTTATTTTGCAACGTTTTCAGTATGGAAAAGTGGCTTCACTTCCAATCTTTTTTTAAAGCCATACAGTGCTACATTTCTATTTGCTGCATGAGAATTATTTATGTATTTTTTAAAGTATGGAAGAGGTAAAAGAAAGCTAGCAGTAACTAAGACACTTCTAAAATAAACACAGATCTACCACAAAGTAGCCTACAGTCACAGGCATGATGTACTGCGCCACATTATTTCGACCTTCATTCCACCTACCAGACTTCATTTATTTATTGCAGTTTCTTTTCCTTCTGGAAGAACCAAGTAAAGGTAGGTACATGTACATTTATATACACTGAGTTGCACAAAGACAGAAAAATAGAAATAGGAAAAGAGCACACAGAGAAGTGCAGCCAGGAGAAATAATATCAGTGGGTCTGAGTACTAGGAGGACAAGAAATAAGAAAGCAGGGAAAGAATTGATACCGCTGACACTCTTTTCCAGATTAAGCGTATCTGGTACATCTGACTCTTGTTGTCAACTGGAATAAGAAGATATAAAAGGAAACCAGATATGATGTACATTTGTGTTATTGCACACACCTAGGGTTTTATCTGCTTCTTGGGTAAAGACAAAATGCCCACTTCTTTGTACTTATTGTGAGCATTTTAAGTTGCTTAAGTCCACACTGATAATATCAAAACCTGATGAGGGGGATTCAGAAACTGTTTACTTACATGTAAGTAATTTGATCCAGGAGACAAGATGAGATAATCAGCCTGTAGTCATTGCAACATTGCCTCGTGTATTGAAATCACTTATTTTTAACTAGCTTACGACTGTGGGGGTTTTTTACAAAAAAAATAAAAAAAACCAAAACGCAGCAGCCTACGCTTCAGACACACATCTGTAGCTACGAGGGTTTCCTTTAGAATCTCCTGAATAAATTCAGGACGCCTAACAGGAAATCATCTGATAACAATGGATTCAGTAGACTAAAAAAGAAAAAAAAAAATCTATTTTTTTTTTCATTCAACACCACTGCAAAGTAATAATGACATTCAGACAATCATTTATCAGGCTGGCCTGCTTTCCCTGTGCAATCAGTACAGCTGCAAGAAAGCTTTGTTGTACAAAACCTGCCTTCTTCAACCTTTTGCCCAGTCCAAAAGAAATGAGCAAATTGGCTCAAAAGCTCCAACACAACCCTCAGTCCCCATGTCCTCCCCTGCGTTCCCTGCCACGGCGCAGTGCCACGCGCGAGGCGGCAGAGCATCAGGAGCGGCACACACTGCAGGTATGCCAGGTATCCAACGGCTGTGACCTCAGGAACAGGCAGAGGCATACAGCAATACGAGACAGCAAAGTTCAGGGCCATACCCACTTTTGTCAGTCAGGAGCCACCTCTCCTCATCTTGGCAAAGACCCCGATAGCAGTGTTTCACCAGACTGACAACCCAGCACTCAAATTCGATTTCTAGTTCAGCTATTAGTTGGCCACAGGCTAACGGGGAAAACATATACCAATTCCTTTCTAAGTGCTTTTAGATTCAATGAGAGATAAAAAGCTAAGAAATTATAACTAGAAGAGACAGATGATCTTTGAATTGCTCTGCTTTTTGCCCGAGTCTGTGTCCTTATAAAATTTCTCATGTGCTAGAAGAAAGTCTCCACACTCCCAAGAGCAACATCAGCTCAGCAACGACATAGTTTGCCTACTTAATTTTTTGTGTCTTACCTACCTCTTTAATCCTCTTTTCAAAATCATCACTAAAATGCTCCAGCCTTATCTCAGCAAATTTATTCAGGCAACTTCGTCCTGTGTATTAAAATTTTAACAAATGTTACATTTTCCCAATAAAGGGAATGTCACAAAAAAACAGCCTAGAAAAATGTGAAACAGGGTTTGGTATCATAAGTTGCTTCAGAAAAATAGCCAAACTTGCGGTTCTTGGCTGTAGTCATCTCTGGGGAAGTGATTGGGAAGTTAAGCAGGTTGTGTCGAGCAGTAAGCAGAATGGCAGTTAAGATATGCTCATCCTCAGGCCTTCTAAGCTTATCTTACCCCCGGCAGAAATCCCCTCCTTAGTTGTATCACACCCCATAAAAACAGATGATAGGACTTGCCTGCGCTACTCTA
Organism: Microhierax caerulescens; assembly: GCA_035590215.1. Classification (NCBI taxonomy): domain Eukaryota; kingdom Metazoa; phylum Chordata; class Aves; order Falconiformes; family Falconidae; genus Microhierax; species Microhierax caerulescens. The sequence goes on from JAVJGJ010000001.1 coordinate 101,155,813, forward strand.
GGAAGATCGCTAAAAAAATGACAACGGAAATGAAATCACAAAATACTTAGGCCCATCAAAGGTAGGGAAAGGATAATATGTTAGGGAACAAAGGTAAGGTTTCTGCAGTTAGAACTGGCACATTCTGCAGCAGGAGTGGAGAACATTTGAAGAGTCAATGATACCGAAAAGGTTGGCTGCCACCTGCATCGCATGCATGGCCCAGCTAGCTCAAGCAGTGAGGATTTCTCAGGAATTTTGATCAGGGTTTCAAGGCTGGTACATACAAAATATGCTCGATAGTGCTTCATCCTCCCCAGTCTTAGCTGGAAAGATCTCTCTTCCAGAGGACATCTAGTATTTTATATCAATTTGCTCCTAACCTGGATGAAGAAAAGAGGTTTTTGAGTATATGAAATTAGAAAGCCAATAGTCACTTTACCCACCCACACCACCTCGTTACGTGGATATTGCACGGTACGAAGAGCAGGAGACACTTGTCCCAGCTGCCTTTTCTCAACACAAATGAACTCTTGTACATACAGGTAGCAGTAGCATCTTGAAGGCCTTAAAAAGAGAAATGCAAGAACAGTTTTATATTACCAGCTGCCTGTCGCTGCCAGTGGCCATGGCTTTGGTGTGCTCAGAGAAACTAGAGAAACTTGGTGCCAAAAACCGTAGCTGGAATGGGAGAATCAGATACCCACACGTGCATCAAGTAAATGCCATACCCAGGCATAATGCCAAGACTGATTTTTCAGTGCCACTAATGGCTATTTCACTAAGAAGTTAATTAGGGAACCACAGGAAAAGCAACTCTTGACTTGGCCCTGGCCAGCACTAAGGATCCAGTTCTTCATGCTTATTCATGCAGATCAGCTGTGGCCCATGGATCCCTGTGTATTTCAGTTCAAGGTCCATCTTGGATTAACAGAAAATTGAGAGACCCTTGTTTCAATCAACAACAACTTGAACTAAGTTCAGAAAACCCCAATACACCTCAGAAGAGCAGCCAGGAGAGGCATGATCCTTGCATATGGCAGGAAAATTACATAAAAACGCTGCACTGAGGCTTCAAGAAGGTTTATTTGTATCCCAAATGAAAGTACCACGTACTAGAGCTGCAGGCTGACTATAGAGGTAGTACAAAACAGGCCAAAATACTTTGAGGAACAGCTTGCAAAAGTTGTAACATCTAATAATAAAACCTTTATAAAAATGTCCTAGGTAGTAGTGTGCTAGAGAATCTGCAAGGCCAGTGGATGATCAGGGTAGAAAAGGAGCTTTCACAGAAGATAAGGCCACAATAAAAAAAAGATTTTTTTTTTTAATTTTTATTTTTAGTTGGAAGGTTTCAGCTCTAGGAGTCTTTCTTCTAGAAAGACTTCTAGCCAAGACAGCGGGAGCTAGTGGCCTTGGAAGACCTACCTACCTGAATTTGAAGTGCCAGTGGAAGAGGTTATAGCAAAAGTAGAAAGCACTAACGGTCCCAAATCACAAGCAGAGGGTAGTATTCAATCAAGAGTTAAAGTAATTCAAAGAAAAGAACTGAACTCATACTTTTTTATACATTTGTTTAATATCTGATCTTGACCCCATGCTTAATCTTGCAACAGAGTTTTTAAGCTGACCTTCCTGGAAGGGCATAAATAAAACCTCCAAATTACTGTTCACAAGGAAACATCTCTTTACAATGTTTTGTTTTGTGCACTAGGAAAAGAAATGCACGAAAGGAAAAAGGCGCAAGACTTTTGTCATGTAACTTGCAAAGGTCTTCATTACGGAATAGTTACAACCACTAGGATTTTCAAATTAGGCTAAAGTAGTCAGGCATGCAAATCCCTCCAAAAAGGTTAATTGGGTGTGTGATAACTCCTTCATAGGCACTTCTGGAAAATCTTATATTCATCACAAGTGGGCCAGTTCATCAGTTCCATTGCTACTATTTTCTGTGACAAAATTGAAAAAGTTTTCACAGGGCTGAGCCGGACCCGGACTCTCATCCATCCAAACTGTGGCGCTCTGTAACATAGTTGGGGTGAAACATCCAGTATAACCCTTCCCTCCCCAGTAAGTACAGACTGGATGCAGTGACCTGGTTTAGGGTGGAGATTTACTCGGCTGGAGGTTCTCTCACCCACGTCCCTGAGGAACACTTTTGGTCTCAGCAGAATAATGTGGTCTTAAAGGATTGGGTGTCACTCCTTTGCTCTAATTTTGTTCACACGCTCTTCAATTGCAGCCAAATCCTGCACCCAACTCCCTTCTTTGTCAGCTGGTTGTAAAAGCACGTTACCATTAAACCAGCAAAAAGTTACAGCTACCACTGCCAACGTAACATAAACTACATTATCTCAGACTGTATTATAAACATCTACATACTGCGGCACTCAGGATATATTAATAATAAGATATTTAATTATCTTACTCAGAGCTGTGAAGGTAAATTCATATCTGTAATTAACATTGCACCACCTGCCCTGAAAAGAGAGCCTGTCCCCCGAGCCCACCACCACCGGGAGGCCGTGAGAGGTGAAGGCAGAGAGCTAGCAATTAACTACAGGCAGCTAGACTGCAAGTGCACGCATCCTTCTTGTTTTGAACTAAACCACTTGCTTCAAAGGTCACACACACTGGATACAAGAGAATTTGCCTTCTCTTGTATGTTGATACCAGTGTGCCTGACAGGCCTGGGCATTTGAAGTAGCAGATCTGAATTTTGGGAACTAGACTTCTAATAACTTCTTTGAGCTACCCAGAACTCGAACCTAAGTTTTCAAATGATATAGCTGAGAGCGAGAAATAATCATCCTCACCTTTTGAACTTAAAGATTGCCAAACAGAGCAGAATGGACATACTTCTCTTACACGCACAAGGACTTCACTCACAATTAGAATTCACTTCCCGGTAAAAGATATAAAAGCAAAGTTACTTCAATAAAATACTTTCAGATCTCTAAAAGGTTGGAAGGCAGTTTAAATTCTCATGATGCAAGTGCACTTGAACTCAGTCCTTTCTGTCAGACTCTGATCTATTTGCTTTTTTGCATTTCCCATAGGGCATGCCACTACAATTTTCCCTTGATGTCTGCCATTTCTGAAAGCCCAGAGGAAATTATAAGAATAGCCTGAGACAGATGAAAAATGAAGCAATCAATAGGCACTAAAATGGAAAATTGCATACATGTATATTACATTAACTACACAGAAATACATCTTCCAGGAGACTTTACAGTAATTGTTGCAAAAATAAATCACACCTAAGAAGTCCTTATTAATGTTATGGGAAATAATGTTGCTTTTAATGTAATTTTTACTGATGGCTTACTAATTTATTTTTGAGTATGGTATAATTAGTAACCTTTGAAACAATTTAGGTTAAGAAAGTAAAAATCAAAGGCTGTGTAGGTCAGCACTAACATTGTTTATGATTTTAAAAAGGAAAACAAATTCTAAAGGATCCTAAAGGCTGCTTTCCCAACAATCACAGATTCCCAGCTACTCCCAAACCCTTAATTATGAGATGAAGCCAGAATTGGAATTGTTAATTAATATTTCAGTTAATTATTGAGAAGGGGGGGGGGGAACACCCAAGATTTACCACATGCATTTTAAGCAATTCTTCATTCAGTGTTTTCTCTAGATGTTGTTTTGACAGTACCACGAGAAGTGACAAATATTGGAGCACAAGAAGATAGAGGTTAAACAGAGATGGCTATTAGATGGCTGTTAGATTTTCACGGACAGAAGCATACATCTGTCCATTTATCCTAAGGTTCATATCCTCAGTTAACGTAAGAGAAAGCTGCTGCTCATCCATGAAGCCAAGAAGCCAAGAAGCCACTCTTCCCTCATGAGCAAATGAACAGACGCATCCTGCTTTTTCCATTCATGGCTCATTTGTGTGGCTACGGGCTTTAAACAGGAGCTTCATCCCACGATGATCCTCAAAGAGAGACGTATTAATACAACAGACTTTCTTAGCAATATATTCAGATGCCTTCAGTCAAAAAATAAAACTGCCTAATTTGCACTTTTAACCATAGCCAAAAGTGACAGTTTGAAGCATTACAGTAAACATGCGACTGCTCTTCACTAATGAAGTAATAGATTTTTAAGTTTCTATACAGGTATATTATGCTAATGTCAGATAGAAATGTATCATTGTGAATAATATTAAGCTCTATTCACTTGATATGTTCTCAAACAGGATATAATAATTTCTCAAGCATCCCCTAATCTATATATCCTCTTAAGAAGGAGATTAATTTTCATGCTCATTCATAAGCAAGTCACAGAGTCTTGCAACGAACATTATCCAAATATATGCAAAAAATGTCTCATTTTTAACCCAGAAAGCATGCTCTCCAGAGGCCAAAGAGCCCTTTGCAGACAAGAAAAAAAATGTTTAACTTCCTTAGTGATGCTTCCTAAAATATTTCTCCATACAGAGCCAAGAACACGAATATGATGTATTATAATAAGTTATTACACACACTGTGGATACAGGTCACTGAAGTTTCTCCCTGAGGATTAAAGAGAAAGCAAGGAGAAAAAAAAAAAAAAAAGGCACTGTGAACTTCTTACTCTTAATAGCACACAAACAGCAGCAAACTTGTTCTGCTGCATCTCTGTGTACCATTGCTATAATTCAGCAGATTACTGAAGCCATTAGGGGGTTATTACACTTCTTCAGTCCCTGAAGCTGGAAGGATACAACTGCTGGTAACAGCACAGTCATTTTCCTTCGACTCTTCAAAGCCTTCCCCCCTCTTACAGCCTAATATAACTGTAGGCATCTCATTACAGAATATGGTGCTTTTTAGCATAGATTTGTCCTCCTGCTACCTACCTGCATGTAAGAATCTATGTTTATGAGAAGCTGTAACACAAAGCATGTGGGAGCCCTCTTGCATTGCTCAAAGGTTTCGTTTAGGAGGTGCTGCTCCAGTGAGAGATGCAGGCAGACTTACACCCAGGCAGCCTCCCTGGCCCTACCTGCTTTCCAACTCCACAGCCTCCACGTGTTTGTTCTACACTTCTCACCGTAGTGCTGCAAACAACCCTATCAAAAGCAAACAGGCTGATAAAGGCCATTTGGCAAAGACCTGACCACATAGTGCAGCAATACGATATGCAACAGCTTTGTGTGTGGCTGCAGGAGCAAAGATAGCCACTTGTGCAAGTGAAATGAATATTCTGCAGTCTGAAAATTGATAAATGAATACAGATGTTAGCCCCAGTATTTAATTTACTACTGGGAAGTGTTCACATATTACTGTGGTACAAAAAGCCTCCTATTCAGAAATGAAAGAATACTGTCTTCCTTGTATCATTCACAGCCATTATGTTTTTTTTGTTCTATTCATTCTTGAACAGATGTTGGAGCTGGAGGGTTGCAGCCAGTTTCTCAGTTTTAACCAATATATTTGATATGATTCGGCATGGATTTCTAAAACCGGAAGCCTCTCTAAATCCAGCGTGGAAAGCCTTCTCTGATTCTTAACAGAAAAATGAATACTTGGTCTTCCAACTAACAAGACTTCTCATTTAAAAAGGAAAGCGGAGTTAGCAATATGCTCTCCAGCATTTTTCCAATATTCTTTCATGAATACTTAAATAACGTTTTTAGGCTTAAAGACATTTTCTTGCTTCCCACATTTAGAAAGTTTTTGGCAGGAAACAATTTTATAATCTAGTATTAAAACACAGTATCAGGCAATATGTTCATACCAATTGTCCATTAAATACCCTGCCTAGAAACTAAAACAATTTAATTGCCTAGTAACTCCTCTCTTTTACTATCATGATGAATTCAGTTTGTCAAAAGAGATTAAACTCATGAATCCTATTAAACTTATCACGGACTTGTTTTAATTTCAGAGCACACTTTCTTGCTGGAATGCAGACTGCATCAGGCCCGAGACTTAAAGAAAAGTCAAAGGTTGCGCTGTCTTGTAAGCACTTACTAGTCCCACTGCGTCCCACAGCGGGGCCGGGGTTTGGGTATTCAAAGTCTAAACAAAAGGAGAAGAGCCACTTAGCCCCTTGGTGCCACCCTGCATGTTCCCAGCTAGCAAACCCACTACCCGTAACACAGTAGTATCTCTGTGGGTTGCTTCACACAGGTCTGCCCCAGCACAGCTTCCTCACCCAAGCATTTTGAAAAGGCTCTAGGTAAGATCCGACTACTGAGTACCAAGGTGGGAAACCCAGCACAGGCATTCAAGGTATGGGAGCAGGGAAAGGGAGGGGAAAGGACTGCATTCAGCAGCAGCACTTGAGAGCTGGTATGGCAACAGGGAAGGGGCTGAACATCGGAGTGAAGAACCAAACAGAGAGTAAAGCTCAATGGTGTTACTTGTTTGCAACTCTGCACTCTTCCTTCCCGTTAAACGCAGGCTCAGAATATGAGGACTAAAGCTATCAGCACAATCTTCCCAACTTGCATCCCCTTCTACACAACTGCCTCTAGAGCAACGTGCTCTCTTTATAAACCAGTGTGCATAAATCAGATGTGGGTTCCCTTCCACTTGCTCTACATCTCCCATCCTGCAATGATTCAGGTAGACCCACATTCTTTCTGGGTCACCAAAGGAATAACAAGTTCAGGATTTTTTTGTTTCTCAGACTGAAAAATACCCCTGCTTCTGTTCTAGGTGCCACTGATCATGAATAATGCAGCTGCAAAAAGGGTCATTTACTTCCTTTCTTGGGGAACAATTTTGAAAGGGAGAAATTGATGCAGATATGAGCTTTTGAAGTTTTCCCACTAAAAAATGCTGGTTTTCACTTACAAAACCTGAAGTGAAACTTCCTCAACTTCTCCCCAGTGAGTGAAAGAAACCTGGAAAATGTAAGAATTGAGTTGGGTTGGAAGAGTGAAATGGGAGTAAAGAAATCCAGAAAGCAAGGGTTTCTGAAGTCAAGGGGAAACTGCACAATCTGACATCCCCAATGAGGCAGTACTTGATAAAACTATACTATCAGAATAATCCTCTAAATACTACCTTCTTGCTGTATCACCACAGAGTCAGGACTCCTTTCTTGATGAGCAGGTACAACCCAGCCATGCACATGACTTCAGTTCCTGTAGGTCTCCCTTCATATTACACTGCATTCTTACTGCTCTTGTACCATAAGGAAACAAACAAAGTGAAGTAGTGCCCTAAAACTTTGTCCAAGAAGTAGTGGATTTTTCTTTGGGTCTACAAATTTACAGTCATTACAGAAAAAAAAAGAAAAGTTTTCTTCATTTCTGGGAGCTGTTGGAAACATTTAACCTCTTTTATAGCAAGGTCACTTTCTCTGGGCAACCAACAATAGAATTAGCACCAGCTTTTCCAAATAGTAAAAAAAAAACCCATGTTTTGTAGGGATCTTACAAGACTCTGAAAGGTTCAAAAGGAGGCAATAGTGACTGTTCCAGCAGGTAAGCATTTTTATTTGCCTGCTAGCACCACAAGAAAATAGTACAATCCATCATCTGCATTACTACCCCTACAAACTGCAAAAGCTAATTGACAAAGACCTCTCCAGTTCCTGATATTATTCTATCCCAGAACTTCAATTTGCTAGAGGTTTCATTCAAGTAAAGCTAGGAGAAGAGTGAACACAAGTTTTGTGCTGATAATAGTAATTAAAATAAAGAATATGTGCTTTGACGTTATGGCAAAGAACTTGTACCTTAGAACAAAACACAAGTTAACATAAGGCTGTCAGTGCCAATTCTGGAAAACCAAAACCTGAACCATTCAGTACAATTACTACCTATTAGCACTTCTACATCTCCCAGAGTTTCACAGCACATGCTTTAATCTTTCTAACTGTGTCTGGTTTTCAGAAGAAACATGAACATTTGTGTGTAATTGTGGTTAGAAAAACATCAAAAATTGTATTAGGTTCCTACCCAGGGATTCAAAAACAGGCTGTTGAGTTTCGGAGGTCTCCTATACATTTCCTTAACGTCCACATGTAAACAGACACGTGAGGTTGCTCCCTTTTACAGTGAGAGGGAAACTGAAGGCCCAGGAAGTGAAACCACATGCTCAGAAACAACAGCGGAGCAGGGTATGAGCCCCTGTCTGCAGACTCCTTGGGTTTGTGACCTGACCAGTAAGACGTAACACTTTCTGAATTGTAATTTTTCACATAAATCCAGGCAAAGGGAGGCTAAAGAGACACGGAAAATGAGCAGGAAGGAATGACACTTCTCTACCATGTGCTTTCCTATAGTTTGCTTGTAGAAAAACATTTACATTTCATGTTTATCAACCTCCACTTTCCTACTTCACTTGTTATGCTAAGTGAAAACTTGCTGGTTTACTTGAAATGTATGTTAATTGTAACCTGTTATTGCTCGCCTTGATTCTAATTCTTTTTGTCCTCCCCTTAAGAGACAGGAAAGAACGATGCGGGGAGGCAGAGCATACGTGTGCTTTGCTTTGGGTGAGGGAGGAGGACAGAGGGATTGCTGCCTTTTAAATCACTTCATGCCAATTAAGTAAACAAATCAGAACAGCCAGAAACCTCTCAGAAAATGGCCTTGCAGATGATGAGAGAAGCTCTGTGGAAAACCATCTCTGTTGCTGAAGTTCTGTGTGAGTATCAAGTTTTAATGTTTCCACATTCCCACAATCCACACAGTTACCCACTGTTGTCATGATTCATTTTGTGAAACGACCCCCAGGCCTGGCTAGTTGTGCTAGCTAACCCTCTACTTGGGACAGATCTATCCTTTAACCCAAACAACAGGAAACAAGAGAAGGCTCTGGAACAGTCATCTCCGTGCACGTAGCAACAAACCTGCACCCACAGCCTGAAGGAGTTAAACAAGAGACAGCCTTTCCAGCACTGTGGTTTCCTTCAAGATGTCAGTAATCCATCTCTCCCGACCAGCCCTCCACACCGCAGCCAAGCTGACAGGGCCACGTGAAGCGGCAAGGGTTTGACCCTTAGCCCTCATCTGCCTTCTCCAAGCAGGACGACCTGAAGCTTTGCCCAGGTCAAAGATACATCTGCAGAGCTTCTCATCTTTTCAGACAGGGAAGGGAAGCCACAAGATGAGACACACACATTTCTTCTTGCTTGCTGCGTAGAATTTCTCACATACGAGCCTCCCAGTCCAGAGGTCTTTCAACATCAGATGCTCCCACTTCCAAGAAAGCTCTCAGCTTTGAGAGCACAGTCTCAGTTCACAGGGCTGTTTTCTTTTTATTCCTGCAGACAGACTCGCTCACTCTAGGTGGTAAATTATTCATTCTACATGTTCTCAATCTAGGCCCCGGCATCACATAGGCTGTTTAATGCTGCAAAATCAATATATTCTGAAAGCTATAGCAGTCTGTGGCAAGCTGTAGAATTTTGTGTCCTTTATTAGCTATGTAACTTACCCATTTTTGCTGTTTTTCAATTAAAAGTAATTTCTGAACAGCAGTGTGCTATTTTAGAGGACAGCAGCCTGCAGGAAGGATTGAGGTATGGTATAGTTAGTCTATTTAACACTGTAAAGTCAAATACGTATTAATGTTTTATTTGCTAGTACCATCTAAATGTTATAGGGGTATCCAAACCAAAACATCAAATCAACTATGGAAACACAGTTTTGAAAACAATTATAAATGCTTGGTAAAGTGTTTAACAACTGATGGCATTCTATAGTTGAAAGACAATGAAAGCCTTGCTCCTCCAGAAATTAATTTTTCAAAGAGTAAGTTGGCTTGGATCTGAAACTGTGTGGCCAGCAGGACCAGGGCAGCGATCGTCCCCCTGTACTCAGCACTGGGGAGGCTGCACCACAAATCCTGGGGTCAGTTTTGGGCCCCTCACCCCCAGACAGACATTGAGGGGCTGCAGCGTGTCCAGAGCCGGGCAGCGGGGCTGGGG
>JAVJGJ010000001.1:101165685-101175886 GCA_035590215.1 Microhierax caerulescens
TGATGGGGAGCAGCTGAGGGAGCTGGGGGTGTTCAGCCTGGAGAGGAGGGGGCTCAGGGGGGACCTTATCACTCTCTACAACTACCTGAGAGGAGGGTGTAGCAAGGGGGGGGGTCAGTCTCTTCTCCAAGTAACAAGTGACAGGAGAAGAGGACATGGCCTCAAGCTGGGCCAGGGGACTATTAGATTGGATATTGGGAAAAAATTCTTCACTGAAAGGATGGTCAAGCATTGGAACAGGCTGCCCAGGGAAGTGGCTGAGTCACCATCCCTGGGGGTATGTAGAAGTTGTGTAGATGTGGTGCTAAGGGACATGGTTTAGTGGTGGGCTTGGCAGTGCAGGGTTAACAGGCTTGATGATTGTAAAGATCTTTTCCAACCTAAATAATTCTACAACTCTCTTCTATGATTTCCCCTAATTTCATTGTGACTAAACATGTACTGAGAGTTATGTATTTGCAGAATATAGACTTTCCACAAACAACTTAAAACTTTAGCCTCTGAAAGGTATTGCATGCACCCATAACGTTTCCTCAACGTTTCAAACAAGGAATAAAACAAGCCCATTTGTATGCTCAGATTGAAGACTATTTTTTTTTTTTTCTAAGTAATCAAGAGGTTACAAAACCAGAATAGATTTTAAAATTTTACAATAGAGTATCTACACAGTACCCTGTTATAGTCCTCTAAAACTTGCATTCTGGCCTAATTTAAAACAACTGTTTCTCCTAGGCATAGAGCTAAAAGCAAGGTCAAAACCAAATACTAATAAGCCAGCCTTCACCTCATCACCAGTTAAGCCCTGGGTTGCTTCATTGAATCTGAATTCTGTTCCTATACAAAGAGCAGTCGTAGCACTGACTCCTTCCCATCACCACACAGGAGCGGGTGTTCCCCTTCCAGTTTGGACTGAAGCTCTCTTATTAAGGGATGGAAAGGAATGAAATTATGTGCTAGTCAGTTCTGTGCTGTACTACTGCCTTAGATTGATTAACACAAAATTCAATTTCATGCTAATCATCCCAAGTCCTTGCTACACGTAGTTGGAACAGGTTGTACTGTGCCCTAAGTGCTGCAAAACCCACTTTCTTTTAGAAATTACTGCGGCATTATTCACTGCAAGACTTCCCTCTCCTCCCTGGCAGTCTCATTCCCACCACCACTGCTGTGCTCAGACACAGGTACTCTCTCCCCTGGTTGATGGATACATACAAAGGATGGACAGATCAACAGGAAAAGTCCATCTTTCTTTCATACATAGAGACAGACTGGTTTCATGCTTAAGTTCTGGAAAAGCAGAATCTGGCAACATCCTCCTTGGCAACAAACACAGTAGAGGCAGGCACTGGGAAATCCCCATCAGCTAACTTAAAACTTGGAACAAACGTGGGTTATTTTAATGTGGACAGCAGTGGATATCTGAGTTTATTTCAAAACAAGCATCGCATCAGCTGCATATCTGCGACACGCTGCAAGAAACCAGGTCTTTCCACTGCACAGAGTATATATGGGAGCGGGGGTCAATGCACAGGGAAGAAGAGATCTCCATCTGCATCCTTCAAGACAAGTTACAGATGGGCCCAGGGAGAGCTGTGAAGTCACTGAGAAGTTCAGAGATGGGGAGTGAGTATTCTCACTTGCAGCTCTTTTCAGGTCCGGGTAGAGGTGAGGAAAGAAGGGAGCAAGACAATGCAGCGAGTGGCAGGTTGCAGTTGCTGTGCACCACCCAAACCAATCCTCCCTCCCTCACAGCTGGTGGCTTCTCTGTTTTCCTCCGCAGACGTGCTTGCAGGTGGGTTCATGCTTTCCCCTACCTTGAGCCCTATGCTCTTCTTTCAGTCATCCACTGTGAGACCCACGGGTTTGCAAGAGGGAAAAAAACTAACCAGCTCCTAGCAATGAAATAACTTGCTCTGCCTCAGCTTTCAGGATCATCCTCCTCCTCTTCACTGCTTTGTGCTGGAGAGGGACTGCACAGCCCACTCCCGAAGGATGTGAACCTCTGTCTGGGTGTTTCCACAGAGCAGAAGCCGCCCCTCCGTAGCAGCTCTCCAACAGGACTGCAGACAAAGTACAGGACTCCTACGTGGCTGGCACTCAGCACTCACTCAGCAAGTCTTTGTATTTTAAGATTTTAAGACTTCAGCCTTAGCTAAGGAAAAACCTGTAATATCTCTATAGCTTTCTGCAAGTTGTATTTAACTAGAGGTATGTTCAAATTATGAGCCTTACAGATTATTCAAACTGTTCCTCTGCAAAAAATACCCAAAACCAAAACAAAAAACACATGGCACAATTCATCTTGGAGAAGCAAAAGCATTCAAAAATTATGAGCATGATTCATTCGAACATGATAATAGACAAAAGGATTTGCTTCAAAAACTGCTGGTAAAAGGAAAACACTTCCAATAGGTTCCAGCAACTGCTCTGTGCTGTGCTACCAGATTTCTTACGAGAAGGTCTGATCAACATGAGAGTCTTTAAAATCCTGTTTGTCATACTGCACCAACAGTCACCTCGTGTTCTCCTTTTGCTCTGCCTGCCCCTGTGTAGCTGGGTGAATAGTGAAGAATGTTTCTTCAATGATTTATTCAATAAAGATCACAAAATTAATCAGATAAATTATTCAAGATATTATTTGCCAACTTTTGCTGCTCACATTGCAACAAAGAAATTGAGCTCCTGAGAATGTTACACATAAAAAGGTTGTGCCTACAAAACAGCTTTGCCAAATCTTAAGTGGACTATTATTTAGCAACCCCCATGCCCAAATAGCTCCTACTGCAGAGAGACACCAGTACAAGAGACAAAATAGAGGTCTGCTCTCCAGCATCAAAATGGGGAAAAAAAATACATATATTTATCTTAAAGGTCGGTTCAGTCATTGAATAGTTGCCTAGCAACATTTCCTAGCAACACCAGTGAAGAAAAAACACAGCGAGCACTCTCCTACAAGTCAATTAGAAATGGTAATTTGTATGGGAAGATCCCACCATCCCTTCCAATGAGAAACAACAATCCTTTCCTCATTGCCATTCTTTTTTATTAGAACCTTTGTAAATTTATTGCTTGCTCCATGTTGTGCTGCCTTGCTTCACTTCTCCTTCCCAGGTAACAAAACTTTACATCAGCAGCAAGTCAATGTCGACAGTATTAGGAGCAACACCTAAAAACATAATACAACCCATTCATCTTCATTTCCAAATCAATGATGGGTTTCTTCTCTTCTGCAAAAGCAGCTTGAGAGACACAGCCGGCTCTGCAGATGTGGAGGCACTTTCAAAGGAAGAGTCCTACTGCAAGCTGTAATTCTGGCACTAGAAGTTGCATTGTGCTTCCCAAAGTTCACACGGCTGTAGCTGGGGTAACTTCTCTTCATGTCCTGATGCATAATACAATTAAAGAACGTGGTATTGCATCAGTAACTACATTTTTCTGCATCATACAGCCTGTAAGCAATAGCAATGGAGAAGAATGGTTTGTTGTTGTTTTTTTTTTTTAAAAAAAAGTAATTAAAGTGCTTGTAATTTCATGTCATTTACTGCAATGTGTTCTGAAATGAGATTTGAAAACTAAAAAGCCAGGCAAATCCTTGAGATGGGAATGATCACCTATTTAAAGCCTTTCATACTTGAATCTGTCAATCTCAGCAATGAAATTAAATTAAAAGAAAGAGGAAAGAAGAGTGATCCTGTGTGGGCTGGTGACTGATCGAGGTTTAAACAGTCTCATTTACTGATCTTTTCAATATAGAGAAATGACAAAAAATAGATTTCCTGCTGTCAAATGACCATAATTTTCTAGTTGTTTACTCTCTCCAGAGCCAGAAAGCTATCTCCTACTTAATTGCTTGCAAAAACTATTATATGCTTTCATTAGTGTTTTTCCTACTCACTTCCTCCTTTATATAAATTGCTAGTAATGAGGGAGACAAGCTTCAACACAACACTTTCAGACCCCACCCACCACCTATTCTTAACAACTTGAAAACTCATAAAAACTTCAAAGAATTAGAGAAGTTCCTTCAGAGCCTTAGATCCTGAAACATGTTTTTTCAGCACTGCTCTCCAAAAGCGAGCAGCAGTGCTGGCCTTGGTGTGGCCTGGCATGCCTGCACTACTGAAGCACCAGTCAATGCAAGCACTGTACTGTCACTGCTCAAAATCCTCTTTGGGAAAGGGAAAAGAGCTGAGGGTCAGGGCCAGCATGTACGGTGAAGATGCATTAGGCCATTGTTACTTCTCAAATTTGCAAGTCCTAGAACACTAGGCAAAGGGGCAGGAAGAGAGTAAGTTTGCCTCATCTGTCCGCCTGCCACGGACAGAGTCAGAGGCAGCCCACACCATTCCCAGAAGGTGTTTATCGAACGTGACCTCAGTAGCCACCAGGGATGAAGATGCTGCTACCTCCAAAGACAAATCATTTCAGTCCCTCATTAACTCAGCCATTAATGGCAAAGCTTTGCCACATTTGAAGTCCTTTAACTTCACTCAAGACTCTCTTAAGAAAAATAAAAATTTAATTCTTTCCAAAAAATTCACATGGCCAATAGGACAGCTGTCAAGTTTCTATTCACAAGGGAATTTCTCCTTTTCCTAGCTTCCAAGTCCTGATGCACGCGTGCAGTGCAACCTGTCTCTTCACCTTATGACACAGGTTGGGCTGCCGCTCAGGGCTATTTTCCTATGAAAGATACTCTCCGTTATCAACATTTCCAGCAAGGTATGGCTGTTTTTCAGTGGCTAACACAGCTGAGAAAACATGGCAGGCATGTCTGGAAGTATTTGACATCAAGTTGAGAAATGACATTATAGCTCTAGCAGCATCAGCTTTATAGACACTATTAAGAGAAAGCTTATTAGTCTGTGAAACTGATATGGTGAATCTGAAACCCTCCGGCTGACTACAGCTAACTACTTATTTTGTAAAGCTCACAGCAAAATTATTCAATAGTAACATAAGGGGTAAAACCCACACCAGTGCGTTTTAACACATAGCTTGTTGAAGTTATTTGAAAGGTCTATATAGCCTTTAGCAAGGAAAAGGTTCCCTACACCTGCCCAAGAGCAATATATTTGGTAATAAGGTAGTATAAGCAAAAAGCAGATCTTCCTCTGTAGCAAACACATTCTGATGCTCTGATTTATGTGACAGTATCCTGCGTCAACTTGAGCTGGGAGATGGATCTGCCTATGCTTTTCCTTTAAAGTGAACACAGTGAAAAATACCAAAAGAGCACTGAATCTCCAGAGCTAGCTTAGCAGAAAACAAACCAAAGCAGGTTAAATTCTGCAGTGGCAAAACCATAAACGCACCAAGTGTGATGGATTCAAATAAAAGGGTCTGAAACCAGTATTGCCATTCCTAGGTGAGCACGCAAAGAGGGAAGCAGGGATAAAACTAGGGGCTTCTCTCTCCTTGTAGCCTTCTCAGTTGCTCCAAGGGTCAGAGATCCCTACTCTGAGGCTGGGTTGTGGGTCTGCTGCCAGTGTCTCTCACTGTCCCCTGT
Source organism: Microhierax caerulescens (assembly GCA_035590215.1). Classification (NCBI taxonomy): domain Eukaryota; kingdom Metazoa; phylum Chordata; class Aves; order Falconiformes; family Falconidae; genus Microhierax; species Microhierax caerulescens. The sequence continues at coordinate 101,171,195 of JAVJGJ010000001.1, forward strand.
TGTCGCTCGTGGGGTGCTTGCCACGCACCTCGGTGTCTCCCAGCTGAGCACTGTGGCTTTCCATGAAGGAAGCAGCCCTCTTGTGCAGGCTCAGCCCAGGGATGAATAGAGGCAGAGGGGCACCTTGCTCTCTTGCACAAGCACAGCTTTTAAAAATAAAGAAACCACAAAGAGTGGACAAGCAAACCACATCCCCTCAGACAGAAGCACTAACATTCCCTGGACATGGGTCCAACTTCACTAAAGTCAAGCATAGTTAGGTGGGTAGAAGTTACTCTTCCAATGCCACAATTTGGGATTATGTAAATTCTGTGTTAAGAGCACAGAGAGCAATTTATAGTCTTTTTCCAAAACTGCACTACTGAAACTGTGTTTGCTCATCCCTCAAAAGGCCAGAGAAGACTCTTGTAAAGGAAATGAAAAGGTGAGATTTGAAAGGCAATTTTAGAATTTAAATGAGAAAGTAGTGATTATGCCTTCAGCCCTTCAAGACAGACAGAAAGGCTGTGCTATGAAGTTAGGCTGGAACCAGCCCAATTCAACTATCAGAAAAAAATAGAAAGAAAGGAAAAAACCAAAGCAAACAACTTCTCTGCAGTAAAAATATCATCACGCTAACAGTCCAGAGAGCCAAGACGCCTTCCCTCGCAGGAATGGGAGAGCAAGTGAAGTGGTCACTGGAGAGCCCCATTTAATCCCCCAAAAATTCAAAGCTCCCAGAAAGGATCCTGTAGGGTAATACACATGTAAGATGAAAGACATTACAGTCTGTGCATCCCAAATTCCTTTACGTTCTTCAGACGCACTCAGCCATGGCAAGCACCAACTGCTCCTCAGCAGAGTAAGCTGCTCTGTACCGATGGGACTTGGTGCAGTCCCAGGGACTCAGCAATACAGCTTTATCCATGCTTATTTGACACGGATGAATGCGAGTCAGAAGACAGGATGGAGGGAAAACAAGACAATAGAGCCAGAGGATGGCTGCCCTGAGGCCACAGCCCAAGAGGAGCAGCGGGCTCCCTCCCAAGCACACTTTGCCTTCACCAGCTCGACCTGCAGGCTCCCTGAATTCCCACAGCACAAGCTACCTCAACTCCTTGAGGAGAAAGCATTCAGTTCTGTATTGCTTTTTGGTAGCTAAGCAAGAGGAATTTTCGCTGTGCCCAACAGGGAAAAAGGCATAAAATAAAATGCAAGTTCAAAGTCTGCCTTTGTTACAAACAGAAAAAGTGTGTGTGAAGAATATTGGGGGGGGCAATTATAAAATAAGCCCAGGTCACTAACAAGATCTGTCAGCCCCTGGGCAAAACCTCAAGCTTTTCTGGAGACATCTATCCTGAGCATCACGTCCATTCTTGTTTTAAGTTCTCCTTTTACTGAGAAACCCAAGTGCCTAAATGGTTATTTGTGGAATACTAATAGCCACAGTTTGCAATTGAAATGAAGACATACTGCAGCAGAAACCAAGCAGACAAACCTTTTTAAAGTCAGAGGGTAGAGATAGGATGCAAGCTGCTAAATGTCAAGAAGCATAGCTGTGGCAAAAAACCCCAACATTTTGAGAACACTGCCATTATGAGATGGAGTTTTGTCTCATAGATAACCTACAAACTCCCACCTAAGCTTCCCAGAGCTTCCACATTCAACACAAGTTCACTGGTCATTAGATACACACAGGGTAAATCATTGGCCTGACAATAGAAATTTAGTACCATCACCTTGACAGAGAATCAAAAGAAAAGGGAGAGGGAAAGCAAGAAGAAACTTTTTTTTTTTTTTAATTACTATGACTGCTCAAAGCCGAGTCTCCAATTCATCCATTAGAGTTGCCATTTAACCTAAGAATGTGCGGGCGTGGGGTGGGGGTGGTGGCAGGCTGTGTGTGTAAGCTGTCCCTTTTCTGGGTCAAAAGATTTCAGTTTCTAAAAATTGTTGTTACGTTTAAGAGGACTGCACATTTGTCAAGTCCTCTCTTGCCAAAGGAGCCACAAGTTCTTTGGAGAAAACAGCCTCACACAACAGTACATGCCAAAAGATATTTTCAGAAGATGCTATCTGTGCAGGTTCCTCAAGAGAGGAGAAACAGTTTAGGGCTGAAGAGAGGGAAATCTGAATGCACTTACAACTGATGCTCTGAACTTTCAGTAGCTTAGCACTAAATGAATGCAACCATAACTGCCTGTGTTTCCAAACTACGCAAGGATTTTATTTATGAGCAGCCCACTATCTCTCTCCCTTTCCCTGTCCATTCTTCATAAAGCATTAAAAAACAAAAGCAGTAAGCAGAGACCTCCCAGGGTCAGGTGGAGCAATACTTCCATTTGCTCTGGCTCCTTTCTTCAGGCAGTTTGCCTTCACACAAACTTCAGCTGGAACACTACTTGTCGGATGATCAAGCATGCAGGATTTGGATGGATTCCCATGCCTCTGACACAGGGCTGCACACCACTTTTCCAGCAAGCCAGGGGAGCAAAACGGAGTTTGGCCTGTCACTGCCTGTTCTCCCAGGAAAATGAGAAAAAGCAAAATCTGCTGCTGCTCAGATTCAGCACCTGCAAACATGCACTTTTTTTCCTCAGAGAAAGAACACGGGGAAGAAGTTTTGCAGAGAACATTTTTTGCCTCTTCTGACTGCAACCTTATTACCTGTCAGGATTCAGTCTGCTTTAGTTGGTATCTTCTGAGAAATGACTCATGAGCAGAAGGTAAGGTTAAGGCAAGTTGAAGTCCCCTCTGAAGTTTCACAACACTGAAATGCAAAATCATCCATAGGAATATGGATCAGCTGTAACAGTAGGAAAGATTTAAAAAGTCTGGCAAGCCTGAAAGAGCAGGCCCAGCTACCCGAAGATGAAAAGCATTTGGGAAGTGACACAGAAGCATACTGATGGCTGCCTGGAAAGAACTGCTGCTCCAAAAGGCATAGAGAATCCAGATTTCCAAATGGCAGATCTGAAGGTGTTCAAGTCTACCTACACAAGAACCATCCACATTTTTCAAGCCACATGCAAGGGCTTGAGAAAAACTTAAAAAGTCTGTTCACACAGCTTTATAATGCAAAGAACCAGCTTTGCCTGACTTAAGTGTTTAATAATGTTCCAATTATACTGTTCCACACCGGTTTGCAATGGGAGATGGGAGAGAAAACCCATGCTCCACTGTTCAGAGAAACCTGCATTCAGCCACTGCCTGCAGCTCCCTCTCCTACTGAAGACAGCGGAATTGCTCAGCCAGAGGCTTCAGCAGGGGTGTAGGTGGCTACAGGTAGGGATTTTGCTAACAGTTACACAAAACTTTTCACAGGCATTGGATCACCCGAATATTTGCTTAAATGGCAAGGCAAGAAAAATGTCATCTTAAACTGCGATGCACTTGCAAATGGTTTTAAGGAATAAAAAAATGCAGAGGTGGGTGTGTGGCTATAGAGCAGATAGTCATCACAAGAAGCCATTTTCATCTGCCCTGCTCTGGATGGGGTAAATGTGCTGAAGGTAACTGCAAACCCTTAGGCACCATTGCAACAGGCTTGTATACTTGAGCACCGTAACACCAGAAACTTAGTTTAAGAACACAGGGCACCTTACCTATAGCTCTTGCGATTGTGCAATTACTATGGTATCCATATGCAGAGAAAAAGAGAGTATTAGTGAGTATAATGCAAATATTTCTTCCCTACACTATGTCCTTGAAATACCTGGAGAGTGGCTTAAAGCACAGGTCAAGAAGTCCAAGTGGTTATTTGAAGGGATGAGACCTGAAAGGCTCCAAGGATGAGAAATGCCAACTATTGCGAATACCACAAACTGATCTGAAAACAGATACCACAAAGAGAAAAGGATTGGCAAAGTCTTCAAAGGACAGTAATTTTTCATTGCCTATCAGCAACAGATTAATTATAGCACATGGTTTCCCCATGCTGTGGGAGCATGGAACTAGATGATCTTGAAGATCTCTTCTGACCCAAATCATTCTATGATCTTCTAAATCTAACTAAATCATAAAATTATTCACTTGCATGCACACCCTAAAGAGCTTTTTCAGTGTTAGTCTTGATGCAAGGCATGGATCCAGTGGCAATTACTTTACAAGTTAGAGCACTGTGGTAGCCCAGATACAAAATAATACTTCATGTTCATGAATAATAATATATTTTGGAGAAAAGCAGTGAGGGAAAAGCCTGAGGTATAAGCCTGGCAAGCATGCACACAGCATGTTTGTGGAGGTTGCAGGTTAGTCTATTAAGAGACACTAAGCACCTCTGTGCCATCATAGGCAAAGCAGATGAAGAACACCCAGTCCAGTATGCTTCATTCTGCTGAAGAGGAACAGCCACGAACAGCTTCTATTTCTTGCTGAGACAGCCAGCAGTTCTGCAGAATCTTTAAAAAACAGAAGGCAACCCATGCTGTAAAAAGTCCCTTTACCACCTTTCTACTGCAGGAGCTGGACAATTGCCACCTGCTTCCTAAACAATCCAAGCGTTCCAGAAAAGGATGAAAAGTTAGACCCATTTATCCAAAGAAACAGAGCAGCCAGCAAGCATGGTAGTAAAGGGGGCTACATCCAGCTGGTGCGGGTCCCAGGCGCTGCTCCGCAGGGCTCAGTGCTGGGGCCAGCCATGTTTAACGTCTTTATTGATGATCTGGGAGAGGGGGTTGAGCCACCCTCAGTCAGTTTGCAGGTGACACCGGC
>JAVJGJ010000001.1:101176271-101188075 GCA_035590215.1 Microhierax caerulescens
GACAGACATTGAGGGGCTGCAGCGTGTCCAGAGCCGGGCAGCGGGGCTGGGGAAGGGGCTGGGGCACAAGTCTGATGAGGAGCAGCTGAGGGAGCTGGGGGTGTTCAGCCTGGAGAGGAGGGAGCTCAGGGGGGACCTTATCACTCTCTACAACTACCTGAGAGGAGGGTGTAGCAAGGGAGGGTCAGTGTCTTCTTGAAATGGCCTCAAGTTCTACCAGGGGACATTTAGTTTGGATACTGGGAAAAATTCTTCACTGAAAGGATTGTCAAGCATTGGAACAGGCTGCCCAGGGAGCTGGTAGAATCGCCATCCCTGGAGGTATTTAAATAACACACACATCAGTACTTAGGGACATGGCTTAGGAGTGGGCTTGGCAGTCCTGGGTTAATGGTTGGACCTAATGATCTCAAAGGTCTTTTCCAACCTAAATGATTCTATGATTATAAGTGATAGCACGTATCTTTAACCCTGCTGCTTGCATTACAGTTCAGTGATTTTATGCAAGTTATCCCTAACCTACCACACTCACACCAAAACAAATGCTTGTTTCACAATGTATTGCTCTCTTCCTACAGACCCTTCGCTACACTGCTCCCTCGCTGCCGCTCCACTGCCAGACCTTGCAATACTTGATGCTCCCTGACTTTTTTGGCGGTCTTTGAAGCTCAGGATTTCACTAATTCATTTCCATGCTTTATTTCTTCTAAGAATTCCTTCACGAAGTCTGCTCAGTCTTGGGAAACAACACTGTGCTAGTGTGTGCCTTTTATAACCAGGAGCTCAAGCGTGAAATGGGAGAAAGACTGAGCATACATATACTCACACTATAGCATAAATGATTTGGAGAACAGAGTTCACACAAGAGATGTGGAACAGCTTCCTGGCCTAAAAGAAACTTTCCAGCTTCTTTCAGGAAGATGAAAATTTATTTCCCCACTCTGGTTCAATTAATTACTATAGCCAACAACATGTGACTGAGTAAATGCTTTAAACCAACAGATTTTGTGCCAGGACCTTCAACAAAGTGTGGGCTGGAGGTTGCCATTCATACCAGTGCAGTACCATAGCCAGGCTGACTTTCACTCTGCTCCGTCACCCCTAGAGCCCCCATTTTCCTCCATCTTCAAGGAACTGGCAAATAACTTCCCCATCCATCTCACCAGCAAGCCATACTTCAAGGTCATCAACAAAATGCAGGATGTCACCATCCGTAAGTGCCTGCTGCCTGGCCACCACCTCTTGGGGCTCTTTTTTACCCCCTCCTGTTAAAACCCAGCTACAAACAGTTTTGCAGCTAGGATATCTTTTATTATGCACTGTGACCACTAAACAATTTCTCCAGATCAGCAACTCCTCTAGTTCACAGGAGTCTTCTCTTCGGGGATAAGGCAATGGTTTCTGCAGATAGGTGGCACAACCTCAGGAACAAATCAAACCAGCCTGTGACTCAGTTCAATCAATCAAACATGAAAATAATATTCTGCACCTACCCTTCACTGATTTTGTAACAAAGCTTCCAACCCTTGAATTACAGACCATATTCTGCCTTTAAATTATCAGGCCAGGATATGTACAAGTTTCGGCTACAAAGAAGACTCTAAGATTCTCAAAGCTGAGCATTCTATTCATTTGAATTGGGAGTAGTTGAGTTAAATTGATTTTTTTTTTTAATGCGTTTATCCTCTATAGGGACTTTTTTTTTTTTCTTCCTTAAATGCTGATTTGCTGAAACTGTGCCTTCCAATACTCATTACTGAAATGCATGGAAAGCTGCCAAAAGAAGCAATGCCTTCTGGACTAAACAAGGGATTTATTACTGAGAACCACAGCACAGGGTAAAAATCCATCAAAAACTTATTGATTTAAACTGATTGTAAGTAATCACACACAATTTATATTAAGTGAAACATACTGCCATCTAATTTAGAGTAAGTGAATTGAATGTGGGTACTCTGAATTCTGTTTAAAAGCAAACTCTAATTGATATCCAAATATAAATAATTGAAGCTTTCAGAAAACATGAATAAAATATTCTGTTATCTCTGTTTATTATGTATTGATAGGTCATTTTCACCTATTTAAAAATATTTAAGACAGTAATTATAGTATTATATTTCACCAGAGATTTATACGTAAGCCTGAGGGCAAGTTAAATAGAATTGGACAAGTACTGTGCCTACAGTGTGGAGAAAAGAATTTGATGTGTGGGATGCAGCTTAAATGACTTCAACACACTCTTAATATAGAAGCCTCAAACTTTACCTACTTTCCACCCAAAATATAATGAAATAAAGTCATGCACTTTACTAAAACATACTTCTCTCACCTCCCGAGAAAGCACCTTAGGATGAAATTGTTTTGTACAGCACAAGTTATTGCTGCAGCACATTTTCCCTCCAAGATCCCATTCAGGGAATTGTGCTTGTCAGTCTCCTTTGATATGTCACATAATTGGTTCCCAAACCTCAGCAGTATTAGTCAGCCCTATAGCCCATTTTATTTCTAAATAAACAGTTGAAGGTATTTACTGTTCTTTTAAACTGTCAGTGTGTAAACACCAGCAGAAATAAAAGGAAAATATTTTGTTCAGAATTATCTCTTGTACTCAGAAATTTGGCTATTAATATTTAAGGATGTAAGAAAATATTACTTTTTATTAATACAATCACTTATAACAGGACTACAGAGTGTGCCACCACCTTCAGAATTCAATTGTCTTCACAGCTTTTGAACACCAGAAGCCCACCTCAAACCTTTCCTCACACAAACTACTTCTCCATTCATATTTAGTTAAAGACTGACATAGAACTTCTCAACAGGAGCACTCCTGTGCCAGATCACAACATGGACAACTTACAAGATTCACTGGAAACATTTCAACTGTCCTTCCCACTGCAGGTTGTGTTCAGACTCAGCTCCTCATCAGCTGCCCATTTGCAGGAAGGCATGTTTCAAGTCTTTCTGAAGTTAAAAGCAAAAATAAGGTGTTCACATAGCCTTCTGACAACTTGAAAACTTTTAAAAATAAAGCAATGCTCCAACATATGTTGCACTTATGAGTTTGAACCTTATCCTGCAATGAGCTGCATGTAAGTGGAACAGTTGTCCATAACTAGCCTCATTACAATTCAATTAAGTCCATTTGCAGAATGCATTGCAGGACTGGGCCCTGAGGAATTTGTTACATTCCTGGAGCTTATTAAGTTGCTGGGTATCTTCAACAAGGCAACAGCTCTGCATCCAAATCATAATTTACTCCTATTTGTCTGGTTAGTACTAGCCACCTGTTAGCTGTTATTTTTACACACCTGGACACTTCCATTTATATAAAACTTTCCTAATTTTTATCATAATCTGGCTCTTAACACCAATCCTCTGGTTAAACACTGCAAAAGGCTCTCTCCTTTTCCACTGTTTCGAGATGAAGTGATGCCCAACTGCCATGGACAATGCTAAATTATACCAGAGGACATCCATGCTCCTCAGGTAATTGCCAAGCACGACTTAAATTCTAGAGAAGCTACAATGAAAAGCAAAACCTAATTCACAAGCTCAGCTTTTAAAAACAAAGCTATCCACTACAATGCAACACAATTTAACAGAGACTTTTTTCTGTCGAGTGACGTGAATGCTGCCAGGCCATAACAAGCCTGTTTGCACATAATTCAGAAATACGTGACTGACACATCCACCCAAAAGTATGCTCATTGGGTGCTGGTAGTTGAACTGGTTTAATATGCTTACTTACCTTGCAAAATATTTACTCCATAAAAGAACAAAATGGTATGTTATAGCATCACAGAATATCTGAAGTTGGAAGAGACTCAAGAGAATCATTGAGTCCAACTCCCTCTCCTCACAAGACAACCTAAAACTAAACCACATGACAAAGAGCATCATTCAGATGCTCCTTGAACTTTGACAAGCTTGGTGCCATGACACTTCCCTGGGGAGCCTGTTCCAAGGACCAACCACCCTCTCAGTGAAGAGCCTTTTCCTAATATCCAATCTGAATGTCCCTTCCTGCCGCTTTCACTCCATTTCCTTGTGTCCTATCCCTGGTGATGAGAGAGATCAGAGGGATCAGCACCTCCCCTCTGCTGCCCCCCATGAAGAAGCAGAAGACCATGATGAGGTCACCCCCAGCCCTCTCTTCTTGAAGCTGAACAAGCCAAGGTGCATGAGCTGCTCCTTGTAAGTCTTGCCCTCAATTTGCTTATACTCCCATTTCACAAGCCTTGCACTGCTGTTTGGAGACAGAGTGCCAGAGTGAAAAAAATGTTTGCTCGCAGTTCCTGAGCTAGCCACAGCCCAGGACTGAGCCTCCCAAAAACTGTGTGCTATCAGCTACTGCGTGGTTTCTTAAAAGAAGTGTGAGGAATTAGCAAGTTAGAGTAGTCCTTTTCTCTGGGGTAAATTTATTTCTTTATTAATAAATGTAAGTAAAACTTCAGTCTGAGATAAATTGTCACAAGGGAAGAAAGGGAAAAAGGTTTATTTTGTCAAGAAATGGCTATGGTTGAGCAGATACAACTAGACATTTTTCTGCTATACTTCTCCCTCCTCACTTATTCCCAGCAGTCTAGCTATTTCCACCCAGTCTCTGAAGTGCATACTAGAAAAGCAACAGACAAACTAGCAAAAAAGACAAAAGAGAAAGGTTCAGGGGATCAAATGCAGAAAGACAACTCAGGCACAATCTTTGAATAGGAAACTGTGAAATGCAGAATTGGAGAATTGGCTCTGGGCATCAAAAGCTGCTCACAGTAGGATTGTTTCTAAGCAGAGCCCTACAGGTTACAGTCGTGGTCAACGGGAAAACAAGGGTCACGCAGGTGCTTTTGTGACAGAGTGGCAGCAATAGTGTATCTTCTTCCTTTGTAACCTAACTCTGATGTAGGAGCTAGAGCTCCTCAGAAAGTTTACATCAAAAGACATCCTAAAAACAGGATTTGTTGTTTTGACTAACCCATTTCCTCAGACTTGGATCGCTGTACAGCACACCGCAAAACACATGAAATTTCCTGAGACAAAATGGTCTCATGTGCTGTTACACTAGCAACACCACGCAAATGCCTACATACAACTAGTACCAACACTGCATGTCCCCCATACCCAAAAGTGAAGGCCCACAGTCCCTCAGCTTCAATTTTAAGAAGCTGTTCTAGTAAAAGCTATTTGCCATTCGGGTTGCACTGCAGTAGTTTGACACTTTGCTTTTTAGTATTAAAGCAACTCTATTGCTAACAATTTCAATGATCCAGCAGCAGAGGATGACAGCAGTACTGACACGATGCAAGAGTATAAGGGGCACGATGTGAGATGTTGCAAAAGAAAGTTTAGACATTCTTAAGCAGTTGAAGCAGGAGTTAATATCTGTTTTCTTTCCAGTCCAAAAGGAAGCAGTTTTATTAAAGGACAAGCATTCCTACAGACTCAAACCCCATCACTCCCAGCAGCTCTAGCAGAGGCCACTGCTCCCCTGCCCCACAGAGTATGCTGCCCCATATGGCAACAAAGCTGAAGTCAGACAGCAAACACAATCAAATCAGAAATGCAGCATTTACACTCACCTCAGATGAAAACCAGATTTTCCCAAGAATTAGGGATTAGCCTTTTTTTTTGGGTCATAATAGACAGAGGGCACCCCTGCCCTGTCTTTTTCTCAGGCCTGTCCTAAGCCCCATGCACAAGCTCCAGGCTCTTCCAGACATGGTATCTTTTTAAATACTTGCACTAAGGCTCAAAAAAAGCCAGCTCTTGCACCATTCAGCTCAACCGCCTTCAGCCCCAGCCCCAAGCCATGCATAGCTCCCCAAATCTTGCTCCTTCATTTGCAACAGAGCTTCCCTGCCCTCACTGCTTTGGCAACTCTTGTTCCCTAAGGCAGAGCTCCAGCCCTCTAGGTGCAAAAGTTCTTTCTTTGCCACCTCCTGACCTCCAGGCTGCATGGAAATCCTCATCAACCACCTTCAAAATTCCACCGGCAAACCTGGGCCACCCAGATCCCAGCTCCTCAGCCCTGTCCATAGAGGGCTGAAACAACCCCAAATGTACACGTATGACCTGAGATTGCACAGGCTGGAGGAAGGAGAGGACTGGGCTCAGCCAGCTGCTGCTGCAACTGCTCCCAGCCCCATCACTGCCCTATTTCCTTTCTGTTCCCACCTACACTGCAGCGGTGCCAGGTATTTCCCAGGGCTTCCAGGGAAGTGAGACTCTGGGGAAAGCAAGGTAGTAGAAAGTGAATCTGGAAAATGCTTTAGAGGAGGAAAAATAACAACATGACTGCTTGAAGTTGTTTACAGGCCTACATGAGTGTTGGAGAGAAGCTGGAAGAGGTGTTGCAGATAGGAAGAGTTACTTTTACCCAAGCAACGCTTTTCGAACACAGAAAAGCATCACAAAGGTTTCTTAAAGCTGCCACGAAACAGACTTCTAGCAACACCTGGGAGCACAGATTAGGTACCCACCTACTAGATGCAAAGTAAAGGGAACGGAACAGTGAGCTTTCAAGATGAAGCGGTCTGGCATTAGCTGCATAGATGCAAAAGGCCACAAGGGGGCAAAAAGTAGCAAGTAAGCCTAGCACAACCCAGCCCCAGCACCTAACCCAGAACTCACCAGCCTGCTGGGACTGGCACGGAATAGGTCCCAGTTTATAACAGCAGAGAGGTTGGTCAAGGCCCAAAACAAACTTTAGAAGACCAGGATTAAAAACCCCAATACACAACTGTCTATATTGAGATCACTTTGCCTCTGTTCCTTTTCCTACAGGAGGTATAGCATTGCCCAGTCTCTGAAAGGGGCAAGCACAGATCCCAGTTTTTTGTGGTTTGTTTTTTGGGGTTTTGTTTTTTGTTTTGTTTTTTAATAACCTCCCCAACACAGTCTGCAGAAAGATTTGGAGGCCCAGACTCCCCAAAACAAGCAAAAGACAGCAAAATATCACAAGATGCTTGCTGTCCTGAGTTGCGGTTTTAGCCTCAGGAGGATTTCTTTAAGGAATGAACTAAAATTTAAGTTAACGTAATGTCAAATAGCACAAAACTAAAATCCCCTCACAATCGCACCTGCCTTTGGTATCCCTGTGACAGCATCCACTCAACACTTCATGTTTACAGCCTGTTACTTTCTGACGGTTGTCCTCTCCTTGGTTACACTACAGCTTTAGATCTCAGAAAAGTGAAATGTTGGTATTGAATGTGAAACTGAAATTCAACTATGTGATGAGAGTAGTGAGCTTGTGCAGAAGCTGTCAAGCCAAGGAAGCATCTTACAACTGGCACAGTATAATAAAAATATTCTTTAAAACTCTGTGACAACTGCAGAGCGAGACAGAAAATGAAACTGCCTACACCTGGAGACCGTACTCTCTGTGTATGAGTACATCAGCCTCTGCACAGCCACTTTGAGTGGGGGCAAGCCCTATTTCCAAAATGCTGGATCAACAGCAAAAAGGGGCAGGCAGACCATTTTGCTTTCCGTTTCCCCTGTGCCAACACAAGTCATTATTGCAGTACCTTTGGAGGACACAGGAGAACTGCCAGGAGCCCAAAAGCAAGTAGCTCCTGGCAAGAGCATAGGCCTCAGATGCCCTCTGCCCTCCACAGCACACAGGACTGGGGCTGGGTGGATGCAGCCTCAGAGTGTTCAGAGCCACACAAAGACAAGCAAAGGCAGGTTAGGTAGGAGGAAGCCTCAGCTTATTTGAGGAGTGGCTGGGGAAGACCACTGCCCAGCCCAGTACACAATTTCAGCTTTTCAGAAAGTGCGGTGCACACAATGAACATGCTTTTTCAGGAATCAAAATAAAAATGCACCTGAAGCTTAAATCTCTGCAAAGTCCATACTTGAACTTGTACATCTGACTGCTTAATAACAAAACACTTTCTTTATAGAGAGGGTCAACACAGGTTACATTTTGCCACAATTTCTGGAAAGATGCTGATAATTTCAGTATATCAGACATTGCCTCATTGAAAACATTTCTTGACTCTAGAAAAGCTTAAGATTTTTATGCTTTAGACACTTTGACAGAGATTTTCACAGGTCACCAGGGAATCTGGATGTTGAGCTCTTGCCAGAAGTTTGAACATTGAAGAGTAAGCACAGGCAAGCAAATATTTGAGGTATTTAATCTCCCCCAAAGCTAAGCACCCAAGTGACTTAACCACTTGCAAAAACACAAGCCTCAGATTTTGGGAGTTCATTTATGTCAGCATTAAGCAGCTATTAAGAGATGTGGGAGCATTATCCAACACCTTTGCCTTAGCTTCAGTGCTTTTGAAGTCAGCAAGGCACACAAGGCCTGCAGGGCAGAGCACGATTAGCTTCAGGGCTTTTAATCACTGTTGTGATTTTATACGAAGACTAAGTGCAAAGGTAGGGGACAAAGGGCATTTATTAAGGCTGTTTTGAGGCCAGAGAAAATATGACATTACAGTTAAGAATGAAAGATTGGTATCATCAAATCAATACTGTACAATAAATATAGTAAGTGCATTAATTCAATTACCTGAGTGGAGTAAGATAAATATGGGGAATGCTAGTGAAGCAGGAAGATTGCAAGATACTGAAATTAAATGTACCCAAAAGAGAGGGGCAATGAAAACAATATTCTAAAACAATGGAGTTTGAAAACTTAACCTGAACAGATGCCATTCCAGCACTTTTGGAGCTTATATCCCAGATGGAGAATGAACAAGGACAAAAGTGCAAGTTTTTCCATAAGTGAAAACACAACAATGCCAACATTCTGCAGATGAAGTTTGTTAAACTGTTTGCTAAATACCATTGCACTATAATACCCTGAAAAGAAAGAAAACTATCATTGTAAAGATCTAGCTGCTTGCAGAAGCTTATTAACTTGTACCACAGCCCACATGTCCTCAGTGAATACTCGGATCTAACAGGCAACTATGAAAATAATGGGGAGGAGGTGGCGACCAGGCTAAGGAAAGAACTAGCAGCCAAGGAGGAATAAATATTTTAGACAGTTACCAACATTTAAAGCAGACAACTAAGCCAATGTTGTATCAGTCCGTGGGTATCTGTTTGCACTGCACCATGAGTCATTGGCCATTATACGCACAAGATGAACAGCCTGCTAAGCATTACTATCAACTAGGCACTCCAGTAAATGGAAAATTTCTCCCCCTGTATGTTTAAGGAGAGGCTAATGAAGACCGACTTATGTATGCATTTATTAAAATTTTCTCAGCACTGAGCATTTCAGCTTTTAAGTTTCATGTGCGGCTTGAAAGCAAGGCAGAAGCCAAACTGTTAGGAAGAACACCATCCCTTTAGAGGATTAGGAATTAAGTTAACTGCACATCAGAGTCAAAATAGTGGAGTGCTTGTCTTTATTCTTAATAATAAACCATAAGGCATTGAGCTACACAGCACGATTAACTTCTTTCAACTTCTCACTATTACTGCTGAGACAGCAACATGGTAGTCTCACAGACACATTAAAAAATATGAAGCGATTAAGTTAAAATTAAGTGAATTCAGGACAGGCAAAAAATGCTACATGGCAACCCAGAAGAGACAAGTCTTTTGTTCATGTAAAGAGCAGCCTGAACACTAGTGGCATTAGAAAGAATTCCTCAAAACCAAAAGTCATTCATGGCTTGAAGTGACCAGCTCTGGGGCTTTACTTGTTTGTTACTCTGCATTTCCCTGCTCCTTCCCAACTCACAATGCATCTGGCTACTTGGTTTCTGGAACAACACTGCTAGTGGAACAACACAGCCCACACCAAGCTGGTGAAAAAGGATGAACTTGGGAAACCACAGCTGAGGTCTCACCCCTTCCTCCTTTACCAGCTCCATGCAGTCTTGAACTTATTTTTTCTTTTACTGCATTCCCCATTTATAAAACCCCTTCTACAAACACATTTTAGTCTGTGAGATACAGAAATACTAAACAAACAGGAGGCATTTTGATCGTTAGACAACCAGCCTAACACATACTGCAAGATAATAGCAAAACCCAAGACTTACCAAGATTCCCAGGAATAAAAACACTCTCCACAAGATGGACAGAGTTCAGTCTTCAGTATGTAACAGCAGTCCTCTCTGGTTCACTGAGACGCTAAATTTATTAATCTGTACCCTGACCTGGCTTAAGATGACTGCTGTAAGAGAAGGAACAGAACAAACCTGCAAACACCTGCACACTTTCTCCCACTCTCTCACCTGGGGGAGAAGCTCACCTGAAAGGTTAGGCAAAGCTGTTGGTTTGAGCATCCATCAAATTTCACCTTGAAGTGCTTTTTCACTGCCTGAAAAAGCTAGGCAACACTTAAACAACTGAAAAAACTGGCACCAAAGCCCATCCTGATAAGGCAAAGCTATATCCAAAGACAAGGGTCTTTGCACAGTCTTGGTTGTTTTGTACCTGGTTAATGAGCCATCTTTTCTTGCCTTACATGGAGTCTAGCACAGGTTACTCAGATCCAAGACTAAGCAAATCTAAACAAGCAATCAGCCCCATAGAGAACAGCTGAAGTCATCATGGCACAACACCCAGCAGCTGCTTTGAGATGAGGCACCCTCCTGGTGTGGTAGGCAGCAATTCCTCTTCATGTTTTATTTCTGCGGCTGTGTGAAATCCTAAGCAAAGTATCAAAGCTTGTTCAGCTAGACATGATGTGTTGTCTGTGGCATGGTAGAAGACATCCCTTAGACAAGCATACAAGGCTCACTAAAGCTTTTGGAGGTCTGTGGAGCTCAGCACCACATGCACACATTCAGTGTGCCAGGCTGTGCCCTGAGATACTTGCCACCTAAGCACATAAGGTAGAATTAGAGCTGCTGAAAAATTTCCAGGAAAACACTGGGAAAGGGTAATGAACAAAAGTGAAATGTATTGGCTTTCAACAACAGAGACAACTTTCCCCATATACTCTCCTAGTAGACTGCATGGGTTTCACAACATCACAGGCAGAGCAGACACATAAATTACCTGAAAGGGCTTTTGGTTTAACTGCTACAGCATCAGCAGCCATAGAAAACTTGCATCTACCCAAGTTGGCAGTGCTTTCAAATTTGTGGTCTGTGCACCCCTCAGGGAAAATATGAGAAGTGAACCTTTGGTCAGATTTCAAAGGGAAGTATCTTCATCAGAAACTACTTTAGGATCCTCTGGACTGATATGTGTCAGTATTTTGGGAACCTGAAAGTCTGGTTACTGCAAAGATCCAATTCTTCACTTAACAGCCCTGCGAAACTTGTCTTGCTCTGGAATTTGCACAGCAAATCTGGGCTTCACAGAGAGCTGAACTCTGCTTCCTGAAGCTGGTATAGTCCCAGCTCTCCGTCTGTGCTGCTGGCAATCAGTCTCAGACTGGGGCTTTAGAAACTATTAGTTCATTTTGGGTAGAACATTTCAAAATGACATTTCCTGTTTTGTCTTTTAACATTATCAGGAGAGTTTCATTTGCCACCCAGAAGGGTGACTTTTCTTGTTTATTGTTTTCATACATCTACAGAACGGAGGTATAATACAATGTATAATATACACAGGGAAATTTGGGAAATTAGGCTTAGTTTGGTACTGGGTAAACTATGTAAGCTTGCGAGTCTGTTACTGAACTGAAAAGAAAATACAGAGCTCCACAATCCCAGACTGGTGCCATTGCCAGACAGCCCATTCCCCTTGTATTCCACATTTGGAATAAAAATGCAACAGCCATAATTAGTGAATTGGCTATTTTGCCACAACTTTTTCAGTATATTATCTAATAAATTTTTTGAGACATGTGGCAAATTTAATAACTCCTAGGATTTCTCTGA
>JAVJGJ010000001.1:101191652-101226202 GCA_035590215.1 Microhierax caerulescens
GGGACACCAATGCCTTATGGGCCTGACTGCCTCAGCACCAATGCAGGATCTCTCACATTCACCTGACAAAAATAATTAAAAAACCAAAAAATAAATATGAGTCGCAAGGGGTTCTTCCAGACAGGACGGACTGGTCAGAGCAGACCCACGTCGTTCCCCGGGACACCAATGCCTTATGGGCCTGACTGCCTCAGCACCAATGCAGGATCTCTCACATTCACCTGACAAAAATAATTTTCTTATAAGAGATACCAACTTCAGATGGCATGAAACTGTACTAAAGACCATCAGTTTCTGCTAACATGTCGCCAGCTGGATGCGTTTATGCCCCATGCCAGTGCACTGTTTTGTGGAACAACCAGGACAGATGCCCAGTGAGCAGCAAGCTGGGCCAGGAGGCACCGACACACCTGCATGCCCTGACGGTATTTTGCTGAATAGATCCTTCAAAGCAACAGATTAGTATATTGCTGTAGTATTGTGATGTATTTACTGCTGCAAAGCTCCAGATGCTCTGTAAGCCACAATAATACAGTTAAGTGGAAAGTGAGTCATTTAAAACCATAATGACTACCATAGCGTGACTCCACTGACAACAAACCACGATGATAACACTGCAAGGTGGATGATAGATATTCATCACCACTGTAAGTCCCATCAAGCTCTGCCTTGGGGCCAGACACCTGCAGCCTCCCTGCCCTAGTGCTGCTGAGGGAGCTTAGCATGGGGGGGGCACAGCCAGCAGGGTGCTAAGTGCTCCTGCCCTCCCCAGGGTGCATGGGTGCAAGCCACCATCTCCTCAAAATCATGCTCCACGCCACCACTGCTGACCCACCTCACTGCTTGGCTTTGTGAAAACCGCTTTTGTGTCTCCCAGGTGAGCAGAGCTGGGCACCTGGATTTCAGCTGTGAGGAGGCAGGACCACCTGTTCAGGGCAGAGTACAGTTCTTCACAGTTATGCCCACAGGCACGGGGGCTCACCCCACAGGGGCCCTGGAAGCAGGGAATGTGCAGGGCTCCCACCCTTTCCAAAGTTGACTGGGTCCTGGTCACGCACCAGCTAGGCCGTGCTCATGGGGACAGACCAGCTTCCAGGTGCTTGCTGGGGCTTGTTGGGGGGCCAGGCAGCTGTGGGGTATGGCCTTGTGGGGAGGGAGATGAAAGCTCCACCAGACCCACGTTGGCTCTCAGCCTGGCCAAAAAGCAGCTAGGGCCATGTGGGGCCATGTGTTGGTGCCTGCTTCTCACCCTGCTCAAGGAAATGCCCCTCAATGCAGGCAGCCACTGGTGAGTCAGGAGAGCTTTTACAGCAACAGGGAAATGTTAGCTCTCCTCTGATGTGGCAAAGGGAACTAGGGTAGCAAAGGAATAAATCGGGGCCAAGTTTTCTGCTGGTATGAAGCAGACAGATCTGATTATTTAAAAAAAACTATTTTAATTTATGTCCTTAGAAAATTCACCATTAATTTTTTCCCCCATCTCCAAATGAAACAATGGTCTTGCCTAGTAATGGAAAAAACAGACTTACATCCTTACTAAAGGCTAAGGCTTCGAGGAGCTGACATACACTAATTCATATTGTACCTAATATTTGCAATAGAGAAGCATCTTTTATTCCCTTAACATAAGCAATGTGCCTTGTTGCTAGACTGTAGCACCATGCAATTTAAGCTTGACTCTCCAAAATATGATTGCCTTTATCTAGCTGAATGCTCTGGGTATGGACCACTTCTAGTCCCTCTCATTAAATGCAATAAAGCAAGGTCACCCATTAGTCAACCTGATCACTGCTAGCCACAGCAACATTGAGATTTCTGTCATTTATGCAGGGGAACAGGAGAGCTCTTCGCAGATCGCACACTCATAAAAATAATTTACAGCTACATTCACCTTGCACAAAACAGCATAGCCATCCTGCCAGCCTACATATATTTCAGTCTCTCTTTAACTACCCTCTTGTGGTGTCTCTGAAGAACGACAGCTTTTTGTAACAGACTAAAATAAATCCAGCTCTATTTGGCTGTTCTAGTATTAACTGAGACAAAACTTTCCTTTTGGAAGGCAAGTAGCTGGTGATTGGTTGAAGTTTGCTTTTTTTTTTTTCTTTTTATCAAATGAGCTCCAAATGCGCCATGTTTGCTCCCAATACACTAAGGGACTTAAAAAATACCAACCACTGAAAATCCCAGGAACTTTATATTTGCATTTTTAGTTATCTTTAAAAGAAAGAAAGAAAGAAAAAAAAAAAAAAAAAACAAAAACAATACCAACCACTTAAAATCCATTTATGTTTATATTTTCTTTTTTAGTTATCTTTAAAAGAACCAAATAAACAAAAAAAAAAAAAAAAACCAAAACCAAACCAAACACATTAGTTTTGAAGCTTTTGATGCTAATGCAATCTCTACTGCATCAAAAGTATCCCACAAACCACCCACCGCTGATTCAACAGAAACTAGTTAAGGGCTTTGAAGATGGAAAGCAGAGGATGCATTTCATCCAACTTACATTCCAATATAAAATACAGCAGTATTTTATATTTGATAGGTTGATTTTGATAGTCTCTGTTCAATCGATTCATTAAGATCTTGCTTAATTATTTTGTCTTGAAACAAAGATGATTGTACTGGGGATGGATTGTGAGGTTCCTAGGGCTAAATGCAAGTTTTTCAGTAGAGAAACATAATAATTCCACCCAAGAAAAATGCTACGTTCCTGAGTTTCAATACTGAGCAATAATGCCAATTAAACAAGCCATACTAGATGGCAAAATACAGTATATCTACCCTCAATAACCAGAAGCCTTATCAACTTGGGTCAATACTTGAGGTACTTGAATTATTAATACATAAGTAAACCCATTCATTCAAGGAGCTAATTTTAGCAAATCTAGGACCCCAGCAAGTTACTAACATGGGTTAAAAGTGCTTTATGAAGTCAAAAGAGAAACCCAGAAATTCCTCATCTGTTACCACCACTGACTGCAGTTTACCTGATTCAGTGTGGGTATTTTTTGTTCTTGTGGTGACTAAGGCAGCAGCTTCCCCTGGGTGACCTCTGGGATGACTCAGGCACTAGCTGGCTGGTATCACACTGGTGACTCTTGAGTTTGTGTTCCTAGCTGCACTTTTCCATTTATAAATTTGGGATAATGGTGTAGCAAATTCTGTATTACCAGACCAGCAGAGGAAACATCAAATGCAATGGTTGCAATCTACAGGAAAGGCCTCAGCAGAAAGCAGCATAAAGGCCGCATGAGATTGTAAGGTGCTATCGCGATTTCATACTCTGTTCCTTGCTTTATAGAGCTTCATCCCTGTGATATTGCACCTGGCATTGTGCATGCATTTTGATATATATAAATACACGTGTTTCTATATGCAGACCAACAGTCCACAGGTGAAGAGGGGGAGATATCTTTATGACCAGGAAATGTCTTTGTGCTAAAATTATTTCAGTTGCAAGATACCTGTGGAAAAAAGAAAGGTGTGTTTCTCCCAACCACACAGCTGGCAGAAAGGGACCATGCTGGAAACCACCTGTCAACTCCACGACAAGTGCCTGGAGATGGTGTTGTTGGAAGAAAACTTCCACCTTGCCCATGGCCACAAACAGTCCAAGCCCCTCCAGATGGAGACAGGGCACAGGGAGAACAGAGTCTGACCTCACTGAAGCTTTGTTTCTTCTCAGCCAGCAAAAACTTGGAGTCTTTTATAGTGGTTACCATGGCTAATTCACTGAGGCCTTCAGTTTTCACCCTGGTCTCTAGTACTACTGAAAGCCTTTTTGTATTCTAGCAGCACTGAGATGCTCACTTGCCCCAGTCAGGGCACCAAGCACAGTGCAATCGTGTAGCTAGAGACAGACTATCTCAAAGAGCTTCACACAAAGAATGGCTAGCTAGGATTGATACCTTACAGCACAAAGGAAGGAAGGAAGATGTGACGAGACTGTAAATAAACAAAGGAGGATATAGTCTCACCACTCATTTACATGTACTTCTCTGAACCAGCTGCTAGAGGCTTGTCTCCATTTGGAGTTAAGGAAGAGTCACCTTCAAAAGGCAATTCAGACCATTTAAGCTGGGATTCTGCTCCAAACTGCCTTCTGAAGCTATGGATGAGTATGCCTCCAAAGATGGCACTTGGAGTCCAAAGCAGCAAGTTGGTTTATCCAGGTGAGACATAACCGAGTCACTGTAAGAGTAACAAACCCCTGTATAATGTGAGTTACTGTTTGAACTACAGCTCACACTTCTTTCTTGCCAGAAACAAAAGCAGTAAGCCAAGCAGCTCCTTTGTAAATAGAATATAACCAATAGCCTGTTACCTTGTTCCAGTGCCCCAGATGGCTTTCAGCAGAGGTCACCTGCACGTGTGAAGCAGTAATTAGAGATCAAATTCTCAAGAATCATGCTAAATATTTACTTAACAAGGCACAGCCACAGCAAATGAAAATATTTCCAGTAAAATCCTCCCCAACCTCCATTTGCCTATCTTCCAGCCCAATACGGACTACAAATTTTCATAAGCTCAGGCAAAGGTAAAAAGGAACAAAAATACAGTGTCTATGTCTCTTTGAAAATTTTGTCTGCAGCATTTGTTGCTGCCTATAATAGATTTAGCTATCATAACCCATGAAAGAGAACATGACAGGCAAAAAGTATTGGTCAGGTATGAAAAGCAGATTAGAGCTAGATATTTAGTAAAGAAAAACAAAGATGACAATACAGAAAGTTATAAAGAAAAGGCACAAAGCACAGCATAAAATAAACACTGTATCGGGAACAAATGTTGACTGCTTTCAAAGAATCACTTCCTATACACTGCTTTAGCTGGCATCTCAACTGGCGATAGGAAGCTGCAGAGTTGGAAACTAGTTGGAGTGTGAGAAGGTGGGAGTACCAAAGCATAACGCAAAGGTTCTGGGTGTTTTAAGTGTAGCAGCTCAGGGTTTTCTATGATTCAGATCTCTCACCCCCCGCCACCGCCCCCCCCCCCTCCAAATAACACCCTTATGACTAATTTCATTCCTACAGGTGGTGTTTGGCTTGGTCTTTAAACAAACTAAATTTCTTAAATACTAGTGATTCAAAACCAGAAGACAAGCATCTTTAATGGAAAACCCTGCTAAAAAGATTGTCTACACCTGCAAGCTAATGTCCTCACATGAAACTTTTGAAAAGCAATGAATCCATCTGAAAAAGTTTAAAAGAATTAAAAACATTGTTTCATGTCTTACTGTACCTTTGAGGCATATTCCTTTGAGCATCAACACCCTTATAAGGCCACACACCAAGATCTTTAGTGGCGTATAGCCACTTGAATTCAGAGGGAGTGAAATGCCTCAATGCTTCCTGGGACTCTGGGAGTGAGGGTTCACTGACTTGATTGGGAATTAAGGACCATCAGCAGGAGCATGCTCAGCACCTGGGAGGACAAGGATCACAGTCTGTACAATCAGAGAGCTTATTTCTTCCCCCTGAAGACACTGATGAAGCTGTTAGGACTCCTATTACCATGCCCTGAGATGAGCATGGAAGATGATGCTCTCATTATTCCCTCTCTCATGGGGCCCCTCACACTGTAGCTGTGCTAGCTTGCTCCAGTAGTTTTCATCCTTCTGTGGCCATCTATAACTGGTTTCCTTCAGAAACTTGAAAGTTTGTTTTGTTTGTTTTTTTTTTTTTCTTTTTCCTGAATGACATGCATCCAGAAGACCAAGGTATGGGTTCCTTGCAGAAAAAGAGAAAAAAGCTCTTTTCGCACATTATGCTACTATTGTACATTCTACACAGTTTGCACAAAACTGGATTGAAAAAGACCTATTCTTTTCTCTTAGTAACAGTGTTGAAATTCAGGGAAATTTCATTTTCATCAGATTTACATGGGAGAAAGAGTAGAATACAGACAGGGGCTACAGGGCTGAAGAGAGAAACAAAACTAAATTTGAATATATGGCTGCATACATTTAATTGCAATTACTGAGAAGAAAGATTTCCTAAGTCTTGCTCAAGAAAGCAAATTTCAATGTTACAAGCTTCTAAACCTCCCACCCCCCAAAAAACCCAGAAAACAAACCCATCAAAAACCAAACCAAAACACAAACCTGCGCTAAAAAAGCCCTCCTGGAAATCATATTATCATGAGGAGCTAATTTTCTTTTTTCCTAAATAAGACACCACAAAAGCTGTACTAAGGAGTACTGACCAATTTGCAAGAAATTTGGCATATTTATGTACAAACTGCTTATAGTAACCAACAGCTGTATCATTAGCTGATGAAAACTGGAAAAATGCCATTGGATTGTGTGGAACTGCACGAATTCACAAAAGGGCTTGCATACAGCCACATAAGTATGGAACTCTTGAAAGATGAATTGATTAGTTAAATAAAAGCTAAATAAGTAAGGTGTCACTGTATTTTAAAGAATCTGGACAAGCCAAGGATCTAGTCTCCTTTTAGTTCCTTTTTTCCTGACTACTATAATAATTCTAATAAGAGGGCTTATAAAAGCTTGCTATTTTCCTTACATTTTTAATACCTATTTCTTCTGAACAAAAAGCCACTTTGGGGAAAAAGTATTTCTTCCCCATAGCAATGTTGGGGTACTCCACACAAAGAAGCACCTAGCAGTTTAGTTCACATTTTTTAATAACATGGCACAATTTACATTACACAAGTCTTCGCTGATGAGGAAACATGCTGAAGATTGAGAGCCGCTTCACTTTTCTTTTCACATAGGATCTAGAAAGGACTTTATTACATACAGGATAAACAGCAAAAAGGTTTGTATATAACAATCTCTTTACAATACTGAAAGCTACCACTACGGTTCCAGTGTACATATTCTTCAGGGTTGGGTTTTTTTTGTATTTTTCCTTTTGTTCTTTAAAAAGAAAAAAAAAACCACTGCACAACATCTGGAGTTCACAAAATCTGAAGCTCACAACTAAACCTTCAGTTGACTACTAAAATAGATCTCTGATCATTAGAAACAACTGTCTGTAGTTAACTTTTTTCTTTTTTTTTTTTTTTTTTTTGCCAAAACAGGATAACAACTTCAGATAGCACTTTAATACACTAGAAGACCAATGGAACTAATTTTATTTCATACATATATTTTACAGTCCAGTAGACAAGATATTGAATTCTCTCTGATAAAGTCATATTCTCTCCAAATATTTAGACAAGAAACTTAACGCTTTATAAAAAAGTGTGTTATGAAAAGACAGATTTCAGAAGATTGATGCATATTTTTAAAAAGGATCTTGTTCTTCATGTTATTTCATGTCTTCTATGATTAGGGAACAACAAGGCTGACCTGTTAACTATTCACAGACTTTATTACCAACTGAAATACAATAAATTGCATTATGATATCTGCATTGGAGTTCATTAATTAATTAAACTACTGATCCACAGTGAAAACATATCCATCATTTAGAAAAGTATTAGCTTTCTTGTAGGATTTGTTTCAATGTAGCTAAAAATCACTTAACAAAAAAAAAAAAAAAAGTGTGTGTACAGAGAAAAATGACACACTGGCAATAAAAACAGACATGAATGGCTATAAGCAGATGTTCTTCCAAAAAGAAATTTCACATGTTAAGTGATGAAAGTTCTGGAAAATATCCAGCATTTGATTATTACTCTGTTTAACCCAGATTAATGTGACTGAGAACCAATCTGTCATGACTACAGTATCAGTGATTACAGATCGCTAACCCTGACAGGTTCTAAGGAATACATGAGCTACAGTAACATCAGCATCTTAATGCAGAGGTTCAGACAGAAAACTACGCTTCTAATGGGCTGTTTCTTCATCAAAACAAGCAAGAGGTTACTACTATAGATGAGCTTG
Source organism: Microhierax caerulescens (assembly GCA_035590215.1). Lineage (NCBI taxonomy): Eukaryota > Metazoa > Chordata > Aves > Falconiformes > Falconidae > Microhierax > Microhierax caerulescens. The sequence continues at coordinate 101,199,517 of JAVJGJ010000001.1, forward strand.
TTCAGGGAAAATATGACTTTAATTATGTTGTGTGTTGAAAAGGCTCCTTTGAGTTATAAAGGCTTTTGTGAAAAGCCTTAAAATTCATTGCATAGTTGAAGGGGTTTAGCTGTCTATAACAATATATGTAACACAGCATAAGCAGACTGTGTTGATCAATATTAAGTTTGCAAATAGCACAGTTTAAGAAGTATTAATGTATTATGTTACTTAATTTTATCTATTTACATTTGTACAAAGTAAAGCTTTCATCTTACCCTTTTTGCATATATGAACCATTAACCCATGAAGCAATCTTTTTACATAAATATCTACAATTGTCTTCACTTCTAGTGTGAAAGAGCTTTGTATGGTTGACATTGGTGGTGGTTTGTTTCTAGTCAAATCATTCAGATTAATATCTTGTTCTTCAGTTCAAATTTTGACATTTTTAAACTAGAAATAGAGTAGGAGACACGAGGAACATATGGACTTGGCTAAAAGATCTGGAAAATTTCAACATATAATATACAAAAAAACCATTTCAAAATCTTTGCACTCAGGTCTATACATATTGTACAGTGGGTCACAATCCCAGTCTGTATCAATGACTAGTAAGAAGGTCTTTATATTATGTTCATTTACAAAGTTCTGTCCCTCTTTCTCTGGTTTGTATTTAGTCTCACTCCGCTTATCGAGCTTCAATGTCCTTGAGGGTGTGAGAAGGAGGCCTCTCTCTCATCTCTGTCGACAGAGGAGTAGTCCTTCTGGGAGACCCAGGCCGAGGTCCCAGAGTAGAAATAAGAGGTGGAGGGGCACTGAGAGCTGCTGTAGGGGGAGTTTTATTGAGGATGCCATTTTGGTGTCCTGTCGGGGGGCTGACTCTGGGGTAGTGCATGCTAGGAAGTCCCGGTGTGATTAGGCTTGGGTGAGGCAGGTGCCCATCCAAGGCGGCAGGGTGAACTGAGTGCAGGCGTGCATGTTCATAGTCCTCTCTGAGCATGTGCAACCGCTCCCTATCATCCAGGTGGTTGCCCCTCTCATGCTCACGTCGAGGGTCAACAGAGAGAGGGTGGTGGTGATGGTGGTGGTGATTGTAGTCGTGAGGTTCCCGATCCCTAAATGACCTGTCTGCTTCATATAATCTTGGCGTAGAAAGACGATGAAGGGGGTCATTTCTTAGCAGAAAGTCTCTGCCCAGGGGGTCTCTCCGATGAATGTCTAGCTCTCTGTATGGATCTCGTAAGGGATCTCTCATTGGATCCCAGTGGAAAGAAGGATAGGGGAAACGTTCTCCACCAGGAATTGGGCTAATTCCCATGAAAGGGGTCATCATGCGAGTCCTATCCAGGCCACTGATGCTGTTCATGTGATGTATACCAGTTACACCTACAGTCATGGGCATAGACACTAAAGGACTTGGATGGACATTAGATGTAGATATAGGTGGTGGCTGATCAGATGACCTATGAGTCTGAGGTCCCTCAGGTTGAACATCATGGTCTTCCTTTCGCTCCTCCTTCACTTTGACTTCATTGCTTTTCTTCGGGTTATCATACGCCGGCTCATTCTTCCTCTCGGCCTCACGGTTTGAAGTACTATTAGGCCTGGTACTCTCCACAACAGGGGGCCTAGCATAGGGTGAAGGAACCCTGGGCATTTGCTTTGACTCTTCCACCACTCGGCTTTCATGGCTCAGGCCTTCTTTCTCCGAAATATAGTTGTCCTTCACCTTGTGCTCTTCAACATTGATTTCCTTCCGAGATTCGGAGTGATCCCTCTCTCTTTCTTTGGGTTTCTCTTTTTCTCGAACCTCGGGATTCAGATGGCTCCTGATCTGCTCATTTGAGCTGCGATTATGTCCGAGGGAGTTTACTGGATGGATAGGTGCTGGCGAAGGATGGCTGGAGTGTCTTTTCTCAATGCTCTCCCTAGAAGAAAGTGTAAAAATGAAGGCATGAGAAACTCTGCAAATAAAGCATCTAGGGTGTCTGACTTTATACTCATTGCTTTGCAGAAAGCTAGTAACACGCACCATTAAATGCACAGTTCCTTCTGCACACCCAAAACACCGGAAGAAGATCCCATCTCTAAACTAGGCCTATTCTATTACCTCGAACCAGAAGAAGATCCCTAAAAAGCTGCTTTGTGAATGATCTGATTGAGATTTCAAACACTGAAGTCCATAGAAGGTTCCTAAGGGAATCTAGCTCTAGATCTAATATTTCTAAGACAATGGCCTTAATTGTTTGTAAAAAAGACAGAGAAAAATAAAACCATACTCATTTCATAAAAAAAAAAAAAAAAAAAGAAAAGAGGCAAAAACCTTTGTGGTTAATAGTATTTTACCTGATGCTTCTATTAAGAATACATTTGGGAAAACAGATAACATTTTTTTTTGACTTTTTAGAACATTTCTGGACCTATGTACGTTACTAATTTCTTATCTCTATTCTCTTCAGTCTTCTAGCTTTTCAATTTACTTCTGAAACTCAATTTACTTCTTAAAACAAAAACCTCTCAAGACACCAGTCCTGATGGTGACAGTCTATCCCTCTGAACAGGCAGGCACTTCTCTAAGTGTGCAACAACCCTCTGTGTAAGTGTTTTAGTAGAGGTGGCCATCATGCATAGATTACGCGTTGACTTCCGCAGGAGAGATCTATCCCGTGTGCATTCAGGCTAGCTCTAAAACCGGCATCTCTTTAGAGTTAGTTGCTCTTCAGAATACCACCATTTCCCATTTCTAGGGTAGAATAACCAGAGCAGGGGGACAGGGCCAATGCATCTCTCTGTCAATGCTACAAAGTCTCAAAATACTGTTAATTCATTCTATCTTTCAAACCTGTTTGTGTTGCATAAAAGATTAGAGAATTATTGTCTGGCAGTGGACAACAACCTAAGAATGTGAATGGATTCAGAATCCATTCACAATACCAGTTATTTTCTGGAAGCAGTGTCAACCAGGAGTTGCTATGGGCCACACTAAGTTGAAAAGCTTTTCTATTTAAAATGAAACAAATCTTTAAGGTAAATCTAATTCCTCAGTTCCAATGATTTTAACCTCTCACTGATTTCAATTGATGACTAAGTTGGAGCTTCTCCACAAAGATAGCTCCAGATATTCCATATTCAACACATGCTGTTTGTTGAGCATGGAAATTCTGTTCCACGTGGGATGATGGACAATGTACTGTTAAAGCCCTAAGTGAGGGATAAGCAGGGAGGTCCTCTGAAGTCCCACCCAATTTACATGGTTTCTCTTCGGGTGTGGCAGTCCCTGCTTAGAAATGTGGAACCTGAACACACTCGGATGAGGACACCAGGTTGAAACTCACTCTGGAGAAGATAATTGGTACTAGCTGGCTGAAGGGCAACCTGGAGAGTGACTCTGATGTGGACACTTGCTCCTTCACCCATACAGTTTCTGCTATCTACTTTTGGATGATGAAACTACAACTGCACAAAAAATATCTTTGAAAAGAAAAATCTCGTTATTATAATCTCACCAGGTGCATCTTTTGCTGTGTTTAGATGCAACTGTTGAAACTGCCATTTTATGGGCCATGTCTGAAAGACCTCCTACAGTCCAGTATGTGAGCGTTAGAAAACATTTGTAAGATGGAACATTTGATACCAGAAGTGCCTGGTCTGCACTGACTACCAATTAACTACTTGGTATCAGGTTCTGCTTTGATTGACTGTGCCCTACACAGTCTGGAAATTGTGTCCTGATGCTAATTTCCCTCTTCTTGCTTTCCACCAAAAGTTGAGGGATTTGATTTAACAGCTTCCAGATTTGGACATAGTGAGACCAAGTCAAGGCACTCCACTGAAGGCTGCTCAACATGAAGACTCAATTCTTTTACTTTGCTGGGAAAACAGTGGCTTGCGCACTCAGCAATATGTAGTCATTTAGTTATTTTGCTCATGGGACTAGTTCAGAGGGCACCCTTAATTGTTTTATTTCACTAGCAGAGCTCATTGAGTCCTTTTGCTGATACTTAATAAATTTTCTATGCAATTGATAATTTTTAAATTATGCATAAAATTTGAAGAATATAACACTCATTTTCTGTAACTAAAGAAAAATATGTGTGCAACCAAAATAACATATTCTTTTCCCAATTTTATCCCATTCAATTTCAGTGATGGTATTATCTCAAGAGGCTATTGATTATATAGCTCAGTTAAGTGAACTACATGTAGTTCAGTAGTCAAGAGAGGGAATCATTTTTTATCCTCAGATTTGCCAAGGGCTCCATAGGTTAATAATAGGGGAACAGCTCTTAGCCTCTGTCTCCATGAAGAAGAAACTTAGGATCATGTTCTCAAATTAACTTATTACCAAGTAAGATGTTTTGAGGCTGTATGCTACACTGAAAGGTACTGAGTATCTGATGCCAAGTACTTTGCCTCATTTATGTTAACAGAAAAATGATTCTTGAGTGTTTGGTTTTTTTAATGCTCTAGGATTACATATACTTTATACTTAAATGTCATTATTAGAATGGAATTGCTCAGTGACATCTTTTAAACAGCATACCACTGAGAAGGAACAAATCCTATTTTTCACAGTAGCTATTTTTACTGATTTTTTCCTAATGCTGGGCTGGAATAAGGGAGTCCTTAAAAGAAACACCTCCACAACTGCAAACAATGTTCCAGGAGAAAGTGGAGACTGTACCCAAGCCATTGCAGTGTAACTCCCCAGCCAGTCTGCACCCAGGAAAGATTCACAGACTGCAGTTTTGTATTACCTAAGCTACCTTGAGGGATTTACCTTCCGTCTGTCTAGCTGGGAGAGGGGGCTGCCTCACACTGGTCATACAGCTTATCCAAGAACAGCCAGTGATTCATTGCACCCCCACTCTAACACTGATCTTAGATGGGGAACAGCCAAGCTAAGAGGTACCTCTGAGGTAGCTTTCTGCTGGTAACAGAGGAAATCCAGATGAATGCTTTTCACTAGACAGCCCATTTGGAGGCTGATAAAGTTAGACCCTTGTCGACAGGATCATTTTGAGATGAAATCATACCTCCAGGTATGATCATACCTCCTCCTGTTTGGGCAAATTAACTTAAAATAGGTAACAAAGACTGGGACCTCAACTAGGAACCAGGGCTACATCCTCACCCTGCTGGGTGCCACTGAAGATAAATGCATGTGTATGAGAGGCTCAGAAACTACCCCAGACATTATCTACATAGGGAGCATGTCTCCAGGAAGGGATTCTCAGCATCTTCTCATGCAGGCAACAGTGTGAGTATGCTGCAAAGTAGAACTCTTCAAAACCACACAGATGGGTGCACAGCAACACTAGATCAGCAAAAACATTATTGTACTAAACTGTTAGCCATAATTGTGCAGAAGTATGAAGTATGAATGACGCTTACTTTTAAGCTCTCAAATTATTGAAAATAAATATGTTTTGAGCTATGATATGGAGTTCAGGCAATGCCAAAGCAGCTTGCAAGGAATGTATTTCAGAAAGGGATTTTCTTCAGCAGGAACACTTCATAAGAAAACAATAAAACAGCAACTGAAATAATCACATAATTCTAAAGACTACCCATATCATTAGGAACTAAAATGCTTTGCCATTCAAGCCAGTAAAGCTACTCACATGCTTAAGCATTTTGCAGGACAGAATCCCCAATTTGTAACAGCAATTTCTTTTGAAGCATTAACACCAGACATGAAAATAATGAAGCTATGCTACCAAACAGAAAATATTCCAAATGGAAAATGTAGGTGAAAAGATCTGTAGTTCGACTTGCTCTTCACATTTTACAATAACATAGAAAAGCTCTTAAATGTATTTTTAGAATATCTAATGTGTTAGCATAACTTCTTTTAGAAAAGGCTACTAATGCGTATATTTGGGTTAGTGACAGAGAAGTCAGAAAAGCACATCTCCTAAATAATCTTTTATGTTAAAAAATTAGAAACAAATAGCCATTATGTAGTAAAGTAATGTGCAAACTCAACAGGAAAGCCATTAAGCCACAACTGAAAAAGCTGAAATCAGCCTCTCCACATTTTTCAAGGAAGGCATGACACTTGCTGAATGGCAAATTCTTATAATTTGGTACTTAAATGTTAAGAGGAATTGTTACTGAGTTAACTGTATAATGGGAACAGTCCTGACAAAAAAAATATGACCAGGTTTTACTTTCCATTAACCCTTCCCAGCCTGGACATGTTAGAATGCAAGTCCACATAAAACACTGAATAAAAAATGTGCCTGAAGGTGTGGAACAGCAGTGCATGTGTGTGTGGCATTTTTGGAGGGGAATTAATGTTCATTTAATGAACTGCATGCACTGACACTTACTGTGGTATTGGAACATGACATACTTGCTGCATTTTACAGTGTTATAATTTTACAACTTTATCTATCAGTGGTCCCTCTGGTCAGTCCGTTTTTGAAGAGGAAGGCAGTGTTATTTGTTTTGCAGACAAGGTCCAATTTACAAAGTTACTTAAGTATTTGAAGGTGCAGATACACATCTGATGGACTTTATAATCTTTTTTTTCATCTTGTCAGGCACCTATCTACACATTAAGTCTTCAAAAGACCTATGACAATGTGACCCACAAGATAAAAGAGTATGTGGGTCTGATTCTATTCTCAGTTGACACTGCCTGAAGTCTGCTTCAGCAAAGCTCCTTCTGATAAAGTGCAGTGCAAGTGAGAAGAGAAACAGATGCGGTAGGGAACACCTGAGTTAGAAACCTTCGTCTTCCGTAGTGCGTCACGCCGTAGGCAGCAGTGGTGTCAGCTCTCCAGGTGTCCCTCTACTGAAGCTCTGGTTTAACAATGTGCCAGGCTGGGAAGGGTTAAAAGTGGAACAGAGCCCCAAGCTTTGAACTAGACAATTCTTGGAAGTGTTCTTTCGTACCTTTCTTTGTCATCTTTACTAACAGATGAGTCTCGTTTATCTACATCTCTATCTCTGTCATGAGCTGCAGCAGATGAACTGCGCTCCAGCTCTCCTGGCTTCAGCCAGGGCGGAGGGGTCGGGAACGAAGGAGGAGTTCGGTGCAGTCGGTTCCAGGGCTCGTGAGGGTTGCTAAAGCTCTGCATACTGGGGCCATCCTTGTGGCCGAACATTGAGTTGGGTGCTGAAATGGTGAAGTGGAAAACAAAAAGGTTTAAGAAAAAGGTATGCTCTAGTGAAGGTACTTACCAAAAAAACTTTTACAGCACTCAGAGTTAAAATGAATACATATTATTGGGAGCTGGAAAAGGAAAGGAAATTAACAGAGATTCATTAGAGGGTCTCATTCCTAAAAATGGGCAGGCATCTGACAGCTGCGTTAATTGGAAAGGGAAATGCTGTGGATAAAATTGACTAAGGATGAAGTAGTAAGATAAAAGTGACAATGATCCTTATTCCAAATATTTTGGAGGCATCAGGAAATGACTGTTACATGGACTATAAATAATGGAATTTGTTGCATTTGATCTTGAACCAAAATAAAATACTAAAGTGACCAAAACCGTGCCAGATTTGAAGTATGGAGAAAGAGAGTGATTTTTAAAAGGATGATCTTTTGTTAGCGGCCAAATCTAGAGAAATGTGTATGATCCTGGACAAATAAATGCAGGTTAGTGATCTCTTCCAGGCATATGTCCTGGGTAACAGGTGAGAAAGGTAAAAAAATAAATAAATAAAAAAATGTTCCCATCCACAGCTAGGGATGTTGCACACAACTATTTCTGAACATGCAAAAGAAAAAAAAAAAGAAAAAAAAAAAGAAACTTCTCAAACTCCTTAGACTCATAGGTTCTGTATTCTTTTTTCTTTTTTTTTTTTATATTTTTTTAAACTGTATGATGTAATGGTGACATTTAGCACTATGTTGAACCCAAACTATTGAGTAACTAACAGAAAATAATTTACTGATGATTAAGAAATGTTATTTAGAAGAAAAAGGTTGCTTTTCAAATTCCCATTTTTTAGTAGTATGTGGTCTAAGCAACTGGTAAAAAAGACAGCAAATAGTCACCATCAATCAATATCCTGAATTACACAGCAAACGAGAATTCATAAACAAAGAGGTTACTCACTAACTGTCGGGTTCCCAAGTCCCCCGAAGGCATTACTGCCCACTGCAGTGAGACCACTGAAGGAAGCCGGTCGATTGAAAGGCTCTGCAAACCAACAGAAACAGCTGAAGCTCACTGGCATGTTGGTAACGATGATAAAGCATTAGCATATTATCCAACTGCATGATGTCTGCATGAAAGCTCAGTCTGTGCCCATCAGTAGTTAAGCATCATCATCCCACAACACAGTAGTGATTGTGAGGGGGTGGAACATAAAAAAAAATATACTTTATTTCAATCACAATATGCACGAGATAGTCTTACTATAAGAACTTCCTCTTCAGAGAAAAACAAGATGTTAAAATATACATGGTATTGAGGGCTGCACTTCAGCATAAGTAGCCACTTCATTTAAAACCTGCAAACATCTCCACTTTGATTTTCTTTTATTCCCTTCCAATTCAATTCCATGGTCTTTCTCAGAAAATGTCCCTGGCTAGAAAGACTATTATTAATTCTGGCAACTGCACTTCAAACACCTTCAGGCCATGTCTCCTAAACCATAGCCAGGATATAAATAAAATGTCCTATTATACCGATATGTCATGCTGACTTGAACATTTTGTAATTCACTTGATATTTATTGCCAATCCTATATGAAAAACCAGAATGGTTTTACTTACACAAAAAAGTATTGGAATACTTTTTTTTTTAGTAGCTAATGCGTACAGGGTATAGGGAAGTCCTATGAAGCAAATTCTCTTCTCACTTTATTTTGGAGAAGTCTAACAATTTTTGATGAAACTACTTTTGATAAATGCCAGCACAGAGAGAAGGAAAACCAAATCTAGAACTTTCTATAGGCAGCTAAGTACAGAATGAAAAATCTACACTGTAAGTCTGCTGTATCAATCTGGTGACCCTCTCAAATCCTTCCCTACGCAAAATAAAATGCCAGTTTAGAGTCTTGATCTCTGATGTTCCTGTAGAGGAAGCAGACCACTTTATTACAACATGAGTAAACTCAGAAGGGAAGTAACATCTGATTAACTTAGGTGGTTCTGGTTTTTAATGTGTATTCACTGATTTTTACTAACAGACATACCAGAGACCAGATCACAAGATTTTAAAGATATATTTCCCACTCACTTAAATGGAAAAGCAGACATCTAAGTAGGACTTAGGAAAAGAAACACCTCTAATGAACCAAAGCCCTAACCTTAAGGCATTCTTTTTGACTGGCCATAAACATGGCTACAGTGAAACCTAACCAGCCCTGTCACTCCACTCCTCTAATGTCCAGTGTTTTCAGACGTATTTTAAAACATGCTGTCAGTGATACTATTAAGTGTATGCAGAACTGCTAGTTGGGTAATGGCTAAAATATGCAATTTGTAAAGGTTTAAGTGGGCAGGATACTAAAACAGTCTTCACGTGGGAAACCTTTAATAGTCTCAATGGTCGACGTGAGTTTCTTCTGAGTTGTATTTACATCTAGTTGCACAAAGAACGTACCTAAGTGAGCAGCTGGGTTGAGAAAGTTGCTGTGGTGAGGTGGTGGGCCGAAAGGCGTGCCGGCTGGATGACCCCCACCTGCTAAGGCAAAACAAAAGGGGTGATTTCCTAGCAAAAACTCAGAAAGGGATTCACTGTGCTCTGGGCTTGACTATCATCTCTTAAATGGCAGCTCACATGAGCAAAGATTACTGTACATTGGGCGGGGGCTCTCAGGTCGGGATCCTATGCAAACAGCAGCTGATTTTCTAAACAGGACTGGGGGAATGTTTCAGTAAGGAAAAAAAATGGACATGTGAAATACAGCTTATTTCCAACCTGTCATCTCCGTGATGCATCAGACATCGCAGTGTGAAGAAATGTTCCTCCATTTACTACCTGTACAGCATTTCAGCGGGTTGGGCTTTTTCAAAAGCATACAGAATAATTTCAAAATATTGAATAGCACCTGTCACATCTTGCAGAGTCCATAACCCAAAGCATATGGGAAATTTCCTTTTAACATGGAAAGAATTAGCATTTTGATGAGCGTGCCACAATAAGGAGATTTCATTTCTCAGCACTCACTGGCTGTCGAGAAGAGAGTCGAGGGCCGGGCCAGGTCATGGGGGTGGTGGATGGCTCCAAAAAGGCTGGGGCCTGGTGGCCTGCTCAGAAATTCAGGTTTCAGGCCAAAGTCCAGCTTGTGCGGATCAGACTGCATCTGTTTCTGAAATGTAAAAACAGGATGTGGAAGAGACTGTCCTAAAAGATAGCAGTAAAAGACATTTGCAGAATGCTGGGGGTATAGCAATTTATTCAGAGTAACTGACGTTTTAGCAAGAATATTCGTTTTTGGGACCCTGACTGTAGCTGCTTTCCTGGAAGGAGGATCTGAGGCAGAGAGAGAAAATCTGAGGCTCCCAATGCTCATTTCCTGCAGATTTCAACAGTGTTTTCACATACGCTCACATCCATCCCTCTGGAGCAAAGCATTTCGGCACAGACCTGACATAAAGAACAAACATAAAAATCTTTGAAGAGGCCTCAGACCCTTCCTTAGCTGCGAGAATAGGTCTGTCTTAAAATAATAAAAATAAAGCAGAAGAGAAGTGTTACTTTGGACCTGATCCCAGGTGGGCAAGCACGTTAAAAGCTGGGTGAAAGCATCAACTGTAGCAGGCACAGCTGCCAGCTGACCCTCTTCCCGTTGCAGGAATCCCTTGCCAGTTACAGCAGAGACAAGTCAATGGACACCAGAACCATTATCTTAAATATGAAGCTGCAATCAAGAAACACTTGATGCAGTATATCTTTCAGTGCCTCTCAGACTGCAACTGAGCAAGCTAGGGGCTAAAATGAATCAAATTACAGATGAAGCGTATTTGAGTCTAAAGAACTGAAGTCTCATTTTGACTGCTTGCACTCCAAATTCAAAGCACAGTATGTTGCTGGTTTTATTTTAGATGGTATTAGAATCAGCAGGCTTTCTTTTTTAAGGTGAATTTGCTGGGGTTGCTGTATTGTAAATGGTAAGTGGATGAAGGATGGACTCTTCTTTGTGCCATGTACCCATTTTAGTGGTCCCTATTTCAATAGTTTTATAGAATGAGAGGAAAACCAAATTCCCAATTACCTGTGCTGCCAGAACTCCCTAAACACAGATTGCTGATTAATTGTACAGGTCAGCTGAAAGGATTTACAAATGTGTAACACTGAACCAGTAGATCTTAACAGTAATTCTGGAGCATGTCACACTTTATAAATCAGTATTTAATACTGTGCCAGCTCAGAGTACAGACTATTACAGTGATATAAATATGCATATTAAAAAGTTATGAGCAAGTTGCTGTGGATGCCTAGTAGCTATTTTTTAAGTGCTAGTAACACCTCTATGTAGCTATGAGAATAACAACAAAAAAACCCCAACCCCACTACAAAAAAGGCAAAAAAAAAAAAAGGCTTTATCAATGTTTTGAGATAATGGGCTGCAAGAATATTGAAATGGAGAAGATGGCAAAGTTAAGGTCATGTCTTTTAAGGAAATAATACTGTAGTGCTTTAATGGTTAAAAAAAGTTCAGAAAATAGAAATGCCTCAGTTGAAGCCTGCGTACCAGATTTTTATGCTGTGAAATCTTTTTATTCTTCTTTTTAACAACCAAGTTATAAACCTCTGACAGGCATTACTCAGAATAGCAAAAGCTGGCTGAAACTTTAACTGCAGCCATATGAACTGTGCTGTTCTAAATAATGAAAAAATCCTCTGTCTGAAGAGGAACAGGAATATCATAGATATGTTAACAAGATTTCTGAATGTATTGGTTTACCTTAAAATAGTACCAAAGAAAACTGATCAGATTTATTTTATCCCCAGTTCATGTTCAGGAGAGCACCCCTCATGATGGTGATCCTTACAAATGTATTTGAAGTCCAGCAGATCTGTAACACCTTAACTCAGGACCCACTAAAATCAATGTCTGCACTAATTTCATGGTATGTTAGTTTGGGCCATAGGGACCTTTCTCAAAGAGAGAGGGCCAATTACAGAACATAAATTCTCTCTTGAATCCACGCCAGTAACACGCTGGTCAGTCTAAGAGTGAACATAAAATTGCTTTGTGCCCAGAGCTGGGACACAACCCGAGCTTTGCCTAAGGAATTCCCTGGGTGTGCAGACAGGTTACACAGCTCTGAACTACGTCTTGGTGCAGAGGTATAGGCAGGCAAACAGTAGCCACAGCTGCATGCAATTTTTCCTGGGGTCAGGAAGGTTGTGTTTTAAAGTTTCCTATCTTGCCTGCTTCTTCAGTGTCTGCTGTTGCCCTCTGCAAGCAATTACTAGTGGGCCAGACAGTTAGCAATTCTTCCATACTTTGCAAGCAGTCTAGTAGCACTGCATGCAAACTTGAAATCTTTGAGCAAATGTATTTTATCCCCCGCTCTACGGTGAGGCAGTGTCTTCAGCTTGTGCAGAAGAAAAGGCACCTTTCACAGCCTTGGGCTAGAAGGAGAAATCATTCTGTATGAGCCTTCAGCCAGAGATTTCACACTTTGTGGTCGCATGCGATGACGAGGACTTCATTCCCAGGTGGGGGTCTGACAGCCCATGGGGACATGAACCACTTAGCTTTACTGACTGTAGACTATACCTAATTTTTTGACTGAACTGAGACAGTGAAATACATTTCTCAATTATTCTTGAAATTATCATCATGCACAGCCTCAAAAAGTCAAGTAACATCCTTTCCTGTACTCCTGGGCTTTATTCCTGTTTTTTAACATGCAAGATAGAAAAGTGTTAGGTAAAAGAAATGGCTGCATGACAATGGCATTTACTATGAGTTATAAATACACCAGTATGACCTCTCTCTGAATATCAAATCAAGGAAGATTCAAAGGACATAGATAGCATGGGAATAATAATTTCATTTCAAGAAAATACCTTTTCAATAAAATAAAAAAAAGGACATATAACTCTCCAGGTCTATAATCTTGTCTTTTTTGATAATGGGAAGATGAATGAAGATCACTAGCAGGGGAAACATAAGGAAGCAGAGAAGAGAGATATGTCTACTGCAGCAAATTAACCTGTCAACCTTGTTTAAAAGGGTTATTTTTAAACTCTATTAGCTGCAGGTTTTAGTAGCTGTTCAACATCTTCATATTCTTATACCACTGCCTGATACAATTCAATTGCATACACACCCTGCAAAGTGCTATGGACTTCTGTTAATTTTACTTTCTAACACGATCTATTGGCTGCTGAAGTACAACTATGACCAGTGAAGAACACCAACCTTTCCTGACTTACTGAAAAACTTCAGGAGCAACACAGAATTTTTTAGTGACAAGTACAGTGAAAATCTTATAAAGAGAAAGAAACCTTCCCAGAGTCCAAGCACAATGAAAACACAGTCAAAGTGAGACTGAAAATACACTATTAAATGAATAAATTCTTTCTTTTTCTTTGATATCTGTTTCAGGAGAGCCTAAACTGGCCATGGCCCTACCCTTGATGTCTCAAAGCATGTACAAAAAGAAAAGATTTCCACTCCTCTACCTTTGGTGCAATGAGACAGGGTCTGGATAGCATTACTTCATCTGTGAGGCTGTGTGTGCCTGGCCAACCCAGACACGTACAGGTGCCAACCTCCAGCTATGAGATGGGTTGTGAAAAAAGAATGATGGGAGCCTGGACAGTCTCATGGGATAAAGCATCTTAGACAGGAGAAATCTTCCTGTGCCCTCTTCTGTCCGTGAATATTAATAAGAGGAATAGAATATGTGTGCCTAGCTTCTCCAAGACTTAAAAAAAAAAAATCATCTTGATATGTTTGTGACCTCATCCATAAAAAACCACAATGTTGTAGCTCACAGGTACGCCCATTTAGGTCTTCCTAGCTACAAAGTAGTTGTTATCACAGAAGATCTTGTGTCCTTGCTCCAAGGCACCACAGACATTCCTTTGAGACTCTGCTTTTAGGTTAATGCCAATACGCTATGCAACTATGAAATGGAAGGTTATGCTCTACTGCTACATATGGTAACTTTAACAACGCAGGAGCCATGGCACAGAACTGCTGACAGGGAGAGGCAAACTCTGCGTCTCACAAGTTTGCACTGTGCAATTAATCTGAAATTTAGGTGTGCCCAGAAGACTGACCTTGACTTTCTGTTGGTGATGGTATATCTGCCAGGCGATGTGAACATGCATAGCGCACCACTTCCCAGGTTTCTGGAAAAAAAACAAAGGGAACACAACATGAATCAGTAACTTTCAAAAACCTGTGACACTTTGTTCTAGTTAGAGCGACTATTGCCAGCTCCTAGCCCAGTCTGTTTTGGTCTGGGGGATCCCCCACATCAAGACAACTGAGAGCAAAAGGTCTCCTCCCTTCAATGTCTTCCCTCTCTGTCCTCCTGGGAAATCAGAAATTCAAAGAATTTGTCCCTTGCCATGAAGTTTACCTGGATATCCAGGCTCCTGGTCACTCGTCTCTCCAAATAAACTCATACTCAGGTTTTATGCACTCTTGTAATCTTTTGATGCCACTAGTTAAGAACACAGCTTGTGTTGCTGAAATCAATGAAACCGCCTCCGAGTCAGCAGCTGCCCTGCATACCCGGATTGATTCACAACTGTACTGTGAGTTCATTTCAAAAAGTGCAGCTATTCTAAGACTAGCCTTTCCACCAAAGGAGAAAAATGAAAGCACTTTAAAAGATCACTCTTTTTCAAAATTAATCTGACTGCCTCATATAATTGCTGGTCTGTACCCCCACATTGGAGGTCAGTGATTTCACCCTGTTTGGGAAGACTCTTCACATCCTTCCTGTCACCATGCTTTCAAGTCATGGGGAGGAGAGAGGAAAAAAGAACCAGAGTGCTATCTGGGTTTTCTTGTTGATTGTGTACGCCATTTCCAGGACATCTGGAAATCTCGTCTGAAAAACATTCATTCAGGATATACTTTCTCCAGTTTTGACATTTAGGGGTCTGTAGTTAACTACACAATTAATTCCTGCAGATTTAAAAATAATCACAGGAATTCAAGAAGCTCCTCAAGCTACTGGTAACTTAAATGTTTCATAAACTATGGCATATTGTCTCCCTTCTAAGTGTATATTAACCACCAACTAAAACCAGAAAAAATAAACCCCATCTCACACACATAGTTGCCTAAACTCAAGCCTTTTGCTTATTCACAGCAACCGGCTGTGCTAGTGATTTAAAAAGTTCACTTGCTTGGTTCGATCAATATCTAGACTTTCTTGAACATGTTGAAAAATTAACAAAAAAAACCCCCTTTTGGGTCACTGAAAGACTGGGTTGTTTGCTTCTCATTTCTAACTCTTTTGTGTTTGTTGTGGATTGCCTGTCTATACTTGACAGTAAGGTACTTGGGTAGGAAGTACCATACTGAATGACACTGAAACACATTTCGGTCTGCAGTGAAATGACAGGGGATCACTGTCAGGGTAGTTCTCTAGGATTTGGCTCAGGAAACCTTGTAAGCCAGTGCGTTAGAAGGATTACCAATATCTAACCTCTACTATTCATGCTAGGGGGTTGCATGACAGCAACAGAAAACTTCCAACTTTGAAAATGTGCATTTTCCTCAAGTGACCACAAGATGCACGCAAAAAAGGACTGACCAAGCTGCTGGGCAAACACGGTATAAAATACCCAAGATGAAACATGGCATTGCTTTGTAATTAGTCTGCTGCTTTAACCCGGTGGGGACTGAGACGAGCTTGACAAACTGTATCACAAGAAGATTTCTTACCCTCAACATGGGCCTGAACGGATCTGTCAACTGTGAAGAAGAAATGACAGCTTGGTTACATGCCTGTCACTCAAACAATTGCTCTAATTAACAAATTTGTATTGCTTCATTAAGAGATGAAATTAAAATGTTCTAATTTTACTTTCAAATGAAGGCTTTTCAGATAATAATTAGTCCTTAGCCTCCATATTCGAGCCGGTCTCCCTCCCCCCATGGCTGTTGTACCTAAGTGTTGACAAGCAACTAAACAAGCCTCACACAGAGCGCTCTGTCCTCTGGCATCATCATTAATTTGTTGATTTAATGCTACAAAAATGGCTGGTTAACTACTCTGAAGAAAACCACAGATATATCCTTTGGGCAAACTTCTGTTCTTGTCTTTCAAAGCTGCTGAGCTCGTGAGAAGACCCGATAGTAGACAGGGTCCCTTTTTCACAGGCTCGATCCCATGAACTGGGTTGGACCAGGCTGGAATGGTGTTTCAGATGTGCCCCTGCAAAGCAGTGACTGTCACCCAACGGCTATGGCATCAGGTCCTTGACTTGCACATTCAAATAGCCATCACCGACCGACTGCTTGCCTGATGTGTCGCTGTCACAAGTGGGCTTTGCAATAGATGTTTAAAATGCTGGTAAACAGGGGCTGTATAACCACCCTCCCCCCAGCTTTCTCGTTTTTTTTGCGTAGCCTGTTTTTTCAGGATAGATTATTTTCTTATTCTCCTTTTTTGCTCACATTTTATCAATTAATGCTGGAAAATAAATTCAATTTATTGGGTATTTCTCATTTGCTTTTGCTCTTCTTTTTTGAAATGCAATACTAAAGGAGATTTATAGGTGTAAGAGGTACTCTGCAGATGCAATGATGGCACAATACATCATCTTGAAATAATCAAAACTACACTACAAGTTGAAAGGAAGCATAAAGCTAAGTGACTTAATGATGTGAGTTATCTTTTCAATTAGATAGAAGAAACAGAAACGATTAAATGTGGTTCTGATTGGTATAAAGCTCAACTACAGCACCAATTCAGAGTGAACCAAGGTACTGGAACTTGGCATAACCCACAGAAAACAGCTCTGCTGTACTCAATAGCTCAGCCATAGCACAACACAGATTTTTAAGGAGAGGTCCCCACTGCTTTTGGCAGAGTTTTCTGTTAAAACTATGACTGCACGATGTTCCTCATGGCAAACAATGATTATTAATTCAAACATGCAAACAACCCATGGGCATTTGCACAGAACAGGAAAAGGCTAAGGGACAAAGTGCTGAGACAATATATGCTGTTCACATACACTGGAACTCAAAAATCCAGAGGTGCCAAGTGATCAATAAAAGGCATCCGCATTTCACTGGTGCAATCGATACAGTGACCAAGGGAATAACTGTCATTACCCACATTAAAAACAGTTACAGAGTTTAAACATCAGTCTTGAAGAGGTTTGTACATTTCTACGTTGAATTGGACTTTTATGCCTTTACCCCTGAGCTTGTGGGGATGCCTGCTGACTGCCAGGGAAGAGTTCTTCCACTGTGCAGTACCTATCTACTTTTGCTAATGATGAACAGAGGAAAGGATCAGGATTTAAATTGTTCTCATACAACTTCTCTGTTTCTCATTGACGTAGACAGTTCAGACTAAGCTTTAGTTTTAGGGTATTAACGTGGACATACTGAAGATGGTAGCATTAGCATTTGAGATTTTCAGGAGGAATAGCTTTACTTGAGAAAAATACATTTTCTACAGACCCGTGGATCTTTCTGTAGAAGGGTATGTGGGACAGTTCCAGGTCTGGCTGCAACATCAATAGGATTGGAAGTCTAGAAATACCACAAGGAAAAACAGCATTAATGAGCATCACAATGCATAAAAGCAACAGAAAGTGAAAAATAGTATTTCTTCATCATTAACATTGGAACATTGCATTAACAAGGAATGAAGTTAGACTTTTCAAAGAAGGAAGGATAAACATTATAATTCACTTTAAAATACATTCATTATCATCTCAAGTTTCAAACTTTCATTGTCCACCAAATTCCCATTACTTCAATCCAGAACACATGAAGGAAGTGACTGTGTTTACACTGGAAATTCTTTCCACTGTCAAAATCCTGATTAGCAACACACTTATGACGGGGCACCTAAAGCAGTATTTGGAGGACCGAGCTTGTGCTCTGCTGTGCTCTGCTGCTCATCAGTAACGCACTGGACCTGGCTACACCTGCTACCCTCGCTGTCAGCACACGGAGCATCAGTAATCTCTTTAGTCACTGTACAAGGATCTCAAGTCCATCCATAATGAACTGTTATCATACAGATATCAGGAAAAAGCAACATCCAGTTGAAAAAAATTAAAGCTTTCCCCATGGTTTCAATGTAACTATTCAGCTAATACAACAACAGGCAGCTTGGGGCGGGAGGAGGGGAAGAGAAAAAACCCTGCATTGAGACAGAGCTTCTTCCTACATTAAAATAAAGAAAAAAAGAAATCAGCTACAGTATAACTAACAATTAAGTAACAGAGTTGTTAACAGTCTGATTACCATACATATGAAGAATTCCACTAATGAACTGCAATTTACATATTCAGTCATTACAGTGGATGGGCCAATTTAAGAAAGAAGGTGTCTTCTCTGCAGAAATTTCAGTCCTGATTTCAGTCTTCAGTTGCAAAGACTACAGACTACAGAATATGATTTCCTCCCACTTATAAATCAAGAGTGACTTCATGAAAACAAAAGAAAAAAAACAACCCAGGCTCATCACATTTATCTATCCCAGCTATCATAAATGAGAGGAGAACTAAATCAGTGTATTGCACTGTGGTGGAGCTGAGATAATTATGGAAATGAGTAAACAATAATGATCATGATTTCTTAAAATCTTGATTATTACATGACCCTACATTAATGCATACTATCTGAGAACTAATCATATTGCTTCTAAAGCTAACCATGCCATGACACGTATTTTTTTTTTTTAATGTATGTAGCCATATCTGAAAATAATGAGAAATAACCTCTCTGCAGTAAATTTGAAAAAAGCCGATTGTATTCCATGGATTAAGCTGTAACTCAGATCTCAGCTGCTCCTGGCTCACACCACCACTGTATTTGAGCAGTAACAGATACATAATTCCTTTCTTACCTTGGGTTGAAATGCTCCTTGTAGTGAGCCAAAGGGGCCAGTTGGAGGAATCATGGGAGGAATACCTGATACAGCTGGAGGATAGGAGTGAAACAGCTGTAACAGAAAGACAGAAGGACATAAATACAAGCGCACAGCAAAACGAAGACAGGAAGCTGAACAAGACAGAGAAAGCATTCCTGCACAGCATTAGGGAAATGGTACATGGACAGAACTGAGAAGCACTGAAGAAGTGATCTTGTTGCAACAATGTTAGTTAAAGCAGTCAATGAAATGTTCACAAATGTCATGACGTTTAGAGCTTAAAAGCAGTTCCAAAATCATAAAGCCAGCAACCTGTCTCCTGGATTAGGCATCATAGTGTAAGAGAGACTTTTTTGTTCAATTATTCACTGTTAAATTGGACAGGGGTTTTAAATGGTTTCAGTTTGCAAGCCATTTCAAGAGAAAAGGCAGAACGCTGAGCCAAGTAAGACTCAGAAATCCACCATTTCAGTGGGAAAAACCCCTTACGAGTTCTAGCATGTTGTATAATTAAAACTCCATTAGTACGTTAAGATTTTAATAGTATCTGTAGGAAATGAGGAAAATATGCACAATTCTTACTTCATTAGCCTGTCTGAGAGGATATCCTGCCGCATCTAATATTAGCAGAGACACAATCTGATTTGTTAAAAATTACAATTTAGACAAAATGTTAAGGCAGAAACCTCCCAAACTACTAAAACAGACTAAGCATAAAAAAGTGCACATCACCACTGACTTCACTGATCTCAATGTATCTGTTCCAAGAGAATTTTTGTTAAACAAGCTGTTTTGTACTAAACAAACACAAACACGAGGGAAACAAGCAAGTAAACCATAACATCCGAATCTTATCTTGCCTCTGTGGTCTGGCTGTGAATCTTTTACTTATGCTGTAACACAGTTAACTTGCCCAATTCCATGGAAAATGCTGAGATTACACACAAAGTTGCTTTCTGGTAGGAGTCAGGGGTTCAAAGCATCACACTCCAAACACATTCTCACTGTGAAACCCCAGGGTCTAACAGGGGAAGGCTGCTAACTCCGCTGGTACTGCCACCCAAAAACTTACAGGGATTATCTGCCTGATAAGAATTCACCTCTGAACACAGCTGATCAAAGAGCTATCTACTGTATGCTACTTTTAAGATCAAAATAAATGAGTTAATGGCCAATTGAACAGAAGCAGGACTGGGCAAAGCAAAAGACTGGACATGTGGAGTTGGCAAACACTCAGAAAACCACATTCCAGAGTAAATCAGTATCTCAGAGTTTTGCTGAATTTGTTTACGCCAGACATATGTATGTGTTTTTCTTAATAGTTTTTTCCTTCCACTAGCTTATTTTGCAAGGTTATGTATTCGTATTATATTTACTGAAAGCTGAAAAAAGATTTGAGGTATAAAAAGATTTTTTTTTATTTAAAAGCATCGTGTCAAGTCTCCTTTCGTAACATTTTTGTATTGTTGCTTTTAATTCTATTTAATTTGGACCTGCTCCATTCAATGATGCAGAAACCACTTTGAGATTAGTTGATACTGAACTGTAGGCATGTGAGAAATCATTAAGAGACACATGTCCTCATTTACAATAACTTTTAATGAGTAAAATGTGCTTTAAATCCTCCAGTGTCTTCTGCATTTAATTCTGTGTGTAATGGACTAATTCCAAACGATGGAAAGAGACGCAATACTTAATATTCTATTGGCTATGACTAATAATAAGGAACACTTTCTGTAGAGTTTTATAACATCTGGTAAGTGAATTAAATGTGACCCTTCCTCAAGGTCAAAATTATTAATAAAATACAAATATTTTATCTCCAGGATCTCTTTGTATCGGATAAATTCCTCCAGTGTTCAAAATATGCCTTTCATAGACAGTGGTTCCTTCTTCCCCAGTATCCCTTCTCTTTTGAGCAGCACGTTTTCCCCTTCTGGCTTTCTTCAGGGAACAATGTAGTTAACAGCTTTCTTGTGGCCAGGTGCAATGCAATGCTAAACTAGACCTGGCATCAACTGTAGGTAACAGTAATGCTTCACCGTGCTACAGTAAGCGCCCCCCACCCCACCAAAAAGAAAAAAAAAATAGAGAAAAGATTGTAAAATCAAAGATGCCAAGACAGAAAACTGTTTCAAAACTCTCCATCAGCTTCTGGGTGAGCTGCGTTCCCTATTCTGAAGTAGGCTGATTTTAACCCTCAGACAGACCTTGCTTTCCTGCAAAATTCACTTAGAAGCTTTAAAAGCTTTGCCAGCTTTTTTAAAGGTACCCGAGTCCCTGGCGTGGATCTACGGTGGAAGCTTGTCCTAGGAAAAGGTCTGTGGGAATGCCGCAGTTTCACCGCATTTCTACAGCAGGAAGAGCCGCACTGAGCACGTGCCAGGCCAGTTCACGTGTGCCGCTTGCCGCTGCAGCTGCTCAGGACACTGAGGCAAGCAGTTCCCTATAGAATCTATAGTCACACTGAAATACATACCCTGGCTAGTACAGCCTTGCCGTAGTTTAAGGAGGACTGTTTATCCAGTGTAACTGGTAGCCATCACACTGATCCTCTGGTTCGAGCTCGCTAAACACCCAACAGACGCAACATTTCGCAATCCCTTCACAAGGACAAACCTTTCCTGAAGGGGAGGCAGGGGAGGCACAATGGGCCAGAGCTCTGCCAAGCGCAATGGCACAGCTCGCTGGCTAACGGGGAACAAGGCAGAGCCCGTCCCTACTTCAAAGGGGGTCACTTAACATGTATGTCGGGCAACTGCCAGATTTGGAAGAGATCGTGTCGCTGAATTTGAACAGCAGATACCATTGGAGACTTCTGCAGTATTTCCTATATTATGTGTCAACTTCTGTGCTTTATTTGTTTAAAATTCATCTACCTATTTCCCAGTTCCATGTTCCTGCTTGAATCAACATGCCATATTGATGATGATGTAGCTTTTGAATCCATGTAAAGCTCAGCAAATAAGAGTGCAATTTTGCAAACGATGCAAATGAGCAGCATTACCCTTTTCAGTAAAAGCGATTATCACAGGCTTAAATGTTTGCCTAATACTCCTAGACCTCTGGTCCTGCAAACATCCTCATACAGTTAAAGTTACTCAAATGAGGTGCCAGAAATGAACAGGACTATTCACATGTACCACAGGCACGAGTTGTTAGCAGGAACTGTGTTTAATCGGTACAGCAGAAAGCATCACACTATCATCTTAACCAGTTTTTTTTGCCCAGTTCCACTTCTAAGCAAAACCAACACATAAAGCCAAGTGCTTTGCAAATTTCTGAGTGCTGATGCAGTACTCCTTCTCTCATCAAAATATCACTATTGGATTTAAAAATTCATGTCATATGCAACCAGATATCTGCCTCTGACAGTATGATGAAGGAAATGCAACCCTTTATTTCAGCAGCAAATGCATCAGTAGATTCAAACCCTTAAGAGAAGAAGCTTTACAATTAACTGAGATACTAAAAATCGGTTCATCTCAGTAAGTAATGATTTTGGTAGCTCTTAGATAAACACATCTAGTGCAAGGCTGGATTCACGTTTCTGTCACCAAGCAGAGCTTTAAAAACATAATGAGCCCAGTGGATCAGATGTGCCTTTGAAATCTGAAGAATAAACCAAGTTTTCAGATTTTATAAACCAAAATATGATGTATTAGGAAAACTATTAGATTACCTGTCCCTGAAGGATTTGTATGATACTTTGTCATTTCATTTCAGGTTTGTTAGAAAAAACATCAGTCTAAGGGTTTGTGGCACAACTGAAACACAGTGATGAAATTACTGCACTCTCCTGCTTCATGTAACAGTCAGCTCTTCTGTCTCATCTTTTTCACATCAAACCCGTCTTCAAATGATGTATGAGCAAGAGATCTTTTGATTGGAAAAGCTGATACTGCATCTTTATCAGAAACCAAGCACCACGAATGCAAGCCTTCAAAAGCCAAAGCAACCAAGAACGGTAATGGTAAATCCTGGAGTGATGATTAGGGAGAGATTCGACATGGTGCCATTGACTGAGTGGTGATCCCAACCCACCACAGAAAAGCAGTTAAGTCAGTTTTAAACAGAGCAATAAAACTCACACTGTGACGGTAGAAGGGGTCAACTTTTGTAGGGTATTTGTCAAACTGCAAAGGGATCAAAGCACAAACTAGTTACTTTAAACTTCTTTGCTTTAATTCTGTTGGTAAAATAGAAGATTACTTCTCTACAATTTGGCAACCAACAGAGAGGAAAAAATATGCAGAAAATCAGTTTCCAATGAAACTGGGATTTTTCTTTCTTCAAAGTAAAACACGGTCTTTATGAGACAGGAGAAAGGAGGAGGCACCAGTGCACACCACTCCAGGCACTGGGAAGTCCCAAACACGAGCGCTCCTTCAGCCAGCAGCCTCGTCCCTCAGCCCCTGCGCTGCCACCTGACCCTACAGCACAAGTGACAATCGCGAGGAAGGGACAGCCCTTCCTCGCCGACCCAGCTGCACCTGGGCAGCAGGGGACTCCTTCCCCGCAACCTGGCAAATTCTTAAGTTTTGGTAATAAAGAATAGAGTTGTGCTCTACTTATCCTCACATTTCTGCCTGGGGTACGCACCATGGGCGGTGCTGGCGTTGGCATGATGGCAGTGGGTGGGATGGCGTGAGGGAAAGGCGTGAAGGTGTGCTGGTGTGTGTGTTGGTGTGTGTGCTGGTGCTGGTGCTGGTGCTGGTGGAACTCGGTCCTCAGGTACGGCGGTGGGCCCAGGGAGGCCCCGCGATCTGCGCTCTGCGAGGCCAAAAATCGCGTGTTTAGTTCCTGACGGAGAAGATCTTGTTCTGAAATACAAATAATAAAACAAACCCCTGTGAGCTCAGGGACTTTTCCAGACCTTGTGCCACTTACTTTTTGCTGGCTGTGGTAGCAACGCTGTATTTAAAACTTCCTGGTGGTGAAGCACGACACTGTACAGGGTAAGCAAGGTCCCTCAGATCATCCCCAAAAGCCTGAGAGCCAGAGGAAAGTCTCCATTTCCCCTCCCACACCAAGCCTGTCTTCACTACAGCATCCCTCTGAGCATTAACCTGACGGTTCTCCCTAAATTTGTATGGACATGGACATAGTCCTGCATGGGTGAGGAGGTATGAGAAAGCTGGAGCGAGTAAACATTGAGTAGCTGCTGCTAACTTTAGTACTCTGCTGCGTAGACAGAAAACAATGTTGATAATCCTCCATTTTCTTCCCTCTGTTCCCTCTCGGTGACCTGGGAGGAACAGACACTTTACATCTCCCCACAGCCAAAGTGTAAAAACGCACCATTTTCTCCACTGACAAAAATCTCTACATCTCACCCCACCACACACACAGGCACAAAGCTGCAGGTCCACGGGCTGAGGAGCGCTGCGGGCACAGCCACCGCTGACCCTCCCCCAGCCAGGGACGCGGCACCGAGCACAGGCCACAACCGCAGTACAGGCGCGCGCGAAGGGAGTCACGGGTGTTGCGTGGGCACGTTACAAACTCTCGTGTGTCTTTGTAATGGGGACACAAACCCAGAAAACACGGAAAAAGCCCAGCCTTCCGAAAATATTAATTCCCAGGGCAGAAGACAGACGTTGGGTACGTCTAGGTGTCTGTGGCTTGGGCATCACTGCACACCATTCAGCAGTGAGTACAGCCTCCACCCAGCCACCGGCCCCACTCAACGGAGCAAAAAGATTCAGTCTCAAACCGGAGAATCGTTTTCCTGTGCTGCACGTCTAGTCATGACCCGTCTGCCTCTTACCTGAGTAGGTACTACCAGCTGGGTGTCCTGGAACCTGCAGCGTCCCTGACGTCAATGGAGGTGGAGGAGGCAAAGCCGTAGGAGGGGCAAACATATTGGGGTGATGTGGGTGTGCGGGGGGCTGGAGGGTGGGCGTGAAGGTGTGCAGCGGGCTGTGGCTGGGTAAGGAGAGGGGGAATGGTGAGGCTGACGGGTGGTGAGATATGTGTGGAGGAGGGGCCTGAGTCTTGGCAGGAGTGCTGCTTCTGCTGCTGCTGTTAATGAAAAGAAAAGCAATTCAGCATTGCACGGAAGAGAGAAAAGCTCCGAACACACACATACACAACCCCACCAAGCTATGCGTGGCTCACGTTAACCACGTTACTAACATGAGTTATATCTTACAAATGCAAGTTTCTGTTCTACTTCTCTAGCAATACCGCTGCGATACTCCTTTCTCCAGCCACCTGCTGTACCTCCTCTGGTGTATTTTACTTCCTGTGGTCTCTCCACACCAGAACCCAAGACATACTCTCCCTCCCAGAAAGAGGTCGATACTCTGTCTTCCAACAACACAGTAATGACACACAAAGGAGTAATCAGCCTTGTGCATTCATTACTTAATTATCAGGTCCTTTCTGCATGACTGCTTCTGAGTCATATTTTCAGGCAAATGAAGCTCAGTATCAGTGATCACTGCATTAATAAAAGTTTACATTTTTTTGCTATGACTTAGTAAGATGAAAGACTGCAGAAAATGTGAAATGAAGTTGAGAAGGCAACAACAGATACACGGTTATTGCACAATTAATGCCTCTCTCTACCCCCACAATACAAAGAGAGAAGGCGAGTCAGCAAAACCAATATTTGTGATTACATTGGCTGCAATTTTTCAGGTTTCATTTCCTACTAACGAGTATTTAAAATACAGTCACATAGCGCTTAATTCTACTTGTCATTATTTCAAGTGATGACATACTTCTGTTGCAGAGACTTTTAAAGACAAGCAATACCAACTTGATTAAAAATAAATCAAGGACTTAAACACCTCCCAGTCTTTAGTCAAATCATGAAGCAACCATAATGCTGGTTTACCAGGTCTTGAAGGCCACCATCTGCCAGCTGGCAACTCAGATTTGGGGAAAGATGACCTAGTGCTGCCAGCATTAGCTTAGGGTAGGGGAAACCTGAGGTCCCTGACTCAGAGAGAGATAACGGGTTCCTGTGAACATCTCTTCATTTTTTTTATCCCCCTTTTAAAGGTGAGGTTTATCTCACTGTGGCCAGGTGAAGAGAAGAACACTGAAGACTGCAAGGAAAAAATTAAGCTTTCAAGACACCAGTGCAAGACCGTTGGTGCTAGGCTGTCAGCGGGGCCAACAGCAGCTGTACCGTACTTCTTGCTCTAGGGCGTGTCGGTAGCTGGAGAAATTGGAAGATGTTTACAGGGATGGGAGGGTGAAAGAAATTAGCCTTCAGAGAGCAGCCCAACCTGCAAGAATTGGGATTTTCTTCCCCCGGTCTACATTGCGTAAAATCCCCTCCAAAAACCCAAGTATGCAATGACAGGCAGGGAAAGAAAAATCAAATTAACTAAGCGCTTGAAAATACCTAGCATTTATGGGAACGCTAGGTCAGAAATAAAGTTCTCCTGGCTCATTTCAGGAAAGGAATTAAGGTTAAATGCACTCAGTCCCCAGCGACAGGATGGGACATGCTGTCACTTCCCCCCTTGAGCTAATTCATCTCCACTCCTCCAGGCACGGCAAAGCATCACCGCCGGGCAGCACCTCTGCCGAGACACGGGGCTTCTCCCTTCGCCTACCTTAAGCTGTTGAGGCTCAAGCTGCTGCTGTTATAGGCGGAGAGCGGCCACTCGAGGCCCACCCTGGCGCGGCAGAGACAAGGCCGGTCTGTTCCAGCTGCAGCTCAGGGTCTCAGAG
>JAVJGJ010000001.1:101226326-101245594 GCA_035590215.1 Microhierax caerulescens
GGCGAGCGCGGGGCTGGGGCAGGGCGCCTCCGGCTGCGGCTCCAACTGGGGCTGGGCCAAAGGCTGTGTCACCTGAGGACAAGGGTCTTTAGGCACCACAGGCTCAAGTATTGGGTCTTTACTGCTGTCCTGGCTCTTCTCTTGACTCCTTTCTAATCCTGATATTTTCGGGACAGCTGGGCCCCTAGCACCAGGGTCGTCATTTTCAGCTAGCGTACTGACTCCTAACTCTTTATCTGCAACAACAAAAGAAAGAGATAAAACAGTTAAGTGCACGACAAAACGGGCAAAACCGACCTGCTGCGCCAGTCGCACCCCGGGCAGTTACACCGCTTTCATCGAGGACCACGCCAACGTGAAACCGAATCAAATCCAAAGCCGTTTCCAGCAGCATCCCTAACCCTCAAGTCCTTCTCCTACCACTTCTCCTACCTTATCGTAAGGACACGTTTCCTGGATGTCTCCATTAAGGTACTAAGAAGCAAGCACACCGAAGTCGAGCTCTAAAAGACTCGCGTCAGACCTCCCCAACCCCCCCACCTCAGGGAACACACCAGGAGGGTCCTGCTTTGCTTCCTTCTGTCTCTGTAGCACCGTGTACACTGGGTCCTCCATACCCGCCTCCTGGGTCCCATCCCCCAGGGATTCACTGCCCGACTTCCCCATGCAACCTTGCTAGTGTTCCATCGATCCTCAAGAAAAACTAGATTTGCACAACAACTGCACGACTCCCAAGATTTGGGGCCACAAAACAGTGCTGATAAATTTGTGAACGTAGGTAGTATCATCTGTATGCTTATTTGGCAAAATCAGTCTCTAAATGAAGACATTAAACCCACTGAAATTATCTACTGGATATCGTGAGCACAAATTGCCACCGTGTGAGGAGGGGGAGCGCTCCATGGGAAGCCAGGCTCCTCTGCGTTCTCTGCTTGGAGAACTGCTTGTTTTCTAGGCACATCCCTTTATCCCTAATTACTATTGTACGTTTACTATAACGTCCCTATTGCCTGGGCTGCCAAATGAGCAGAACGAAAAGGTTAAGGGAAATAATATATTTTTGCCTTGATTTTTCTTTCAATGACATTCATTTTGGACGTTACTTTTCAGAAGAATGGCTGAGGAAGTCAAGAAGGCAATGTTATTAGTCCCGATTATTTTTTCTTTAAAGACATCAGTTGGACAACACACTCTGCAAGCGTGTGCACCTGCTTCTCGTCTTCTTTCTCCAATAACTCTCCTCAAAATAAACCACCTGGCAGAGGAGACCCTGTGTAGTGCTACTCTTTTCTGTTACTGCTACTCTACCACCACTCCCTTACTGACCCACTGAGAGAACAACTGCCGTGCGAGCCCTGCGCCTTATTATAGGAGATCTATACATTAAAACATGCATTAGTGGGAACCCAGGCTTTCTTGGCTTGGCTGGTCATGGAACGATGTGGTTTTGATTTCCATCTCTTTAACAATAATGACTATTATTCTAATTCTGACACTTGCTACAGGAGAGCTTTGCTTACTGGGGCTCTACGGCAATTTCCCGTTTGAATCACCCCCCAAACCTCCTGCCAATGACTCTCTGATTGTGGCTCCCCTCGGAACAAAGCCGGGGCAATGCTGCTGACCCAAGGCACAACGAGCAGTGCCACTTAGGGCAGCATCGCAGCCACCCCGAGCAGCTGGAGTGACACCCTTGGCAATTCCAGAAACAAAGCACGCGGGAACGACGCTTGGAAGGGCCTTGGGACAGGCTTGTAGTTAAAACAGTGTTCTGAATAATCTTAAGACGGGAAAGCTTTACTCGTTCTTCTATCAATTTTAAGGGGTAGAATGAATAAATGCATAATAAAATAATATACATTCAGAGAAATATTTTGACTACTCTGTTGCTGAAACCCTGAAGCACAGGAGCGCCGATGAAGATGATGGGGAGTGCACCCAGCCAGCCCACGGCCCGGGCACACGCGTGTTCCAGCCTTCGCGTCACTAGAGCTCCCGGAGACAGCCTGGCAGGAACGTGACACAACCGCACCTCGCTTGGGTTTCATCTCATGCAGAGACCAAAAAAGCCGCGCCAGGCGGCTCCCCATCACTAAGCGTGTTACAGGCCCCGCACAATGGTGAGCAGCCTGGCAAAGCACAGTTCAGGTTGTTTTATTTATTGTTTGTGGAGAGGAGATGGGGGAAAAACCTTTTGGGGACAGAAGTGAGGTAAAGAGAATTAAAAATGGGGGGTGTTGTGTTGTAAACTGACTTATTTGATGAGGACGTACTTGAATCACTTCTGGAGTACACAACCTGGAACAGGCACAGAAGCTCCCCCACGAATTTGGATCAGAAGACTATGGGGGCAATAGCGGCACTCCGGAGGAATAAATATAATTACTCTGCTGTATGCCCAAGGTCTATCTCATTGCAATTAAACCACAGGTTCTAAATAAAGGAAACTCTGTTTTGCATTAATTCTTTGGATCAACCCTGTTTGATCAAACATTATTAAAAGTTAGACAGAGTGTGATTGTCATGTGTTAAGGCAGATCCCCAAGGAGGAAAGAAATGAGCAACAGTTTATTCAGGAATAGGTGGGTCTGTGTTCCTAGTTTACATATGTAAGAGTTACAATATTTTTTATTTTTTTTTTTTTTTTTTACAGAAAGGCATAATAATTAGGGCTTTGAGGGCTTAGCCTTGTCATTAGAAATTCCCTACAAGATGAATACAGTAGGTGGTCTGAAAATCCTGCAGAGGTGATGCTTCCAAATCTATGGGGAACATCCTGCACTTGGAGCATTCATTAAATCTTTTCATTTGATATTTTTAGTGTCTCCTGTGTGTGTAACATTTATTCAGCACAGCTCTCTGCTGGGGAGTTTGTTCCTCATGCAGTCGCTCCTCCTCCCCTGGAGAAAAGGGCTATGAATCCTAGTGTCTCCTGGGTATTTTTCGCTGCTGCTTACAACTTCATTACACAGCCCCTGAAGTACCATTCCTGCTAGTCTGCAGCTTAGAAGATGCTGTATTTAGTAAGATAATGTTATTCCAAGTGTCAAAACACTGAACGTGTGCACAGTTCTCTCTCTGCCTTACACCGCTGCACCTATGCTAGAGCCCCACACGGCATCCCATGTCCAGGAGACTCTAACCCCAGTACGCCTGGTACATGCATCCCTGCACAGCTGATAATTACAAACATACAAATCAGAAATTCTTCTTCTTTCTCCCACAGCACCTATTTAGGGAGCTGAAATCCCCCATCGGTGATGACCGCTACCAACTGTATGTTTCGTAAGGAGGGTTCAAGTCTTCATCAACAGTACTTCAAGGTCATGCACACAAGATTACTCTTCTTCTACCAGCACATCTTTGCACATCACGTTGTTTCTGAATGCTCACTGACTAGCTCGGTGTAAAAACCACGGGGAAAAAACCCCAATGTCCCTGTGACACAGACAACCCAACCACACAACTTTCTGAGTTTGTTTATACATCGTAGCAATTATCTCCATCCAACAGCTAAAGCAGCAGGCAAGCTAACTTCATCTGATGGCGCTCTCTGTACTCTACTTTGGGTAAAGTGACATTGCTGCATCGGGATTCGGAAGAGCAGTAACTGGGATGTAATGTCCATGCTGCCACCGGCTTCCCTTTCTCCGCTGGGTTGATATTGCATCCAGCAGCTGTCAGTCTCTTTACTGGAAAAGGAACAAAGCCGTAATTGGGTGCCCCCTGAGGACTGGGGAAAAACCTTGGCTAAACTGGTCCCACACAGACAGGACACGCAACTTCCATTATCTTTCTTCCCTGTCTTTGCCCTTTGTTGTGTCTTTAACCCTCAACCCCCTGTTTTTCACTTTGCACAGACACTCTGGGGAGCTCCCAAGACACAGGGCTCTCAGTCCCCTCCAAGTGACACAAGCGCAGTTAGCGGTTTGCTGTGCCTGCGTGATTATTACTTGGTTGGCTCAATAACACCAGAGGAGCAGACAAGGCCACACTGGGAAGACCTGTAAGTAAACCAAACCACTGCATGTGAACTAGAGAGGCTGCAGCTGTGAGTTTACATTATATTTTATACACATTCTATGAACACACACATACACACATGCACTCCCATGTGTTTGTATACATGTATGTCACGTGTAATACATATGCATTTATATTTATACCCGTATCTGTTGTATGTATACACATCGTTAACACAGAAATACACAGTGCATGCAAACACTTCCATTAAAAGACATGGATTTTTGTAACGAACGCAGGTTATATGCAGCATTCAGCTGAAATGCCGTTGCCTCTCTTCCTAACGTGCAAACCAGCAAAATTTGACTTAAACTCTGTGTTCTGGCTCCTTTGTACCACTGGGGTGATCCAAAAGAGCTAGAGGATGGCCAGAGGCGGCCAGCGGAGAACATCACAACCACAAGATGAAGCCCAGCTCTCCTGCTGCTGACAAAAGGGCCCTGCTGAAATCCGCCTAATTTGAAATTCCCAGAGATTCACCAATAAAGAACGCTCCAATTTTGCCTCGTCAAGTGTTGTCTGCAGATAGGTTCAACACATCTGGTCGCACCAAAGAGCACAGGAGATGCTAAGTGCCAGCACCGGGCTTTTCTCATGACGAGACCTGAGGCACCACCAGCCTGGCCAGGTCCCGGGGGGCAGCCACGGGTGTGTGAACCAGGCACCTCTGAGCTGACCTGACTTGGGGAATGACATCTCCTTAGACAACACCCTGCATGACGCTGTCATCTTACAGTGGCCAAACTTTTTTTTTTTTTTTTTCCCTAAACACAAAATCATCCAACTTTTCCATGTCCGGCTCTGCAACAACTGAATTTCATTTGGAAACCAGACTGTATCATACCCTGCCACTCCTCCTCCTGTCCACATTAGGATTCAGCCTTTCTACATCTGGCCTGGGGCCGTTCAGGCATCTTATGAGCAATTCAGAATCAACACTGAATTTTCCATTCTCTCGAGAGGGTGTTGGATTAAGCTCAAGGTCCTTATTGCAGAAATAGAAAAATTACAGGAGTTTTCAGTGTTTTGCAGCATTATCTTTGGGACTGAGCGTTCAGCCTACCAAGAAAATATTTTACAGCATTATTTAATTTAAAAATAGCATTAATTTTCTATTACTACTTTGATAAGTTAAACTCTTCTCTTGACTGTATTACCTCTGCCTAATGATAATTTTCCGCAAACTTCCCAATGCAAGGTAAAAAATTAGCTCTTTCAAAAAATGTAAAACTATTTCCTTCAGTTCGAACATGGATAAGTGGGCAGCTGGTGCAAACTGTCACAACCAATACAAACCTCAGAACGTCTCTGAAGTCAACGGAATGCAGAAAACGTATACCCTGCTGACCTCCAGCCCTGGCAGGTATACTCCAACAAGCATTTTACAAGGTTTGAAATAATTATTCAGATTTAAGACCTGATTGTACATTTCATATTGATTAGACATTGGTGAATGAAACATTTGGATAAATAAAGGCAGATGACAGAAACTATTACCGCAAAGGATGGAGGAGGTTGTTGGGTACACCAGCCAACACGTATCATAAAGGCCCCTGAGCAAATCATATGTTGTTCTGGATACACATAATTTGCTAAAAACACTTTTTCATTTTTAGCACACAGTCATCTTTCATCCTAATTTCCAAGGACACTAACAAAGTATTTGATTATGCAAATTAAAAACATGCATTCGAAGCATGGTTACTAGCAGCTCTGTCATCTGCTGATACCAATTATTCCACAGTAAGCAGGTATTTAGTACAACTGAGTAGCAAGACTTGTGACACACTTTGTACTTAATTATAAAACAGAGAAGAAAATCATTCAGGACAAAAGATTTTGCTACCTCCTGTTAAAAATGTTTATCTTCTGCGTTGAAATGGATTTAATTGTCAACAATAAAGTTGCAGATCAATGAAAAGAAGCACTTAGTGGAATTGCACAAGATGTTGACAATTCTTCAGTCATTGAGCTGCTTCTGGCCTTGATTTGAGAATGCAGAGTCCTCCAATATCTCACATGAAACAATTTATTTCATCCAGCTGTTAAACAGAACATACGCCATAAATGTAACTCCTATATCCCGTACACTGTGAAAGCACTTCATGTTTGATTTTTATTTTTTTTTAAAGCACCTCTTTACTTAGTACAAAGGAATGGGATATAGCTTTCTAGAGGGAAGTGAAGTACAGAACATCCAAACGCCCCTCTCACAAATCACTGCATTTTACTTAGCAGGCAATAGATGCACGCAACTGCAACATCCTCACAGACCCTAGGAGAAAGCGACACCACGAGAACTGAGTCCTGCTTCAACGCAAACACGTACCCACACGCACAGCCAAAGGTTTATTTCCAACAGGGAAAATCTCTTGGCTTCCTAACCTTTCTGGTTCTGAAGCAATAAATTACATCATTAACTACGCCACAGCCAGCTACCGGCACCGGAGTGCTTATTGAAGGGGACTTTTCCCAAACGGGCTGGCAAACTTCCCATGCGGGAAAATGCTGACGAAGTCTTTGGGGGATATTGTTTAATAAATTGCGGGTTTGGGCACAAAGAGCTTTAGTTTCCTCTTTCAATTTTGTGTTTTAATTAAAGAAATCCAGGTCTTGTAATTACAGTATTTGCAAAGCACACCTAGTGTCACAGAAACATCGACACCACCTTATTAAAGTGGGCTGGGGGTCCACGCTTCCTACCAGCCAGCACAGGATTTCTCCAAAACAAGTGTAAAAACCTTGCAGCCAGCGTAGGTAAAACAACCTGCCCAACCCGCGAGATCTCATGCTGATCTCTGGTCAAAGACTGGCTTATACCCAAAAGCCAGAGACTTTCTTCCAAGATTTTCTGGAATTGTGACAACAGCCATGGGCTTCTTATGTACATAAATCTCGTGTCCCTTCTGAGTATTCGCAAGTTCTTGCCCACAGCAGTAAATTTCTTAGCATGTCACACGAAAGTATTCCTTCCACAAGGTTTTCCTTTCTCACCTTTTAAATCCACTTGGTTCTTCTGAGTCTGTGAGAAAAAGAATTTTCTACAAACCATCAATATCGCCTATTTCTTTACAGAATTAAGCTGCTTCCCTTCTCTCTCCTTTCCAAGTTTTTCAACTCCTACCTTCTCAGTCTTTCTTCCCACGAGACTTTTCCCACGTGCCTGATCACTTCTCATTATTTTTTCCACTATCCCATCACATCTCTTGTCCGTAGGAAGCGGCTGACCCACACCGCACAGCCCCCAGCAGCTGGACCACTCACACCAGAGCATCTTCCCCCTCTCGACTCCGTGCTCATGTCGTAGGCAGCTGTTCCCGGCCCGCAGCTGCAGACGTGAGTGAAGGTCTGCACCAACCCACCTCTGGTGACATCCAGCTTCTCGCCTTGACTTGCCCCGGCGAGCTCAGAGCCCTGCGAGGGCTACAGGCACCTGCACGCCGTGGTTTCACGTGCATTGCTCTGCATTTGCCTGCACGGGCTCTCGGTGCCCATCCTCCCAGCCTGACGAGGCTTCTCCGTGGTTTCTAAGAGCTCTCTCCCGGTCAAAGCACCCGAGGTGCCCCTGGATCACAGCTGCTGCTTGCCCTCCCGCCTCTCACACTGACCAGCTCGGGACAGAGGACTTGAGACTCAGCTGCCCTTAACACAATGCCACGTTGCAAACAGATCATGATGAAGATAACCCAGCTGTTGCTTTCCTTTCTTTAGCTACGTTTTGCTGGTAACAGTCCTTTGCCTCTTGGTCTGTAACGGAGCACCCACAGCAGCCTTTTCCCCAGCATCTTTTCAAAGGCCCTTTGTAAGCCTGGAAAAATTATGGCAATTGGAACATTTGCTACTTTGACACCTCAAAGAATGAAGCCAGCTCAGTGAGACAACGTCCCTCTCCTGAAATCTTCCTAGACCGAATCTCCTACCGCGACCCTCCAAGTGAGTGCTCTTAAAGCACGTGTTTAGTCCCTGCTCACGCCAGGCAGGCGGGTGGTGCACCGGTGCTGGGAGAACAGGATGGGCTCCTGGTCCTTATCCCCAACCACGTCCCCCCGGCCACACAACCTGACAAGCTCAGCTCCAGCACACATGCAATGGGAGCAGAATGAAACCACTGAGAGCAGAGACCAAACCCCTGGAGACTGAGGCCACGATGAACAGCAAAGCCCTCCGTCTCTCAGAGAGGAGCCAGCGCTTGCCAAGGGCTGCCCCATCCAGCATCACTTCGGTTTGGCTCCACAAGCGCCGTGTCCCCCCCCTCGGCCGTTACAGAAATACCCTGTGACCCACCCAGTGGGCCGAGCAGAGACGTGCTAAGAATGTTTTGAACCTGCCAAGAGTAAATGAGGTGGCAGTACAAAGTATTAATTGATTAAAAAAAAATAATAATAATAAAGAAAACACAGCAAGGCTCGATAATATTGCCCAATTTTCAATAGGGACTGAAAGATGTGCAGATGCTGCACTTAGAGACACTGAGTGGTGGACTCGGCAGTGCTGCGTTAACGGGTGGACCCGATAGATCTTGAAAGTCTTTTCCAAGCTGAACAACTCCATGGTTCTGTGACTGGTTAACCTTAGCACAGGGTAATCCCACCACAGGGACAGGGAAGAAAAATATACCGGGTTTATCCATCGCCCCCACTTCCTTACTATTGTTTTGCCTTGGCCACGTAGCTGTGACATTCCCTCGCATGCTCGTGACATCTGCTCCTCCTGCTCGTATGTGACAGAATTACTTGAATGAGCTTGAACAAAACCCGCTTTCAAAAGCAGCCTGAAAAGCATCACCTCATGAACACTGATCAGATTTAGCATGACAGCTCAGTTTAATATATGAAGGACAAAAAAGACCTGTGTGATATGTTTATACAGAAAAATAACACGTTTATTCCCCCCGAGAGGTGTCATAGCCATAACTCGCCAGACACATCCCCCTGGTTCCTTTGTGAATTTGTTGTTTAGAGCCAAGAATTTTCTGTTTTTAAAGGCACGATGTTAATATAAGCAGAGCTTAGAATCTCCAGTGCCCCTCTTGTTAACATTAAGATGAAGCTCAGCATGACCATGACAATTCCCACTTTTAATTACAACTATTTTAGCTCATTAGTGTCTACAGGAAAACTTCGCTGAGCTTGCACATCGCAACTCCACCGATCACTGTCACCTGACGTGTTCTTACACTTGGCACTATTTGGCTTGTGTTTCCCATGCTACAGAGAAAAAGCGATGGATATTGTCCAACCGCCTGCTCTAACAGAGTATCACTTAGGAAGAACCCTTCTGCTCCGGGTCGTGTCGGTAACTGCGGAAATTATAGATTTCCACGTTCCTGGTCAACAAAGGGTCTCGTTAAATATGTCAATTATAAGTCACTAGTAATGTCTATCTATTTTTAAAATGTGTGAAATTCTTGTATTGGGCCAAACCACATCCTACTAATTTGTTTTATTTTATAAGGGGGGAAAAGGTGGGGGTGGGGTGGGGGGGAGCAATTACTGCATAGTTTTAAATACATAGTTGTAACATAACTGAAGATCTACCACTCTGTTTTGTATTTCATTGTTTTGAGAATGTAGTTACTGAAAGCTTTTCTTTCTGTGTAAACATGACTCTGCATACCAAATGCCTCCTGTGTGGGGCAGTGGCAGAGGATTTATGAACTATAGACATTAAAATAGAAAAGAATATGAAACAGAGAAAAAGGCACAATAACGTCAACGGCTCTTTGATGTGTACCAGTTTTGTTCTTACATCATTCTATAGCATTTTATAAACAGGAATGTGTTGTTCCACTAAAGCCTGTATCATAATTAAAAAACTGAAGTGTCTCTAGCTTTTTATTGTAGACATTCATAAGGGAGCATCACTATCTACTACATAATTCAGTGTAGGCAACGTGGGCCATTTCTGGTCCAAAGATCTCCTGATGCCTTCTCTACCTCGGTAAGAGGCCCTACATAATTACTCTGAAAGATCTGCTCTGCCTTGACATCTTGTTTTCTTGCCCACGGCTCTCCCTGCCTGCTCTTCACGTCTGTCGGACATCGACCAGTTTGTTCCAATTACCTGAACTAAACGGACGCCGGTCGGACTGCAGCCCCCCCCAGCCCCCAGCCCTACATACACAAATGAGATGAAATCTGTTTGCCCACGTCACGTTAATTTTCAGACATGGAGGTGGGGGGTGATGGCAGCCTGACAGGTCTCAGAAAGACGCTGGTTTGTGCCTGCCACTCTGTACCCACGTCACCCGTGATCAGGACGGCAGGTCTGGCAGACGTCAGGACAGCTGGTGGTTGCTGGTAGAATAAATTTTGGTACAGCAAAGGGTCCGCTGTATCCTAACTGCTCCATACAATGTCGCATGTTTTACTCAAACCAGCTGAACTACTCTCATGACATTTATCCATGACATTTGTTTTTTTTTTCCTTAAAAATATGTAGAGAAGGACTCTGAAACAGGATTTTTGATAGAACCACTGAGCACAGTGCCTGCCCTCCAACACACCCGGAGCAGTAACACGCTGCAGCATGTCAAGCTTGGCATCTCCATGTGATCAGAAATGTCTTCTCCTTAACCCTCCTGGATGGCCACCTTATGACGCGGAGCAAAGGTCTGGCAGTGCTCGCCACCTCAGGGATATCACTTTTACCGCTGCACCCCCTCCTCTGTGTAATTCTGCCCGAAGGCTGACTAACACTTCGCTGAACACTACCCATGGGAGTCCACAGAAAACGGAGTTTGGGACGCTACCTTTTTTTATTACCTACGTGCAAGCAAAATCCGAGTGAAGGTATAAAGTCAGCATGACAGCACTTGTGAACTACCTGTTCACTGCTGAGACACGTGGTGTCTTCAAGGACGCACTGCCTGCAGTGCTCCTTCCCAGCGATTTGGATCATCTCTGCACTGTCCATACGGATCGCTACCAAGGCACCGAGCTGGTGTGAAAGGGTCTTGCACGCCGCCGGCGGCGCTCACCTTGACCGTATGCCCACCGACCGACCTGTCCTTCCTGAAAACAGCACAACAGCACATCAGCCGTGTTGGCTTTGTGACAGAGAAACTGTCTGAGAAGCTGCCACCTGAGCACATCCCAAACCACACCGGCAGGAACGAACACCGGGCTTCTAGCAGGCAGAAGCACCCCCAGCTTAGTGTCAGCTCAGCACCTAGCTTAAAAATCTAAATAATATAATTGGTCTCAAAAAAAATGGTGAGCAATGAAGACCAGGCAAAGGCCGGGTCTGCCGCATGCACATGTCCACTGTAATTATGATGTGGTTAATTAGCTGGGAGGATACAAGGCTGACATGACAGTGTCCTACGTGCAAAAAAGGCACCATCATCAGGGGGCAAAGTCTGACGCTGAAGACAACCCTGACCGCTGCAGGACACTTCTGCAGTCCAAGACGCAGGGATTTTCTAAACAAACTGAAATTGTTAGCCTGGGTATGCCTCAAAATACCATCTGAAAAATGTCCTACGCGCCAAAATTTTATTTCGATTCATTTTGTGCCTTGCTGAGGCTACTTATTATCCAGCAACTGGTGCATTCAAAGAACTCAAGCCTTACACACAGGACTTTGCAGCGATGCCTCCATGTTGCAAGGAACTGTAATTCTAAAAGGATTAAAAGTTTACCAGCACAGCCATGTAAAGTAGAAAATGAATTGTTCACTCTTCTCATCTCTGTTTGGAAATTAGATTACAGGCTTCAAGTGAGCTGAAATACAGAACGAGGCAAATCTATGTGATTAGCTCACAGGTGGCCAGTGAGCCTTTTCTACACTTCAAAGTCTGGCAGATTCCTATTAGCTGCAATAATAAAAAGAATGTGTACTTATCCTTCGGCCCAAGCCCTGCCCTGTGCCAACACGGCTACCTGCTGTGCTAATCCTCAGAACCAATATAATCATCCTCAATTGTTATTTCATAAGTTTGCTCAGCTGTCATTTGGGATATGCAGTACGTGCGGCACAGCCTGCTGCCAACTCGCTGCACGGGCTCCAGTCCCCCACGCCACCACAGACGGAGGGCAGGGATCGAGCGCTCACCCAGGACGCCCCACGAGCAAAGCCTCTTCATACCTATCAACAGTTTGTACCATTAATCACCAGTGTTTCCTCTAAATACACAAACACAGTTTCCCATTTATCTTCTCTCCCCAGAAGCCACCCATGTGAGCGTCACTTCAGCAAAATACATCACAGATGAGATCAGGAACCAGAAGAGATGCTGTTCCAGGATGGGTATAGAGGTCACACAATGCATAACATCACTGGTCCGTTGCATATGGTATTTGCTTTCGGACTCACACCGGTTGCACACGCAGTAGATGATGTGGACGTAGCACTCAGCCATAACCTGCACACAAGGGAAGCTCTTCCAAGCCCTCTCAGCGAGGGGCCGGTTAATATAATGAAGCTTGAGGGTTGCTCCCTCTAGCAAACTTGATATCCCACCTGGTAGAACTGTGGTAACATTTTTATTATTTCTATAAATGTCTAATACTCCTCTGAACCCTCCTAAGCTCTTTACCTTAACGTTATCTCGCATCAGGGAGCTCTACAACTCAACTTACGATTTCCTTTTGTTACTTTTAAATGCAGTAGGCAGGGAAATGAGAAGACATCTCCCTCTTCCCACATTACAGGCTCGCCAGAGTATTTCAAACTAACTTTATCAAACTTTTTTTACAGCAGAATTTTAAAGAAATGTTGAACAAGTGGTGCTCTGGAGAGGGACGGGGGGAAACCAGCGCTCGAGGCACCTGCGGGAACAGATGCCGTGCTTTGCTCGCCATGCTTTGCTCTGCTCTCGTATATGCCCTTCCACCTCTGCTGCTCACCCCAAAGCAAACTCCAAGATCCCACAAGCACAGAACATGTCACGCCGGCGCTCCTGGCAGATCGAGAGGAAGACTCACGCTGGCAGTGCTGTCTCTAGCAGGTACCTGCGCACCCACCCTCGGCCACGCCGTCCCTTCGCTACCCTTTCCGAGCAAGTGTGGCCATTTTTGAAGCGCCTCTGGGGAAGTAACTGGAATTCAAAGTATCCTCTTCTCTCTGAAGTATCCTCTTCTCTCTTCACGTCCTTTTTTCTAAAGCCACTCCTTGCCTGCACAGGCAAAGCTCGCTCCAAAGGACACGGCTGCCGAACGAAACGCTTTCAAAACTCCCCCCCATCCTGCAGCACCCGCTGCAGATCCCCAAACTAGCTACAGCCTTGGTAGTAAAGCTCTCACCCTCCCTCAAGTTATGCACATATTTAACTGGATGCAAAGGCAGTCAATTCTTGATTAACCAGCAGCTGATTATTTGATTTGTGGATTAACGCAAGAGAGACACCTGGGCTCACAGGCACCAGCTGGCACAGCCGCGGCGTGCCCAGGTGCCGGTGTGCTCCGGGGTGTACCTGCTCCGGGATCTTCACGTCATATTGGTGTCACCAACTTTCCCGCTTTGTTGTGTTACAGCCCCACGCAGCCAGGCTTCCCTGGGGCTGGGTCCCCCCCGGTGTCCCACAGGCGGAGGTCACACTCCTCGCCCAGGCCAGGAGCGCGCACGGTGCCTGTTCAACAGCTCTGCGAAGCGCCAGCAGCAGCCCGTGCTCCAAACCTTCCCCAAGGACCCAGCAGCTCGCCTTCAGACGGCCGGCAGCCCCAACGCCGCGGAACTGCGAGCTGCGCGTTTCCAGGTCATCTGAGGAACTGGCTCGGAGATCCAAGG
Source organism: Microhierax caerulescens (assembly GCA_035590215.1). Classification (NCBI taxonomy): domain Eukaryota; kingdom Metazoa; phylum Chordata; class Aves; order Falconiformes; family Falconidae; genus Microhierax; species Microhierax caerulescens. Next base: position 101,240,079 of record JAVJGJ010000001.1, read on the forward strand.
CAGGACCCCCCCGTTCAGCAGAGCCCGTCTGGAACGCAGTGTCTGAACATCTTCCACCTAGCACAGGTAAACCACCGAGAACGGAGGGTTTACTGCTCGGCTATCGTTTTTATGTCAACAGCTGAACAACTCGCATTCTGTTTTGTTTTCCCCTCTGCTCCTCCTCTCAGAGGCCTTCGACCCGGGCTAACACCCCCCTGCGGGCAGCGTTACTGCAGGCACTGACCTTCTAGCACACACTTAAGCCCCCTTGCCCCTGTACCAGGGCCAGGCTGGAGGGACGTGCCTGGGGGTTTTGCAGGGTTGGGGGAAAGGGGTTCAGTTCCAAACTTCTCCCCCTGTCCCCACGGGCAGCTCGACGCCTCGAGCAGTGGGAGCAGCTCTGGGTCCCACCACGCTGCCGTGCCCCGGCACGACCCTGCCAACCCCCACTTCAGCACGAGTATTTGTGTAACACTGCGTCAGCAAACTACCACCAGTATGTTTCCGCCTGAATTCTAGTAATTTAAAGCAAAATGTTTGAATCTTGGAAATTAACCAAACACTGAACAGTCTTTTACCAGAAGGAGCTGATTTAGGTAATTAATGCTAGCTAAACAAATAGACATACTGGACAGATTTTTAACCAACTGGGATGTAAATATTTCTACTCTTGTGGATAATCTTACAGTCAGATCAGTTCCACAAATCTCCACAATAATCCCTTCTCTTTTTTTCCCCTCTTTTGCTCTCTGTCTCAGGTAGAAGGTCCAAATGCTGAGCAGTACACAGTGAAGGCAGCTTCAAACTCGCCGTTCAGGTAACACGGCGCTCTTCTGGATGCTGGAGTCACCACAGCTGACCTCGATCGCAGAATCACAGAATTGTTTAGGTTGGAAAAGACCTTGTTTAAGATCATCGATGCAGCACCACAGCTTTTAAATCTTCCACATTACAGACTCTGACCAGACCTCCTCCCAGCTGAGGCTTTCATTTCAGTCCCTTGCTATAATTTAGCAAGGTGGCAAGCCAGGGCCTGGCAGAGAGGACATCTCCGTAACCAGCTGGGTGCCAAGGAGCAGAGGCCGGGCCTCACACGCTGCCTGATGGAGGCAGCTCTTATCCAACGTCCTCACATCCAGGGGGCTGCGGATGGCAGTGCCAAACCGAAGGTTCAGCCCCTTACAAAGTAAATTACGAATAGGCCCACCTGTGGCATGAAATATCCGTCTCAGAGTGAGGGGAACCTTTACAAATAACATTTATTAAAGTTTAAGAAAATACTTTAAAATCGGGGGAAAAAATCCCACCCCACTTTCAGTTTTATAGTATTTTCAATTCTTTTCACACAGGGAGGCAAAACTAAAACCAAACGTTTGCTGGGTATTGGGAGACCAAATCAAGCGCATATGATGTTTCAACAGCAGCCCAGCAAAAGAATCAATACCTTCCAATTCATGTTATTGACTTTTTCACATCCTCGCAGGCATGAGACTTCAGATGAAAGCATCAGAATCACCAAATTGTTCAATTTGCTCTTGTTCAGATATTTTACGCTGACATTTTTTATGATGGTGTGCGTAAGCTTGTTCAAGAGAAGCTCTTGAAAGTCAAAGTAGACTTCAGCTCCCCAGATTGCCTATCCTGCTTCACACTTTGGGATCCAGGGCTGCTTTATGCAAAGCGAAGAAAAACATGAGATGTTTCCTTCCCTCTGTTTTATCCTCTCTTACCGTGCTTCAGTTTAAAGGGACTTTAGGAAGAAACGAAATTGCCTTCTGCTACTACCTCTGTTTAATCGTACCAGAATTACAAAAAATTACACACCTATAAACTGCATTACCAGGGGAAAAAAAGTACATTTCTGTGCCACACAGCCCGGAAACACACTTGGTTCCCTGCTGAGCAGGATTAGTTTCCCCGACACCCCATCTTGTCTTTTTATGAGATGGTTTTGATAATATAATTCTGCACTATAAACAGTCACAATAACAAGTTGTTTGGACCACTGCAAAACAGCAAGAGCTCATTAAGTCTCACAGAATGTTTGCAGCTATTTTAGCACAGGCATGATTTGTTGTGACATAGGAAAACTCTATTATTTCGCCAGGTTTAATAGGTAATAGATATGCCAGAGCACATACTTCTTACAAGGCTATGAGAAGCTTTTAGCAATAACCCTTGAGGATGTATTGGGCAAACTGATCTTGCAACATCTCCAAATATATAGAGAAAATGATCTGAACTACGGAAAATCACCACGATTCAGGGACAGTGCACTAGACTAGAAGATTAAAGTTCTGCTCTGGCTCCCTCAAGACAAAGTTAGGTCAGTGCTTGTCCCTGTTTCCTTTTCCAAGAATTTAGATGACAAGCTTTTCAGGGCAGGGGCTGATGTAAAACACGAATCAGCTCTTGCTTTAGGCCTCTCTGTATTCGTTTCATGAGAATAATGATAAGGATTAAAAAAAGGTCAAACTCAGGCCTGGCAGAATGCCAGCACTCTTCACTGTGGTTCAACGGATGCATTTAAGTAAATGAGTAAGTAAATGTAATATGTAATGCGGTATTTCCTTGCACTACTCATTGTTCTGCATTCGGATGTTTGAAAAGTACCTAGCTGGGTTTCTTCACTTTCAGTGAGGCTGACAGCCACGAACATTTTATAATCATGTCCCGAGCTCATTTGTTTAGTCTCCCATTAGGTCCTGACAACCACGAATACTTTACAATCATGCATAATCCTTATATAATATGCAGAAGGTTGAAACTGTAACAAGCTCCAGTGCAACACAGAAAACCCACAGAAAATCAAGTGGGCCCATTAACATTTAGAAAAAAAACCTATCAAGAGCTCCATTCAGCAGCTCAGTCCATTATAAGATACATATTTATCATGTATACGCGTGTGCATGTATGCGCATACCTTTCAATAGGAATATACGTACACAAATGTAGTCATTTGCCCTGTTCTGGTGCAAGTCAAGAGGATCTTTTAATTATTATCAAAGGAGGGCTGTCAAATTTATTCAGAGGGAAGGAGGGAGAGCAGCACATGGAAACCACTCTGGCAGGTAGGGACCCACTCTTGCTTCTCACACTCCACCCCTGGAGGGATCCAAACCCCTCCTGCTCTCAAGAGGTCTTATGTCTGCCATTGATGTTGGAAGCTCTCCAGCATTCACGTCAAGCTTACTCAGTTTGTTTCTAACTGGGACACACACACGACCACAGACAGTGGAACATTTACCAAGAGCCACTGGTTTTACTGGAAACTGTTGAAAATGTTTAAAAACTTATCTTCGGGAGGAATGAGACGGTGCCACAATGAATGAATGAAGCATTTTGTCTGTTACTGTTCTCCCAGTAAGGTTTAAAACTGAGTTCTAGATACAAAAAAACTTAAGAGATACAGGTTTTAGGAGACACAAAACCCTGTGGCCCAGGAAATGCAGACAGGAGGGGATGCTGCGAAGGAGAAACGCTGGCCTTGCTCAGGGCTGGGGGCTCACAGACAATGCCCGCGAGCCCAGCGTGAGGCAGGGGCCTCACCTGCCCCTTCCTTCGCCACGCACGAGTTTGTCCACATGCTCTGTTCTTCCTTAATAAAATGTACAGTCACGTACGACAGACCTACAGCCACGTCGCAGCCCGTGCATGGACCCAAACTCACTCACTGCCTGGCAAAGGGCTGCGGCCCCAGCTCTGCAAACGCTCTCGGTTCCCCCCTTCCAGCTCCACACACCATCAATCTCCAGCTCACCTCTCCGCGGCGTTTCGCTCATCAGTGCCATCAGTGGCATAAACCTGCCAGGCATGTAGAACTTTAATGGTCTAATCCTCCCGCTTTCACAAAGACCAGATTAGCTTTAAGTTAAATACTCTTGTTCCTTAAATTTCCTCCTTGTCAGGATGCCAAGGGAAGCTCTTAATCTTACAAAAGAGCCCAAGGACATTCTGATGCCTCCACATGAAGACAGAAAGCAGTCCACAATGCCAAGATAAAACGGAGGTATTATACTAATCTCACAGACCTGGAAATGCACATGCAGCAGGGCTCGCGGCGGTTCGGTGCTGTAGCTGCTAGAGGGGGTCATTAGCTGCAAACAGGGCTCTTGCCACGAGCGTCTCAGCATCCCCCGCCTCACACACATCAAACCGAGGCAGTGATTAGTTATAAACTTGTGCAAGTTATCAGCTGCAAAGAAATCAAATAAACCTGTGATTTAGACACAGAAGCCTAACTGCGAATTCGGCCGGCTTGTCTACACTTGCCGTGTCAAGCGCCCTTTGCCGGCAGCCCGGCGTGGCTCCTGGCCATCGGAGCCAGTTCTGCAGCGCGGACGTTGCACAAGGAGAGATGGAGCATTTCAAACGTGATGCCCTTCCACAGATGGAACTGGCAATCAAACACGCAAGCCATGTCCAGTGTGACGGTTTGAGCTTTGAAGTCCCCCTCACAAGGTGTGACACGGAAGAGCCCCCGACTGGCAGCGCACGAAGCACAGCGGGGGCTGCCTACAGCTGAGCCTCCCACCCCCTCAGCAGGCTGGCACGATTAAAGCCTGTTATTAGACAATAACACAAAGTAAAAATCTCCCTCACCTTGAAAGAAAACTGCAGAACCTTTACTCCCAGGTAAAGATCAGAGTACATTTACAAAGCAACTAATACTTCTTTTCACCCTACACATCCACAAATGTCGAGAGACTACAGGAATTCTACCGGAACGTGAACACAGCCCCCTGCGGCACATGCAGCTTGGGTAACCCATCCCCCCCTTGTCCGCAGGGCTGGCAGCTGGCTCAAAGTGACTTAATCCCTGTAGTAACTTCCCCTACTCGGCACAACCCTACGGAGACCCATGCGGGGACAAAAGAGATCTGCTGGAGGAGGGAAGGTCGCTCCATCTCTGCAGAGCAAACCCTCTCTGTATCAGCTAAAGACAACTCAAACGTAAGTTTGCAAAACCAGGTTAAATATCAGTAAATGATACCAATTAACAGCTTCTATAATTTTGTTTTTTAACATCTGATAAAGAAGGAGAGGTTTTTACCTGCACGTCGCTTTATAGGCTTTCCAACAGCTTACACACAAAGCATTTAGACACTTTAATTTCCACTCCAATATGAATACTCTACCCCCAAATGAAACCTATTAAAAATTAAATTCTTATATAAAGTTTAATATGCGGCTTTTTTCTCCCCAGGTCCCATTAAATACTCTCCCTACACACAGTTTAGAAGACAGAAGAGATCCTAGAGAATATTTACAAAGAGAACAACCCCCCCTGAGGGTTTTTATGTTACTACAACATTAATCTATTTTAATCACACAACAGATTAAAAACAAACATTAAATGATTCTGCAAAGTACTGAGAGAAAGTATCTTTACGCCTAAAAAACAAAAGAAACTGAGAAAAAAAAAATATTTTACTTCCACAGGCTCCTGTAGCTGATCTCACTGGGCACGTTAGGACACAGGTCGGAGCAACCGCGGGGGGGGGGGGGGACGGGAAGGAAAGCCAAGCCCAATG
>JAVJGJ010000001.1:101245694-101261860 GCA_035590215.1 Microhierax caerulescens
CCCCCCCCCGCGAAGGAAAGCGAAGCCCAAGGCTGCCTCGAGCCCCTTCTCAGGAGCAGGCGCTGGGACTGGGTCTCCCACCGGCGGGACACCCCCAGCGCTGGCACGGCAGCGGGGCTCTCGGCGGCTTTGGACACATCTCAGTGCAGAAAGGGGCAGGTGGTACAACGCCTCCCTCCATCCCAGCTTCCCCCCCTTCCCGAGCCAGCCTCGGCGTGCTGGGGGCCACGGCAGCACCGCGGGCTCCGAGTCCGGCACGCCTCGCCGGGTGGGAGCCTGACCGGCACAACGGGTCGCGCATCACCTAGGAAGGAGATGGGTCACTTCAGCTACTGCTTCTGCCATTAACCTCAAGAACGCTGATGTCCTCGCGGTTCCCGTCCCTCCAGCCTTGTCCCATACCATGGCCTTTCCTCTCTGTGGCCGTCTCCAAACTCTTACCGCAGCCCTGCCCTTGGGAGATGGCGCCCAATGGAAGCAGCATGTCCTTCAAAGGCTGCCTTCAGCTACTGCTTTCCACAACAAGCAATGTTTTCTAGCCCAGTCTTTAAGATTTTACTCAGCCTTTAATTATTTGCATCTTTTTGAATTGTTCCAGTGCACTGAACAAAAGTATCTTTTGAGCTGCCCACAGGTCATTTCACTGAATCATCCCAGTTAACGCAGAGACCGGGGCGCTTCGTGAATAGTTCACCCTTCCAGTAGCCCCAACCTTGCAACTGTTAGTGCATAACCTCATCTGCTGTTGCTCGGTCTACTCAGCAGCTTTGCAATCTCACTCTGGTGCTCAACGTTGTGTTTTTTTCATCTTGAATAACCCAAATAATTGTGCTTTCATATTTGAGTTTGCCATCTCACTGCTCAACAGACTTTTAATGAAGACAAGGCAGTGTTCTCCAGGATTTGTTTTGCTGCTGTCACATATCAGATGCATAAAGCGCTGCAGAGACAAGTTCTTCAAGTAGTTACAAGCCAGAGTTTTTCACCGCAATTTTAAAACCACCTTTGCCCAGAAGACATTGGATAGGAGCAGTTACGTTTGAGCTTGAGATCTTCTAAAGAAACCACAAAGAAAAGAAAGTGCTTTTGTTCAAAGCCAAGTAGCTGTTAGATTTACTTAAGCAAGTGGATGCATTTCACATGGCCGGCTTGGTTAATATGGGGTGCTCTAGGCAGGCCTTTTATCTCAGCACTTACCAACTCCGCTGCCAATGCAAACCCAAACCTTCCAGGGAGTGATCTTTGTGGTTACTCCTCTCCCAGCGCTCCAGATTTAAGATACATCATGCAAGTTTAGCATTAATGATAGTAGCTGCCGTGAGGTGGTTTCTGGAGGTACCACTGTTGGTCTGAAGGGGACAAACACAGGGGGTTCTGCACAGCAGTAATATTAAAATCTTTCCCTTTCTTTATTCAACGGCTGTACTTGGTGCAATCCCTGCCAGTGTTTTACTACTTGCCCTCAACAACCTTTCTCCCCAGAAGAGCTGTAGGTGATGGATAACCCGTATTCAGCCGTTTCAGGAAGGAACAGGCTTTGATCCCTTGCTGGATTGTATGGGTCCCGCTTCCCAGGCTGAGGGCCAGTGACAGAGGACCACTGCCCACTCCGAGGATGTGATACATACTGCTGTCCTGCTTCCCTGCCCGTGGTCAGGGAGAGAGCTTCACCTCCCCCGCTCCTCATGACTAAGCACTGAAACACAGATCAAGAAAACCCTACAATGCGTGCCAGCTTACCTACGGCGTGCAAAGATGCCTGGAAATGTTTTAATGACAGAGAAACTGTGTGTTTTCTAGCTGTGATAGCTACCTCGTACTACCACGTGCTCTGTCCCTGTCTGACAGAGGTCCTGGTAGAAAGTGTGACAGCAGACGGGGACATACAGCAGGTCTTCAAGTGCTTTGGTTCAAACTTGATGCATTAATGTAGTTCCCCAGGCACATCTGCAGCCCAGGCAGGAGGGTGCAGCCCCCAGCGAGGGGACAGGGGACAGCCCGAGCTGGGATCCCAGCCAGAGGCTTGCTCAGGACCTAGAGCCATGCTGGAAAACACTGGCATGAGCACACCTTTACGGCTGTGTTTGGGCCAGATAGAAAAAGTTACCAGGGAGCACCTGTGCTAGTAGAAGCAGCGGCCAAAACACGCCTGGTGTCCCCACACGGTACCCTGGGTGCATCGGTGTGACAGCCCCGTGCCTGCCGGGCTGCAGCAGTGACCGGGGAGGAGGAACAGCCCCTGCAAACCAGCTGCGGCCACAGAAGCGACACACGCACGCACAGTCCCAGACATGCAGGCCATGAAGGATGCTACCTGGGACACGGGGACTCCACTTAAGTGATGGCAAATACGCACAAGGTACAAAGCTACACCTGTGCGAGATGCTTCACTGCTGCTTACAGCCTAACAAAAGTGTAACATTTCCAGTCTCAAGTATACAAAGCCACCATGACTCAATGCCTCTCTCCTATGAAACTGCTTTAAAAAGCATGGCATGTATATTCAGGGTTTTCTTTATTTGCATTTCATTCTTAAGCTTCATGAAAGGGAGTGCCTTTCACATAATGATATTATTTCAGGATCTAAGATTAAAAAAAAAAAAAAAAAAAAAAGAGCATGAGACTCCCAATAAAATCATGAAAGGCAGTAATGCTGCATCTTACTACCACTCCATGGTAATTCAGTTTTTCTTAATAGTGGCAAGGGCCCAGTCTCTAATAGCAGACGAGAGCCTGTTGAGCTCTGCTAACGATGCAGAAGATGTAACAGCAAACCAGCTGAGACGTGGGTTCCTTCCAGGGCCACGCACACAGCAGGTAACATTATCCTCTGCAATTTACACGGTTTCACAGTAAAAAGTCACTTTCAAATGCATATGAATCAGCATTTTGAATGAACTTTGAGCTGTTTAAGTAGCCATGAACTAGAGAGAGAGAGAGAGAGAGAAAGAGAGAAAGAGAGAAAGAGAAAAAGAGAGAGAGAAAGAGAGAGAGAGAGAAAGAGAGAGAGAAAAGAGAGAGAGAGAGAATGAAAGAGAGAAAGAGAAAGAACGAAAGTGTCCATACTATGGTGAAGAGATGCTGCAAATGTACTTCAGGTGTCAGTTAAGCACAATAATTTTGTGGGTCAATCACTGCAGGTTTTTCCATCCAAAGTGCCACCTGCTCGAAAGTACAGGGGGAAGCAGGGTAGGCACTGTATTCACACCTGACTCTGAATCAGCCACTACAGCTGGCAGACATCAGCTTTAAAAGATCCCAAAGAATTCTTCAGGACAATAAATGCTCTGCGTCGTGCTCATCCAAGCTCCTGCACACCACCTTTGAAAAATGACTTCTGAAACACCCGCTTACAAACCACCACAGTATGTGAACAGGGTCGACTTCACATCTCAGGCTTTTATCATTCAAAATGTTAAGACTGTCCACACAATGGGTTGTATGTCTCCAAAGAATCCCCCAACGTAACGTGTGAGTGAGTGTAGATTACGTGATGACTCAAAAGGAAAGTATCGCCCTCTGAAATACTACTAATGAGTTGGTATCATTTGGCGCAAGTAACAGCACTTCAGTCAAGTAGGATTTCAGTGAAAGTGCCCAACGTTCCCCAGTAATATCCATAATAAGTTTCTCAATAGAGGTAACAAATTAGTATCCTTCCATTTCAACGTGTCATTTTTCCATGGAGTGATCACACCTTGGCTGATTCAAAAACCTCATACCTGGAGCCCTTCTCTTTATTTAACATAAACAGGTGTTTCACCATCAGACTCTAAAACTGGAGATATCTGTACGTCTCTATTTTGTTTGTGGTTCCCTAACTTTTTCCTAGTCCGCAGTGCCTTTGCACAAAGGCAGCGCTGGACCCATCGGCCCCGCTGTGATTGTACGTCCCGCAGTGTGACAGGTCTCGGTTCACGGCTCAGGACTATTTCAAAGGTGTATCATGGTGCTAATGGATAGCATGGATAGCAGCAACCCCCACCCCCCCCCGTGTTCTCCCCTGGTAGAAAGGGATGTGGGCTCAGGCGCTCTCCGCTGCTGCCTGCAAGGTTTAAGCGGTCACTGACAGAGTCAAGTACTGTGGAGGAGAGGGAAGATCTCCTGCTTCACTGCTCAGCTGCTCTTTTCTTCGCCTTGTGTCCCTTGGTGAGTTGGTTCGGGTAGGGCTGGTGCAGTTGCCACGTTTGCCGAGTTAGAACACCTCGCTCGAAGCAGGCAGCACTTGTGACGCTGCCGGTCCCCCACCCCAACTGTAATGCCTCTGGCTGGACCGAGGCTAGGGCAGCACAGCTGCGTGCAGCCCCTCGAGCTCTCCTCCCGTCCAAAACAGCCTCCGCTCGGCCGCCCCGGCGCTGAGCCCCGCGACGGCAGGTGCCAGCACCTCACCGAGCCACCTGAAGGTATCTGCCAGTACTTCAAGCCTGAATAAATGTAATACTTAACCGTAACAGGTTAGGATGCTTTTCTAATGTAACACTAAAGCCACTGCTTTCCGCTCCAGCTTTCCTTATAGTATCTCCTAGGATTTATTACATCCCCAAAGAGTGGTAGGAACTTCGCGGCATCAACAGAAGGGTGAGACCTCAACAGCTCTCACAGAGTTTGAGGGGAAGCGTGGAGAAAGTTTTAAAAATTTCTACCCCCAAAACAACCCTGGATATCTGTTCCAGAACTCCAATTTTGGTTATTAGGAACAGCAGAGCAGCTTGTTCATGTAAAAATCTATTCAGAGACGCGCATTTCACCCAATAAGAATTTGTTATTATTTGATATGCTGATACACACACACAAAAAAAAAAAAAAAGAAGTCAAAGAAAATAACAGAATGAAAAATATACATTCTCCACCTGTGCTATTTTCTTGAATTTAAATCTTCAAGGGATTCTTCTGTAACCTGGCACCAGCCCCTTCCCACACTGGCTTGCAGTCAGACACAGTTGGGGTTGGGCTATCACGGAGAGCCTCCTCTTTGCTAAATAATCCATATTCTCACCAAAAAAAAACCCAACCAAAAAACTCCTACTAAATTAATCTTTCTTTTTTTTTTAAAACAAAAATATCCAAAGACTGTACATCTAGATCTTAAATTCCAATACAATCAACTAAATTAAAACAAGGCACACACTCTAATGTTCTTGTCAATAAGTCTAAAGCCACTCTAGAAATTTAACAACAGTTAATCTTCCAGCTAAGAATATCACACAGACAAGACAGGAGGATCTTGCCAGTAATCTTGAGATGAACTCCGATAAGGCAAAAAAATAACTCACGTAGCTTGTGCTCGCTTAATGTTCTTGTTCCTAGTTAATACTTCTAGCATCAAGGGATGATCATTGATCCAGGGTCACAGCGCTTTTCCAAAGTAATCCCCAGGAAGAAATAGACTAAAAGGGTTATATTTAACACAGTATCACTTGCAGTCTAAAAAAATGCATTCAGCTACTTAATCCCTTTCTGAAAGAGGCTGTGTTTGGTAATCAGCTACTTCTTCTGCTGTGTTTTGTTGCCATAACAGATGAGAGGAGCTTTAAACACTGCCCTTTCTTCTCTGCTGCGACACATCCCAGGTTGTTAATCCTGCCCCCGGCCCAGGCTCCGTCCGACTTCCACGTTCACTTCTGGCGGAGGACGGCAGCTGCGGGGCAGCTGGGGCTCCTTGGGGAGACGGGCAATATTCGGTGACCAGAGCGCTTTGTTTAGGAAACAGGCTGGTGTAGACAAAAGTTGACAGTTCGGTTTGGGATCTTGACAGCTGTTTTCGTTGCCACACGGCTGAAGATGCAAGGCAGAAACCTTTCCCCCTGGCTCCTTCGAACACCGCACAGATTCGGCTCCAAGTCACGGTGGGAAATGAGAAAACTCAGGCACGGGGGCCTGTTCCGAGCCTGGCCGATGCCTTTGTGGGGGAGGAGGGCTTGGCTCACCTCGGTGTGCACCCCCCGCGCCAGGCTGGGGGCTGCGGGAGCCCCAGCGACAGCGTCCAGCCGGCGACACCGACTGCGGCACAGGGTGGCTCGGAGACCCTGACCCAGGTGGATTCCACTTGCTGGCCTCTGTTCCCCACCCTCGGCTGAGGTGAGATCCTAATCACTTCACTAGGCTGTTGTGAAGCTTATTAAATTAAAACATGTTGACAAACCTTACAAATAAGACCACAACTGAAATGAGTTTCATCAGCTCTTCTGTTGAGAGCGTAGGAAAGTTATCCTCCCAGCCCAACCAGGAACGGGAGCTTCCAACCCCACCTCTCATACGCTTCTTCAAAATCCTTTTCTTAGGTAACTAAAAGGCAGGTAAACAACAAATAAATAATAATTAAAAAAAGGATCTGTGCTAACTAGGTCATTTGTTTTCAGGGTTGTAAATGGCAAGTGCTGACCTTCTTTTGTTTTAATCTTGCATTGAGTTTCAGCAAACTGTCACTCTTACACGGGCAGCAAGGGAAAACCATACATATTATTAGAAAACAATCACTGCCAAATCTGATAACAATCTGACATTAACAACTGTGGGGATTCTGCTGCCAAGGATGTCTTGTATTACTTAGAAAACATAAAGGAAAAGATTCCTGAGGGGCGAAAGCACACAAACAAATAATTGTTTTACATCCTATTAATAAACGTCTACAGCTCACATTTCCCTCAGAAAAGGCTCACAGCACTGCTATCATCTTCTAGGGCAAGTTTACTAAACGACATTTAATATTCCTGAGATCAAAAAAGCAATCACCACTCTTCTAGATTCTGCCACGGATACGGAGGGGCTGTTTTTCACCAGATCAGCACATCCGTGTTACGGCAGGACACAGCCTTACATCTCGTTCTTTTAGTCCTGGCTCCCGCTACTCCTGACCCAGGCGGGAAGGATTCGCTCCATTTTCCCAGTCTCAGTCCTTCTACCCAGCACCATCTCCAACGGCAGCACCATGCTCACCACCAACCACAACACAACGTTCAAGGCCAGTTTTCAGGTAACTCTGGCTGGGTGAAAAGCACTTGGCTTCTGACTTTCTGGCAGCCTGCGCCACCCAAACTGAGCTGGGGTTAAAGCCTCTGACAGCACAGCACTTTGGATGTGCATTTGGAGGATGCACCTAAATGGACCCCCACGTGCAACGGTAGCAACAGCATTCAGTGAGCCAGTAAAATACCAGAGTTCCTGAGTTTCAACAAAGGCTGTGAGATTGACTGACTTCTCTGCAAGAGGTTAGGAAGTCACCTTGTACCACATTTCACAAAAAATCAGACTTAATGACAGTATTGAAAGGGCCAGAAAACTGCAACATGTATAAGCATGCATATCCATACACATCTAAATAGGTAAAGTACAAAAGTATTTGGTTTAAAGTAAGAAAGATGACCTTTCATTTTAGTTTTTACATGCATGTTGAAGGAATTAACCCCACCATGCACCGCAGGTGTTGCAGAAATCACTGTGTTCATTGAGACATTTTGGCTAAACACCAGGATCCTTTCTGCAGGGGAATTACAACATCTTGAGGTGGTGGTTGGATTTTTTTTCCACACAGCTGATGCTACACTGTGTACTGCAGGTTCTTAAGGATATCAGTTAATGTCTATCCTTGGATTTTATAGTGTAAGGCTTTTTAGATAAAGATTCAGGTTACTTGGGGTGTGGGTGAAGCAGAGCTTTCAGTAGGGTCTGTGGAAACAAAAAGCACTCTCCTATTTGAAAATGAAGTTTATTTCTTTCTTGGTGTTTTCTGGAGTTCAAAACAAACCTTCCCACCCACTATTGTCCAGCATTACTGTTCTCACCCCCTTGTAAAGGGCCTCCTGGAAGTTACCACCTCCATCCCTGCTCACCACAGCACCCTGCATCCCAGAAAAGTCCCTCTGATACCAAACACAGGATAAAAGCCACAACCAAGTCTGAAACACATTATGGAAATCTGTCTTTCCCAAAGTAACCAGCTATGTACCCGCTGCCATTTCAAAACACATACAGCTATGTGATACCTATGCAACATGACAAAAGCATGTCTTGAAATTGCTTTACATTTACACAAAGTTCTGGATTACAACATACACCGAGATGTAGCCGTTACTACTTAACTGCACCATCTAACCCTTAAATAACCAGGAGCGACCTGCAGCGGCTTACAGAACCTGCAGCCCGAGCAGGGCTGAGCCAAGGAACATTCTGAAGATGTTGATGCTTGAAGATGCCCAAAAATCTTGCTGATGTGGCCAGCCCTCACAGCTCCACTGCTTGCACAAACGAAGTCCAACCCCGTGAACATGAGACTCCCTGGTTAGATTTCCCTCCTCCTCCGTGCTTTATATTGCTTTGTTCTGGTTGTTTGGTGTGGGGCTTTTTTTCTCCCTCAAGTGGTGGAATACAGAGCTTGTGGCCTGCATAATGCTGAAAGCACTTGAGACTGCCTTCTGCTCAACCCCAGGCCACCAGCGTGCGTTGCAAGCTATTTTCCTCTCACTCCTAAGTTAATGCCTTTCAAGGATGACCTGGGGACCAACTCTTCCCTGACGCGAGTGCAAATCACTTGCCAAGTTTAGTTTCATTTTGACTGTGCCTACCAGGGAAGGGTCACTTACAGAGTCCATCATTTCTTTCCCTGTCTCAAAAGATTATAATTTGTCCATTGCAATTCACATCAGGATGCAATCTGGCAGGTAAGTTAAAGTCTGGAGGCAATTATTTTTCCTTCCTTTGGAGAAATGGATTATATTCATTCAGTTATTTTTCGTTATTTATTTTAGATGGAGCACAAGGGGCACGGGAAGGAAAAGGAAAACAAGATGGGTTTAGACTTTATGATAGGATCGACCTTCCATGTTTTGACATCTTAGCAGGGCTGATTACACTGATATACACAATCCGTGCATCTCATTCTATCTAAGCGGCAAGGACTGTAACAGAAATGTCTCAGCTCTCACAGTCAGGTACGACTATGCCAATGAAAACAACCTTTGCAATAAATCCACAGGACTCGCCCTCCAAAACTTATAGTTACAGTTATAATTAGCATGTGTAAATCACCTAATTTATAACAGCTGAAATTTCTTCCTTTGAATCTGAAGAGTGATACGCTGTTCTCAGCTTACCAGGAAACATGTTTCTTCACACCAGCGATTTTCCGCAGAAAGACTGCCAAAAACTAGGTTTCAACTACGCTCAGATTTTTTACAGCAGCACAAGTGCCAGGGACCGTCCTGCCCAGCACCTTCCCGTAACTCCTCCACGTAGTCCCACACTGGTCCCACCTGGCTTGCCTAACACCCAAACCGACGTTCACGCCGCCAGCCAGCCTCTCCTGTGCCTAGATGTTATCCGGGCACATGAAAATAAAGGAAGTTGATATCCAGATCAAAGAAATAACCTGGAGAAAGCATTAAATACAGATGAGTGGGTGGCTTTCACCCACCCCAGCATCTTCCTACCGCTCTAGTGGACTTGGGTGGTGGCCAAGACAGCTTTCCAGTTGGATTTTTCCAGACCCCATCATAATTACTTGTCTTTTCATTATTATCTTTCTACCCTATAAAATATGGTTTCCACATGGCTGAAGAGTAACTACCACAAGGTCTCCTCCTTGTCATTCACGATCACCAGAAGCATCTGGGACAGCCACCGCCCCAATGTGTCGGCAGGTCCCGGCACGGGCTCACCGGGCTCCCGGCACCGCCGCTCCCTGCCCATCGCCACTTACCGCGCTCCCAAGGTCACTTCCATTATAAAAAGCAAATGATTAGCAAAGAGTGATTCCGGAACTAGTATTTACTGGACCAAGCGACGACTTATTTCGACAGTCAAAAAGAAGACACATTAGGTTTTATTTTAGCTAATTAAAGAAGTAAAGAAGTTACACGTAACCTGCCCATCAGCCACAATGGAACTATCTGTGAGCCCAGCGTATAAATGCGTGAAACTCCCACTGAATCAGCTGCAATGAGTCTTATCTTGGTATTAATTTGCCGGGTCAGACCTTTACTTTGAAAAATGCATTTTAAGAAACTGCAGGTTTTTTTTTTTTGCAAATCTTTTCAGACACTATGCCTTGTAAAAAAGCCAGCTTGATTTTTCTGACATTCCAGTGGAAGACTAAGTTTTATCAGAGACTATAAAGATTTAAAGTCACAATATAATCTCACCTGCAGGTTACTGGGCCCACTTCCCTTATCAATTAACCTGTCAGCCGACAGTTGGGTCTAATTAGTTAAATCCTTTTAATGAAAAGAATTTGCCTTGAGCAAAGTCTGTCAGCTCCAGAACCATTTTACAATTGGGAGCATGTCTCAGCAAAACCCATTAAATACTTGCAGAGAACCGAACACCAGCAGCAAACTAAAACTCTCTTTTGCTTCTGCAGACACGTAGAACGTTATTTTTTCATGTCTGTACCCTGCCACAACAAGAGGGTCTTTCCACCCTATTGTATGAAAAACTGCACTTGCATCGGGCTCTGATGCCTCTTTGTTTCACTTGCTTTAAGAAGGTAAATTCGTAAATCTGTAATCCCCGCTGTGCACCTTGCCGGGGAGCAGAGAGGCTCACAGACAATACTGAAGCTGAAGCCCTCTGGAAACACCTTTCCTGCACAATACCCAGCACGCCGGCGTTGGTGCTTTTTCAAAATGCACCTTTCGTGCAGAAAAGTAGTCACCCAGAAAACTGGCTCCAAGGGTAACAAGAAGTTTCGAGACTCCTTCTTTTATAATTGTCCAGTGACAGCCTTTGTGCACATGGAGACTCCACGGACACTCCGGAGGCCAAGTTCATGCTTCAGGAGACCCCCGTGTGCCACCACCGCCGTGTGCGTCCCCCACGCCCGAGGCGAGGGGAAGGGAGGGAGCGGGACCTTCCCCCTCAGCAGCGTGTGAGAGTGTTATATTAGAAAAACATGTACTAATTCCTACGCTAATGATCCCATTACTCCCCTTGACTTCAAAAGGCCTCGGATCACATTTGTAATCTTTTGCAAGTGTTAGCAAACAAAATTACAAGTTTTACACTACAGGTTTCAACAAATTCCCCTCGCCATCAACGCAGCAACGTACTTAAAAATAGATGTAATGAGCAGCTTTGGATCTGCATAAATACCCTGTGGAGTTCATTAATGATTTCATTTTTGGCACGGCACCATGTCAAATGCCGGAGTATTATTAAAAACATACATAGATATATGTGCTTGAAATTGCATTCCTGCAAACACTTAGAAAACAAAAAAGGAGGCTGTGTAATTTTGGTTTACCTTTTAAGTAACATGATTTTAACAGCGCATAACTGTAAAACCTTTTGTCCTTAAAGCTAACTGCCGCTGTTCAAGGGATGCCTGAATCTACAGCTTTTTTCACAGATGAGAAAATGGGAGCTGAAATTTTCCTTTAGGACTAACTTTGAGCACACCGCCACGAAGCCATGGAAGCTAATTTCAATCATGCTACTCAAAACCACACGAATGAAGCCAAGAGCACACTTTTGTCCCAAACTATCAACTTTTCTGCCTGTGTCACACCCAGACCACCTGCCCTCCTTTCATCTGCTCGAAGGGGCAGCAGCAGCTGCGTTCATTGTACAGCGCTAATTGAAACAGGAATTTAAGAGCATTAAACCGGTGAGAGAGGTGGCACAGTCACACGAGCCCAGGCGCACACGGCTCTATCGGTTAACATTTTAAATCGGTTAAGAATGTGTTCGAGCGGAGTCAAGTAAGTCACTGCAGCACCCCTGCGGGGTCCTCGGGAGGGCTTGCGGCAGGTCGGGCTGGGCAAGTTCACACCAAGAAATGTGACAAGCTGCACTGACCTGCAAAGCCTTGGTACTCTGGGGGTCCACGTAACCCCAAACCCCTAACTCACAGAAAACTTGGTCAAGGATTGAAGAATTTCCCCTATAATTTGACAATGATTATTTTATCTACGCTGCTCTTCAAACACTTCCAAGTACTTTGGTTGCCACTTAGTCTCAGTTTTTCTTATCAACAACTTTTGCATCAAACGGCTGCGGGACGTCTCAGAGACACTCACTTCTGCAGACTTTTATACTTGAATATAAGCAGCTCAGATCCTGCTGCTGTTTCTTCCTAATCTGCACACCACCACATGAAATATTGCTCCATGAAGCTCCCATTTTGCACGATGCTCGCTATTGAGTAAAATCACAGGAATGTTCCTGTTGACAAAGCAGGGTTCGGCACATTGCACCATTCAATAGCCTTCAGGAAATCTGCTTCTGGGCTACCTGTTGCTGTAATGAATAGAAAACTCGAATACACCATGTCAACAAGTATGTGATGCTTACACCTCATGCTTACTCCTCGGGGGAAAAGGTAAATGGAGTATAAGCAATTCCTTTCTTTAACAAAAAAAAAAAAAAAAAAAAAAAAAGTCCACACTGCCTAAGATCTAGGGAAATCATTTACCTTCTGCCTGTCAGAGCAAGTTATCTGCGTGCTTTTTATATATTAAAAACATAGCCTAACAGAATATATTCACTCTATCTACAAAGGACAAAGTTTAAGTTGCAGAGAGAAAATGAATGCACAGCGATAAACCATGGATTTTAAGCAGTGCTCATGTTCTAGTTAGCCAAAGGAAAGCAAATAAAAGCCTAAATACTAAAATGAAAACTGCTAAGGTCTGTTCATTATTTCCTGAAGAATCAGGTCGAAGATGGAATCATATTCCTTGCCTCCTGTATTTGTTTGCATTTGCAATTACTTTATCCATATGTTTACTAGAATAAACAACTCAGGCATGGTAATTACAAAAGCAGACTTTTACCTACAAATTAGGCTCATCTTTCTTGAGCTTTGAAGTTCCCTTAACTGCCTGAATTTTTTTGGCCACTCCTAGTTTTAACTGCTAGCAGCAGCACAATCATAAAACACCACAGAAAAATGCTACAGATTCCTTGCCAAAACACGTAACGTTCCCCCCTCAGCATCTTTTTGAGCCACTTTGAGTAACATCATGATGCTGTTGCTTCCTCTGCCCCACCAGCTACTTACCAACACCAGCTATGCCTAAGAAGCAAGCACAAGCACTTTAGCAGGAAAATCCTAATTCCCATGCTCGGCTGTTAGTACAACCTGTGCACATGCACATGTATTGATGCAGCTGAAAATCATGATTTGCTACTCACTTCTTAATGCACCTGCTCTATTTTACTGTGTACCCTAAGTCACACAGGGTTAGTAATACACAGGAATGCCCCCAGCGTGCTTCCCTGCATGCAGCTGCACCCCACGGACATGCAGGAGCACCCAGCCACGGGGCCACGACGACAGGACCTGCCTTACTGGGGAAACCCTACCTTCAGGTAGCCCTGGTGCCTTCTCGGGATGCACTAAGATGGTCCAAAGAAAAGCGGGTTCATTGCTTTTGTGTAAACTACCAGAGCAATAAAAACCATCATTAGAGACAACTTACTGGCTAATCTAATTTTTAAGGATGCACAGCCACTCATAGCAATCAACTTTAAATTAATTATAGAGTCAAATTAAAAGGGGAATACGGATCATTTCCTGGCCTGCCCATAAACCCCCTCAGATGATGGTATGAGTGCAATTTTTTTTATTATTATTATTATTATTTTCTTTTCTTTTTTTTTTTTTTTTTTAATGCTATTGCTAAGCCTTTGTTCCAAGATGTCAGCCATTTATCTGCAGGAAAATGACAGCAACTTGTCACAGAATGCCAAAGAGACCCTCCTTACCGGCTGCAATAACCAGCACGCTATTTCCCAAGCTGTCACCCTCGTGTCTCAGCACTATCTGCTGCTTAAAGATTTGCTCTGACATGAAGCAGGCGGAGCGGTGGCTGTTATCATTAAGGGCTCTGCACACAGTGGTCTGTGTCAGCTGCGCTGTGCTTAGGGTTTGCTTCACCCAATTATTTGTTTGTCATTTAGAGACCTGGGTATCGAGCAGATATTGTCAAGTTATTTTTGGCCCCCGATATACTGGCAAAACATAATGAGGCCTTTAGGTGAGTAACTGTCTTGGCAGCAAGGTGCTAAGATGATGCCTTGTTGAAAGGCTGGAAAGCAATTAGGTTATTTCAATAAGATGAGATGCTGGACAGGGCATGTGAAGACAGAGAAAATCAGCTTAACTATTAAAATGCCACCCACCCCCCCCCACTTCAAGTTGTCAGCTATTTAAGCAAGGTGTTAATTTACTACAGGCTGGATTGCCGACAAACTTAATTTTTTATTAATTCAAAAGATGTACAGACTTGTCCCACATGCACGTATTACCCAGCCCTTTCCAGACAAGTGTAAAAGCCTGCCAGATGATTATTATCAACATTTAATTGTATTACAGTGATTCCCACAAGCCCCAGCCACGCACTGTGTGAGGGGCTGCACAAACAGGACAAAAGGTGCTCTGAAAACCTGTAATTTAACAATCAGAATCAGCATATAGATGCTGGGAGCAAAGGAAAAAATACCTCAATCAAGACCTACCACCAAGAGAGGAAGGCTCCCACAGTGCCTAAGGCACTGGAGTGACCCAAAGAGGAGTCGAGTAGGGTGCAAGCCCTCCCTCCTGCTCTGTGGGTTTCACCTGCTGTCTGTACGAGACTGCTCCAGTGAGCTGGACGCACACCACGATGCTCACAAACACACCCACCGTCGGGCAGGACCGGGCTCTGCAGCCGCCGCCGTGCTGGCTATCGCTGTACGCGCTGCAGGAACGGTTCGGACTCGTCTGACTGACCAAACGGGGTTTTACCCACACGGACCTTACATCACGCCCTGCCTGCCTCACAGGGATCGCACGCAGCACCAGATGACCTGACAGCACTTGGCCAGAACCTTTTAAAGAGGGTCACTGTAAGAAGGTACTTATTTTTGTAAAGTATTTATGGAGAGGCATGGATAGGAAACCACCCTGTAAAATAAGCCTAGTAACTCCACCATGTTCAGCAGAGGTGAGCACTCTCATTTCTTCTCCCTCCAAGTACAAATTCCTAGGTTGCTAATTTGGGCATAACTGATCTAGAGAAACCACTGGGAAAACACACGAGTGTGTACAACAGCCAATTTTTAGGAAGGAAAACTGACTGTAGTGTGGAGAAAAGCTGTAAGACAAGAAAAATGTCCTCAGCATCACAGAAACAAATGAGAGTTTTCTAATTCAATCCATAGAGCCATTTGGTTTTGGTTTAACCTTACAAATGCTCAGGTACAAGCCTCTGTACCAAAAGGTAACGATTTCTCTTGGAGCCTGAACCAAGCCTAGTCAACAAGGACGTGTCTGTTCATGGCAATGGCAGCGGGTCTGGCCTCAGATGACTTATGACATCCCTCCTGATGTACAGAGAGCACCACCACAAGCAGCACCGCAAGCACAATTACACGACCAGTACCTGCACGAGTTAATCAGTTTAGTATTTACAGGCAATTGCCTGTGTACTCTAAGGTTGCTCACCCCATCTGCAATCAGACTTGACTGTTCAAATATGAACTGGATTATAATGAGCCAGTTACCCAAGAACCATGGTCTTCAAAACAACTCTGCCCAGAGTGGTCTGCTTTAAACACGTCTGATGCAATCATGGGATTTCTTTTGGTGTGGTAAAAGAGGATATATATGGTGTTTCATGATTACTAGTATTGTTCCTGACCATAGTCTCATCACTGCTGGACGTATGCGTTCAGAGAACCTGGTCAGGAGTGCCCTTCCATGCTGCTTTTTCCAAAATGCTGACAGCTTTCCATTTTTCTATCCATATGGTAACTCCTTCCCTGATCCCAAAGACACTGGAGCTGCTTATTCCTACAGCAATAATCCTGACCTTCAAATCAACAACCACTTGATTGGGAGAAAAAAACACAAGACTGAACTTCTGGCAAAGAATTAAGACCAAAACGAAGACCAAGATCATTCCTCTGTCTTTCTCGATGAAGAGGGGAGGTGAGAGCCCGTAAGTTGACCCCATTTCCTCCACATAATCAAATAAAACCTGTTTGGACCTCAGGAAGAGTGTCAGGAGTACCTACAGAACAGTTTATGTACCTCACCTAGATGCAATCAGATGCCAGAGGAAAGACTCAAGCACATTCTCCGAAGTGTCAGAAACTCGGCATCTTGATCAGACTTTCCACCTATGAAAGCTTGAAGCGTCTCATTGCCCCCCCTAAAAAAAGACCTGAGGACCATCTTGAGAGAGCAA
>JAVJGJ010000001.1:101261960-101275108 GCA_035590215.1 Microhierax caerulescens
AAAAGACCTGAGGACCACCTTGAGAGAGCAATCCCCTTAATGGCAACCCTCTCTCTGTGCTACCCCAAGGTCCCAGGGAGAGCTGTTACACCATGTTTTGCAGCAGACCTACACCTGAGGCTGAGGTTTACAGCAGGCACTGTACTCCTGGCACAGTTGCTCACACCTCCCCAAAGCCAGCAGGTCCTTCCCAGCACTGAAAAAACTGTCAAAGTCAGATTTCAATCATTTGTCACAAGCAAGGAGAAAAGAAAAAAGCCTGCAGTTACTATCACAGAACAGAATAAAATGGTGCTGTTGTTGCAAGAGGGTCTGTTGCAGCCCGGCAGCAATCACACCGCTGAAAGCTGCAGAGGCTACAATGGCACAACCCACTCACCACCACCACCACCACCAAGCAAAAGTCAAACTGGGCTTTTGCTCATCTGCTTTTCCTTTTTAGAATGCTGTTTCCTTTAACAAATGAAGTTTGAACGCTTATGAGACTAACAACCCAGAAAATAAACGAAGTATTTTTTTGTGGCTCTACTGCTCGGCAGACCTATGTTCACGGAGCCATTTTTCTTAGGACACAGCCTGCTCTCTGGCAGCTGTTTTCTATTACAAGCCACTCAAAATTCCTTTGCCTCCAATTTTCAGAAGTGCCCACTGACTTGCAATACTCGGAAACGATACCAAATTGCTGCAGGAGCTCAGCAGCATGACACCTCATCCCTCTCCCCGCTCCTCCCATCATCCCATAGAACACACACAGCAGCAAAGCTGTGGGTTCCTCCCTCGCCACAGCCCAGGCAGCCCAAGCCCTCCAGAGCCACCCCCCTCACCGCCCGACCCCCCAGTATTTTGTGAAAACCCATAAAGGAACCAGAGCGTGGCGTGAAGCTGGCGATAAGGTTCCCATAGGGCGCTGAGGAAGAAGGTGGCTTGGCCCATGCTGCGAAGAACACGTGTGACTTTTAGATGGCCGTAGGTGCGGCGGGTAGCACAGGGGTCGGGGAGCTGCTCTGGCTGCGAGCAGGGGACAGGGATCAGCCCAGTGGCCCTGGTGAGGTCTGGGCATGTCGTGACCATGCCTCATGCCAGGATCTCAAGTGCCGGGGGAGATCCTGCTACAATAAACACAGGCTCTAGCAGCTGGTGGGGGCTGAGTCTTGCTCTCTTGGACTTGGAATTCTCCCCTGGACCCTACTTTGCCCATTCCTTTTGTGCTCAATTAAAAAAAAAAAACAACAAAACAAAAAACCAAAAAAACCCCAAAAATATTTTTAGAACAGTATTTTTTGGGTAAGTATGGAAGGAACCTCACCCTCTGCTCCTGCCTTACTCTCCTTGTAAGTCAAGGCCGTTAACTGCTCCAAATGGCACTTGGATCGGTTTACCTGCTCTTCTGGTTGTGATTTTTTAAGTATGCATTTACTGGCTTTTTAAAACAGCTTGCTGAACCCTGCGCAGCGCCTCTCTCAGACATGTGCTTGCACACCCCTTGAAGCATTTCTCAGCACGCTCCCAGCAGCTGTGCAGCCGAGGCCTAGTCACTCCTAGCTTGGAAAATAGTTTATGTTACACTAAATAATCGCGTGCACGGAACGATTCCAGGGCACGTTGTGAGTGCAGGGTGAAGCCGGGCAGTGCTGAAGGTGGGGGCAGCCCCCTGCCTGCTTCTGCCCCCTCCCCTGCACCAGACCTTTCCCTTGTGTAACTCAGCTGCAAAATCATCCCCCTTTTCTTGCTGCGTTTGGGTTTCTGGTAAGAAATCACTCAGTTCGCTGAGTCCAAGCAAAGCCAGGGCAGCAGCATGTGGGAGAAGACAGAAGGACCTGCTGGGGACAGGGACTGGCAAAAGGGGCTCGAGCCCCCCACAACCACAGAGGTGCACCAGGGACAGGAAAAAAAGGAAATATAAATGATGCCTGGGTGGCCAAAAATCTCAGGAGTGTTGCAGGTTTTCCTCCTGTGGCCCTCACCCAGCAAAGCCCTTCAGTAAATGCTCAGTGCTAACAAGTGTTTAGTCAGCCAAGCAAGGAAGGACGGTACTGAACCGAAGCCTAAACCAGGACAAATTAGGATCTGTTTATTCTGCTCCTCTCCACATCTTGAGGAACAGCAACACCCCTTTCATGACGAGGCCCTGCCTTTTCTTTTGGATAACCTGTGCTGAGCCGTGGGTTTAAAGTATCGCTTGTCACAAGTTCCTCTTGGCCAGCCGAATGAATGTGGCAGCTCTCACTTGGAAGCTCAGTTTCACTTTTTCTCCTACTCAGCCAAGTGTTACTGCACTCAAGTCACATACTGAAGGGTTTCTTCACGTGTTCAGACTGTGTTTTTATAGAAAAAAACCCAAAAAGTTGAGAATTCAGAAAGCAACAGCGAGATCTGCCTGTAGTTCTCCACTCCTGCTCCTGCATTTTGGAAAACAGTAATTAATACAAATAACTTCATGGAAATTTGTGGACAGTCTGCATGATAAAATAGTGTCTTACTTTGTGGGATCATTTCACATAGAGAAACATTTAAAATATGGTGGCACAGTGACGAAGGCAGAATAATTCTTCTTTGGGGGACAGCTGAGAACTGGAAGAAGGAAGCCGCTTTGCTTTTGAAGCACCCACAGAAACTGTATATAAAAAACGTCCCTACGAATCTCCTACTGATATCCAGATTGTCAAGACTGCAGGATGAGAAATACTTTGGAGTAGCTTTTTTTCTTTCTTTTTTTTTCCCCTAATTAACAGTAGCTGGATGTAATACAGCTTGAGCAAGGGGTGTTTAATTGTGCCAAGTGAGAAGACATGAGATCCTATAGGAAAAGGGACTACAGAGGTGAAGTGGCGGGTTAGCGACACAGCTGGGTGCTCGGGAAGCCCAGGCACCCTGCGCACGCCGCATGCTGCACACCAAGCACTCTGCACAGGTCTACAGCCTTCAGCAGATCTTAACAGACACCTGCAATACACCTTGGATACTGGCTAGAAATCAACTGTTTCTTTCTGACAGTAAAGTTAATTTATGGCCCATTCCTAGTCTTTTTTTTTTTGTTTTATTTTTAATATTTATTTTTTTTTTAGCCACACAAGCACACAATATATAGCTATGTGGGTGCTGCTGTGGGTGCTGTGGGTGCTCCCCGGGAGGGCTGCAGCCACACGGTGCTCTTCAGACAGCAGCATGCGATGGAGACACCCCATCTGGGCTGGGACAGCTCAGGTCCTGCTGACCCACCCTCCAAGAAAGTCCCTCTGCCCTCCTACAGCCTCAGCCAGGCATTGCGGAGACCAGGTCAACCCAGCATCACCATTAAGTACACAGATAAATCAGATGACGGAACCAATTAACATTGTTCAGTGTTATCTAAAGTCTGGAATCCATTGCCTAAGCACATCGGTGTTTATGTGGTCCTTGGGTTAACTCACAGGTTAAACCTGCGCACAGGAGTAGCTTTGCTAAGGTGACAGTTCTGCTGGGGTAAAGCTCACGGCTGCTGGTGTAAACCTGATGTAAACAGCCTTCAGCCTCTCTGCTGGAAATGACATTGCTGCGCTTTTCCAATTGAAATGAAATGTATTTGATAAGATAACAAATGCCTGGCAAAGCACATTTAAGTTATGTAAGGGAAAGAAGAGGAGGGGGAAAAAGCTTGTATAAACAGCAAAACAATACAGCTTTATCTAATCTCAGCAACTTATTGCTGCTTGTCTGCTTGTGTGTGTTTTACTGACAAAATAAAATAAATTGAATCAGCTCACACATGATAACATGCTCTTTCCTACCTCATACTAATTGCTTGGCTAATTGATGTTTGTTGAACTTTCTCCATTTCATTGAGTGATTAGGTACAAAGCTAACAGTTGACATCTGTAGGCGCTTAACTGGCGTCTGTAATTACTGTTAATGTTAAATAATTGTTAGTTAATTGGAGTGGTAACTGACTGAATGGAATCCAGATTGTGAAGCAAAAAGAGACCTAGTTAAATAAACATACATTTTCAGAGAAAACAACATTTTATTACAAGGGAGAGACTAACAGCGGCCAGATATGGGAGGTCTGCAGGATGCTCCAGTTATGATATCTCTCTCTCTCCAGACTCCAGCCCAGCCACCACTGACTGCAGGTATGTCACGTCAGGGTCTTTTTCATCAAATTGCTCCTGTCCCAAGAATTTTCCCACCTTGTTTTGAACAGATTATCATGATTTGTTATTTTACAGCCCAATGCTGATAAGTCTTTTTTTAGAAATTCAAATACAGGTTAATCCATAAAACAAACACTCTCTCCAGGATAGATACAATTATGTGTTAGTAAATATTGCCATTTTGCTAAGACTGGAATAGTCTGACTTTGCTAAAATCAACAGCCTTAAACGAACTCTTGGGGGAATACAATCACCAACTGACACCAAAACGTACTCGATACCGGTCCAAACGGGCAAGGATGCCCAGAACAACACTTTCAACTGTTTCCCCCTGCTATTTTGGTCAAGAAAAGCCAGTGCCTACAGAAGCCTTGGAAGACTTCTGTTCTCTAAGACTGTAAGTTTTAGATTTTAAGAATCCAAAGTTTTGGAAGAGGTTACCTTTGACTTTCACCTGTCCCTCTGGGCACACTGGGTACATCACATTATCCAGTGACCTTTTGCATAGCTGTTCTGTAGCTGCAGGAATCTCCCAGCACTGGCAACCCCACCTGACTGCCACGTCCCAGCCAAAAAAACATCAGCACATAAAGAAGGAGGGGCCATGGAAAGTGTATGGATGGAAAGGAGTGGTTTGTGGTCAGGAGATGCAGGCATAAGGGGATGTTATGGAACAAATGTCTTGCTCTAATGAAGTCTTCACGGCACAGAAATAACTGCCTTGCTCTTTCGTGTTCCAGCACAAAGGGCTGCCTCTTCAAGACATATATTAACTTTTGTATCTGCCTGACCTGGAAGTTAGAGAGTAAATGATGCATACACCAGTTCTTCTAGTCTAACTCGCAGGTACAAGAAACCTGGAGTCCACCAAACTGGAGGCTTTTTCCAGTGCTCAGTCCTTCACTAACCAGCCACTGAACTCCCACATGGAAAATACTGAAAAGCCTTTTGAAATCCATGAAACACAGGCAAACCAAGCAATCCAAAGCCACCAGGGAAGTCTCCACCGGGAAGGCGAGGAGACATCATCATCACAACATCACTTCAGGAGGGTGAGCCATCGTGACAACCACAGAAAAAGAAATCTGCAGAACGGCTCATGTGATTCAGCAGTCCCTGAGGTTTGCTGGCCGGCAGGCGGGTTTCCTGCAGCACTTGGTATCACACCGGAGCCCTAACAGCAAGCTAGGAAGAAACATTTCAGTGAGGAGAAGTAGCAGTATGGAGGGCCAACATATGCAGACAGCAGCACCCCCAAATATTGAAAGCAACACTGAGAAGACACACTGAGCAAGTGAGGTTGTTCTATAGATTCCTGCAGACCCCTGAAAAGGAGGGAGGCAGCAGCAGTCAGTTCTCTGGCACGCTGACCACGCCAACACTGCACACATGCCACCTACGTAGCAACAGATCCACTTAGACTCGTCAGATGCTGCGGGGGTGGTTTACTCCAAGAGGGCGAGAGCAGCACTTCTCCACAGACAAGGATCTCCTGTGAATGGGATCAGCAGAGAAGTATTTGCCAGCTCTAGCTCCCCACTTGTTTATGGAAACAGCTGTTGTAAAGGATCCTTAAGAAACAATTCACCACAGACTGAACAGGGGAGAAACACCACCACGCCTGCCTTTCTAGGGAGGGATACCGCCGCAGAACCACCCAAAATGCCAGGGCTTGACCTGACCAGTCATTTCAGCCAGCAGTGACGACCAGTAACCCAGACGCCTTGATCTACCTCCAGCTGAGAGTATAAATATTTCCCTGACAGCTGGTGGTGCCACAAAGCAGAAGGATTCATAAAGTTTACATGAACATCCTGTAAACAATTTGAACATAAAAAGCTGTAACAGCCCAATTGTGTTTCTGATCAAAGGCAAACTTCAATACACAGCACAAACGAAAACTTCATCACTTTGGGACTCATTTCTCCCTCCAGGAAAAGCTGTTTTCCAAGGGTACGTAGGAGGGAGTTAACATAAATGAAATACATAGTAGTAGCAGGAGCTGCCTGCTCTACAGCTTCAGATGTGTCTATTTAAATTATTAAGAGATAATGGAATATAATTATGCTGATAAGTCATGTTACAAAAATTCATGAACAAAACCTGTACTTTGGCCAGGATTAATGGTGCAAAGGTTGACGCTCTCAGAGGGTAAAGGGAAAGTTATGTTCGTTCAAAGACATAAGGACTCCAAGCAGCAATCCCAAAAGGGAAGGTCCAGCCTGCAGCGAGGGAGGGGACAGACTGGGGGATGCAGGTGGGGATGCATTCCCGTCCCTTGTCCATCTCATTTACTCAGATGTTAACAGCTGCTTTCTCAAGCATTACTAAGGGCCCAGACCCCTTGGTGATTACCTCCCAGCACAGCCACCTAGATTTCCATGGGAATAATTTCCCTGCATAATTTTAAACATGACAAGGTAAAGCATTCCTGCCCAAGCGACGGAGCGTAGGGCTCTGCTTCACAACCAGGGACAACTCATTTCAGCAGCAGCTACAGCGATCCCTGCCCTGGGGACCAAGGCAGGTGCCTCCCAAATTCCCAGCCTTCCTGCAGACACGGCACAGGGCTGGGGACCTCCAGCAGTGGAGATGATGTGGGAACCCCACAGCCCTCTCTGACCCAGCATCGCTCAGCTAGGACATGGATCCCAGCCCCAGGGGCCCCAACACTCACATGCTGGCCCCCAAAACTCACAGGACCCATCTAGATTTAGGGATGCATCTTCTCATTCAGCTCCAAGGGCAGCCAACTCCCAAATGGAAGCTGAGAGACTTCTCAAGGGGTTTTACCGCCTCTTCAAGGGAGGTTGGGGGGGATTTCACTTTGCTTGAGATTTTTTTAATTATTAGCATTTCTGAGGAAGGGACTGTTCCACATCACACAGCCACACTAATTCATTGCACCTTGAGCTTGACCTCATCTTCAGCCTTGAAATCCACAATTAAATGACCAAGGGGGGCAAGATCTATATACAAGACCTAAAACACTTCAGGTTTTTTACCTGCTTTGTAAACATATCACTTCTGTAATTTCTGCTACCTCAGCTATAAATAAATCTGCAAAATAAAAGTGGCAAGAAAAAGAAAAAAAAAAGAAAAACAGCACATGCGAGACACTGGTAGCCGTGGGACATCCGAGAGGAAGGGCTGCGGACAGAGGGATGTGCACTTGTCAGTCTGCCGAGCCCCCCCAGCCAGCTCCATCAGCCAGAAGCTTTGAAGGTTTCATCATGATTTACCCAATGCTAAATCTGACCTTTCTTACAAGTGACTTTTATTGCTTTTGGCAAAAGCAACCATGGACAACACAGGGGGGAAGAACTGGCCTGGAAGCAAACAGACTGAATTGCAGAGAGAGAACTTGAACTTGGAATATATCAAAGTGACAGCACCGGGGCAGTCGCCAGCCGTCCCCAGGGCAGGCGCTTAGGGAAGGCAGCAGCCTCCCCACTGCCTCCAGCCCCTGCACCTGGGCTGCCAGCGGTTATTGACTTTATCTCCAAACAGAGGATTTTTTTTGAGGCTCTTTTCCTGATATTTAGTAGTTTGAATGCTAATCCCTTTAACAAAACTGTCCCCTATGCTTTTTCCACCTTCCTTCCCCTTAATCTCCTTCTCTCAGTGCAAAAAAAAAAAAAAAAAAAAAAAAAAAAAAAAAGGGGGGGGGGGGGGGGGGTAGAAAAAAAAAAAAAAAAAAAAGGAAAATACCAGTCAGCCTAGTTTGGCCGCACCTGGATTTGCATTGATTCTTCCCTTGTCATTCATGTTACCAACAGGAATTAGCATATGGCTTTAAGGGGAAACTCAGGAGGAGAAAAGAAAGACGCCATTTTGATGGAAATAAGGGGCAAAGGAATAATCTACCATCAACTAAAAAGCTTATTTGTGTAAGGTTTCCCAAGCAAAGCTTCGAAAAGCCCATGTTGATTTTAGGCTACACAAAGAAACCCTAATCCTTTCAAGGGAACTAAATCACCAAAGAAAAGTACCTCAGAAGAAAAGGCTCCCTGTCAAGCATGAGTATTCACAGCCAAATAGATGCCACGAATTAAGCTGGGTAAGTAAACAAAAATAAGAATGTGGGAAATGTGTTTGACTCAAAAAAACCCAAAAAACAAAAAACAAAAAAAAAAACCAACGAAAGGAAGAGGAAGAGGGGCCTGCTCTTCATCAATCACCCCCCCCCGGGGGAGGAGAGCCCCTGCCCTGGTTACAGGCCTGCCCCAGGAATGTGGATTCACCGAGCGGCCCTTCTCCTTGCCCTGGCCCAGCCCCAAGAAGGGGCTGCTCAGATGCCAAAGCTTTTTACAGCGAATTAGCAAAATAAAGATGCAGTCACATGTAGTTTGGGGGCCTTGGGTCACTCCAAACACACAACTCTTCCTTTCTGCTCCTCTTTGTCACCCACTCTCCGCCTATGGAGGGGCCCAGGGGGGACCTGTGAATGCCATCCATCAGAGATGGTGTGTAAGCTTGCCAA
Organism: Microhierax caerulescens; assembly: GCA_035590215.1. Taxonomy (NCBI): domain Eukaryota; kingdom Metazoa; phylum Chordata; class Aves; order Falconiformes; family Falconidae; genus Microhierax; species Microhierax caerulescens. The sequence goes on from JAVJGJ010000001.1 coordinate 101,270,574, forward strand.
GGGACATAACCTCATCAGGCCACTGACATCACAGACTGTACCTCCGAAGGATGCTAATATATGAAAAACAGTGATACGGGCCCAAAACACCATTAAATACAGGTAGAACTCAACATGCAGAAAAGCCTTCAGAAGCGACAGTGTATCAGCATGGGAATCCAAATGTCACATACTGTTCCCAGTTAAACCAGTACAGTCTCACGGAATTAAAAGACACAGAAAAATAACAGGATGATCCACTGGAATGACAATCCCACACGCGGTGGGAAGCGCACAGGGCAAACACTGAGCAAATCCACACCTGCTCAACAAAAACCAGTTCTTCTAATGCAAACGGACCCAAGGGTCCCCAAAACCCAGCGAGTTAGGGTACCGTGTGTTCACAGCTAGAAGCACAACCCTTTTACTAAGCCGTTACCATGCAGTGCCATTAAGAAGTAGGACGATGGGGTAAAGAACAGACCCATTTTAAAGGCTCAGAATTACACTCGTTGGCGCAACTCGTGCCTGGAGCCGCTCTCTCGACCTTCCTTGCATAAACACAAACCAAATCAAATCAAAAATTAAAAATAAAAAATCGCCTAAGCCTATGGTCTTTCTAATAATGCTCCTTCAGATCAAGCTCTACACAGAACCTCACTGCCACTGATATAGGGTAAGTTTTCCCTTAATGTACTGTTATATCATTAGCCACTCTCTCTTTGGATTGCTGTTTGGAAGAAATTAATGGAATACTGAATATTTAAATGTGGCCCTCTATATCATTTATTAACTCTACAGAAAGCACACAGCACAGTAAGCCATGGTTTATGACTATTATCCTGTGAATACTAAACGTTGGCTGGTTATTACTGTCAGCAGTGCAAATTGGCTATTCATAATTCCACGTCTATCATGTAGCTGATGAGTAACAATCAAGTTAAAACATTTTGAAAACTCTTACAGTTATTTAAATGAGCCTAAATTAAAGCCATTTGTAAAATAAACTATTCCCTAATATTGTTATTTAAATTAATTCTGACCTGGCAGGCAATGCATTATTTAAAGCCTATATTTTATATTAAAAAAAGCAATTACCGAGCATACAGAACATGTCTGAAACCAAGAGAAACATAAAAAGCACTAACAAGCTGATTGCGACATTTCTGCAAGACAAGTTACATTTCATCTCCCATTGAAATTGCCATGAAAAGAAATGTGTGTGGGAGAAAATATGTTTGTGATGTGAATTGCAGTCTTACCTTTATTTGTAACAGCGTTGAACAGTTTTTCAGAGCTGGCATCAGATGCCTGAAAGACCAATAAAAAAAAAAAAAATGTTACATTTTCTACAAGTGATAGATTTCAAAAGGCATGGTGGTATATTTATATACACACACACACATATGTATGTATATTTTAGAGAAACAAATCAGGTGACAAAACCAAGGGAGCTGATGGGAGCTGCAGTATCCAAAGAAAATGTCCGTGAGGTGGTGCTGTTTGGCTGTGCTTCACCGCCCTGCAGTGCAGATATTTATTTGGAAGGATTCTATTTCAGAAAGAAATTTATTTTCTTATTCAACATATTAGCTGCACAGAAACTATGTGTTTGTTCTGTAATTACCCAATACATTCTGACATTGATTTTGCAATGGAGAAGGATGACAATTTTTGATCAGACACTCGAGTTTCGGGGATTTGCAGAATTGCAGATTTCTTAATTTCGAAGTATTTTTGGAGACCCCTACTCTGTCTACTATTCGATTTTTACCATCTCTAAAGCAGTGCTGACAACTTAGGTCAGTAATTTCTCAAATTACCGTTACAAAGTCTTTGAAAAATAAAATAACATGTCAGCATTTGGTAGTAGTATGTATTAGCACATCTTTCCACATAAGATTTGCCTTCATCAGAATAACTGATTCTTGACACCACACTCTGTATACACTAATAATCCATTTTATTTTTCATCGAGCTACCTTTATCCGTGGGAGGATTTTCCTCCTCATGTTGTGTTACCAGCTCATATGCTACTGCTGTTTGTACGCGAGCACGCCAGTTAATCTTACAACCTATTATTAAAAAGCCCGACTTAAGTTTCACACAAAAAACGTTGAGCTCCCCTTTTGAGAAACTCTAACAGCAAGAAACCAGATGGGGGGAAGATAACAAAGCAAACGTTAATTTTACAAACATCCCGAGCCCAAAAGCAGAATGCACTAAGTTTATTCATCTGTGCGCTGCTTGTGTTTGCATGCATGCACATATATAATACACACGTACGTACAGCTAAAGCTTAAACTTCTACCACCTACACATTCACAAAACGCAGAGAGCCGTTCGATTTTGAACTGTATCTTGGACCCAACCCCGCTGAGAGACAGTCTGCTTTTTGCAAATACATTGAAAGAAATGTGCTCCGTAATGAAATATTGCAACCAGGGATAAAACGCAACACTTGAGAAAGATTTTGGTCTTCTCCTAGAAACAGTTTTCTCACTGGAGTCAGGAAAAATAATGAAAAACACTGTCTGTTTGGAAAGCAGGCTGCAGGTTTTTTGTTAAATGGAAGGAATTTCTCCATTCAAAACCAGGTAAAAACCATCAGACAAGCCACATATAAAACTCAGACGCAAAATTATCGATAAATAAGTAGATACAGTTCAGACTGCATATCACAGTGTAGTAATACACTGAAATAATTTGTTTGCCCTCAAGTTAACAACATGCAAGATTTATATAATTAATTATTAAAAATAGCTTTATTCTTTTTCAGGATTCTAGACAGATTGTACTAGATTACTGTTATCTTATTTAAAAGCTGAGCTGGTGTATTTCTTCTCAATTAAATACCTTGTAAACACTGGATTTATTACCCTATGATGGATTTATTACTCAGTGATGACTTTCTCTAAATTAATGAAAATATGCGAATAATGCACAAATTGAAAAGATCAAGAAGGCCATGTGCTTTAAAGAGCAGTCCAATATTAGTCCAACAAATGTGAGAGATGCTCAGTGCTTTCCTAACTTACCAATCAGCCTGCTCTCTGATTAAAAACAATCACCTTTTCCAGTGAATTTCATCTGTTGTGTGGTTTTAAATGCAGCTTGTCTCAGAAGTCAAAACTCTCTGAACCATTCTTTCTTTTTAGAAAGAAACTCCAGTATTAAAACCCAAACAAACTTCTTACAGTTTCAGCTATTACTTTATTTCACTGTTTCAAAGCAAAGCAGCATAGGGAAGCTGTAAGTTTCCTATTCGCTTGATTTTTCCAACCACTGGAAAAAGGAAAATGTTGTGGGTTTTGGTTTTGTTTTTTTTGTTGTTTTTTTTTTTTTAAGAAGTTTGCTCTAATGCCAAGCGTAAGCCAAGGGACTGGTTTTAAGCTATGGTTTTTCAGGTGAAATCTTTTCCTGCGCCATCGCCTAAACCAGTCAGAAACCCTGCTGTGGGATGTGGAAGTGGCACTCTCGGACATAGCGTGGTGCACAATGCACCCTGCCTGGGAACCGCTCCTGAGCAAGCTGGGAGATAATTATCAGTACAACACGCACCGAAAAAAAGGGATAATTTTACAAAGACAAAGCTTGTCCAGGAGTGAGCCTCATCCGGCGTTACTGACCACACGCTCCTGAATGGAAGAGCAACTTGAAAAAAACCACCCCATTGCCTGGGTTACCGTAAAAATAACCCCAAAGCCATTTCACCGGCTTGAACGGCGAGACGGAACTTTTGACTGCCTGTTTCATTACTTTAAAATTTGGTTCTAAATATGAAACAGCAACGGGGATAGCACACCAGTGACCGAGCAGTAAAGACACTCTCTGTCAGCAGATAAGATACCGTACCCATTTCCAGGCAACTCTTCCATTTTCGCAGTTAGGCAGTCACATCATGCAACAGCAAAGCAAATTATTATTATTTTTTTAAAATCCCCAACAACTCAGCACTGAGGCAGAAGGGGACAATGCAATGCCTTGGCAGCGCTGACCTAAAATCTGCTCTGCATGGCCAGGAATGTGCGCAGGGCACGGAGCGCCTGTACGGCCCCGGCGGAGCTGCCAGGCAAGGTGCTCAAGCCTCGACGGCCAAGCGGCGGAGGGGGGCTCGGCCACCCCCCGGGCGGCGCCCAGCCAGGCTGTCCCCCCGCTCCCTTTCATCTCGGCCGCTTCCAGGTCGTGCTGGGGCAGCTGATGGAAAGGCGCTACCCGTGGGCAAGGATGTGGTGGGGGGAGCACCCGGAGGGGCAGAGCATCCCGGGGTGGGTGAGGACCCTGAAGGGAGCACCCCGGCCGCGCGGGGTCCCTGCTGCCCCCCCAGCGGCCGCAGCCCCGGGCTGGCTGCGAGCAGTTCCCTTCCTCGTACTTCGCCCCTTTTCCCCTCGAAACCCCCTCGTCACCGAGCGCTGCTGAATCTTTTCAACGCGAAACGAACAAGCCGGCAATCCCCGGGCGAAAAACCCTTCATCATCATCATCAAAAAAAAAATCACCCAGAGGGATTTTTCCCCCCCCGTCAAGGAACGCGCCGTCGCCCAGCGGGTCTGTGCC
>JAVJGJ010000001.1:101276160-101286769 GCA_035590215.1 Microhierax caerulescens
CCGGGCCACCCGGGGGGGCCCCGGCCGCGGAGATGGCGGCGCACGCCCACGAGCATCACTCGCTACAGCTCCGCGGGGGGAACCGCGGCTCGAAACCACCGTGTTGCATTTACCATTATTTTTTTTTATTTTTAACGGAAATTTCAATGTTTAGTATTATTATTATTCTTTTTTTTAAAAAAAACTTGAAAATAAACATCCCTAACTTTGGACAGGGTGGCGCGCCCGGAGACCTCCCACTTGTCCCAAAGCTGTGCCCCCCCGGGGCAGAGACTTGGCGCTGGGGGGTGCACGGTGGGGCCGGGATCCTGAGCCCCGCTCCACTCTACTTCCCGCACCAAACGTCACGGCCAACGGCCGGTGGATCCCTGAGTCACCGCAGGTTTTCCTTAAGCACCGCTCACCATTGCTAACAGCTGCCGCAGCAAATAAATGCGCAGCCACGTTATTGTGTAAATGCTCACTCACTGGTGCGTGGAGCCAAGCGAATGTCTCCTACAAACCAAGGTGCTGTGAGGACGAGAGGCAGCGATGCTCAGCGGCACAGCATCCCCGCACAGCCAGGCGCTCCTGGGGAGATGGAGAGGTGCTAAGAGAGGGCTGTGGGCTCGCCAGGCCGTGCCTGGGAGCGTTTTCAAGATTTCAGATCTCAGATTGGTTGCAAACCAGTACCAGGCTAAGAGTGCTCATGGAATTAAACTCCCATCAGGTTCCCTTTGGATTTGGGCTCAGCCCTCAGAAATGGGGTTGACAATTTCTACTCGCCCCAAGCCCCGTGGCGGGCGCTGCCTGGAAGAGGTGCCCCTCCTAGGGCAGAGGGTGCTAGTCCCACCAGCAGAAAGCAAAACCAGAGCCACAACTCTGGGTGTGTGGCTGGACCCCCCCGGGCCCAGGGAGGGTTATGCCCTGACATCCAAGGGGAGCTAGGAAAGAGACACGCAGGTGTCAGCTCAGAGCGCCCAGCCTGGGGGCTGGGCACGTGGCCCCCAGTGGTCCCCAGCAGTGACATGGTGCCCTGCGCGCAGCCACGCACCCAGCGCTGCGGTGGGTCTGGGGGCTCTGCCTGCCGCCAGCACTGTGGCGTCAGAGGGGAAGGTCTGAACTGTGCGCGCAAGTCAAAGTGCCGTATGTCAGGAAAAACTCCTACAACAAACTTCCGACCAATTACCAGTGCAAAGCAACAGGATTTCATGGAAATACTTCTCATTTGTTCCTCATTCCATCACTGTATGATCTGTTTAAGAGCAGTTTTGCACTTCAGCATCACATCGTGGCTTCTCTAAAATTCTTACATGAGCTACAATTCCACTGACTGCAATGGTTTCCAGTGGGACAACCACGTGGGATGATGCACAACCAACACGACGATGATAAGCAGGAGAGGAACACGTCCGCAACAGCTCCCAGTTCAGGCTGGCCGCAAACACCGCGGTGCTTTTGCCGCATGTCTGATCAGGAGCGTGAGCGCTTTGGTAAAACCGGGGCAGATCGTCTTCATCGGAAAATTAAAACACTGTGGCCAACTCCAGATCCTGGTTGTAGCAATGGAAATAAGAGTTCTTTGAAGCTGGCCACCTTAGCAGCGTTATCCCTCTATTTCTACAACATACCCGAGCATGGACTTTTGGCTGATAAAATTTCACAGGTTTTTTGCATCTCCTAATAAATATATATTGCAAAGATAATCTTGTGCCACCAGAGAGGTGGTTTCCATCTCCTCTAGAAACCCAACAGAGATGGCTTCACGTCTGGTTTCTAGAATAAACAGTGGACAGTAGCCAAAAAGCCATCGCAGTCGATTGGCTATTTCATGAGCTCAGTGAAGGAAACAGATGGCTTGAGTGCGGTTTTCAGTCTCCACCAAAAAGAAATTAATAAAGGCATTAAACTGGCAAAGTGTTCTCTGCACAACAACCGGGGGAGCCTGGGACTGCACGGACAAGTGAGACTGTACCTGGATGAGGAATTAATGCACAAAATTAAGGTGTGGCAGCTCATACAGTCTATGAGAGCTTTGGTCAAAACTTTCCACATCTCAGCTTGGTTAAGAACTGGTCTAATTAAAGCCTAGACTCCTCACAAGACTTTGATAAATTTAGCCTGGATTAAAATACAGGCTTGTCTCTACTGGATTTTTCAAACGTTAACCGCATGCCACACCTGAAATCTCAGCATGCACAAAATCAGAGATGCATTTACCTGCTCATCTCCCTAGGGCTGTTAAGGCTTATTGGCAGGGCTGTGGGCCTCATTATGTTCATTATTCGTGCCTTAGAGATAAGTAGAGGACCTCTGGTTTCCTGCTAGAACATTATGCATGAACAAAACGCGTTTTATAATTCCGAATAAGAAGACTGGATTTTAGGAATTCACCCAAAGCCAAATTAAATCAAGGAGGTGTGTGTGTGTGGGGGGGAACAACCACCACCACCACCTCTAATGATTTAAATGGCCTTTGGACCAAGTTTCCCTCTCCCTTGAAAGCATTACTTTCCTGTGTTTTAGGTTTTGCCTGGATAGATTTTTTGAAACCTTCTGTCTCTTATCTATGTGGGACCTTGCCAGATTTTTTTTCATCTGTCTGTGGTCTCTGTCAGCATCGACATTTGTTTCTGCTACAACAACAGCCAAATGAAGTGCATTGAACTTGGATCAAAAGTGATTTCAAGATCTTTCACTCTCCTAAAGAGGTTTTCAGATCCAACTGTTTTAAAAAAATGACCTAAAGCTGCCTAGACGGCAGGCAGAGAAACAGACATTTGTTTCCAAGTCGTAGAGTAATTCCAAAGAAGAATTACCCATCTCTGGCACAAGGAGCAAATGAATATTGAAATTACAGCAGATTATATTGGATTAAATTATTTATGGCAAACCTCACCTCACCTGGAAGGTTCTGCAGCTTTTTCCTGGCAACATGAAAACTCGATATTCCAATTCTTTGGTATTCTGCGAAAGACTGGAAACATTTATGTTTCCATTCAGTTGCTAATCTTTCCAGAAGACACGACGGTGTCTGAGTTCGGAGCGTGATTACGAGGCTTTATAAAGTCCTCCATAATGTTTTGAAAATATACATAATTTTGTCCATTACTGGATAGGACATGCTGGTTCTTCTCCCCAGGAAAAGAATTTATGGTGCTGTCAGTGGTGTTTTATGACTTTGGACAGCAAGCTACAGCATAACATCCCAGCCAAAAAGTACTTACACTCTAATGCTTTAAAGAGGTTCAGGAAAAGGACCTGTTCTTGAGAGTGACCTAAACCACGACTAAATCTATGCTGGTTAATGCCGTTACAAGGTACCAGCCGATGCCATCGAGGTACGTTGTGGTGAGGCTGGGTTCTGCCAGGCAGCTGGCCCCTGCGCTGCTGCCTGCCTGCACTGCCCGAGGGCAGCGGATGAACGCGATGCTTTGGTGATGGCCCTGCCAGCAGGGACTGCTGAAGTACGGCAGGGAAAAAGGGGATACAAAAAGTAAACGCACCTTTTAGAAGGAAAGAGAACTCCTGGACTATACAAGATCACTGGGCAAGTTCTCACTGTAAGGGGAGCTTTTCATTTGACAAAGCAGAAAACTTTTGCGAGAGTGTATTAATGACAGTGCAACTTTTTTATTATTTTTATTTTTCTGCAGCATTTGCAAAACTAAGACACTTTGTAATCCCTTCTTTTATGCAGAACAGATTGCAGTTTTAAGCAGAGGCCCATAAACTGCAGGTTCAAAGAAACCTGAAACTGAATTAGCATAAAAGCTGGAATTCTCATTTAGAGGAACAGCAAGGCAACCGCTCTGCAGGCACTTTTATGATTTTGGTTTCAAATGGAAACAAAGATAAAAAGTGGGGCTCAGGGAACAACAGGGCTGCTCTCTCTTCCCTATCCTTATGGGCCCAGTCCTATAAAATACTAAGTGGTCTCCACTGCTTCTGAGGACTGAATTTAGCTGGGTTTTGCACACCTGGAGGGGGTTTGATAATTTTCTGAATCCATTCGTTGTACTGAAGAGAAACCTTAACTGTCCTACAAGTGTGAAGCCACTTCTCCCCCATGCTTCTCAAAATGGTGTGAAATCTTTGAGGTGAACACCACAATCACCTTTCCTTCCCTCTGCCAGCCATGAAGAGTGAGAATCCCCAAACTTACTCCTGGCTGTAACTTCTCAATCAGAAAATATGTGCATTTCACCTCTTCTTCTGCATACCTCCCTGTGGTTTGAATTCTGAGTTACTGATGGAACATGGGTTAGCTGAATTTAGCTCCTAGATGCCTTGCTGGGTTCCTGAGCTGCTACCTACACTACAGTCTAACCGGGAACATTTGTAACATCCTATCGCTAAGAAGATAAAATATAAATTCTTCCCCATCCACTAGTACTCCTGTGAGTACACTTCATAAATGCACCACTTTTAAGATGTGGCCATTATCTTCCCCTAATTTCTGCCTGCTAGCAGGTTCTGCAACTGAAGAAGTATTTCAAATTAATTTGTCTGTCAATATCTGGGTACTGAATCAACTAATAAGAGAGAAATATTTTTCATTCTCTTCTTCTCAGTCAGAAGAAGAGGCTTTCCTGTCACTGAATAAAGCATCCATTATTGCACACTGTAATCCCATTCTGTCTTTCAGGTCATTTTTAGCCCAGAAAATGCTGAATCAGCACCATAAACCAATCAAGTAATTTCTTTCATTTTCTAACATTCAAGCAAAATAATGAAAATCACATCTCATTTGATGAGGAGAATATACGACAGAAATCTCTTCTTCCAAAGATAATTTTAAAAGAGGTATGCCAAGTAAAGAAATACTATTGCAGAAACATGTAGCTAATGTAGGGTCTCTTCTGCTGAATGGATAAATTCCATTTTTGACTGTCATCTCATATTTAGATAGTAGATTATGAACAATAAATCTGTACGTTTAGCCAGCTTCTAAACCACGCAAAGACATTAACTTGGCAAAAGAATGACCATTACTTTGATGAATGAAACATTCCCCTAAAATATTAATGTGCAATATGGTAATATCCAATTGATAACCAAAAAAACACCCCACCCCATGGCAGATTTAAGTAACTGAGATGTATATGAGAGAAACCGAGCAACATACATAAGAGGAGTTATTATGGCACTGTTAGGAGAACCAACAAATGGAAAAAAAGCTTGATAAATATTTTCCATAACAAAACACAATTGGTTTCAGTGGGATACAGCTCTGTTTCTCATTAGTTATCCTTCACTTGTCAGACAAGTTCCATATTTCACTGAAACCCGCTGAGTATTCTTTATAGTTTGCTGGGGAAAGTGGCTATACATTTAGCACATTCCCTTTATGCTGTGTGTTTTCACAGGTCTTTCTTTAAAACACACTGTACATGCTTTTGCTTCTTTCCCTTAGGATAGTAGGTTTCGACATCCAAGGAGAGTTTAAAAGCAGGTAACAAGTCATCACTTTTGAAGCTGCAGAGCAACTGAAGAGGTGCAATAGCCCCAGCAGCCATTATCAGTGCCTGCCAGGGTGCCACGGTATCAAGTTATATGATAAAGCACTCAGCTGACACCAGAAAAATAATCATTCTCTCTCTCCTGCACCACCCCCTTTTTCACAAGGAGGCTTTTTACACTCATTAAATGCAACCTTATCTCTGAAAGACTGCAATCCTCAGCAAATGACAAGTGTGCCTAATCTCATTTTCTGACAAGCGATTCTGACAGCACCTTCCTTTTGATTTCTAAGACACATAGCTAGACATATATTAATCTGTCAGTCATTGCCCCTAGGAAGGATGGAAAAAAAAGGAGAGACAGAGATGAACATTTGTGAATGTGAAGGCAACAAGGCAAGAAAGGACTAAGGGTCCTTTTCTGGCTATTTTAAGCGACACAGCCGTGTTTCTCCACTCTCCCAGCCCAACGCGGCACCCAAGCCACTTCTGTGCGGCAGAGCCACATGCCCACGTGACTGCCACCGCGGACTCATGTTTTGTTTCAGGTATGGCCGTGGCTCAGTGGTCAGGCGTGGGTATATCATCAGGTTTTCCCAGGTGCAGAAGGCAGCTGAACTCGTTTCACTTCCCTGCGCCCCCACTTTCAGCACGGGATATAAGAGCATTGCGTAAACCCCAAGTGTTATTGTCACCACGGTGCATATGTTAGCTACCGACATGCGGCTTCCCCGTGCTGGTACTATAAAACGTTGAGCCTTAGTTCCAAATTTACAGATTATGAAGTGTTCTGCAATAACACTTCTTTTGCAGCAAGAAATGCTTTGTCATTCCAGTCACCGTAAGCCCTACTTGGCTTCAGTAGCCAGCCTGGCTGGAAGACGTTAGCGGGTACAGGCAAAGACAGATTTGATAAAAGCATCAAGATTGAAAGCATCAAATTGTTGTCAGGTCTTAACAATTTTGTACTAATGCTCAACGTGCTGTAAAACGAAAGCGTTTAGCACGACATCGTGGCCTGGCAAGGTGCGAACTGGAGAGGCTTGTCAAGACTGAGTCAAGTTGCATTTTGAGGCTACAAAGAGGCAGGATTCCCAAGAACTCCCGGCTCTACTGTGAGAAGGTGGATTTAAAAACTGAGACCGTTACGGGCCCTGACAATCCGTGGTAAATTGGTGCAACTCACGTGGATTCACTGCTCGGCCAGTGTGCAAAACGCGGGCACTTTGTGCATGATGTATGACAGCCACAGGTGAGCCCAGGGATGTGGCGTGGGAGGAGGCAGGCTGTTAGGTAGCTACGAAGCAGCGTAAAATCAGTAAGATTCTACAAATGGGACCCAAAGGAGGCAAGACGATTAAATGAGGTGGGAGGCAGCGTTCTTCACCTTACACAGACCTATTAGTTATGTTCCTCATAAACACACCTTCTCCCTCTTAGCATGTGAGTCATATTAATATTCCTACCCACCAAATGTTAAATTAGAGTAAATTATACAGATTTACATTCCAGCGTTTGCTCGCTGACCAGTTTGCACTTGCAGAGAGTCTCCCCAGCTGGCAGCACCTCCTTCTGCCCGGGGACATCCCGGGCACCGCGGCTCCCAGACTGGCCCAGTTGGGTACCCCCCACTAGGAGCTACTCACCACCTCCTCTCCCTTCCGCCGCATGATGTTAAAGTGCAGGAGAAACTTTATTGTTCATAATGGGATAAGAGAAAAAAAAATATCAAATGAAAGCAAAGTACAAAGGGGCTAAAACCCAATGCTTTAAAGCGATGCCATTTTCATAGTAATACAGTCATTAAGTACTTGTTTGATGGTGCAAAAAGTAGGCCAAGATCTTTGCTAATACGTTTTATTAATCAATACCTGCACTAGAAGATGAGAACAATTAAAGTTTTCCTCCTTGCTCAGACAAAGCAGCATAAAGCTTGTGATCTACTTAAGGAGCTCACCACTCAATGGAAAGATGAAAAGCCTTCTTTGGTTTTACTTAAGAGCTGAAATGATGTTAATACTTCAAGTGTTTAGGATCTGGTTCTCAGAAAGACAGTAAATTAGCAGTGGCAGGAAAGCTGCCTGCTGTTGCCGAGTCCCCTTCCTCATGTTTCCACACTGATGTCATTGTAACTGAAAAACTCACAAATACGTTCTGGAGTTCACTGAGCCTGAAAATAACACCAGAGAGATTCCCTTTGCCGTGCAGAACACTTTAATAAATAAGCCTGGCAGAACCGCACATCCACTGCTGGTGAGCCTTATAAGGACAAATGTAAACGTGACACTTGCATAGTTTACATTGATGCTGGCTTTTTTATTAAAAGAGGATTTTCTCGTTGCATCTAAGCTTCAGGATGTAGAAAAGAAGGCGCAGATGGAAAAAGACTCTCCTAGGGGGAAAAGTGGTGGTGGGAAACTGGGCAGCTCACTGTGCAGACCTCTGGCTTGGAGAAGGAGAGTCTTCTCATCTCACAATGAGGGTCACTGACACAAGCATCAGATAAGACAGAACTGCCTAAAATCTGCCCAAAACACAGCCGTCCTCCTGAGAGCCTCCAGCCCTATCCCTGCAGCAGGGCCACCATCACCCAAGGGACAACACTCACATCTTTTCCACTTCTCGGGTCCTCCAAAAATGCACCTTGGCCATCATCCTGGTGGGCCACAGGCCACTGGTATTGGCACACAACCCCTGCACTGACCCACTCGACTGTTTGGGCTCCAGAAAAAAGTTTTGATACAGGTCTCGTGGCACGAGGCACAGCGTAACCACCCAGGAGGAGAGACTCCTTGCAACCTAGCAGGCAGGGCAGTGAACAGGAGACAAAGGATATGGTTATCTCCTCAGGGGGGGAACGTCCAGACAAGCGCAGGCAGCACCAAAAACTGAAGGCTGCTCAGTCTGATCTCCTCTTTGATCCTCTGGTGGGAGCAGAACCTCACCCAGGACCTCACAGCCCTCCGCTATGGAATGCAAGGCTCCATCACGCACACACGCTGACCTTACAGCACGAGAGAAAGCACGGGCACAATGTTGTGTTTAAAACAAATTGTTTTTTCATACGATCATTAACAGAAATATGAATGCAAATGACCTTTTAATTTGTACCATGAGTACTAATCAAGCTAATGTTGCAGCCAAAAGAGAAAATTTCTCCCTGGTCATCGTTTTGGAAATGCGGGAGATCGATTTATGTCATATAGTTGACCTCTTGCTGTAAATTTGCTGTCTAGTTTCACTCAGTATTAAGTCTATCGGGCACCTTGCTGTTTCTAACCCACTTGTCAAAATTATATGAGAGTCTCGCTAAGACTTTCTTCAAGGCTCCCAATTCTTCTGCGCGTCTCCACCTGGGATTGCAGAAGTCTATGCTCCAAGCGCTGCGGAAGGTCATGGTACTCACAACAAAAAGGTTGACAACAAAATAAGCAGACGGATTCTGCTCTTCTCCAGCCTCCATCCACACACTCAAATCTCTCAGAGTCCTGATCTGAAGTCCTCTGAAAAGAAAATCCTTCTAACACAAGAAACAATTTTTACTGGCTCTCAAAACGCTATTTTCCTTTCATTTAAGATTCTAACAAAACCTAACTTCTTTGTCTCTCAAGCTCCCTTGATCTCCTTCACTTTTAGCTGTCACATAAAGTCAATTGGCTGCACCTCTCCGCTTGATAAAGACATGCCAAATGTTCTGATGTATCTTTAATGAGGAGGTAGATAAGACATAGTCCAACAAGGTGCTGAACACTTTGACCCTAAGCTAGCAAAGCACTTAAATATCTGCTTAACTTTAAGCAAAAAGAAGTCCTTTTGAAGCTAAGGGGGCTGTTCTGGCATTCAGACTTAAGAACCATGTTAGAAATTTTGCTGGATTAGGGACAGAGCCTTTGCAAGGTTGAACTGTGGTTCCTGAAAGAGGGAAAAATGTTAGAAATACACAGCTAACCCACTAGAGCCAGGACTGCAGAGTTTCAAGATTGCTACGGAAAGTCCCTCTATTATTAATTAATGTGTCAGTCATGTTGCATGTAACGCTGTGTGTATTGTTATTGTGTTAGCGGGAGCAGGCAGGTTTATCTTCTCTTGTAATGTAATGTTTCATAAATGGGATGGAGCACACGAATGATCTGCAAGGATGAACGCTTGGCGTTTACTTCAAAATAAATGTTCACATTTACAAGAAGAAAGGGACAAATACAAAATAATAGAAACAAATTAATGATAGGAAGGTCACGGAGAGGAAGCCGAAAGAGTAAAATTGATACCAAAGCTGAGCTATTGTTCCCGAGACTCAGTTAATCAGTTGATCTCCATCCAGCCTGGATTATTCCAGGTATTACTGGAGGAGGTGTGCTTTGAGAATCTAATATAATACATGAGAGTCATGATAAAACTTTAACCTGTTTCGATAATACAGCTAGATGTTCTACTCCACACACATCTCTAAGAAAGGCTGCTGGATCTTATCATGGTTAGTTATTAATCTATTTGTTCCTATAAAATCTATTCTCTTTCCCCTCCTCTTTTTTAATAATTCACTTTTTCTAAAGAGGAACTGATTTAATGTAGGGAAGAAGCTGCCGCATATCAAAATGTGAATGGAAAAACGGATAAGGAGATAATGTTTGTTTAACTGGGGTGGAAAAGCTATTTTAGAAATATTTTATAGCATTTAAAAAGCACTGAGTACTATTTTATGCCTCTACCTGAGGAATAAAAGTCATAGTTATGAGTCCAGCTGTACATATTTCAATAGCAAAGTGAGATTGTAACAGATACATAAAAGTTTCTTTAAAAAGTAGCTCGAGTAGATTTTTCCCAAGTAAAACACTGGCAACCTGAATTTTAATATAATTCTGAGCATTTCAGCGGAGCGTTGTGCTCACCTGTAAAACACTACAGAAAACAGAGCACAAATCGCTCCCGCTTAGCCCAGCGTCGTCTCCGCGCTGGCACCGAGGAGGCCAACAGCCGCCCCGGGGCTGCGCATCACCAGTGCGGCCGGGCTGCGGGCACCCCAACACGGAGCCGGCTCTGGGCACCCCAACACGGAGCCGGCTCTGGGCACCCCAACACTGAGCCGGCTCTGGGCACCCCAACACGGAGCCGGCTCTGGGCACCCCAACACGGAGCCGGCTCTGGGCACCCCAACACTGAGCCGGCTC
>JAVJGJ010000001.1:101286869-101301910 GCA_035590215.1 Microhierax caerulescens
AACACGGAGCCGTCTCTGGGCACCCCAACACTGAGCCCTCTCTGGGCACCCCAACACTGAGCTGGCTCTGGGCACCCCAACACTGAGCCATCTCTGGGCACCCCAACACTGAGCTGGCTCTGGGCACCCCAACACTGCCTCCCTGTTCTGTAAGATGGATATAACGCCTACCACACTTGGGGTTTGTGGGCACTTACTGACGGAGGTTTGGCTGATTTCTAAACTGCTGCTGTGCAAACAACAAACCCCAAGATGTTGATCGCTGCCCAGCTGAGCTTCTCTGTCTGTAGAATCGCACATGACGTGATAATTAAGTCCTTGCGGTTCGCCGTGTGCTGCAGTGTCACCGCGTGAGCCTCACCCAGGACGTGCCCCGAGGAGAAGGCTCTAAAAAGCCGCCTGAAATGGGTTTATTTTAAGAGCCCTTCAGACCAAAAGCCTCATCCCTGCCTTGGACCTGGCAGGAGAGCTCGCAAGAAGTCACCCCCGCTCCCCATTAAAATACTGTTAGCGCAGACGAGAGGTTTTGTCTTCTCTTTAGTTCAAACAGTCGTCTGGGAGAGACAAAGAAACAAAGTGCTGGGGTCAGTGGAAATTTCTGACAAAGACTTTTCTTCCTGGCACACAGAGGGACAACCCCGCCAACTGTGTCAGGTGCCCCCCTCCCCGAATGACAAGGCAAAGGTCCTGATTAAAGGCCCTCTGGGGGGGGACACAAAAGATGGCCCGGGACTTCAAAGTCAACACACTGCTGGACAGCGGGGAGGTCCCTTTTTTCCCCACTCTCTCCTTTTAACTGAAGCTCCCGCTGACTGTGGAGGGGCTTCTAATTGCATTTCACAGAGGCTGAACAAAACGTGGTCTTGTCTTCCACACAGCAGTGACCCTGGAGGACACGGGATACGACGTGAGGTTTCAGAGCAGGAACAAAAAGAAGTTTATCATGTCAGCAAGCCGTGCAGAGGAAACAGTGAAGCTTTTTCAGGATTGTTTGCAGGTTGCCACGTTGCTAGATATGAGTAAGGGTGGCAGGTTTCTGCAGAAGCGGGGCGGCTGGCTCCTGCCCCATTGTTCTGAACAAGGGGCATCCACAACCCACCCCACACAAGTGGGGCAGGTTTTGATCCACACACGGCAGCAGTGGAAAGCCAGACACAATTGAAGGTGGTTGCCTTGACCAGCCGAGTGAATATCTCCTTTTGTGCTGGGGAAAAAGAACCTTTGCTCGCTGACCCACATCTGGACATGGAGACAATTCTGGGGGTAAATTGTAATCTTGATCAAATGACACCCAGGATGATCTAAGCAGCCTAATTAAAATTCCCCCGGTGTGCTAGAGCTACGGATCTGTTGAAAGAAAAGGTTTGGCTGAAGCTCCATAGATTTCTTGGAAGTGCAGGAAAGCAGTTTTAGAGGATGCAGAACGGGAAGAAAGCCTTAAGCCAGATGTAACATGGGCAATACCGTGCCCATGCAGACACGGGGCATGATTCAACTCAAACACGGGAGTGTGCTGGAACCTGGCAGAGTCAGCACTTGGCCATCTTACCTTCCATTTTTAATGAGAAAAAAGGTCTACATTAGTATGCATGAGCAAAACACTAGCTCATCCAAAACTAAAACAAGTCAATAAAGTACTATCCCTTTAACATTTGATAGTCTCTCTTTTCCGCTTCCCTAATGAGATTGGCTTTCTCATTCTTCCTCTTTTGCATTCAAATTTCAATCCGCAACAAATTTTCCACATTACAGGATGAACCATATATCTATTTCCCCACATTGCACAACACTAGACCCAACACAATACATCAAAATCCCGACAAGTAGAGTTTATCCTGCGTTCCCTTCGCCGATGCTAGACAATGAAACCCGGCCCTGCCGAGCCCCTGAGCTTTCTCTGTGGATGCTCACATAAGAGAATTAGACCTAGAATGAGGTTAGTTAGTCACTGCTGATTCATCATGCATTTGAGATTTGGATTAACAAACCATTCATCCCCGATTCCTTGTGTATAGGCCCATGTTTCTAACAGGAGTAGGTTTTTTTTTTTTTTATTTACTAACTGACAATAGTGGAAAGCCTCATATTCACATCCATATTATAATAAATGCATTATAAATGAGTAAGTAGGAAACAGTAAGGAAATGATGTTTTACTTTTAAATGCTAATTATGGAGCCCTGGTGCAGTTAATGTGTAGGGTGTTCTGTCAATTTTTAATGTTTATGCCAAGTGTAGTCTTCAATTTAACATGAGCTTTTAATCCTTTGAGTACTAAATTGCCTTTTAATGCTTGCAGCACAACATTGTGTTTGCACAAAGTCAGAACTGAAAAATGAATTTACTACAAGATATGTGCATGTATGGAGGGGGGAGGAAGTACAAAGGACAAGATTTTTTTTTAATGATGTTGTTGGAACCACGCAAGAGGAAGGAACTGCCTTCAGGATGTACCTGGCAATTGTTCGCAGTGGCAAAAGGCGGCTGTTGATTTAGCATCTCTGATGAAGCGTTTTCAGACAGAGCTCTCTCAGGCTCAAACAGTTTATCCAAAAACTATACCCCAAAATCATGGTTTACACCCATAAAGGAAACTTTGAGAAAAATATGGTGAAAGGAATTACTGTAAAGAGGCATCTGCATGTTCAGTATGACAAAAGCGCCTATGAAGACACAGAGTTCTTCAAATGACAGGACTTAAAAGAAACACAAAGAATATCTGGAAAAAGATACATTATTTGGCAATTTACTGGGTTGATTGGTCTGGTTTTGCGTTTTCAGCTGGCACATGATAACGGGTGCAAGGCAGCTCCTAGCTCTCAGCGTGCTACAGTCGTTGGCTACGACGTTGTAGTCGTTGGCTACAGTGGCTACGGCACAACCCCGGTGGGGCTGAGGGTGCCTTAACCCACCCGACAGAACTTTCCTGTCCCAGCCTGCCCTCCAGTAGACCTGAGCACAGCCAGACTCGGAGAAGCGGCTCAGGAGGCCCCGCTGGGGAAGGTACAGCTGGATAGGGAAGAAGATGATGCATGGTCAGGGTTTCTTTGCCAGGGACCGTGTCCTCGCTTGCTCCCGCAGCGGCACTGCCCCGGCTTTGGGCAACTGGACAAGCTCCCATCGAAGCTCCTGTCACCAGTGCCGTTTACGGTCTCTCCCCAGCACATGCTGGGATGTAGGGGAGTTAAAGCAGCTTGTGAGGCTAATCCCTATTTATCTCCCTGGTGAACAGACTTTTAAAAATGACACTGTTCGCATGCTTAAAGCTCCAAATTTGACTTTCCTTGACAGCAGCCATTTCAGGAATCCCAATGAGGTTTATTTTTGGCAGTTGAGCCTTCACAGAATAAGCTTTGCCGCATGTATAGTTTTCAGCACACCAGTGCAATTGTGCAGATGAGTAAAACTGGGGCCTGAGGATTTTTGTATGACCTGATAACGTACCCTCAGCTTTACTCCCAGGTTTAGACCCAGAGTGCAAAAGCGAATCAATTGAATTCTCTCCTTCCTTTTTCTCTTCCCCTGCACCTCCACCATCCATAATACTTTCAGGAGATACTGCAGGTATTTGAAAATATTTTCCCCTTTTGCTCGTTCTAGCATCACATGTACAGTTCATACTGTCCACTCCAAATATTTGGTTTTACGGGAGGAAGCACCTATTTGCTCTTCAGCGATTAGCCCGTCACAGGGAATGACAGTCAAAGAGCCACAAATACAAACAGGGTAAATTGCTTTATGATTAAATAATATGGTGTTTTAAAATGTGGCTGTAAAGGAAAACTTTGCCAATTAAAGGTGGAGTTTGAGCTGAGAAATTCAATTGCCATCAGTAGGCAGGTAACTTTTAAACATTACTTTCTAAAAAACCTGCAGCTGCAATTAATCTGCGGGCCTTGCGCTAGAAACACATATGTTCAGTTTAAGCACAGGAAAAGTCTCGCCACATAAACCTGGCAAAACATTTTGCATTAAGCACATGCATAACTGCTTGTGGAACAGAACGGCAAATTAAAACAGGCTGAGGGTCAGCCGAGACGTGCAGTGCTGCACCAGCCCAGCCGCCGCCTGCCTTCACCCCACGCTTAACCAAACCCCTTCCTGCTCCCCGAACACCTTCTGCTCCTCCGCCTGCATCACGTGTATGGAGGCTCCCCCCGTCCGCACCGAGGACGGCCTGCCTTCTCAGCGGAGCGTAGGCATCGCCGTTGGCATCGTGCGTGTCCTGAGGCTGCTGCCAGCGGGCAGGATGCGACCCAGCATGGCCGGTGCTCGCCGCGCTGGGCGGCTGCCCCCGACACCCGGCTGCATGACATCTCCCAACCATCTCCAACCATCTCTCCTGGGAGGCAACTACACCCACTGGCAGGAGTATGGACACTGCAGAGCAAAGGCTGGAAAAGATGTGTTTGGGGATTCTCCTGCACCTTTCCCTGGCCCGTTGCCTCACTAATGGTCTCCAACTAAACATCCTGGTTTTGAGAACGAGGAGGACCAGGAAACAGTGGGGTGTTGATCTTTATTTATTCTTGTCATTACATCATTTTTTTTAAGTCAACTACTTAAAGCTCGGTGCTCAGAGGCCAGCTCTTGGGCCCAGATTTATCCCATCTCACTGGGACGCCGAACACTCTAGCCCCAGTCTAACACAAAGGTTCTGTACAGAACAGCAGTGCCAGGTACCTACAACTCTACCGTGCTTCAAAGAACCAGTAAAGTATAATCCATACTTTAAAGAACCAAAGATATGTCCTCATTTGCCCAGTGGCTGTGACCTGGTGATTTATTTTATACAAAAAAACCCTGAATTAGATTGGATGCCAGTTTTAAATGCTTGGTCCTCAAATATTGGCACTGCATTTGGAGAGAGGGGATGAAGCAGGATGCACAGGCAGCGACAGCGCATCCCACCCCGCCGCACACACGTGCCTTTGGAGCATCGGCACGTTCATGGCTTCAGCAGGAGGACACGGCTCTACGGGCCTAGCGGAGCTCTCGGCAGTGCTACAGGCCTTACACTCAACACATTTAAATATTCCTATATTTGTCTTAAATATCCCATAGGGGGACTGGAAAAATAACCCCGTCTTTTCGAACCCCTGGCTGGGGTCAGACCTCGGCCCCGGCACACAGCCCTGCAGGTGTCTGAAGGCAGGAATCCCGCTGCCACACACCACCTACCGCTTTCCACGGATTTTAAAATAAGGTGGGAATGAGGTCTGATGTATTTACAGCGTATTTTATTTGCTTTACCTTACCAAGCCCTCATCCTCATAAGGCCCCCCCCCCATCTGAATCCTACCATCTGAGGTTGAATTTTTCTCTTTTCATGCCATTGAGGTGTATGGTGTCTATGTTAGATCTTGTTCATTAATTTATCAAGGCATCTTATTTTGTATTACTTCCATGTCTTGATGCTATCTAAAGCTTTTTATATAGTCAGAGAGAAATTACAAGGTTTATAATTTCCCTCATACATGTAACAAAAATGATAAAGCATGAAATTGCAGAGCTGTGACTGATTTTCTATAAAAGTTCAACAACTTCCAACAGGCTACAGCAGAGACGCAGTTGGTTTAGGTTTGCGCCTTTAGGTCTGTGTTGGTATGCATCTATGTGTACAGAATTATAAACTTTTGTCTGTATTTTATACATGATAAATAGATCACACGTGGGTGAAAAGCAACATTAAAACTCTTCTGAGAGGATGCAGCATGTCTGCGGTAGATTTGGAATTAACACTGGAATTCTGTAAAACACCAGACAGCACTTTAATATCTCCTGTTTGGAGAAACAGGTGAAAGAAGGGATTCAGTTTACCTGCATCTGCAAGATAGAGCTTGGAGGAATAAACACTCAGCAAGAAAGTTCTGATTCTTTGTGCACCTGCCTAGGGCAAAAGTACCGCAGCGGTAGCTTTGCTCCTGGGCTTTCGCATACAACTTGCTTTGGACCACGCTGCGGCTACAGCAGCTCCAAAGCGCTGGCGGGACCTCCCTGGAGAGTGCGAGCAGCCTGGCTCGGGGCAGCATCCAAGCACCACACCGTGCTCTTGAATCCAGGCGGGAGGGAGAGAGCTCAGCACCTCTCAGCATCTGATGAGATCAGGCCAAAGTCACTCCCACAACAGCAGCAACTCGGGTATCAGACAGAGAAGGCGACGCATAATCAGCCTCTTAAACCACGTAACTAATGACAGCGGAGCTGTACTCCTGACGTCCTACTGAAGACCAAATGAGATTAAATCCTTCTAATTAATAATCATTCACCCAATATCTTCTACGTGGCTGCTGGCAGACAATTACAAATGCTGCGGTGGTGCCAGGATCCCCGTCCCAGATGTCCAGGACACCGTGAGGTCAACCCCGTGTCCGTGGCAAGGTTACGGCAGCCCAGCACCGCCCGCTCCCGGCCTCGTCAGCAGCGCTAATGAGGCTGCAGCTCGCCACAAACTCATGGCTGCCAACGTCAGCTGCAGAGTTAAAAGAAACGCTCCCACCGCAGGATTTGTTCACGAAGCCAGACTCCTCTCCCTAAGCCAAATTCCAGAGAATACGACGTCCCTGTCGCACTGCCCTGGCACATCCCGTGGCTGGCAAGCCCTGCTCTCTCCCCACCCCTTCCCAACTGCCCCCGGTGTCCAAGGCTCTGAGGTCAAGTTCCTCTGTTTCTCATCCCTACAGCACACTAGACACCGGTGAGCCTTTAAATACACAAACAAATAAACAAAGGCTGAACAGAAAGCTATATAAAATATTTGTACCATGCTGACTAACGTTGAATGGGCCACGTTATGAAGGTAACTGAGACGGGTTTTAATACTGGATGGCACAAAAGCTGTTTTAAAAGAGTTTTTTGGTGTTGCATCAATTCCCACGACACACACACACAATCAATAACAAAACTCACACCCTTGAGAAGGGCTCTGTGGTCTTCTGGGAACACGGACGGTGCCTTCAGACACCTGGGAGACCTGCCCAGTAACGGCAAGCGCTAGTTAAGTTGCATTACGTTGCAAATCCATCCTTATTTAAATGTATGCATGTATAAATATTTTCAGAAACTTTCAAGCACATCCTCTGGTATGGTACTATCTTTCAAAAGCTGTGAATTTCACTAAATCATTTTTAGTGCCCTAGTTCAGGATGAAATATAAATATTGTACACAAGAAATACGTCCGGCGTGCTAAGGGCACGCGCTGTGCACAGAGCTGCGTGGGGCTGCGCGGGAACGTAGGGCCTGCTTGCACTTCTGGAAGACTTTTCATCCGTCAACTTGTTTTAGTGAGTATGATAAGGGAATTTAAATCATATAAAGGATGATTTTGATCTCCTTTATTTTAGAGCAAATCTGGAAGTCATGTGAGCTCAGGAAAGCAACGTGATGTATGAGAACAGCAAGGAGATCAATTAGAGACCCTGATGGAAAACCAAAATCCCCTTATGTCAGCCTTGCATATAGACTTTAGGTCTATAAATTTCCTTAAAAAAAAATTACAAATGAGAAATTCCAGTATTGCTTTTTTTATGTTCTTGCATTGCCTAAGAGCCTTAGTTATGAACTTGGATTCTGGATGTCTAAAATAAAAAGACAGTCCCTGTCTTAGACTTGCACATTACATATACGAAGACATTCATTGCCCAACGGAATCCAGGCTAATGCGTTGCATTTATTTCCTAAAAGCATTCACAGGCGAAATGAAAGAGCAAACAAAATAAACCCTAATGTTACATGCAAATAAATATACACAGTCCTTTACTACCTGGTATTTCCCACCTTCACTATTCATAAAAAGCAAGCACGAGAGCCAGAAGTTTCTCCCCTCGTAATGATGAGTGAAGGCTGGATTCTTAACTCCATGATCCTTTAGAAATTGCCTGTGTCTATTATATACTGAGAGTCAGCACCTCAGCCTGTTAAACTGTCACACCTCTTGTTCAGGTTTCTCCTATGATAATCTCCTCCCTGCTCACCTCCAGATAACACAATGCATTTCCTCTTCTACTTTCTGAGCTTATTTGCAGACGTAGCCATCCATAAGAAGCTTTAAATGTGTATTACACTACAGTAAAAACCCCTGTGGCCCAGCAAGTAGTGGGCTGGAAAACCAGTTTAGATTCGCAAAGAAGCTGGTATTAAAATCCTCGAGGACTTAGCAGTTCAGCCTGTCATGCGTTTTAAGACCTGTGAACAACAGAGGAGCACTGGTAATTTTACTAAAAAATGAAATTCCATCATTTCTGCAGAATAAACAAAAACAAAACAATGCATTAGCGATGCAGCACTTCCCAGCATCACAGTTTGAATGCATCATTAAAGGCAGATTTTACCCATGAAAAGTATTTTTTAAAAATAATAAATACACAAAACTTTACATATACTTTTCATTTCATTCCTGCATCTTCTCCGTGGGAGGTAGACTCAGATTAAGTGAGTATAGCCAATTCCTCCAGCTCTCGGAAGCTGAAGTCCTATTTCTCACAGCTCACCTATTGTATATTGTGCTCCAAACTGGATCTTACCTGCAAGTGTAAAATTAGGGAGGACAGATCTAGGAAGTTTCACAGATTTTAGAAATGAAAATAAGTATAGAAGAGCTAGAGTGTAATCTCACTGTCGGTACATCAGGTTCACGTTCGCATTTCCAAGTCCTAAGTCACGTGATAAGAACATTTGTGTTATTTTTCTCTCTTGAAAGCTGTTTTGTTACAAAATTCAGCTGTATTCCTCTATGCTCCAATCTGAGAAAAACATGGCTTTATTAGTTAAATGAGGAACTGCTCTTGAAGGAGCACAGCACTAAGAGAGTTAACGTGCAAATTCATGTGGATAACGTCTCTGCTGACCTACAGCCCCGACCAGGCAGTGCTGCCTCATCCCTGTTCCACTTAAGGGAAAGATCCGAGGAAGGAACAAACTGCTGCTCTGTACCTTGACTGCTGGTACGCTGATGCTCTAACGAAGGTAAAACAAACCCTCACGTCCACATTAAACCCTAAGGAGGGGGAAAAAGGAACCTGCAAACATCAGAACCCTGAAGGATGACATTAAAACGGGGGAAATCCAGAGCAACAGCTACAGCCAACAAGGTACGGCCAAGTCTCCTTCCAGCCCCCTCCAATGGCAAAACCAGAGTACCTAAGGCTTCTTATTGCTTTTGAGTATATCTCAAAAAAAAATACTACAATGGGACGGAGTCTTCTCTCTGGTATAGTGCTTTAAATTATAGGTGATCCCCCCCCTTGCAAATGATGGCATTGCACCAGCATAGAGACAGCTAGATACCACAGGCAAAATGTTAAACTGGGCAATGCATCCAGAAAATACTACTGTATAAATTCACAGAACGCATACATGGCAGACACCATTGCAACAGTCTCAGCTTCGAAAAGACACAGAATGACAGAGGACAGCTGCAAAATATCCATCCTCCACGCGCAACCACTGACTTCCCCGCCACTGCGCTCGGGATGAATCCGACCCAGCTGGTACCGTGACGAGAGCTGTCAATTAAGCCTTGTAGGCAAGTCACCGAATTCTCAGAAACACACAACTCCAGCAAAGGATACTGCAAGGTTACCAATAAAAGACAAGTCCTAAGGGTAATATTCAAGAGCAGTTCCTCAGCTGGTAGCTGCTTCCTGCTGCAGAATGTCACTCACACGGAAAGTCACGATGCCTTGATAGGCTTCACAATTCCCCATCAGTTCTTCAGCTGCTTGGCTAATCAGATATTATTACCTCCTTTGTGTTTTCTTTCCCAGCCCTCCCTCTCTCTTTCTCCGGCAAGGTTGCCGTAAAAAGGACTCAGTAATGATTCCTATCTAAATATTTCACTTGCAATACAAAGGTCTGTATTTTGCATACCGTGGAACTTTTGCTGCTTTGTCTTTTGACAAAAAGCTCCCCGGGCTTCTGGGAATAAATACTGATAATTGTACCCAGCCTCAACAGAGCGTGTTGTATATTAAACCACACAAAATTGGATTCAAATGCAGTGATTGCTGAGGATGTGACTCCAGCGTACCCAAGCCCTGAAGAAACAGGTCTGGGAACCTCCGTTTGAGGCTTGAGGTTACCCCCGAAGATCTTCCTGCACCACACAGACACCCTGGCAGGACACGTGGAACAAGAGCTCGGTGCCGGGCTGCCCGGTCCCATGGGATCCCCTCTTCACTGGAGAGCCCCCCCAGCTGCAAGCAGGGGAGCGAAAGGAACATTTCACGTAGCTTTTAAATAGGTTTGGCGTTGGCCTAAGTCTTCCATAGACACAAGCAGGTTTATTGCTATTAAATTCCTTGGAAGAAGATGCGGGTGAGTGCTAAAAGCTTTAGAAAATGTCACATTTTGAGTTAAACTCCTGCTTTCCACATATGCATAACACCAAGATTTCCACTTTGCCTAAATTAGAGGAGATTAAACTTCAGATTTCCGAAGCCAGGCACATTGTTACTATTCATTTTTTCTCCCAGTTCCTTAGCAAGATGGATCTGGTGCCTTTAAAGTCTTCTGCAAAGGAAAGATCCCCAGGGCTCTGAACCTCCTCTGCCCTATTTGAAGAGCACCTTTACCACCGAACAACTGCCCCTTGTTGAGCAGACATTCAACTTTGTGTGACGTTTAAAACAGTCCCTGGAGCCGGGGCCTGGCTGATCACTGCAGTTCATTGTGCTGTGTACGGGTACAGGAGCGAACAGCAAATGCCCTGCCACATCCGTACGGCTCCGCTCCGCGCCGCTCAGGCACGAACAAAGGCAGCATTTTCTCAGCAGGACGTGTTAGCTCGGGCACGCTGCCACGGCTTCCCAGCTTCTGCAGGTAACGGGATGCAGTGTAGACAGGCCTAATGTGGTTTCATATGGAAATGAGTTGTAAATTATTAATATTAATAACATCTATAAACAACTGATGACAACTTCAAGTGGCTTATTGTGTAGTGCGTACAAGGCATCTGTTCATTATCATTTACAAGACACTGCTGATATACAGGACAATTTACCCAAGTATCTGTGCAGGCACGTTCCGCTCTGGACTTCAGCATTAAACGCCGAGGTGCTAACACCATCCGAGGGGTCCGCGCTGACGGAGCCACTGTGTACGTACGTGCAGGAGCCCAGGCCCCAGCGCAGGCATCCTTCACCGGCAAACGGCACCGCTGTGGACGAGCTTCTCGGTGCCTTCACTGACGTATGGATCTTGCCGCTCTGTAAGGTCACAGCTACTGCATCGGTGGAAATCTGTCAAATCCAGAGGGCCCGATTCTGGAAGCCTGGCACCTGAAAGCTATTACATGTCTATGTGATGCTTTAAGGCCCAAAGGGAACTTCCACCAGCACAGCGACCAGCCCGCCAGAAAAGGCTGTGCGAGGGGGGAGGCAGATGGAGGTGTAAGTACAGATTCTGAAAAGCACCGCTATAAGTTTATTATGTCAGAGGCAGAGTAAGCCGTGATGTTACAATTTTTCTGTCAAGGACAGTGATAAAAAACTATCCTCGCTCCGAGCACTGGGATTTACAGCATAGGCTTCCAACCTCCAGAGGCTAATTATTTCAAGTCATCCTGCAGTGCACCATGGGCAATGCTTTATGAAGTGAGCTTCGTCTGGTTGAACACCCGTTACTTCATTGGCCTCTTGCTGTCATGATGCAAAGATGGACTAGTACTTCATGTAGCAATTTTTAAATAGTAGCGGATGATTTTTCAAGTAATTATTAGCCAAAACGTCAAACAGAAAGGCAGAGGCTGGCTATCCTACTGAGAGGAACCACTGAGGCAGAAAATATGTGCCAGAGCATACAGTTGGAGCCGCACCGAGCTTGCTGTCAGACAACGCGTTTTATCAACCTGGAAACACAACACCGGGCTGCCCAAATCCCCTTCTCTAATGAGGTGGCCTGAGCTGCCGCGCTCTGCCGTATTCAAATAAACACAGTAGCTTTTCAGCAACTGATTTTAATCTCATTTCCTGATCTGAGAAGAGCCCGGGAAACCCAACACTTTCAAAAAATAAAAAAATGTTTTTTAATTGTTGTTGGCAACCTCATCTACTACCTTCAAAGGACGAGTTAATCTAAACAGATAACAGTGATACCGCGGTGAGGTGGAGCGGCTCCTCGCTTTCTTTCACAAAGCGATTCTCAAATTGCCAGATGTTTTCTTCGTCTTTTGGAAAAGAAAAAAAAAATCATGAGACCTTCACCGAAGGAAGGCTGCTGAATTACAAACATGCAGACCAGCGCCGTGGTAGGAGACCAGCTTTGAAGCGGGGCGTTGCAAAGGCCATCCACGGCGTGCAGCCCCCCTCCCTCCGTCTGAACCGATGCTCCCATGAGCTATGAGCAATATCCACACCGGACATCACTTCACTGAACTGCACACAGACAAGAAAAATGATCTTTTGAGGTTAAAACACCAATATACAGCTATGGTACAATCTTCTACGGATTTCTGCTGTGATATGAAATCCACCTGAGACGCGACGCCCCTGTGTGTAAATGGACAAACCAGCTAATCCTTCCCTTCCTTCTGCTGTCTCGTTTTCTCAGTTACCTTCACAAGGATGTCTGGGCACGAACCACTCCTTTCTGTGTGTTTAGTAATGACACCTGACGCCTGCCTGTACAACCACACTGCACATAAATGACCAATAATGACAGTGCTCTTATCAGATGGCCACCAAACCTTGGCCATCTCTCACCTTTCTGCACCTAGCTTCTGTATTGGGCTGCGCAGAAAATCTGAAGTCAAAACCTCTCCAGGCTTTACAGGAGCTGAGGCATAGGTCAAACCACATGACAAACCCCAACCCAAGTAGATTTAGGAATAAAGATATAATAATTTGTTTTTATAAAAGGCTGTGTGAAATGGAGGGGGGGAATGCTGAGCCCCACGTGCAGTTGTGGTAAAGCTTCTTGCACACATCTCCAAAGATGGGCAAGTCAAAGGTGCAGCCACACATGCGCCCCGGCAATCCCGCTGCGCTACATCTGGGGTTTCAGAGCAAGCCTGCAGTTCAGTTGGCGCAGGCTGTGTGCTCCAAATACCTGTGTATCTGCAGAAATACCCCAGCTACAAGAAATGCACCGTACAGCTGCTCAGCTCATTAACAGTATCCTCTTTGAAGCTACACCCAATTTTAGCAACTGAAATGCTATAGGTGGCTTAGGCTTGTAAACAGAAAGCAAAGCCAGGCCTTTAATGACCATCCAGCTCACGGCACAGCGAAGGGAATCTGATTGCCATTTAAGCCTGTTTAGCCAGCTTGAATGTATGGCATTGCTTAATTTGCTGTTAAACTGCTGTATTTAAAGCATCAGAAAAAGCTGTGAGGACACGCTTGGTTTTCTAAGGAGCAGCAGATTTCCATTTAGCGGAATTCCGTGCCCACTTGACCCAAGCTAGACCAAAGTCACTCAAACCGAAACACAAGTTTCCATAAAGGCAGCACTGTCTTAATGACTCTTTTTTTCCATTTACACCTTACACTAGCCCTAAATCAAGCCTTAAGAGGTTTCTATTGTTGATTTTTCTCAGTACCTTCACAGCTAATTTTTAAAGCACAGACTTGCAAGGGACTGTCCCTGTGCAGGAAGAGCACCCAGGTTCTTCCACAGCTCCCGGATGTAATGCCTCAGAGGAAAAGCAGATGCTAGCCCAAATGTTTCTGAGGATTTGGTTTATGATCAAGTTTGGCTCTTGAAAATTATCTCAGGATGGGTTGTGCTGGGCTAGCAATGTCCTTCTAGGAAGGAGACATATATTTTTGAAAATGGCTTGACCAACCTGGAGAAGATTCTGGAAAACAATGCCTGATCTCTCTTGCCTGGAACCGGCACCAAGCATGGCACACATGCAGAGAGAGGTGAAACCTGTCCCTTTTGAACTGATGTGTTCCCTCAAGGCAAAATGTCTAGAGAGACACAACAAAAATGCATGGCTTGGGGTAGGAGTTGCCAATGTAGGGCATGTATGAGCACGTGGGACAGGGTCTTTCAGAACCAGTATCTCCTGCCCCCCACGGGCTGCCTACTGGAGTGACTACCCTCTAGTCTGGGCAAGAAAACCCACCTGAAGCATAGCCTGAAGAGCAGCAAGAATCAGGCAAAGCAGTCAAGCAAAGAGCTACCAGCCACTTATGATTAAACGTAGTTTTTTGCAAAAGCCCGTGAACAATTCAAATATCCAACGTGTTACTGGAGCCAGTGGGACCAGGTACTCAGTTCACAGCATGTTGCTGCAGAAGCCACCACAGATCAGCTTGGCACAGTTTCCTGGGTAAACTGACTGATAGCAACACAGACCCCAAGTTTTACACTAGAGATGTACGTGAGGTTTTTTTGAAGAGGGGGGCTGTGGGAGGAAAGCCAAAAACCCCCTTAAGTTTCCTTCCCAGCTGTGATGGTTCACTAGAAAAAATAAGTGAAAACCAGACAAGCCTCTGGCTCTTCACGACATTACATTTCTGAAATAAAAATGAGCTCGTTGTCAGCCAAGCATTTCCCCAAGCAGCAGAGGGTCCCCAGCACTTGTAACCTCCACCCATGTGAAGTCTGCCATTTAGCTAAACCTCTTTTTCCTCCCTGCACTTCCAGCTGTTTCTATGATACAAAACACTTTCCGGATGCAAGTCCCAGCCCTCTCACATCTCCAAGAATTAACCTGAGGAGGAAACTGTCAGACAAGGCTGACTCAAATCCCAGCCTGATTTCAGCAACGCACAGAATGAACTAACACCTTTCTGCAGAGTGGCAAATTACTATCTTACAACTGGAACGATCCATAGTAATCTGCATCTAAGACCTCTGCCGCGGACCACGACTCCATCGTATCTGCACATCCCAAAAGCACACCAAGAGGAGGATTGGCTCTGATAGCACGTGGGACCACCAGCTGAGCCACGCTCAGTTTGTAAGCAGCTCCAAGGACAACAGCACGGGCATCAGAAGCTGTGTGGGCACATCAGCCGTGGGAAGAAGTCACTTCGCAGGGTTCCCCCAGCCCTCTGTTCTCTTTGCCCTAAGCCTCAGCTGCATGCTCCCCC
>JAVJGJ010000001.1:101302010-101337197 GCA_035590215.1 Microhierax caerulescens
CCGCGCCCCCCCCCCCCCCCCCCCCCTGGACCTCCCTGGGAGCCGCTGCCATCTCCTCCATCTTCCATGCCCAGGACCGCTCCTGGTCCTCCCCTGGTACGTGCTGTGGCCTGTGACTCCGTCACAAGGAGATCTGGGTATGTTCTCACAACACGAGAACCGTCCTACTGCAGCAGAGCAAACACCTCTGAGAAAAGCCGGAGACGGGTTTCTAGGGAATGACATCGGACCGAGCACGCTGGGACACTCCTTTGGACCTGATCTCGGCTCTCTGCCACTGGTGGCTCTGAGATTTCTTAAGCTATGGATGTCAGCAAGGATTGTCTTTTCCATAGACTTTTCTTCCTAAAAGCTGTCCCCTCGCCATCAGGAAGGTTCACCATGTTTAGTTCAGCTTCATTCCAGAATGCGTCTTTCTACAAAACTGTCACAACATTTACGGCTGTGTAACTACCACGGAAGTAAACCAAAAAGAATGAAATTAGGAAATTCAGCCTTAACATCAGTTGTGTTGTCTGATAAACCTACTATAATATTTGGAGAGCCAAAAGCAGAGGACCAAGAAGGCTGAGGCTGTGGTGGCCAGTGCTGCTTACGGAGGTGGCCAGCGCAAGGGGAGGCGAGTAGAGGTGCACCTACATGCTGAAGCGAGTAATTAGCTATGGGAGACTCTTTTGCTTTTTTAACCGAGCTCTTCCTGCCTGTAGCCAAGAATAGCCATTGCTTTGCACCCACACCCTTCCCATGTATTTTGTTAACACTATATAGTCCTCAGAAAACCTTGCGATGAGGGTCAAGTTATACCGAATATATATTTTACAGAAGAACATGTCAAGGCAAAGAGAAGTCAATGGATGAGCTGGATCAAGAAGCAGATGCTTGGTTATGGCTATTTGGCGTGCAAAGGCAGGATTGCCGAGCGGTCACGAGATAACCAAGGGCTCAGAGCTGCTGCTCGCAGGTGAGGTAACAACCACCCTCACCGACGGTGTTCTAACAGCTCCCAGGGTGGTTCCTCTCTGATATACAATGCCTAGGACTGTTTGTGTCCAGGACTATGACTCTGTGCCAAAGTTTTCTCAAGTGCTCCCGGCACTGTGGTGCAGCGCAGTGCACTCAGCCATGGCATGGATGCTGCTGGAACGCTCCAAGGAAAGCTGTAGCAGCCACAGAAACACATGGCAGGATGTCTTGGGCTTTGGCATGTACAGAATCATCAATCTCTGGGTCAGAGAAAGGACTTAGTAATTGGATGACATCAAACATCCTTGTCAGGATCATGACGTCCACATGCAACTGGCCTGAAAAGCGAAATATGTGCTTGACATATGACCCAAGCAAATGTGAAGGTGATTTTACTGAGAGCATGAACAAAATAAAGTCCCTGACAGCACCAAGGGAAGGGGTAAGAAAAGTGGTTTCTGCTATCCTTAGTTAAAACCTTTTGGACTTTGCTTCCACCTCACTGCAGAAGGCTGCTGATGCAAAGGGTGATATTTGCCTGCAATCTTTCCCTGGGAAGTAATTAGTTTCCATTTAGAGGGATGACAAATTGATCAGGCAGGAATCTCACTGAGCTCTGAATTGAAGCTAAACTGTGATAGCTACAGCTCTGGCAAGTTGGGTTTGTAAGTCTGTCAATGCATTTTACAGTTTCAAAATTCAATCACCCAACAGCAGGAAAGACATTGGATTTAAAAAAAAAATAAAAAAAGGAGAAAAAAAAAAAAAGAAAAAAGAAGAAGTGGCGGGGGGAGAACCACCAAAGCCTACACTTCCTCCTGCAAGTTCATTATCGCCTCTCTAAAGCATGACGGTGGTGTGAAATGGGTTAGACGCATGGATGCCTCTGTTAACGGCCAAAGAAAAAAAAGTCGCACATCATTAGGAATGGAATAAACGATACCGAGGCACAGAGCAGAAATGATTTGATTAGCAATTTCCAGTTTTGAAAAGACCTGGAAGAGAACCAAATGACTATACAGAAGGTGTGATGGAGTTCTTAATTGCTGTAACTGCACAGGGAGACTCGATGATTTGTGACATATAATACAGCACAGTACGCTAACGCTAATAACTGTTAATTAACTGCAGCAATGATATACTCTCAAAATGCACATACAAGTTACCATAATTTCTAGATTAAAAGCTGCAATATTTGAAGCCAAAGGCAGAGGGAAGGCAGCACAGAGGGAGAATGGGGGAAGAGAAGAAAGTGGAGAGGGAGACAGAAAATATTTCCTTTTTTTTAAAACCCCTTTGAGTACAGCTGACATCTCAGCCAGAGCAAAGCGGCCAGAAAGCATCAGGAAAAAAAAAAAAACCCAACCCACAACCCCAAAAACTCCTGCCGAAATGTGAAACGGTTCCTGAACGAACCTCTCCCTCCAGAGAAGCAGTTATTAATTCTGAAAGGCTGTTGTTGCACCAGGCCATCTGGCTGCGCCGTAAAGAGTTCAGTAGCTGCTGCTGAGCTAAGATTCCTGTCGGATCCCATTCGGCCCAGCAACATTATTCACTCGCAAATGTTATGGCACCATTTTTTTCCCCATCGCTGCTGTTTGCGAGTCGCTTTATTTATTTGCAGGCAGTTTGTTGCACTGCCCAGTGCAAACACGGCTCTGCCAGGAGGCTCCGGGAAGCCGAGAGACAGCACCCTCGGACAGCGGATGCTCAGAAGCTGGTTTCGCTCTGCCTGCAGACAGCAGTGCTGTGTGTTCGGCTGGAAGGCAGCACTTAGCGAAAGCTGCTGGATTGACAGCCTGGGAGACTGAAGGCTTCTATTTATCCCCCAGCAGGCAGAGCACAGACACGCTCCCACACGCTGTCCTTCGCCAGCGCGCGTAGATGGGAATCACATGATACTGATTAGCTGTCCAGAATTGCTAAAACATTTTCTCTTTCAGATCAATAGTAATAAAGAGGAGGGTAAGCCAGGTATCAGGCGTGTAACGTCGAAGGCTGATTCTGATCTTCCTGCAGAGCTGCTAGCCAGCCCTGACAAACAAAAAAATAAATAAAAAACCTCTTGGCGCGCTTCCCCTTCGAGGTTCTTTCAAATGTAACCGATCTGTAGACAGGCTATTTAAATGTTACAGTCAGGCTAATCTCGTACCAACCCTAACACATCAATTACTGCGGATGGGGAAGCTAACCGGCTTTGTTCTTCCCTTGGTGCGCCCGTTGTAACACGCTCTTTCTGGATGGCCTCCAAAGGAGAGTTAAGCGAAGTGGTGTGCGGGGCTGCGGGCACCGCTCCCCGCACCACTGCGGGACGGGTTCAAATCTAATCCCCGTGGCAAACAGCGGGAAAACAGAAAACAAACACACAAACCAACCTGAACATCTTCATTGCATAGCATCAGTGCTCACGAACGCACACTGGGATACAAGGGATGGCAAAGATAAGAATACAAGTGCGGAGCAACGAGGGAAAAAAAAGGACTAACAGACTCGCTCAGCCTCTATATCCTCCGCATTCGCACTAACACAGTGTGTTGAGAGCATGTGTGAAGTCTATCTATCATTTTAACATTGAAGTGCTTTGAAAAATATTAAGGGTAAACGTCGCTGTCATTCCAACATATGGCAAGACACTGAAATATAGACATATCCTGAAGAAACTGGAGAATTTGAATGAATACCTTCCTTTACGGAAGAGCACATTGGTTCTGTATCTTCCACTTCTTGTCCACCTCCTCCTCCTCCAAATTTCTTTCTACTCCAGTTTCTTTCCAGCCAATAAACCAACCCTCCTTCAACACCCTCAGTAGCATAATATGCACTTACAGAGTGGAAAGAAAGAAGAAAAATAAGGTTATATTATGTGCCAGTAAAAGAATTGGCTTCTATCTACCAAATATACATATAAATATATATATATATAAATATATATATATTTTAATCTTAGGCATGAAAGACAGACTTGACCTACCAGACTGTACAGCCCCATTCCTTCTCTGGCTGTACGGCCAGTACAGACCAGTGCTCACACTGCCTTCTCTGGCACTGTGCCCAAACGTAACTGGCCAACAGGACGGCGTTTTTATCATTTTCCTCGGTAGGAGAATGACACCGCTGGGACAACCCTTTCCCTTTCCTCACCTCTGTTTCTTCAAGGGCTCCTAGCTGTCACATCACTCCCAACTTTGTTCCCATGACCACAGCCTCTAAATAATATTGCATTTTCTTTACCACCTAACACTGAAGTTTAAAACCGATTTAAATCTGAAATGAATGCTGCAAATACCGGTCCATACGCAAGACAGACATTTAATAACTCCCATGGGAAAGAAAAGCTTCTGAAACTGCTAAAATGCATCCTGTGGGGATGTCAGCCTGGAGTGAAAGATTCTTAAAGACATTTTGTGCGACAGCATCACACCCTCTGAGAGTCCCAGGTGCCATTAGGGGGGAGGAGGGGACTACGGCACACTTGAAGAATTCAAGAATAATCAGCCTCAGGTATTAATGTTTTGCTTTAAGATGTAAAAGACAAGACATTGAAATCGCATGATTGCCAGAACAGGAGGCGTTAATAAGACATAAAGCTGCCTGTTCAATTCTGTACCCTCCTTTGGAAAAGATGCTGGTGCCCATGCCCTCCTGTATATTATACACAATTAACGGGGGGCCACAGGGATGCGATGGGAAGGTGGAAAAGCTGGATCAGCTTCTCAGCCACGTTGGAAGAAACTCCCCGTGTTATTTCCACCCCGCAGCCTTTCAACAGCTCCTCTCACAGCCCTTTTGGTTTAGTCCTGCAGAAACCTCTGTTCCTGTTCATATGCAACACCACCAATTTTACTGAAAAAACCCCATTTTTCATATCTGATGGGAAACTGGTGGTAAAGCAGGTCTCCTTTCAGGTCTTTCCTATTCTAAATCTGGGCTTTGTCTCAGCACTACAAAAACAAAGACTTTAAACAGGCCAGCTTGGCACTCACCCTTGGCAAGGGGAATTATGCTTTCCAAGTTGCATTTTTTGCTTTTGAAATGTTTCCCCCATAATTAAAAGCAAATTTTTTTTTGTCACAAGATGAAATTCTTTTGTGCAAAAAACCCAAAGCAAAGCCTATATGTTACTTACTTCTCACTGAAAGCTTCGCTTTCCTGGAGATTCAGCACATGATACAGCCCAGCGGAGCTGGGGGTAAGGGCAGGAGCCCTCCCAGCCTGAGTCAGGGCTTTCTCACAATTGGATTGTGACAAAACCCTTGGGAACCCCCAGCTTGTCTGAGGGCTTTCCTGGTTACCCCCGGCACTGGTAAAATCATTCTCCTTTGCTGGCTCTGGGGAGAGCACCTCTTGGCCACTGGATCCCAGCAGAGACCCTCCAGCCCATACCCCTGGGACAATAACCGGTGCCAAATTTTTTTCTGCATTTCTTCACCTATGACTTTCCTAAACGTTTGCTTCCTGCCTGCGGTAAATACCGACTTTTACTTGCTTTTTGCTTTTGTCTGGCTGGAGTTCAGGGTACTGAACAAGGGGGCGGTTTGCCTCCCAGAGCCTGTCTGATCTCTGCACAGGAGCACGGGGACACGGCCACCGGGGTCCCTGCCACCCAGCACAGCCCCCGGAGTGCTGCGCGGATAACGTGTGCATCCATAAGGGCCGATCCGGCAGCTCGTATCAGAAGGGCAGGCGGAGGCAGAAGGTCCCTGGGACACAGAGCGAGTCACTGGGGGCAACATCTGCACCCTGAGCGCATCCCACGGGTACCCCACAAAATCCCATCAGCCAGCTACTGCCGCTCCGTGGGCACGTGGCTGTTGGTTTATCCTTTATACACCCCATTTCTGATCCTGCCTTCCCTCCTAGACCATCCTGCAGGATAAAGCCCTTGGCTCCCCAGCCCTTGGCCTGGTCTTTGTGCCCAACCTTTAGCTCATGCCAATCCAACATCCCTCCGGTTCTCAGCTTCCTCCTGGCCTTGCCTCTACCCCCATCCTAATCCCTGGCAGGGACCACCTCGGTCTCGACCGTGCCACACTTGAACCCTACCCAGGGACTCATTTCATCCGCGACATCTCAGCTGACGTGCCGCCGCTTACTCCACGTGAAAATCCTGCTGGGTTGCAGAAGCGCAGCCTGGTCTAGCTCCATGACATACAGTTTGCCTTCACTTACTACAATCACATAGGTATTTTCTGCCCCAGATGGAAACAAATATTTTTTACAAAGATCTGCTTTAACCAAAAGCATATATAAAACAAAAGAAAGAAATATTTGAGGTTTGTGGTGGTTGGAATCTGCGCACAGAAAATTAATGCTTTGACATGTATTTTGCGCTTAATCTTTTGTGGCAACTTTTTTACATTTGTAAGAGTTATGGATTTTAAAAGTCACAGCTAAGATTGCTTAATGAGCATTCACCACCCTGGAAGTGGAAGCAAGGCTGATGTGGTTTAGTCAGCTGTTAGCTTTATTGCCTCTCTTCTGTACTAAAAGTGACAAGTTGAACACATTATAGAGAGCTCAGATGTGTTATGTAGATGAAGCCTGCAGCAATATCTGCCTGCTCTCTATTATTTATGATGTCTATATAATACAATGGACTGAGATTTAAGCCATTGTGATGCAGTTTGTTTTCCCGGGTTCTAAAGTACAGCACATTTTACAGAGAACTGCATCTCTGTTACATATTAATCAAATCCATCTTACATGCAGCTCTTACACTGTAAACTAAAGGGAAAGAAAGATTAAAGCGCTTGGCTTTTCCTCAGCTGTCAAGGACTGGCAATAAAATAATAATAAGGGCTTCTAAATAATGTGTGTGTGACAGGCCTTTGCTCAGTTGTGCAGTCCTTTATGGAGGTTAACTACAAAATAAGTTCCAGTGAGTGATTGAGAACAGGCGAGTGTGTAATACTGTAATGCCAAGCCCTGCATAATTCTTCGCAAAGTTCATTTGCAGAAATTCTCCCAACTTGACAAGCCAAAGTTGTTGCTGGCCCAGGCACTCCACAGGGGTGTGAAAAAGTTAACTCCTTCTGCCCCTGCCCCAGACCCTCACCTTTTGAACCTGTTTCAGCTGTAGCCTATTAAAAGGGAAAACGCCACTCCAGCAACAAAAGTCAGTCTTGCCGGTTTTTGAAAAATACTATTATGATGGAAGTCATGGGAAAGTTATTTTATTATAAACTATATAAAACTCTGTAGAGGGCTGTGGGTTTGGATTTTTTTTTTCCATCATTAGCTAGAGTTTTGAAGATCAAGAGGTGGAATTTTTAACAAAAGCCTAATCGCTACAAGTTTTTAAGGCAGTACGAATTGTGGAATTTATTGGAGGGAGGGCTTTTGCCTTTCCTCCATTGGCTTTTTTTCCAGGCAGCCTTTTAAAAGTTCATACGTCTGCTCTGCCTTATTACCCCGTCAGCAGAAGGGCTCGGCACGCCGCAGCTTGCAGGTGGTCTGCCTGCTTCCCATCAGGTTATTTACACAGCACGGTGGAGTGACACAAGGGAACACGGGAGCGGGGCAGAGGCAGTCGAGGCCATCACAAGTCACAGCGATGCTCAGCCTGTGACAAGGCTCAGGACCGAGGAGCTACTGCTTCAGTGTGGGCTCTCTCACTGACTTTCCACGTGGCCGTAGGTGTCACCGCTGTCCTCAAAGGGAGACCGCAATCATTTTCAATCCACGGATGAAAAATCACCGGGTAAATCCGAGCATTACTCTTAAGCTCCGCTCCATTGTAGACAGGAGAAATAAAGCACAGGAAGGCATAAAGGACACGTCCATGAGTGTTCAACAGCACTTTGCGTCGTGCACGGCCAAACCAGGCAGCGCAGAGCCCTCCCGCGAGCCCCGATGGTGCCTCAAACCGCCTGCGCCTGCCACTGTCACAGGAGCCAGGGCACACAGGGACCCCCGGGGCAGGGGGGGCCAGGGTGGCCCCAGCCCTCCTGCACAGCACCCTTAAGAGCCGGTGCTGTAAAACTTGCCCTGGCTTGAGAGCATTGCAGTTTTAACAGCGTTTAAAGTGGGGAGCTCCTGCTGGGGCCAGCGTAAAGATCAGGCTGCTGGACAAAGTATGAATTCTGGTCAGGATCTGTGTTGCTGAGCAAGTGGAAGGGTGCATGGGTAGGGGTCTGGCTCACCTGTAAACCAAGCAGTAGAACTGAGTAGTGGTAAATTTAGGATCACTAACGCCAGCAAAGGACTTTAGGAAATCAAAGGAAGGGCAAACAAATTTTAGGCTTCAGGGCACCATCTGGTTGCTGCAAGGAGCCAGGGAGAATTCATATCCCCTTCACACACGCCACAGGGCTACTGACAGCTCTGCACCATCTTCTGCCACCCCCATTTCACAGAAACAGCATTTGTTTACTTGCTGATCTAATACACGAGGGCAAATTCAATGCTTGCTCTCAAAGAACTGTCTTAAAATGCTATTATACATTCCCCTTGGGTCAGAGTGGTATTTTAAGTACATTGCCATGAAAAGACGATGCTTCCTAGTATTTTCTGTATTTTCTTTAGCATATCAGGTCTCCTTTTTCATAGACCTCTTGAAATGCTGGATGTTGATTTTGCAACCTGTTTTTCATTGCAATATTCATGCTGTGACTACCGGGACTCCTCAGGAGCATACAGGTGTTGCAGCCACCTGAGCACTTCACAGCACGGGTGTTTGATTTTTTTTTTTTTTTTTTTTAACTTGAAAAATAACCACATTTTAAGCCTCAACCCAAATCTAACTGAACTCCTTCATAACGTCCCCGTGGTTTGGGTTAATTCCTACTCATGTTCAGCCTCCCGCAGTGTATTGTCGCTGTCTTTAATGAATTTACTGCTGATTGACACTGCTGCATACAGGCGAGAAGAAACAAGCCTCGTTAGGGTGTCCTCGGTACCACAGATTACATCTGGAGAACAGTAAATAATGAATGAATGCCCGAAGTCCCAAGTTCTCAGATTTTTTGTCTTCCAGTTAGCAAAGTGAGCGCATCTTTAATCTCCATTCCTGCTACCAGTACGCCTCAGGTAAGCGCAACTTCATGTACGCCTCTCTCGACAACTCGGAAGATACCGGCACTTTTCCTTTAAGCCTCTGAGTCCCCCAGACTCCCGAGGCCAGGCTGGACTCTCAGCTTTCATCTAAATACAGAAAATGGAAATTCTGCTCCTTGTGATTCCAAGCTTGACCATGCTTGGCTCAACCCCCACAAAACAGAGGGCCCACCTTCTAGCGCTACAAACCCCACAGCATTTTAAGCAACGCCTCTCACCCCCTCAAGGCTGTCAACACTGAACTTCTCCGCTTGCTGGAAGCCTCCTTACAGCTCACACTGCCCTTGGCCATCTCCACCAGGCCAGGCATCTCTATCGGGCAGGAGGCGTCTCTTTGAAGCCGGGAGCTGCCAAGAATTCATTTTCCCCTGTGAATGGGGAACGATACATTTTGGAAACAGATCAAAACTCCATTGAGGGAAATGGCGATGCTGCCATTGCAGCAGCTCTGAAAGGTTCCTCAGCCCTAACACGGAAAGTTCCTGAAATGAAGCTCGGCGTCAGGGAGATGCTGCCCGAGTCCAAATTGGTAACTGGGGGACAGTCATTTCCACTTCTGTGTAAGCAACACTTAAAAGGATAAATTAGAGCTAGCCACACAGAGGAGCAGACTGGTTTCTTTTGCTTTCCTCTGCATGGAAAGTGGCCTTCATGCCACCTGACACTCAGGGATCACTTCTCAGGCTATGGGAAATGAGCTGGGAAAACACAAGCGCAAACCTCCTGTGGTTTATATGTCTGCGTCAGGCGAGCCGTGCAGAATGCAAAGGCAAACCTTTCAATCCTCCCTTCTCCCCGGCCTTGAAAAGCCAGCACAGTGCTCCATTCAGAAGGGGATTTACCGCAGGGTTTGGAAAGCACCAAGTGTTAGACAGGAATCTTGCCCTGACTGAACCTACTTATAAACCCTTACATTAATAGGCAGCGCTGCGAAGAGCCAATGGCACAGTGTGCGCAGCACAGAGTTGTAAGTCACAGCCCAGGTTTGCTGAATGAGCTTGGGACCAGCTGCATCCCTTTACTCCCTCAATAACACACTGATATGGGCACATTTATTTTCTTGTTGAAGCAGCTCAGAGAATAAAT
The DNA here is from genome assembly GCA_035590215.1 of Microhierax caerulescens. Classification (NCBI taxonomy): domain Eukaryota; kingdom Metazoa; phylum Chordata; class Aves; order Falconiformes; family Falconidae; genus Microhierax; species Microhierax caerulescens. The sequence goes on from JAVJGJ010000001.1 coordinate 101,312,115, forward strand.
GTGCATCCCATCCAAGGGGAGATTACTGTGGGAGCAGATGTATGCTATACTGCAAATAGTAAACTTATGGAGCCCTAATCCGATACAATACAATTTAGTTTCATACAAATCCTTTGAAGAAAGTACCACAAAATGCTTTGCAGCAGCAGCAGAAAGAGGAGCTCCGCTCCCTGGCTGCGGCACCAGGCAGCTGGGAGCCCTGCACATCTCAATTCCTGCCACTGACCCCATCTGACCAAGACATTTATATGAAGCGCAGCCCCTGCTTCATTTGGCTCATCCAGCTGGAACCCAACGCACTCACCCTCGCAGGAGACCCTGAGCCTGAACTCCTGTTTGCAAAGTGCTTGGAGATCCCCGGGCGAGCGGGGCTGCGTGGCTATTAACACAGCTGGTACACTTTACTGCACACATCTGGGTCAGTAACTCCCAGACAGGGCAAACTATGCAGGGAGACAAAGTTAAGCCTGAAAAACCTCTGAAATTTAATAGCAAGAAGGTACAAATTCATGCAGGCTGGTAATGACAGGGCAAAAATAACCCTGGAAATTTAAAGTAGCAGGGGAAGGTGTAATAATGTAGCATTTAGCACTGGCAGCAGAGAAAAGCAAATCAGTAGTTTTTAAGGGGCGACCTGAGGTGAGGAAGTAGCTCAGGGGAGAGAAGGGAGAGCTGTTCCAGTCAAATGGGCACAAGAGAAAGATCAACCCCCAACTGCGGAGTGCTCTGAGAGGAGAAAGAGGAGGCCGAGAGGAGCAGGGAGGGGGCGAGATGCAGTAGACGAGCACGCTGGAGGTGGGATGAGGCAAATCCATAAGGAACACAGAAACCCAGGAAGACATGCCCTTTTTTTTTTTTTTTTTTTAATTGAACATGAACAGTAAGAAGCAAGCAAATTTAATCGGGAATGTAAAGGCTTCCTGTTTTACATCCTTTGCTTTAAATCTTCATTGAGAATCAGCACATGGCACTGCAAACAAAACCCACCCCTCACCGAATGCAGCCCGCTGCAATCCCTGTCTTGCTGGATCTTGCTTTAAATAGTCAATAGCCCAGTGCTATGTCTTGTGCTGATTATTCAAGAGCCATTATGATATCAGTGAATGTCTCTGATTGCATTTAATTCAAGTATGCAATATATTTTGAATTCAACTTGCTCCAGCAGTCCTCAGCTCTCCCTCCCCCAAAGTATAACAGATCATTTAAACCCAAGCAGGTCACATCCTGAGCTGTAGGTACTAACCATGTCATTTCTTCCTCTCCTAGGGGCTTTAAATCCTGCAACTGCTGCCCTGCCAGCAGGAGAGGTGACCCCACATTTGTCCTGCTCATCGCTGGCTAATAACCATTAGGGACAATGGCGAAGCTCCCACCTGCTGCCCAGGAGGAGCGCAGATCGCTCCCAGCAGGACGCCCGGGCTGAAAATCTCCTCTCCTTTTCATTACAGGCTTTTGTCGCTCTCACACCCCCAGAAACTACTCAGGAGGTCTCTCAGGGAATTAAACCGCAGGGACACAGCGGGCCCTACCCCCTCACATGTTAGCAAACGCGGGCGAGGGCCGAGGCCGCACTGGCTCAGCCTCCGCGCCGAGGAATGGCGCCCGGGCCGCTGCAACATGGCGACGGGCACAAGCGGGGGTACTCGCAGGTGTAGCGCAGGTGTAGCACGCTCACACAGCTCTTGCACCAGCCACCTTGCTCTTTGAGGGCTGCCCCGAGCAGGTCCCCGGGCCCCCAGCCCCACGTGCACAGACGTGGGTGAACACCCTCCTGCAGCCGCCCGCGCTCGCAGAGCCGTGCGGAGCGGCACCGCTGGGGTGGCTCGAGGAAACGCCGATGCTCGGGGCCGGAGAGGCGCCAGGCAGCCCCAGCGCTTTCCAAACGCCCCAGCACACAAAGTCGGGGGGGTACCCGGCTTACGCTGGCGGCACCACAGCTTCACAAAGAGGGTTTTCTGCCCTCGTGGCAGCCCCAGCCCCACCGTGCAGAGCTCCGGGGCCTCTGGGCCACGGGTTCTGCTACAAACCCTCCATCTTCAGCCCCTTCACGGCGCCTATCTGTAACCCACCTCGCCCAGCGCCTGCAGCGGCGCGGCTGGCTCCTGCTGCTGCCTCGACAGCATCCCCCACCCTTCTCCAGCGCCTCCACATGCAGTGCCGTCCCTGGGAAGGGGAACGAGCCCTGCATCGCTGTTTTTTTTGGTGCAATCTGGGGTGGTGGACATAAAAAATAAAAGCAGCTCGGCTCCACTGGAAGACCCTCAGCCAGTATAAATAAGCAGAGGCTGGCGGTGCCGTGCCAGCGCGCTCCAGCTGAGGCTACGGCGAGAGGTGTATCTGTATTTTCACACCAGCCCATTGTAAGTCTCTGCCTCGCGCTTCCCTGGAACAGCAGCAGCCCAGCCCCACACTGCAGTGAAGTATTAACTCATACCGAACACAGTTTGTCTCCGAGGACCCTCTTGGCCCCTTCGTCATCCTGTGCTGACATTTTAATCGCGCTTTTGTGGGAGCCGGCTGGCAGTTTGTCATCAGGAATGGCGCGGCGAGGGGCCAGCGCGGGCTGCTCGCTGTGGCGGCTGCCGAGGGAAGCAGCCCATTCTGACAGACTGAGCAATAATCTGAACTTACTGCGCTGAGCCTGTGGGACACCAGCCGGGCCGCTTTATCTTCTTCATTAAAGTGCGCTCAAAAAAAAAATCCATTTTCCTTTAAAGTCTCAGGAACAGATGGAGTAAAATTAATTGCGCCATTAAGTCCCGATAGACAATACCAGAGTGGTTTTCTTTCAACAGTGCATGTGTGTTACAAAGTGCTCTTCGTAAAAGGCAATTACTGCAACATTTGCCATAAAATAAAGGTTGCTTTAATGGGCAATAAACACAGGCTTCAAATTTTGTATGAAATGGGTCTCCAAAGGGCGCTGTTATAGGCAGCTCAAAGGCACAACTGACTTTAGTATTTCTGCTCTGGCTCCAGCTCAGCTAGTTTGGAGAACAATGATTTCCACCCTTGGATATTTTCTGACGGAATTATGTATGCCATGTCAGCACACGGACAGGCCCTTCGAGCCACCTTTTGCTGGTCAGGAGCCGGTGGCCAGGCAGCCCCCGCTGCCCGCTCCGCCGGCTGCCACCGGCCATGGCGAGACAGGGACGCGTGGCTGGCGGCCAGGGAGGAGGCAGGGATGGCCGAGGCCAGGGCTCGTTCTTCTGCTGAGCAGAAAATCATAAAGCCCCATTTCCTGACATCAGATCCTTGCCAGTCTGAATCACCACTGGGTTTGTTTGATGCGAAGCCTGACATATTTATTTATACTTCTTTTTAACATAAAATACCCCGGAAAATGGATACCACATCCTTGCAAATAGGAGGGGACTATAAAAAAACATGCGTGTGGGCAGTGTTCAGAAGACAAGAGACAATGGCATTTCTGTGCTTTTTGCTCTCTGGGCACTAAAAACTAAAACCAGCCCTTACCCCACCAACTCACCATCAAACGGTTTGTGACAGCGCTGCAAAGAGAAGCTTCTGAGCAGGCTTGTCTGGTGTCCTAACCAGAAACAGGACAAGAGATCTCCATCAGTTGCACCAAATGGGACATTGTATTTGTCAACTTAACAGCCAGCCTCACCCTGGGAGTAAAACACTTCATTTACACAGCCTCAGCGCTACAGAATCGCTGGCGGTATTAAGACAGATGCCTTGCAAAACCTGCACGCTCTGCCTGCGATGACCTGCCCAAAATCCCCTCCTCTGTCTTGGATACATGTGGCTGTCCCGGGTGTAGGCGCGTGCCCACGCACTCCTGGGTAGGGAAACAGTTTCTATCTGATTCTTGCTCAGATTTATTTGAGAAGGAGGGGAAATCATTTCAATTCATTGTATTTTCACATTCCAGTAATTACAAAGCGAGCATGACATATAAATGATCCATTAATTGAAATATGGGCTCTATGAGCTCCAATATTTATAGTGTAAATCCATATTTAATTAAATAAAGCCAATAATGCTCATTTCAAAGGGAACATTGAAGCTTTTTATTTAACCATGTAGTTGATGCTGTATGTGCTCATTTTTCATCAACACCTTTTAGTAAATCGACATGGATGAGAGGGGGGGTGGGGGCAGGCGGGCCAGCTCACCAGAGAACCCCCCCGGACACAGGGCTGCGGCAGTTCCTGCTGCTGGGGGTACTTTACAACCCTGTTACTATACACCATTGCTTCTTCTTGGTAATAGCATCAGTCAGCACCTCTGACTGAGCAGCTTTAATCACCCACTTAATTGCCTTAATCGCCTTTTACATAACTAAGAAATCACAACACTGCAATTGTCAGACTCTGACACACAGTAACATCAGGGGTGTGACGTTAATGACGTAATTATATTAATTGCCATGGGCTAATGTTTTGGGATCTCAAAGTAACAGACACTAGCCCCCAAACCTACCGCTGCTGCTCCCCAGGTACTCGCTAGACACAGCGCAAAGGCCAACAGCACTGGCGTGGGCAAGCGCCAGCACCACGGAACGGGCTTTATGACCCTGACCGCGGAGAGCCTGCGCACCTCTCCACCTCGTGTCACCAAGCAAGCACTTGCACACCTCTGGGGCCGGTGGGAATATTGTTTCCTTTGATACCTGTTGCTGAACTCACACTCCTGAGCTCACCGTGAGAATTCGTCGGTGCAAATCTGGGCAAAGCCCCAGTTCAGCCACACAGCCCTGCCCCGGGGCCAGGGAAGAGTGCGGCACCCCCCGTGGATGGAGCGCTTCCTACTTCCTTGGGACAGGGTTTCATCATTTTAATCAGACTTGACTTTACCACGGCGACATTTTCCCTCAATTCACCAGCACTCAGATGCTACTTTCCTTTAGAATAATCTTACCCCATTTGCCCTTGCAGCACTATCAGCCCTCCCTGCTGTGGTTTTTATAAGCTTTAAATACCAATCTATTCCCTGTTTCTGTTAGTAGTCAGCTGGCAACATTAACCACTTTTATTCTGTGCAAAACAAGGGGTACTGTGCATCGGGTGTTAACGGCTCCAAGGAACACAGACACAGAGTATTTGCATAGGTGCAAGAGAGCGGGGAACAACAGCCCTCTGCACTGACAGGCACCAAGACGGTGGTTTGATTGCACAATAAACCCAGTTTTAGGGTGGCATTTACCTGATGAAAAGCCCTGCAGCCTTCTAACTCAAAGGGCTTTTTGTGTATCAACTCCCGCTGCCAATGCAAATTAAAAAAAAAAAAAAAAAAGTTGATGGGTGAGTTTGTCCCAGCAAACTTTTTCCTGGAGGAGGTATCATCTGCCATCTCACAGCTAATGTAACGCCAGCGGAGAGCACAAAAGCCAACATAAACTTTTATCATGTGCTTTGGCTAAATGGACAGAAATGTAGCCACATAAATACACTTGACTCAGATCAAATTAATATCACTGGGATATTCCAGGAATGCACCACTCTAGTATTACGCATCCTGCGATTATGGCCTTGGCGTGCTTACATGTCCCCAAACACGTGCTAAAACCAAGACGTAAAGGCAAGGGCCCAGTAGACAGCATACGAGGGATAATCTTTAGCACAGCACCAGATCCTCAGCGGCCTCAGCCTCAAATACAAAAAAAATTTGTACTGAACTGATGCTGAGTTTGTTCCTGGGCCTTCATTTACCTCTCCAGCACACTGCTTGCATCCACACTGGATTTCCAAAAGCGTGCAGTGCAAAGCTAACTCTGTCCCCTTGCACAGTTCCTTACCCTCAGCGAAACTGAGGAAGACTCAGGCAACGATCCTATCTAACACTTCTCTTGAGCGAGCCCCTTGCACGCTTAGCCCATTGTGCACCTAGAACACACAACAACATGCAGCGGGCTGATGACACAGGCACTCCATACCAGAAACTCAAAGGTCTGAACTGATGGCAAGAAAAGACCTTGTGAGGAGGCAAGTGCGGCTGTGCCCTGGGTGGCACTGTCCCCACGGGGCACAAATCCACCCCGCCAGCTCAGCTCTGCGCACAACCAGAGCCCAGGTGGAGCAGGTGCATCCGTCCTCCTGCAGCCAGCGTGACAGCACGAAGCCTAAACCCCTCCGTGCTTTGCTGGTAAAATCATTAAGTGACCTTTGACGACGGATCAATTCAGAGTATAGGCCACAACAGGCATTGCAGATACAGAAGATACAATATTAGGAAATCAAACCCTTTCAGAATTGTTTTTTCCTTTCGGCTAACGAGAGTCAGGAGAGAATTAATATAGATGACATCTTCAGGGATAAGAAAACCCAAGCCAACCCAAAAAGGAGATGGAATTTCCTGGCCCTTACCTGTCCCTCATGTCTGCTGAGGTATGAAAATATTCTCATCTGAGGTTTTGGTGCGGAGTATAACCAGAACAACTAGAAATCATGGATTTGATGAAAGAAACCCCATTGCTCCTCCCAGCCCCATCCTTGCCAACACCACAGCACACGAGGTAAGTGGTTACCTCTGAAAGTGCCATACAGCAGTGAATATAGGTTTTATTACTTTTTAAGTTCTATCTACAACTCCACTATTTCAAGAGCTGGAGAGTCCTCAGTATGAGCTGCATGAAGTAAACAAGATGCTAAGAGCTTTCATGGCTTTTTATTGCTAATGACAGTTAATAATAAATGGATACTACAATAATCTATCCAGTGAGAGGTTTCACAGGCACGCAACGCGCTCCCTGCACCCTGCGCTATGGACCGGCGACTTAGTGAAAACTGAGGCACGGTAAAGATAAGAGAGTAAGATAAACATGACTGGGAGCAAAATAACTGAACTGGGTAACCAAGGTACCTGAGCATACCTGACATTGAGGCTGAGGTTTTAAGGAAGATAAGCTAACCTTCCAACTGGTGGCTGTTGCGATGTTGGCTTTCTAATGCTGCAAAGTGGTAGTTGTTAACGGCCCGTCTCTAGAGCCTTACACGCTTTCTGAGCGGTACCCTGGGATGGTAAGAAGGTATGTAGGGAGAAGGTATGCCTACTGAAATCCTCTGGTCCTGCAGTTTGCATGCTTAGATTTTGGAGCTTGTTAACAAAGTGAAAAGGGATAGAATCACATGCGCAAAAAAAAAAAAACCCAAAAAAAAAACCCCAAGTAAATCTGCAGAACTCCCCACTCTCCAGAAGGGTCTTCACCTTTGCTGTTCTGCATTGCTGAATTCATAGATGTTGAATTCTTTATCCCTAGGAAGCTAATTATTATGAAAGGTCAAAATAAATAGCCGCACTTGTACATAAAGCTGTTAATATAAAGAAGTAGACAACTCCACTTTACAAGCTATTTTGTTGTTATAATTACAGAGCGCCTTTCGCCAGAGAGTTTGCAGCCATTTGGTTTAATTATGAACTAGGGAGAAGAGGAGGGGGAGAAAGGACAGCCGTGTCCCTACCGAACCGTGCTTTCCCAGGTATCACAACAGAGTATGTTGAGGATAAGTGAAAGTCAGCTCCCATGGGCTTCCTTAAAACACTTGCCCGAAAGAAGAAAGATGCTGTGGAGCCAGGCAAGCAGCCACCAAAGGGTTAAGCAGGCAGCCCATTAGAAACGTCCTTCAGTTCTGTGTCTGTTTTTCCTTACAGAACATTAAGCTCAGTGGGGCAGTCAGAAACCCCTGTGGTGCCCCCATTAAAAAAGATCAAGTCGCACATGTCGATATCACAGCTTCACCCATACTGTAATTTGTCTGACAGCAGCTAATGCTGCTGGTCGTGGCCAGGGAAGACCAGGCTGCCTTTTAAAGAGAGAGACCCAAATCCCTTTAGAAAAAAAAAAAAAAAAAAAAAAAAAAAAACAAAAAATAATTTTGTGGGCAGCCAAACTGCTTAACAATATAAAGATGCAATAAGCATTTCTGCCACTCCTCCCCTCCCACTGGAAGCAAGATAAAGCCCAGCACACTACAAAATAATCCCAGTAAAGGCACTGCCGGAGCACTAACAAAATGCTCTGGTGCAGTCAAAGCAGCGTCCCCTTTTTTTCCCCTCCCCTTTCTTTTTTTCCTTAATGCCAAAGGCATTAAAAGAGATGAAAACCACTCCATTGAGCTAGGTGAAACGTTAATCCATTGGCCTTACTTTGCTGCGAAACCAGGGTTTGAATGAGGCCCAAGGCATAAATGAAATGAGTTTAGTGATCTCAGTTTAATTCTTAATAGGCCACAACAGGCATTGCAGATACAGAAGATACAATATTAGGAAATCAAACCCTTTCAGAATTGTTTTTTCCTTTCGGCTAACGAGGGTCAGGAGAGAATTAATATAGAAACTAAAACCTTAAGCCAACCTAAACAGCTCTCTATCCAGTTCGAGTGCACAGAGAGCAGGGGAGATGCTGCCTGCGAGCCCCACAGCTGAGGAGCCATGCTGCAGTGCGGCAGACGCTGGAAAAGCTGATCTGCAGAAATTTAAGGCCCCATGGAAAGCACAGGAGGATTCCTGATGACACCTCAGCAGATTTTGAATCAAGCCCACATAACTGCACGTAACGCAACTCTGAATAGTCCCACCAAAGCCCAAACTTTGGCGAGGTCAGTAGGGTTAGTCCTTTTGTTGATGGCACCTTGAAAACCACAGATGCCTCCACACAAGTTGGAGTGGGAGGAAACAAAACCAGTCAAACTCCCACCCCTTAACTAGGGTCACCATTAGAAAAACCAGTGCTAAGGATGCTGGGGATGGGGATTGCCTCAATCACGTTTACATGGGTCCCTTTCTGAGTTCTCTTAGCTCCAGTTGTTGCAGCAGGTAGATTTACTGGAGGTCTCAGGTGGAAAGTCAATGGAAAGTCTTTTCAATGGAGGTTTTAAATTTCTCAGGTGGAAAGTCTTTTAAATGGAGAGATTTTGCAAACACCATCAGTACTGGAAAGATCAATTTTGCTTTGCAGGAGGGTAAGGTGTCACTTTTTCATTCTCAGAAGAAAGGGGAGAAATAATGTATAAGGACTGGATAACATCATCTAGAAGAAAACTACCAGAAAAACAGCTATTCAGAGGTATTTAATAAAAATAAAATACTTTCAACTGCAAGGACAAAGTCCAGCTTTGAGCTCCTTATGGATCAAACCCCATGGGATACCACAGTTACTAAATTCTAGCTCCACCAGTGTCTTCCAAAATCTTCAAGGTTTCTCTGGCTCTCTCCCAGCCGTTTGGCTACGGTCTCATTGCTCTGTGTTTTATGTTTTGTGCTATGGGGGAAACCCATACTCTGCACATCCAGAACTGATTGCATGACATCTCAGAAGATTTACACAACCTGGGGGCTGGAACATCTTCTCTTTCACATCAAAGGCCGCTTCGTCGTGCCAGAAGAAGCTGGGTTGATTCCTCCTGCTTCGCAAGAATCAAGGGAAGATTCGCGGCGCCGTTCGGAGGCACCTCTGTGCCAGCTCCCTTCACACGAGCTCTGCCTCCTGCCCCGTGTCCCTCTCATGAGAAGGGGAGACAGAGCTGCGGGGTGCCCCTGTGATGGACTCGTCCCAGGACAACGTAGGGGTGAGGAAGAGGCAGAATAAAGGCAGGAGGAAGGGTGAGCAGCCCAGCAGCTGTAGGACCAGGTTGCCATCCCCAAGTTTCCCACAGCAACCCACTTCTCTGCAGTCTCGCTCCTTCCCTCTAGTCCCCCACAGGCATCACCGCAACCCTCCCTCCCACCGCCGAGTCGCACACCACGCAGAACACGGTGCCGCATCTCCCTTCAGCTTACCCTCGTGGGCCAGTCATCCCCAAAAAATCTGATTTCAGGGATACCAGGTGCAAAAGGCAGAAAACAACAAAAATAAAAATAAAAGCCCCCCCCAAACCCTCAAACACCTGAGCACAGTTCACTAAGATAACAGGAAAGCAAATACAGAGCCTACAGAGTGACACGGACATAAATCCTTCAGGAGGCTGTCTTATCTCACCACACAGACATTTAATCACCCAACTTGCTACACATCAGGGTGGTGAAATATATCTTAGTCTTGATGCCTGCAGAAAACAAGTTCTTCTCTTAAAAGGTGGTAACAGTGACATATTGGAGACATATATATATATATAAAAATAAACCCATCACTTTTACAGAACTGTGTGATAATAACACTGCCAACCTGGTGAGCTAATGAATACGTATCCACAGTTAGATACAAAAGCATTAAAGTTGGTGGATGGACCCATGACTATTCAATCCCTGATTGCACCAAGGGAATAAGAATAATTTAAAAGTTTACCTAACAAATTATAGGCATACTCGGCAGCACATTTCTATGAGGGGATGCCTTAAGCTAGTATTGAGAAGTCATTTCCACACTGGGCATGCTATGGGTTTGACTCCTGCCATTTTTGGTGACAACAAGGGCTGGAAATGCACTGCTGAAAGTTAATTTGCTCAGCCTCGATGTGCCAGCCAGCCTCCCTGTTTCCCTGAAGGTGGAGATGTTAGAATGGATTACGGGTTCAGCTCAGTCACACTGCCGTGGTCTCCGAAGGAGAAACCTTGCAGTGCAACCTCAATTTGAAGGGGCAGTTATATATCATAACCTCAACAGATGACTGAAAATGAAAACACAGGAGACAGGTATTCTAGGAAAGACCGAGACTATCACTGGGTTATCTAAGGATGGAACAAGGAATTAAGACATATAAAACACAGCCCAATCAAAAACTAGTAACAGATTTTGGCTTGCACCTTTTCAGACCTGTCAGCCATTTCAATGTGCAATAAGCCTCTTTTTCTCTTGGCTTTGCTCAGGCTGGTACCCTGCAAAGCTTCAGGGAGACACAAAATGTGTTTGACTAAAGAGTAGGCTTTAGAGTTAACAAAGGTGCAATCTACACTGATAATGTATTCCTGCACGTAATGGCCTGAAAGTACTATATTCATGTATGAGCTTTCTCAAAATTATTTATTAATGGAAAAGATCATATAAGATATTGCTCCTTAATATGCTTGAAAGACTCCCATAAATGCACAGAATCTTGCGCTCTGCTCCTTGAATAAGCGTATTGGATCCAAGCTGAGTGCAGCCACGTTATAGCAACACGCGACTACTGTAAGAAAGGACAAAATCGGGAATGTCTCAGGCAAGAAGCCACCTCCCTTGGCTCCAGCTCAAGAGCACGTGAACCTACAGTCATCACGGCTGTCACATCACACCAGGTTGCTATGGAGATAATTGCAATGTCATAACTAAAGGCTAATGTCAGCACCAGGTTTTACAAGGAAATGATTGGATTGTATTTTTAATTTACCCCCAAATTATTGCAACTTCTCCATCAGGAAGAAAATGTGAATCATACACTTAATTTTTTGACAGTAACAGAGCAGAACTTCATCGTTTAGGATCCCGAAGTTTTTAGATCTTTGTGTTTCTTTGAAGGTGTTTTCAGGTGTTTCTATACACAATTCTATTGAGACAGGAAGACAGAGACTACACAAGCTACACATACAAAAGGAATAATTATGACTACATTTTATGACGCATGTGTACACCTATATGTTGTTCTCCTAACCTGAGACTCATTTAGCAACTCTAACTATTTTATTAACAATATTAATCAATAGTTTCAAAATGCTCTCTTGACCTGAGAGTAGTTGAATTGCTCTCTGGTAAAAACACATGAACAAAATGAAAGTTTAAATTATCTTCAGACTTGCTCTGCCATGCTCTCTGCCCTTTGTGCCTGAACTAGTGTCTTCCAAGCTCCTGAGCTAAATCCAGGCCAGCGTGGGGCCAAACTGTTGTTTTCTTTGGGACTAACTTCAAAGTCAATAAGCTTTTACACAGCTCCAGTCCTCTGGTTGCCAGCAGCGAGCCGTGGCGGTGGGGCTGGCAGCAATATTGGCGATGGCACTGATCTGTGGGCTTTGCAAGGTGCTGATCAACCGTGTTGTCAAGTGTCATGTACATGCACGCCATTATACAGAGCCTAAAATAATCAATACTATCATCATCCTAGAAGCAGTTTTACTGAAAGCTCTGCTGCGCAGCCCGCTCTGAATGCAATCGTCAAAAATATCATGCAAACTCAGGAGTGACGAGATTCAGCAACCTGTATCCCTCCAAAACACAAGCAAGAGAGGACAAGGAAAGTGTTCATCTTAACCTGCTCTCATTAATATCACCCCTTAGTTATACTGAGAGAGTAATTTAGTTAAACTTATTATTGCAAAAGCGTTAGCAGATGCTGTCAGCGAGACACCCCAGCCCACAGAGGTTGTCACTGCTGGGGACACGGACCGAAGCGCCTCTGTTGTGGAGGACAACAGCCACTCCTGTTATTGTGGAATAATGTTGTGGCCTTCCCCGAGAAAAGCTGCATCCCACTTCTGGAGCGGAGCTGTACAGGCACCAAGATGATCAACAGCAACAAGACAGACAGACAGATGAATATAGAGAATCTGTAAGTTGGCATAACGGAAAACTGAAATAAAGAAGAAAGGAAGTTCTGTGGGAAATGTTTCTGTTTTCTCATTGTTGGCAACTTGGGTCTGATGTATATGCAGGAGAAAACGGTCTAAAACTATGGCAATGTTTAGTTCTGTTGACACAATCACCTTTCTCCTCCCTCATATTAAATGTCTTTGCTGCCCAAAGCGAATCCTAGGAGATAACCAGCAGAGCGTTATCCAGAATCGGAACACTTGCCTTTAAGCCTTGCTTGTTCTCCAGATCAATTACAGCCAAAACCTGAATGATGCGACACACGAAACGCTCACTTGTTCTGGCATTTTAATATCAAGGAATTTATTACCATTGTCCGTACACTAAGGATTATTTGAGTATTATGAGGATATGCATTAAAATATAACATATCTAATGTATAAAATGTAATGACTGCTATGAGAGTAGGATCACACTTGAGTAGACAAGCAGAAGTAGGCTCTGTTGGAAGCAATTTGGCCCAGTTTGGAAAAGGTAGCTGTTAAAAATCACAGGCAAATCCCAAACTGGCTGTTTAGCAGCTACCTTCAGCCAGCTCTGCTTCTTGCCTCTACCGCCTGCTCTGCCCAAAGCCACCCCCTGCGCTCAGCCCGGCAAGTGCCCCCGTCTCCTCCCCCAGGCGCTTAGGGCTGAGCACTAAAACCCTTAATCCCTTTACACCCCCCGCCCTGACACCCTGCGACCAGCCCCAGCCAGGACATCTCCCAGCTGAACGGGTGTCCTGAGGAATAACATCAGCTTTAAGGAAGCCATCACACACTCAAGAGTCACAACAGTGTCTCTTCTGTCTCACATGGGATCACTAAGAGAAAAATGAGCATGTTGGGAAAGGTACCAATTAGACAGCGTTAAGCACATGACCGAAAAAGAAGGCACAATGGTATGAAAGTCAGCGAGTAATAAGTAAGCTGCACTTCCATAATTTCATAGGAAAATCCTTGGGGCACAGCCAGATTCTGAAATAAGAAGGCTGTATTTATAGCAATCAGTTTGGTTTGACATATTTCCCCTAATATGCTAAATTACTCCTTCACTATCATCATAACTTCCCCTCAGTCATTCCTCAGCATCTTCTATTAGGCTGGCCTAAAAGCACTTATCAAGCTTCTCCGGCTGTGACCTCTTTAAAAACGTGTTAATTCTGACAGCAGCGGGCGCGCGGGGAAGAGGCCCTGTGCAGCACGCAATTAACCTGCCGTGGGCTGCCCCCGCCGCTCCCCACGAGCAAGAGGCTAGTTGGCTTCTGACAAGGCTTTGCTATTTCTAATCTGTGTCCTTTTTCCCCTCCACCTCTCCACCCAGGCACCTCACCATCTCGAATCATTCAGCCCCCCGCCGCGGTGGGCGGACGGAGCACCGCCACCGGCCTCGCTGCCCACCGAGCGCCGAGGCATTGCCCTCGAGGCATGGCACTCGCCCACAGGCTCAGAGCACGGAGGCGTGAGCCAGCGACCCCCAGGCTTCCCCGAATCACCACTGGATCCTCAGCTTTACGACTACTCCGTGGACAGTTTTAACGGATGACTAGCGCGGTCCGTGGTTATACAGAAATCCATTTGCCAGATATGTATTTAACAACGATCTGCCCTGATTTCTCCTTTGTGGTACGATGATGTTCACAAGTCCCACTCAAGATCACGGCTCTGTGGTGTGACACTGTACAGATTTATAGCAAAACAAAGCCTTTGCCCCGAAGAATTTAAAGCCTGAAGAGGCGAATCTGCTATGATAAAGCATGTCAAGTCTAATCACCATTCGGCATCTCCCGTCTGCCTCTTCTCGTCCTTCTCCGCCAGCCCCCAAAAGAACAGCCATCGCACCCCCGTACCATTTCTGTGTGGCACTCCCTAGCTTGCGTGAACAACGCCGGTGAGTATTTCTTTCATAACAAATACACCCAGTGATACCTTTATAATGATCATCTTAGCATCGCGCTGTGCTGTCCTCAAAATAATGTGACAACAATGTAGGTCTGATTTTATTTTTGAAACCACCTGCATTCTTGCTCACATCAAAAAGACTTTTCCTGTAGAGCCAGAACTGGAAAAAGGAGAATGCCTTTTTTTTTTTTTTTTTTTTTTTAAGGAAGGGGATGGGTGTGGGGGGAAATCATGCTTCTTCAACCTTTTTTACTCTGCTACTCGGGTGCTTGTCTTTAATGAGCAGCTCCAAATGACAGCTTTAATCACTGCCTCTGGCCACTGAAAGAGGCCGCTAATGATAGGAAAGAACAGAGGACCATTTGCATCAATCAGCTCTAGTCTAAATCACTTTTTATGATAATGCATCCAAGCGAAGAAGAACGTCTCTGATGTCTCCTGCATGATGATGTACCACAGTGCTGTCTCCTCATCTCAGACCTCCACATAAATCTCTTAAAGATGCACACGCACCCCACCCTGTGCTGCCAGCGCTGGCCCTCGTTTTCTACACCATTAATGATCTACCACCAGGGTAGAGTCAGGAGAGGTTAAGCAATCAGTTCATTCAGTTTTCACTTTCTGCAGGGAATGCCCACTGCTCCAGGAAAAGGGGAGGGGAACACACAGACAATGCCTGATCTGTCAAACAAATACAATTTAGAATCTGCATAATTTCTGGTTCGTCACCCATTAACATCAGGGGATGACAGAGGGAAAAAAATATTGGGCAAAACCTGGAGGGTGCTGTCTGCTACAACATCGTAGCACATACAAAATTGAAAGGCTGCTAAAGCTTTACTCTTGCGAGTACACTTTATTTACACAGGAGTGCTTTCAAAGAGACTAATCCCCTAAGTACAGATTACCCCCTGCCATGGAAGGGTTTATGGGATCTAGCTGCAGCTCTGTAATACTAAAACAAAAGACCTGATCCTGCACAAGACAGTGCCCTGATCAGACATGGGGCTGCGACAGAAGATCGGGGCTCCGTTCCTGACCCAGCCACAGGTCGAGGTCCCGTGCCCAAAGCAGCTCCCTGCAAACAGACCCACAGAGACTCCACATCTCCCCAAGCTTCTGCTCCGTGCCTTGGAAAAACTTCATCGCATTGGACATGGCGACTATACCTACACGTGCATATAACTATATAAGTTTAGTCTATATATGATGCATACTATATGTATTCACAGTGCCCTGCACAAACGGATTCAGAGCGTAGCCGAGCCTGCTGGGTGCTTCTATTAGGAAGCACCAAAGCAAACAAGAACGAGGTCCTAAGAGACGCAGCAGCAACGCTCAGTGCACTCGCTGCAAAGGGTAAGATTCCCAGAAATTCAAGCACCAAGGCCTATGTAGGAAACCTCAGTGGAGATTCGGGCTGAACTGGATGCCTAATTGCCTTTGGCTCCTTTGAAGATCCCAGTGTAGTGTTCTCAGCCTGGTAACACTGGCTAACTGGAGCGACCCCAGGGCTATCTGCAGACTGCTCGTGTGCATTGGGACTGGCGAGTTCTGCTGTCCAGAGCAGCTTTTACGGGATGCATAATGCCCTCCTGCTGGGTCATGTGTCAAAACAACCTCTTTCTGTCAAAGCAATCTAATAGATGCAACATCAGATCTACTAGATTCACGTGGGACACATATAAATACACAGGGCTTGTTTTATTATTCCCCTCAAATAAGGGGAAAGAGAGAAGACAACGTTAATTCTATTTTGGAGATACTCTGTTCTCCTAACTGGCATAATGCTGGGTGGAGGACATTACACCAGCCTCACCAGCAAGCGCTTACCGCATCCAGCTTGATCCTTCAAAACTGCCTAAAGAGGTCAGAGCGAGCAGTGCCCAGCACTTCTGCCCTTGTAGCTTTGACTGACACTTCTCAGGACACACTAATCACCTTTCAGGGAAAAGAGAAGGGAGAGGTCTCCAAATAGGCAATTCTATTTCATCTACCGATGTCAATAAAAAATTCTTTTTGCTTATGGAAACAGGCAAACCTCTGCAGGGCTTAATCTTCCACAGCAAAGAAGGCTTACAATGCCAGCTCAAGTCACTGGACACTTTTAATCTCCTGATTGAAAGCAGGACTACTCTGATTGTATTTACCATGAGTAAAGGACGGAGGAGAAGGATTTGTTTAGTGGAAGCGAAATGCTGACTGACTGAAAATTATGATACTACAAGTCTCTATAGGAAGAACCCTTCCAAGAGAATTGCCTTAGCAATGCCTCGGTCAGGCCACACGTGAGACAATGCCCTAATGAAGTCAATGATGCTCCCGGTGAAGCACGTGGCTCTCAGCAGAGGGTGGGCAGCCTGGCCCCTGCAGTCTGATACCAGGGTCCAACCGAGCTAATGGGAAGACTCACAATGACTCAGTAGGCTCTGGATCGGGGCCTCAGTAAATGCAAATAAAAAAGGAGAACAGTATACAACAGCTGTAGCTCTCCTAAGCCTTTCTTTTTTTTTGTAAATGCTTCCCTTGGCGGCTTTATTTCATTTTATTATAATAAACTTCAAAAGGTGTATTTGATCTGCCAGCATGTTTTTCACTGTCCACCAGGAGTTCATTTCAGCTGTGCAATGTAGCAAATACTGTACATTAGGTTAATTTTCATTTCAGCTGTACAACACACATTATTGTTTCACTGCTTGGCTTAAGTGAACTCCTGGTGGATACAGTCAAAAACATGCCAGCAGATCAAATGCACTCTTTGAAGTTTACCATAATGAAACATCTTTAAAAAAAAAAAAAAAAAAAAAAAAAATAGGGAAAAGCTTTTAGAAAGATTTAAAACACCCTCAATTGTTCAGAGCATTTTAATGTTTTGGCCTGTCCCTCCTAAGAGCAAGTAATGAGAGATTTCATCCTTTCCAGCTTTTACTCCTAGCACAAGTCACATTAATTTCCACTTCATCCATAATCTCTTTGCTGCACTGCTGAACTTAAATGAACTTGGGGTGGATCACAAACCTTATTAGCAGATGCTGTATATAGAGGCTTTTAATGTCTGTGCAAGCAAAATGAAAAAAACAACTGAAACCAGTGTCATTTGGACGTGGGATTTGACTATGAAGTATCTGTACTATCTTAATCTTAACTCCAGGAACATGCTAAATTCAGTTATAAATCTCAGCGACTAGAACACAGCCTTTGAAAATGTCACAAGAAGTACCATCTGTGTCACAAGGTCTCCTACAGTTACCCAAGGATCCTACCCCTTCCCTCGCGGACTTCCATCGGTTCAGTTTATTATCCTTCTGTTTCCTCCATCCCCCAGCTTAGCCCGGCTCATCATACAAGCAACCCGTGGAACGGTCACTGAATTACACACGGGAAAGGCAGGAACCTCTTACACTGACTTTACCACCAATTTTGGAAGAGACAATCTGACCCTAATTTCAAGCAAACTTCACTGACTGCAATTCTTCTGATTTGGGAACATGTAAAGCTTGCGATTAAATAGGATTTGCTAAACAGGATTGGGTCTCTATAACAAAGCGAATTCAGTAAGAAGTTAACCCCCCCCCACCCCTCCAAAACAGCCCAAGGGCACGTCGAGGTTGCTGGATGATGGTCGATGTACACTCGGAACACATTTCCGAAATGTTCAACTAGTCCAAAGCGAGACACGCACCTGCAGGTCGGGGCTATTGCCCAAGCGACATGAGCCTGACAGTCTCAGCAGCACAGCAGAGCCCCGGCACCCCCCGGACCTCAGCCCAGGGCAGCCCACCACCGGCCGGTGCCCCCCGGTACCTCCCGGCCACCCCCGCTCACACAGCTGACACTACGGTCTGTTGGGTCAACAAACTTCAATGGCTCCACACTTGTGTGAGACTTCTGTTGGGAATTCATAGCGCCGTGCCTTCCTCCCGTTATCATCTCACCACCAAGATCCTATTTTGGACAAAGTAATGAGTATTTTAAACACCCCCCACAGAAAGGAAGAAAAACAAGACACTTTGTGTACACCATTAGTTTTATGCATCTTGCAAACACTGTTCCCCAGTTAGAAAATCTCCCACAGCTTTCGGTTCACTTTGAACAAAACAGTGTTGGACTTCTGATGAATAGCTCCACTCAAAATACACTTGGAGGCTTTTCCTTGAATTTTAACTTGGAGTAAATAACCTACAGTGAAGCTAATTGTATTGAAAATTCAGAATATTGAGGAAACGTTACATGTGATAAATATTTACCCTAAAGGAATTCAAAGGGAGTCTGTAACAATTTATTTCTAACCAATACCAAGTAATATTAAATTGCAGGGAAAATGCAGCCCCAAACCCTATATTTTTCCAACTTGTACTAATGATCGTTCTTTGTGAAAAATGCCAGACAACAATGTCCTTTAACCACGCAGCTACATACAATACTGTGGTTTTATACTCTGCGTTAGCATATTTCATCCTAACATACGCCACAAAACAATGGATTGATTCTGCTTATACTTAAATTGGTGTAACTAATTAGACCCAACTAGAATTACTCCTGATCCTATTCATGTAAACAGTCTTGATGACTTCAGTGGGGCTATTAGTGAAAATAAGGACTCACACAGAGCAAGGATTTATAGGCTCAAATCCTCTCTATTTGAAGCCTCAGTAAAATGCAGCCAATTCCAACACAGGAGGAGAAAGCTGAACTGTACGCAGCTTAAGAGTGGAAGAGTAAGAAGGGGGGAATGTTTTGGCCAAATAAACTGGGAGAAAAATCACTCTTTGATAGAACTGTCAAATAAAAGACCTGGTACTGGGATTTATTTATTTATTTATTTATTTTTAAAGAGTTCCCAGAGAGAGGCTCTGAAATGCAGTAGGCACTGGCGACACGAGAGGCCATAAGTGCTCAGCACCCCACAGTTTCCACTGAAGTGCTTGCTTGAAAAAGGTATTTGAGAGCATTGTTTATCCACACAGGATTCTTCCCTTTAAGCCAAAACTAGTGAGGACATGCGTGGAAATGTAAACGGTTTCATTTTGAGCTTGGCTTGAAAATTCAGATCAGCTACGTGTTTCAAATGAACCAGTTCATCCAGTCTTCTGAGTGCCTCTGAGTTCAGTCCGTTAAGCCAACACTAAAGCAGATGATTATGAAATAAAAGGTTCTTCTAAAAAAAGGAAGATGGGGGAAAAGCTATATTAATCACTACCAGAAAACATCTGTTTTTAAATGAGGTGTTTTTGATCTATACTGTTTGTGATGCAAGAGGAAAGCTTTGCAATCCATATGACAACCAGATCTTCATTTTGTTGGGATTAGGGGTCAGCACAAGGGACTGGGGGAGGGAAAAGCAGGAAGGGAGCAGGAGAAAGACTCCTGTAATGAATGCCAGGGCACTCACTCTATAAACACAACCTACAGAATACAAGCCGCAAGTCAGCTTTCAAAATTTCTGCTTGATTTATAACAGGATAAACCAATTAAAACCTGAAGGTTTTATCTAATTTGCAGATATACGAGAGGTTTCTCTTCAAACATCCTTAATTATACATAAAGGATGGTTTCAAAATGAAGATGCTGCAAACACAGACACTTAAGAGTGGTCATACACGCACAGAGGCAACAAAGTCAGCAGAAAGTTTTGCTAGTGTTTATCATTTCTATAGTTGAAAGTATTTTAGAAAGGACAGCACCACCATGGTCTCTCCTGGATGACAGCTGACTCGGTCCCTGCCACCAGCAGACCAAGATGAGAACTGTCTGGTCTTGTCCCAATGCCAAGTCCCATTCCTGGGCTTTATTAAGTTAAATGGTCTAAAGAAAAAAAAAAAAAAAGTGCAGAAAGGGATAGTCTTTTCCCCAAGAATCAATTCTGAACTCATCCTGCAGCAAGTAAAGGACATCTTGACATGGAGAGAGTAGCAACAGAATGCTGAGAGAAGAGGTCTCTGCACCACTTGCTGGTTCCACCTTTATCTCACCCAGTGGCTGCGGCTTTTTAGCAGACAGTGCTTCAGACCACTCCTCTCCAAAACAACTGGAATTGGCTTTCTGATCTTGTAGAATAGAGGGGCTCAAAAGTGCTTGGAGATCTGCAGGTATGAGCGAAGAGCAGCTTGGATTATAGTCCTACGAGTACACTTGCTAACTTAGATGGCATTTACGTCTGTTTGCCTGGTATGCCAGAAACTGCATTAAAAAAGAAATAAATCTGGTTTATTCACATCTGGTTCCTCCCACCTCTGGGCTATTTGGTAAGCAGGTAACAAAACATATTTCTTTGGAGGATTTTGTCTCACCCATTCTTTTTGTTACCACCTTCCCTATAAGATTCTCTCTTCTCAGCTCAGCTGAAAAATAGCGCCTTAGAAATACCTTTGCATCATTTTACTTTTCTGCTCCTTCTCACTGCTCACAAGTACTCCAGAAATCAACCCCAACACATGAAAGGGAAGTTTCAGATCCCAGGAAATTCTGGTAAAATATGAGAGAAACAATCCAAGTTATGCATTTCCTCTTGCATTATGAAAAAATAGTCTACATTACAAGGGTGGCAGAAGTTTCTTTTTCACCGACACCAGCACAAGCATCTGACAACTCGCATTATAATGAATGTTATTATTTTAATGTTGTGTTTAACATTGCTCCTTATCTTTACCAGTACACACAGCAGCGTATGGTAAGTTGGACGGGCTAAGTGAATACATGACTGACTCCCTCCTTCTACTCCCCTTGCATTTCAACCATACACAAAAGCGTATGATTAAAATGGCTTAATTAATCCTCAGTCTTTAAAGCGACGGCGAGAGAAACGTTCAAGTTGTGTACAAATGTGTACAAGCACTTCCAAAAGCAATACTCGGGATCTTCCCAAGCGCCTGAAGAAGGAAACCCCGCTGTTACCTTTGCGCCTGCACTCAAGGCGGTGGCTAAGGAGCAGGTTCCTGCCTACCCCGCACACCCCCACCGCCAGCCAAAGGGCACCACAGACCCTGCAGGAGCTTCGTGCCCAAGTATCTTTCTCAAGAGACTGTCCAGGAATATATTTGTGGAAGACCAGAAATTCAGACAGAAAGCTTTTCTGCTGCGTGTGCAAAATGTTCCTCCTACTTACCTCTGATTTTCCAGTCAATTTGCAGATATGCAGGCTGCACACCTTAGAGGCCAGAATGAGTTTTGCCGTTTCCATTACATGATAAAGGCACAATCTTTCAGTTTGGATCCTGGACCCATTGTGGATATCCCTACCTTCGTCCCCTTGCGATGAAGGCTACAATGACGTGCTCTCAGTGGGTCAGCTGGAGATTGGAGCTAGAGGAAAAGACTGCTGCCTGCTTATTAAGTGGTGTGTCATAAGGAAAGCTTATTACAGTCATGCTCCGAAATCTGTGTTGGCTTGTGATTAGTTTTCTGGTAGAATTAAGGTTTTGGTTTTGACCTACAAAGCAGCGAATGCTTTGGGCACTAATTACTTAAAAGCTCATTTCTCTCTCTGTGTAGTAACATGACAAGTTGTGGTTAGTGGGTGTTCTTGAACTGACAGTCCCTCGGGGCTTGTCTTCACTGCAAAGTTAACTTAAATAACTCAAGTCCTATCAACACAGAGGAGCCCTTAACTTGGAGCCCAGACATGCTCTTTAATTCTCTCATCAAGGGACATAAGTTAAACCTTTCGCACTGCTAACACTCAGGCTAATGTGACAGATCCATCGTGTGAGCGCTGGCAAATGGAACATATGCGCCGAGAGTGGCTGAACGCCATCGCGCAGATCCTCCCAGCCTGCCCGCGAGGACAAACAAGTGCCGCCACCATTAGCTGAGAAGGGATTATCGAAGTGCCCAGAGGTACTATTACCCAAGGAGCATCGCCTGGGCCAAGGAGGGAGGACGGCAGAAGATACCAGCGCAACGATGGCAACGGTGCGATTTGAGCTGCCGCTGCCCTTGCAAAATGGCTGCAACTGGAGTGCAGGTTACTTTTGTTCACTCCTTGGAGGAGGCACAGTGAGAAGTTAGCTCAGGTGGCACTGGTCTTTACCAAGGGCATCTCTGGCTCTTAAACTCCCCGGGTTTATTAGACCTTCTGGACTTCCTGCAAGATCCAGCCTTTCTCTTGGGATAAGAGGATTCAGATTGCTGGCTATGATACCTGCGGCTGCTCTGGTCATTCAGCTCCTGCTGTTAACCACACAGATTACGTTCTAAGACAATTGGTGGAGAAGAGTCTAGTGGTAATTTGCATTGATTTTGTACATTTAAAAATATAAATAATTTTTTAAAATGTATTTTCAAAGCTCCTATGGTTTAAGCAGGCCTTTGTTGCATCTAATTAAAGGATGAATCAAAGAAGATAAACGCCCGTGCTAGCTATATGGCACAGTCTGCAAAGCCACGTTAACATATGGAAAACATGCTAACCACCTAGAGTGTCACCAACCCAGCCACTTCCTTAAGTTTCATGGTTATCGGGCATCCACCTGCTCCAGGGAAACTTTTACTGCAGCGCCTGCCTTCAAGTGCTCACCACTGAAATGAAAAGGCAGGTAACAAATCACCGTGAAATATCGCTCAACATCTCACCTGTTTCTAGCCCGAATTCAGGTGAAGCCAAGCAGACAACATCAGTGGAACACATTACTGTGAGCAAACCCCCGTTGCTGAGAAAAAACACACATGTGCTCCGAAATACACAGCCACATGGGAGGTGAGGGCAATTTCAGACCAAGAACCAAACCTTCCATAATAATCCCCGGCACAGTACCAAACATCAACATCTATGCCGAAGAGACAGCTGAAGGGAACCCATGTAAAATATACCTGCTTCCCCTTGCCTTAAGCTTTGTTTCCTACCCTGCTGCCCTATGAATTTTCCATTTTTCATGTGTTTTGCAATTGATTGTTCAGGCTCCCTTACACACTCGGGGCATACGTGATTTTTCCATAATACAAAAACCTTTAATAAAATGTTCAAAAAAGTTAATAACATCATCTCCAGGTACACAAGTGTACATCACCTTTCCAGTGGGAACTCAAAGCAACAATTCCCAAAAGACTTATGATCCCCCCACTTTTGCTGCCACGAAAACATCTGCCTGGTATTTGTCTGGATTCTGATTCCCTGTGAGTCTACAGAGTGGTAACTCAGAACTTCCAAACCCCAACATCATACACAACATACAATGGCAACCATTCAGTAATAGCTTTCAGATGTCAACAATATAATGCAATCGAATTTACAAAGTCCAGATAGAATTAAAAAAAAAAAAAAAAAAAAGCGTTCAGTGTAATCTTAAGAACCTTCTTATTTGTTTCCCCTCTGATACCACTTGTTAGTGAAAGGGGTTTAAACCACAAACCTCCTGCAAGGAAGAGGGATGATATTATTTATCAGCCAGCAGTTTCTGCACTACCATTTCTCTATGCAAGGATAACGAATCCTTAAATCTGACACTACCAGGTTTCTTGGTGCCAAACCGGTTCTTTCTGTATAGGTTTTCAATCCCATATATTCAAGATTGTAAAGCCTTTTAATTTCGTTCTCCTTTGTATGTGGCATTCTGGGCTCTGTTGTTGCTACACCTTGTTAAAATCAGGTTAACCTGTACTTATTTCTTGGAGTCCACAAGTTCATTATGCAGGTGTCACATGCTTTACTAAATTTCACTGCTCCAGTTCTGAAAGAACCAAACTCAATAGACTAGAGCAGGAGCCAAAAGCACAGATTTACTTTTTATTCTGAGACACTGCGTCATCAGCTGGTTATTTAAAACTTTGTTCCGAGATGCTGAACCCCAGAGGCCAAGACTTTCCACTTAATAGGACTGAACAGACTCCACAACACGTTATTAGGTATATACTTTTGCATCATCATTAGCAATAATGATTTATATTTCAGAAAGCATCTATGTCCCAGAAGGTTCCTATTTTCACTTTATAATACGTAGTGTACATGTATGGAAATGAAAGCATCTGTGGTATGAAGCACAACGGCAGCAGAGAGCCACAGGAGCTTATGAAGTATTTATCAGTAAGTGGTACAAACTATAAAACTTTCAATATGAACGGTAAAATACTATTAAAAAGAGGTATAAAAGTCAGTCATTATAATTTGAGGTTACTAATATTGCCGTTACCCTTGGCTAGTTTTCTTGGCACTGTTAGTTAAAATATATAGGAGCTTACACACACCGCAGACAGAATTAAACACACACATCTTACATACTACAGATGAGTTTCATAAGAGAACCAGATTCTGATGAAGGAGCTCACACTGTTTCTAAGCACCCACAACTCCAACTTAGTCTTCAGGACGCAACAGGCAAAGAAACCAAAGCTTTCAACTGATTTTTGGGTTGTAACCCACATCCCACATTTCTCAGGCTCCACATGCTCACTCTTCCCAGTGGGCACCACGTGCTGCCCCACTGCTCCACAGATTTGTCCCTAACGCCACACTGCAGGAGTAAAACATTTGTCACCCTGGGCAAACAAGCACCTGTGTTTGTGAACAGATGAGAGAGGACAGCGCCCACCTGACATACATCGTAAAGTTTATGTACACAGAAAGTTATGCCAGCTATATATTAACAAAAAGAAAGGGGAAGCTTTCTGAAGGTCTCTTCAGAAAGCAATTTTTTTAATCAGCCAGATTCATTCAGATCATGCCATGAGGAATCAGACCTCTCTAAGGCTCACTTTAAGTCTCCAAGCCATTATATATATCAATTCCTCACCATATCCCACCAT
>JAVJGJ010000001.1:101349037-101351537 GCA_035590215.1 Microhierax caerulescens
CCCCCCCCCCCCCCCTCCCCAAAGGTCACAGCACACACTCAGCATTAAATTGCAGTACAACAAATCCTCAACTATCTATAACCTACAAAGTGATAGGGGCAGGCTGGAAGGGGAGACTGGAATAAAGCAGAAAAAGAAAAAAGTCTAGACACAGTTTCCTAAAACTCACTGGGGAGTCATTTTAAAATCACTTTATGAGGAAATAATTGAGGTTCTATATACAATACTCCTTTTTAAAAAAAAAAAAAAAAAAAAAAAAGTAACACATCTGACAACCTTAGAAAGTCAGAAG
The DNA here is from genome assembly GCA_035590215.1 of Microhierax caerulescens. Lineage (NCBI taxonomy): Eukaryota > Metazoa > Chordata > Aves > Falconiformes > Falconidae > Microhierax > Microhierax caerulescens. The sequence goes on from JAVJGJ010000001.1 coordinate 101,349,330, forward strand.
GTTGTTATAGAGAAGAATGGTTCTCTGTTTGGCAATTTAAATACTATGCAGCCCTAATTCATAAACATTTAAGATTTTATAAAGCTGGCGGGAATAAAAGAGCAAGAAAAAGCAAACCAAGCCAGAGCCAATTAAAAAACAACAACAAAAAAAACAAACCCAAAAAACCCCCAAACCAAACCACCGAACCAATCAGCCAAGTGAAGTGAATGAAAACCATCTCTGCAGTTGCGCCCCGCTTTCCTGACTCTAATGCTCCAAGGCAGAATGCTGCCCTTCAATGCACCACAGAATAAACCCACTACTGTGCATACCACACAGCGTAAAACCATTACTGGGTATGTCACGCACCACAGCAAGCCAAATTCACACCAGAATCACCACATCTAGCAGTATCCTCCTAAATATGAACATACATGTATGCAAAATGCCGTGATCCTTCTTATCTCACTGGCAACTCTGTCTTCTCGACAGCGGAGGTATCTCCTACTTTACACCTCCTCTTCCTCCTCACTGAAGTGGAAGTTCAGGGCACATAGTGTGGCTGCAACCTTTCAGGTCAGTCCTCCCGAGTCCATCCATCAACCTCTAGCAAACACCGAGGGCACAGTCACACAGGAAAGCAGAAAGGCTGTATCTGTGCATGGGGGTGGGTCGGTGTAGCACAACCAGGCAGCTCTGCAATGGGACAGTGGGAGCAACAAATATGTAAGAAAAATGAAAGGCTTATTTCTTCCCCCATAAACCATGGCTTCCAATTGCTGCCTCATAGCTACGGGAAGCTCCTTCGTGGCTACAAGAAACTGAGATTGACAGGGAAAAGGCAGCGTATCACCTTCTCTATGTTACTGGATGTGCACTGGGTCCGAGAGGATCTGGGGACCACTGATCTTCGTCATTCGGTCGCCACACCTTCTGGAGCCAGGAGGTTACCTACACTACCTATTTCAAGCGGAACATAACATAGCTGAAAAAAATCACTGCAGAAAAATAATTTATTATTATTATTATTAAGTCCCTCTCTTGTTATTCCTCATGTCAGAGCTGCTTCTCCATGCCAGTTATGGACAGAGGTTCGAGCAGAGGAACCGTACAGTTTACTGTAAGACAACTCTACACTGAAACTTCACCAAGATTTTCCTGACTACAGGTAAACTCAAAAACATCCCTCAAAATGTAAACCCAGGAAAGGATTTTGGTAAATTCTGGCTGCAGACAAAGTGACTGGTTAGTATGTCCATGGGACTGCCCCAAACCCATGGCTCACCCATCACTCCAACTTCGGAAGAGTTTGGATTCTTACCTGAACTTCACGGTTCAGGCCCCTTTCTAATTGTAACTAAATATGACACTTCATGCTGTAGTGCCTGACTTCTTTCTGGCCCATCTCGGCTGCCTTTTTGACCTGCAGACCCTGCTGAAGAACCAAGATCAAGAAAGTTATGCCTACTGAGTGTGAGGATTAGTGAAAAAAATCCCCACAGAATGTCAATGAGGTAGGGGCATCACACACTTCTCACATTAAAATTCAGTAGGTTTTCTAGTCCTTCTGGCCTCGGTGCATTTGCATAGTATAGGGTCAGAGAGACATCCTGATTCCACTATAGCTGCACTGTTTAAAAGGTCATAATGGTGACATATGAAAATAACCCAACTTTAATTGATACCCGGGCTGCTGGCTGTTGAATTTGAAACTCCCCCTGGCCCCATCTCTTGTATATCTAATGTAGAGTACACTCAACAGCAGATGCCAAGAAGGCAGCTTGGTCTCTCAGTTGCATTAGCAGAGCTTTAAAAATAATTGTTGAGTTGTCCACAAGATGTCCACCCTACTTTTCAAGCTTTGGAATGTCTTATAATGCCCACTGCAGCAGTAAGTGTTCTCAGAGCTGGCAAGTTATTTAACTGCATACCCCAATTGTAGCATCTCAGGAGAAGAAACCAGTGGAAACAAAAAAAAAAACCCAATAAAAACCAAACCACCATGGTTTTTAGTTCAAGATTCTTCTTAGCCATTTATAGTTACTTTAGTATTTTATCAGAGGTCTGGTTATGACTCAAACTTTATCAAGAGTAGCCGAGATGTAGGTGTATTTATTAAGTTATATTCTGGTTTTCTTGATGTCATCAATTCCCAAATCATACAGACAAATGGCAATTACAAATGACATCTAATTCCTAGCTTGGGCTCAGTCAGCCATGACAAAC
>JAVJGJ010000001.1:101356537-101386419 GCA_035590215.1 Microhierax caerulescens
ATGGAGTGATTGCTGGTATATGCCAGGGCAAGACCAAAGTCTGCATTATCGTATGCCACATAATTAATAGCCAACAGTTTGTCCACATCTTCTTTGATTCACAATCTACCACTTATCAACAGATGCTCTAAAAATAAAAGTAAAAATTCCAGAAAGGTGTCACACAGAACTTTAATGCATAGTTCAGTTTAGACTAGCAATGACAACTGCTAACCTGTCTTAAAATCATCACTATAATACAGGTACAGAATAATAGAACCAGATTGCCCCAGCCATGGATCATGGTTCCAGAACGCTTGACCATCTATGCGTGCTCAAAAACAGCATTTCAGAGGATATGGAGGCTTCCTGCAACTACTGTCCTCTTACACGAAAGGAAAATAACTTTTATTAGCTCAACTGACATCCAGTTCTGCTGGATCGTAAAAGCACCTCTACAGATCTGAGAAAAAAAACAGCAAACTTGTTCATGGTTTGCAAGCTGAACTTGGCAAGTAAGAATAGCAACGGGATGAAACAATGTCATGAGTCTTTCACCTGGTAAAAAAGCAAGAAGGTGATACAGTGCTGATGGTGTTCAGTGGCTCTTTCCTTGTCTTCTCCTTGAAAGCACTAAATTTGCTTTGCAAATCTTAGTATGTGCGTCTCAAGTCCCCTAATTCAGAAATGATCCAAAGCAAAACATCCATATCTAAATCCAAATATTCTTCCTGCCTGGGAAATATGTACATTTGGAAATAACATACAAAGACAACCCATTCCTCTTTCTGGGACTCCAAGTGAACTCGTGCACAAACTGGAATAACTTAGCAAAAATCTTCCAACAGTTTAAGCAATGGTAGCTTTAAACTGAATTTTACCGTGCTGTCCTGCCCAAGAAACAAACTACTGTATTTTAAGACACAAGGAGGAATGTAGATTTACATCAGGTCTCCAAGCACAAGCCAGCAGTTGAGTGCACAAAATTCCTCCAACAGCTCTGTGTCCCACCACCGCCGGGTTGAATGATGAAGAAGGACAATCTGTGCGAGTACGTCTTTCTTACTGTTCATTTTTTCAGTAACTGTACCAGTGTGATATAATGGGGCAGGGAAGAATATAAACAAGCAGCCAGTGCGTGTGGCTATCTGCTTAAAAATAGTTCAGATGGGCTGAGGTTTTAGCCTTTATCTCACTGGCTGACCTTGCTAATACAGTATGTAGATCTCTTGCCAGCTAATCGGCGGACTGTAAAGCATGGTTTCAAGCTGTGGGCAATGATCTGTAACAGGAATGAATGAGTGGGTTTTAGCAGCCAGGATCTGTAGCCTACTATCTGTATCTGACAGCTGTCACCCTCCCGACAGAGGCCAAGGCCTAGCCCTGCATTTAAAAGCAGCATGGCTGATCTGATTACTGGGACAGTGTGTCAGAACTGACTGCACTGAACTGGAGAGGCAGAAAGTAAATCTATAAATAGCAGTTCTGCTTGTCTCCGTGAACCACTGAAGGATAACCAATATTGAACAGCAAATGCAATGTTTAGTCTCTGAAACCAGTGGAATACGGTTCCTTTGAGATCAGAGGAGGCTGTCTGGTGATGCAAGGGATGGGCAAGGGAAGCTCGGCGGGCAGGCCAGGCGCTGCCCTGGCAGCAGCGATGGATGTGTTTGCTGAAGGAAATAACACAGAAAAAAGTCCTCTGTCCTCAAGATGTTGAAAGCAACACAGCACAAAGTCACCTTAGACCAAAGCCACCCCTGTGCAAAATGCAGGCAGAAAGCCAGCTGTCCCCTGGGGAACCCCGCTGCTCAGACAGATGCTGTGACAAAACGAGAGCCTCTCTGTGTGACACCGGTTATACCTGTGAACCAAGTTTTCAGCCAGAATGGTTGAGCTTTGAGAGGAGCTCGAAGGCAGGGATGCTGGCACTGTGGCTTCCGAAGGCCACGGTGGCAGCGAAGCTCAGTTACCGGATATCCAGGAGTTATGAAGGACCGGACAGCACTCTGCAGTACGCATCGGCTCTCTGAGGAGCCATTCAGTGCTCTTAGAAGTTTCTGCCGATAAAAACAACCTGAAAATTTGTAAACAGCTTTAGAAACGCAGGGCAGAGGTCAATGGTGAGGAATGGAGAGTGGGATTGTGAGCCAAGGCAATCAGAAACCGAAATGGCGAAAACAGTATAGTAGACCCTGTACCATTGCCAAACTGTCAGGTAATACCAGAGGCTACTGCAGGCAAAAGAGAGGTGCAGGAAGAGCTCAAATGACAGGAGCAGTCCTGGGTCCCTTTTGCAGTAGAAACCAGAAGACAGCAGTTTTTTTTATTGCAGTTCTGAATTGGGAAGGGACATCTGCTGCTCTCCCAGCCTACACATGCTCCTGGCTGCATACACCCTGCAGCTCTTCGTCCACGGACGATCAGCAAAGAGAAACAAGCCCAGGGCTGATCTTACGCCTGGCCCGGTTACTGCCTGCAGGAGGCTGCTCTGGAGCCCAACACGTTTCGAGCCTGCAGCTCCCTCTGCGCTTCACAGGTAGCAACTTAACTCCACAAACTGATAGTTGTTGGAGCTGTTCTGTTCTCCATGCAGGAAAAGACCACACGCTGCCATCATACAAGAGTCAAGTACAACTAAAAGCACAAAGCACGGGCTCAACTACAGAGGTTAACTTTCTACGTTGAAAATAAAGAGTACCTGAACATAAAGAACCGGACAGAAAGAATATAACCTCGTACATTGCTAAGAAAACAGAGAGTCCACCTCAGATAACTCAAGGTACACAACTGTGACTGTCTACTTGAAAACATATCTCAGATAAGCGAGACAAATGGGTGACACAAGAAGGCTAAGCGGCTCAACTCTGTGTCCCACAGAGACATGTAGCAGCGTACAGCCGGCAGGCACGCACGCACTCCTCCTTCCTCACAACACGCCTTTTGCAGCTCAAGGACTTCAGAGCTGCTGGAGGTGGGGCCTCTGTCTATTAAAGCTGGGCAAGGATCTTTCCGCGTTTGAAAACAGGATGAAGATTATATTTAGGTTATATCAACCCCCGAGTTGAAGAACAAATCAGAATCTTTCCAGCCCAGAAGTTTCAAAACAGGAATTTACTGGTACCCAAGTGTCACTCTTACCCTTGGCCACAGTGATGAATTTCACTAATAGCTGAATACTTCTATCAGTGTGTTTTTCTCAGCTAATTTAGTGCTCACGAGATGGTCCTCAGTGACAACCCTGGCAGCTGGCTCCCTCCGCACGTCAGCAAACCCAGCAGCATCTGTGCTACCTTCCTCACGCTGCCCCCAGCACGCATCCAGAACCGCAAGTGTGGGGAGAGGCCAGTTGGGTAACCGAGTCCCCCCAGCACTGGGTCTCCCTGCCAGGCCCATCACGGAGGGTGCCAGCCGCAGCGGTGGCTGTGCAATGTGTACACCTGCCTGCGAGAAACTGGGCTGGCACCCGATGGACTCCTTCCACACAGGTTACCGAACAGGCGTCAGATGGCAACGGCTCCTCGCGCGGCTGCAAACCAGTGACCTACATTACCCATCCCCAGAGCCATCCGAGGCCCCCAGAGTTTCTCATTAGTAACAGATTCTTATTTATTTCATATAGTCGGTGGCTTCTGCCAATAGACAGTGCATTCCTAATTAAAAGCTGACTTCTTTCGTAACCTACAAAGTCCTATTTCCACCTCTGCCCCAACATGCAGAGAAATGTGAGCCTTTCCTGTGGCTGAGCTTGTCCTCCATTTACAGGCAGACTCCACGGACAAAGCAGAAATGCATTTTGTTTTATTTTTTTAAAGACAGCATAAAGCAACAAAGTTTGAAGGACATCCAACATTTATGCTGTGTGCCTGCTTAATATCACAAGGGACTTTACACAGGAGCAAAGGTTTTCTTAATAAAGGGTCTCATTGGCCGGCTGGATCAAATCATGTATACACCGATATTTTGCTTCTGGCAATACCTTAAACCCACAGTTAGGCAAGTGTAGAGATTGCATTGGCCTTGAAACTGTAGCATGGTTTATACATGGTATACACATCTTTGAGGATTTGGAGAAATCTACAAGGGATCTAATGCTTTTCCACCTATTGACATTTACAAAGCAGTTTAAATCATGCATGAGAGGCCTCAGGCACATGTAGTTCACAAAACATAACTCTGCACTCCCAGGGAATTTAAGCTGACCAATGCTCTTTATTAGAACCGACAGTGAAAGACAGCTATTGCAAAATCTGTACAAGAAATGCAATGCAAAGATGACAGACTTAATGCCAGTGGATATATTATGCAGATTATCCAACTCAAGCCTTGCTTGTTAAGTAAGTTTCATGCTCTCCTCACTCCCTCTGCCCCTCTTAGGAAATACCCTCCCCGGTCTTTATCAAGGGACCTCTTTCCTAAATTCCTTGATCAATCACCCGCTTTCCAGGACTTCAGACATGTCGAGTTAGCTCTGAAGATAAGACAGCGATGCTTAAAGAGTGGGAAACTTTTACACCTAACAACACAACCGTGCCATGCACATACAAGATTAATACCTTAAAAACTTAACAGCTATTTCATTGATGAAAGAATAGGAGGGATTTTACGGAATCCATCATCTCTGACAAGTCACCTTGAAGCTTTGAATTCCCAGTGCAATATAATTTTTTTAAATGTATGCTCTTGCTATGTACATACAGATGAAGAGCAAAATGCTGAGATTCTCACCCAAATTTTGACAACTTCTTAATTCAGTTATGAAATTCTCCAATACAGATCATCTGAGAATCAGGCTTCCTACTAGGAGAAAGAGATTATGTAATTTGATTGCACCTTAAAGCTCGTGAATGGTGCTTAATACATACATGTACAAGACAGCATTCTGTGTTCTTCACATGGAAGTATCACTTGTGAAGCTCTTCTGTTGGAGAACACCATTTAATCAAGTATTTTCACAGAGCTCACCCAGGACTGGTATGTGTACCTCATAGGGTCCATGTTGTATAGAGCAATTTTGTTGTAAGATGTGAATTTCAACCACTAACGAGTACACTGACAGCCTCCTGGAACTGTGTGTTCAAGTGTCCAACCATGTAAAGATTGTATTTATATACATATATAAAAATACAAATATAAAAAGACATTTAAAACAAATAAATACAAGTTTGTGTATACAATGCATGCAACTACGTACATGCAGACGTATCAATGTATTATATTACGTATGTTTGTCTGTGCATATGCATGTACATATTACACATGTACTTAAAATTTGTAAATTATCAAGTTACATGTTCACTGACTGGAAAATAGAAAAATAAAATCTTTCTGTCTTTTTTTCAACTGATCGATGGACATTAAAAGTATTAAAGAAATAGCCTTGTGTTATTACTAGTGGCTTGCCTTAGCAGCAAGCTAGGTCATGCTAGGCTTGACCTAATAAAAATAATTTGCTTATTATCACGCATTCAGTACCACAGAAGCTCTGTTGCCAAAATTGAAATCACTGGGGTTTTTTTTGTGCAAACAGGAAGCAGAAACAGATGTAGACTAAATACTCTGCTTAAGGGGAATCAAGGAAAGAGAATGTTTTCCACAATACCAGTTTGGTTTTCCTTTAAATCTCTAACTAAAAAAAGCCATGAAATCCCCTTCCAAAATGCATTCGATGAATATAAGCGCAAACAAGCTTAATGGGGCCTATTTCCAATCATGCTTTTGTTACTGGTTGTAAAACACATGGCAAAGCATAAAGTATGACACCAATGGAGACATAAGAGGCATTTAGCACTCAAATGTAGAATCATAGAATAACTCCACCTCTTCGGAAATTAGACAGATAACATAACAATGAATGTTTCATAAGATTTTAGAGCTTGATTCACTGCTGACAGAAATCAGTAAAAAGGTTATAATTGACTTCAGTGATACTGGATCAGGGCCCTAAATAGAACAGACACCTGCACATTGTAGAGGGAGAGAAGTTCAATCTGTTCAGCTGCTTTGTTCCCAGGTTTTCTATAAGACCCCTGCCATGGATGCTGCAGCTTTCTCAGCAGGGAGAGGGTGCGCTGGGTCAGAACCAGGCTCGGCAGGCTCCTCGGGGAAGGGTTACTGCAGCAGTGAATCACATCTTACCGACCACAGGATCACCTGGTCAGCAACAGCAGTTCTTTAGCAGTTTTACGGATTTCTGTGCTCACACACTATACACTGGATGTCTCAAGTTATTTTTGTGCAATACTTCTTCAGCCGTTCTGTTTACAAACCAGAGATAATTTTTCCATTGTCATACATTTTCATTAGCTAAAAAAAAAATGCTTCAGAAATACTGCTATCAGTTCACATCAAAGAAGAAGCAGTAAAATTAATTTTTAAAAGCACCTGAACAGTTTTATATATACAGTGATAACTGTGATACAAGCTGTTCTACCAAATAAATATAAATGTCATCACAGTCAATCTCAAACCTGGGAGACTGGGAACAAAAGAGCAGTGAAAGGGTGGGATAACTCAGAAAGTATTGAATAAACTTCTGCAAATGTCCTACGAGCTTTACAACACTGAAATTCACCACACACTTCAAAATCCTGATGTTGAACCACCTACATAGCATTGAAAATTGGCAGGGAATAAATACTGCGAGAGGACCCCCCCACCCACTCCAATCAAATAGCAACCTCAAAGTGTACAACGGAGGCTGTTAAGCTAATGACTATAAGATTGCAAATGGTTTTGCATATCACAACTACTCATTCCTCTACTGAAACTCAAAAGAACTTAATTATATCAGAACCATTTATCTGAAAACTAGTCAGAGATTGTTGAGCAGAAATAGCAAGGAAGAAGTATCTTGCATCAGTAAAATTGACATGCAAGCAGCTTTCTTGATGAAATTTCAGTTCAACTTGGTGAAAAATATAGTAGCAATATGAAATAAGCCAAGATTGTTTACCTTCAATAGCCTATAAATATCCTTCTAAGGGCAGAACAGCAGCTATACTGAGAGAATACACATATGCAGTACAATTCCTCATCTATAATTATGAGAATAAACTGTATTTCACATTTCTTTCATTTCTAGGACTTTTCTTTCATTTTACATCTGATACAGTGGGAAAGAGATGGACTTCCCAGAGCACGGGTTGTGCGTGAAGACTAACGCTTCAGGTAATTCAGCTTCACCAGCCAAGGATGCCCAAAGCAAGCTCATCTGTGGTCAGTGCTCAGGTGAAATCCCTCTTCAAGGCAGAAGTCACCCTAGAGAAAGCAGTGACCTAAACTAGAAGCCACAAACACATCTCAGCACGGATTCTCCACACTGAGGCAGTTGTGGCAAAAGAGCCACAACTCTTTTTTTTTTTAAAAGCCATCCTCACACAGGCAACCCAGCCCCATGGGTGTTTGGGGCCGGTCCGGACGGCTCAAGACATCCCAGTGCCAGGTACCAGGGACGCTGCTGGCAGGCAGCACATCCTAATCAGCATCAGTGCAAGGACCACATCTGGTCCATTAATAGTCACGGCCATGAGACTGCCCCGACGGTGCTGGGAGGACCTGCCACTGCTCTTCTGTGCAAACACTGTGAAAAACAGAAGTGGATTTATCACACAGGCATCCATACATGGCGGGGAGGACGGGTCCAGGCCATAAAACGAGGCTGTGCTGGGCAGGCTTCAAATATTGTAAAACACAGCTAGACTGCTATTTTCTGCATGCACCACCAAATTCCTTGCTTTGCTTTGATCCAGTGGCTCATTTAAAACATTTCTATCTGTCCTGCGACTGGTTCGTTGTCAACTCTGGCCAGTCCCCAGTCTGTTACTAATTGGCACCGCTGTTGTCAGGCTTGGGAACGAGGCCAGGGCCAGAACAGGCAAGAAAAATAATCGCCTGCTCATTCCCAAAAATGGCTCGTTCTCGTTGGGAGCACTGCTGATACAAGCACAGGGGAAGGCTACATAACCGTACTGCTACCCTTGTTCTCTGGAAATGGAGCTTGCTCTCAAGGGGATATTGATCTCCACACAGTATTTAAAAATGCATTAAATACATTTTTTTCTCCACATATTTGATAGATATCATTATGGCAGTCCCTAGAACAACATGCCTGTTTGTAGACTGCTTTCAAATTCATCTAATTTGTATTGCCAGATGGTATGAATGATTGCTACAGATAAACTTTGGATACGTTCCATTATTAATTGACAGAAGCATGGTCACAGCAGACCGCTCATCCCACACCGCCTATCTGACAATTAATGGTTAAAAGATGAAACTACTGAGGAAAAAATGAGTCCCGTGAGTCTCAAGTCCCATTTTATAGCCTTGAGAGCTACATTTAAATAACCAAAATGTATTATGCTCTTAGATCTCTATACCAACCTCCTTGCACTTGTACAATTTCCAACCCCGCCAGTGGCTCTTTGCAGGAGATGGGCTGCAGACACGGCATGCCATAGAGTGGGACTGGGAAATGGCACAGCAGGGTGAACCAGGACAGTCTTATGGCAGGTTCAAGAATTCAGATGGCTGTAACAACCAAATGTCTTGACTCAGGCTCGCTGCAGATGGTTGGTTTTAAGCTGGTCTACATAAAACAGAGATGGTATTAGATGGTATTGAGAGTGTCAGATGCTGTGCCCTGTACACAAGACACTTGCACCTGAAGTAATGGTGAAGTCCTGAGGAAATGTGGATACCTCTATTCTATGCTTTTCAGAAAATCAGGATCTAATGGTCATGTCCCCAGTGGATTAGGCAAAAGCTGAGAAAAAGGCTAGTGATTAACTGAATAAAATTTTTCATTTTTCGAGCTTTTCCACCAGAACACAATATATACATACAGAACCTTTTTTTTTTTTTAAAAAAAAAGAAGCATTATGAGCCAAGAAATTCACAGATTTAGGATAAAGAACTTTTACCAGTGACACAGACCTGAAATACAAATAGATGATGAAGGATGTCCTAATATGTGAAAAAAAGAAAAAGAAAAGCTTTTAGCTTTTTGATTTGCAGTGGTTTTTCCTCTTACTACATACTGAACAACATGACACATCTTAGAGACAATATTTATACTTATAGTACAACTTTCATCTGCAAACTCTTACATGTCATACAGATTTGCACACGCCTTTTCATAAACACACATACGGAGCATAAACAGCTGAAAAGGTACATAAATTACTTCATTTGAGGTAGGACAATATGGCAAGCTGGCAGAGAACACCTGTACTATATCACGACCTAGAGACTGATGTGAATGCAGTTAGAATTGCAACTGCAGAGATGAGGAAGAATACAAAAATCCCAAATGAAGTGTGACTGGTGCATGCAGGCTAACGACTTCTTCTCTGCTCTCCCCTACACATCAAATAACTATAATGAAATGAAATGATCACAGATATACAAGTTCAAAAGCTGAACTGTGGATTCATGTTTTTAATGATGTTAAGACACTGATTTGTATGTGCAGAAGGTAAATATGCCTGGCAAAAAAAAAAACCCAACTTGTGAAGGACACAGATTTCCTTATTGTTTTACTGGAGTTCAGGTATAGCCCCACGCTACCCTCTGGTGTGTCTATGAACTCCTTCCTCAGTCCCATCAACTGTTGTCTTTCCTCTGGCTGGTATATATGGCATAAACACAAAGGTGATACCTACAGTCAGCATCAGATCTGACTGTTCCCGACAACTCCTGTGATACAGCAACCTCAGGGACTTGAGGACACATCTGTGAGTAGATGTAGTAGCTGCCATCTGCACGAACTGCATTATTTAACTGCATTGGCACTGATTAACATTTGCTGTAACCTATGGTAATGGGCTCTGGGGGCTTTCCATGTCTGCTACACAGTGGCAGCTGATGTCTCCTGCTCCATCCTTAAAACAGGATGTTTTAATTTTTAATGGAGCACATGTTCGATTGGCTATACAAACAGGCTAATCTGCAAAGCATGTGCTCAATAACAAGCCAAGCTATGCAGCCAGAATAACAACGCTGCTTTGCCATGCACGAGATGCAAAAGGCTTCCTGCTTTATGCCACCATCGCTCAGCACTGATGGTCAAGAGAAATGACTGTGCACGTTCCCCATTTTCAACAGCAGCCCTTAGGAATTAGCTCCTTCCTTAGCTGCACCTCGGGCTGCCAGCTCATTTCTCATTTGGGAAACGAAACTGGAGAGTTGACAAAGTTCAGGTGCCTGGAACAGAAATCACGGCAGTGCAGCAGGAGCACTGAGAGGCAAAGCTCCAGCGCACGCTGAGAGGGGAGAGCTCGTCGGGGCTGGCACACTTGGAAGAAAAATAAGCTGGTGGGCATTTTAGCAGACAGCAGAGAAGCGGACTCTTCCCTATTGCTGAAAACAATATATGAATAAAATTCTTCACGTCCATTCCTTCTCTCAGATCTCATGTAATCCATAGACATTCTCCCCCAGGGCACGTCTACTAAAATCATGATGTCAACTTCTTGTATTTAAAAGTGTAGCCGGCCTCTATGATACCGCTCAGTTTTGCCTGCATAAACTCAGATGATTTTGCTCACGCTCCCGAAGAGCAGTCCTCCAGAGATGAAGGCTGTAATGCAATGTTGTAGCATATTCACGGTAGGTGGAGGGAGGCTACCACAGTCCCAAGTGCTCTCCCTTGAGATAGCACTTTTGGGATGGGACACAGGCCCTACCTGAAGTCCCGCAGCCGAACAGGTAACACAAATCGCTTGCACAACACACACCGACAAAAAAGGAGAAAAATAGGGGCGGTCACTGGGCCGACAGGTATTTGTCGCAGCATCCGAAGCAGATGGCTGGGAATCCAGGCATCTCAGACTTCTAGGTTGCCTGTGATACCTCATCAGGTTTTTAACTTTCCAGATTCAAGAGGTTTGCTTCTGTTCCGGATTTTTTCCTTGTAAGCATGTTTTCCAAAGCTCAGCAGGGATTTTTCTGTTTCTTTGAATCACTTGTTACCTCTGACCCCATTTGTCTACAGAATATGTCGGATCTATATCAAGCATGGGCTGATTAAACAATTAATGGAGTGCTATTTTAGGACAGCCTCATATTGCTCCAAACCTGTACTCATGACTGTTTCTGAAGCATAAACATGAACTGCCCTTTCAAAAAGGTCACATTTATTTTTCTGTGTTTTCTTCCATGATGAATTATGTCTTTGAGAAAGGCACTAAATTATGGAGCCTTTCGATAGACATAAGAAAGTTAGAGGAATTTTAAGAGGCATTTCATTCCTCTGGTCTCCACAAAGTACACACAGGAAGCTGCTTCACGGTTTGGACTAGTAAATATATCTAATGAGCTAATGAACACCTTTTCCTGCGTTAAGACATGAATTTTGAAGATGCTAACGTAATTATCCTCCTCGTAAGTGGCCAGCCAGGCCTCGATGCCAGAACTTCAGCACTGAGAGATGCATTTCTACCTTCTGAACCGACAGATCCATTTCCAGTAGTGGTCTGCTGCTGGAGAACAGACCTGGCATTCACCCTTTGCCAGTGATTACTCTGGAAGCACATGTGAAAAATCAGATTATTACTGCTGCTTCTAGGTTTTTTTTGAGGTGTTGAAATATTCCAAAAAACACATACAAACCCCATCGTAAATTCACTGTAAACTTAGACGAAGGGACAAAACACCGCCACACAGCAACCTAAAATCCCCTTCTGTGAATGCTGTGTCCTGGGTGGAACAACATGAGAAATCCCAGCCTGAGGTTAAGTGCTCTGTCTCCCTTCCATCAGCACTATCAGACCAAGTGCCTGAGCTGATCTCTACAATAACAAGATCTAAATCGGTGAGGGCAGTATTAGAGTTTAAAGATAAAATAAGTATTGATTGGTGTGCCGAAGCCCATGTGCAAAAGCAAGCTTTAAACCCTTTCGATAAGAAACCTTGTCTGTTTGAGAAGTCAAAAACTCCCAGGAATGTAACCAGACTCTCAGTATGCACAGCCCACTGACATCCAACGGGGCAAACAGAAGCTCTCTGCTTTTCTTTGCATCTATCACAATCACCCTTATCACGTATGAAACCGTTCTCAGCATGGCAGCAATCATCTGAGTCCAAAATTCAGGCAGTCTGGGGACAAAAAAAAACAAAGCCATGGAACTCAGGTCTTTTCATTGCACAGTTGAGAAAGCTGAATCCATCTCATCTGTAACTCAGGAAGGTTTAGTCTGCCCTACAGAAACCAAAAAGCTGCTACATTAATGCACAAGGGTGTCCTTTCCATCAAGTTCCTTAATTAGCTTATCTGGAGAAAAACTATACCAATCAAATTAAATATTAATCACATATAAACTGCTGATCACAATCAGCTGGGGGTTCACGCATGCAGAACGTAGGGATCGCAGTGTGATTTCTTTTCCCAGAGAGTTTCCTCCTGCTCTCTTTCCATTGCCAATTTAGCAAATTCATATAAAAAACAAAGCCTGAGTTTTCCAAGTACAACATTAACAACAGACCAGAAGTTTTTCTACACAAAAATATTGAACTAAAAATTCAGTTCCTTTAAATCTTTCTAAATCCTTGCCTCTGATTGGGTTCATTAATAAACATGCTGGTTTTGTTACAGGGAGTGACATATGGCATAATCCGCTAACAGGAAGAAGTATTTTGCATTTTATTGTAGAAAACAAACATGCAAACAGGTTTTCACAGATGGCTTTCTTAGCTTCTGGGAGGAAAAAAAAAAAGCTTAATAATGCTTGAAAACAGTTCTCCCCCCTCTCCTTAAAAGAAGAGAAGGAAAAAAATATTTGACTGGAACTGCTTTTCAAGTAAATTCAACTCTATACATCCGCTGTATACCAACTTCCTTTATATTAGCGCTACTTCTTTAGTTATGCATGAAATGAAAGGTTATCAGCTTGCAGGTATCTGACAATAGGTACCCAGGGAAAAAAAATAGGGTGAAATTCTTCGCACTGGTTAACTGTTCAGTGCTGTGAGAAAACCACCAAAGTAACCACAGAAGACTTTTAATCAGGAGGGATTTGGATCTCGGTAACTAGACCTCTGCCCATATTCCCTCATCACTGTTGGTTTGCTCACATGTGATAATGTGAGGTCTATGGTCTATAGTGTTGGAAAGATAAAAGTATCATCTAAAATTTAAATGCTGAAGAAGTTGCAATAATTCTGACAAATACTTTATGTACACGTTGTAATACTTAAAAATGTAGGGCACCTTTCTCTTCTGGTCATTCCCCCTCACAGTTGCTGTGCTGTCCCTTCACCACCTTCCCACTGTAGCTTCTTGGGAACAAGACAGACCTTACTCTGAAGTTCATGGTGCTCTTATGAGGCCAGATCTGTAGGATAATTTTTCAGTTCTGCCCAGCAAATCCAGCATTGTATAATCCCAAGGCAACTCTTCTCTGTCCCTTCCCGTATCACCAATGTTCCCTGTAGCAAGCACAGACCTACATGTGTATCTCCCAGAACCGTGATGCCTAAGAACAACCAAGCATGATGGTCTAGAGTAGTACCCCAAACCTTTTTTGGATCTGATGTTAAATACATCCTTTAAAAATAGCTCCCTGCCATTTTTACTTGACTAAATCCCTGCCTACCTCGCCATGTCCACACTAGAGAGGCAGGCGGTAACCTGGCGTACCGCGGTAAGAACGGGCAGCGAAGACGTCAGACCTAGAAGTGGGGGAAGAGACGTGTGAATGACTCGCTTGCCTGGGGTTGCAAACGGCACCTTTCCGTCGCCCGGACAGAAGCATGCGAACCCAACTGCTTACGGATGCAGAACCCAGTCCCTTTCCTGTGGCCAGAAACGTGGCAGCTGTCCGCTCCGTACCTTTGGGGCAGGTACCAGTGCTGAGCCGTGCCAACACCGCAGCCCGTGGCAGCCTGCAGATGAGGTAAGTGGCATCAGGAACGGCCCTTCCTGTTAACGGCCACCAGTATGACTAGGACCCTCATTAACAGAAGAAAGAAACACGTTCTCTAACATGAAGAACAGTGCATTCGAAGCTCGGCAGGACTACACCAACCTGCCTTATGGCTTGGGAAGACGCCACGCTTCCCAAAGTCACAAAGCCTGGATTGTTTGTTACTGCCACGCCAGTCCCATGGGAGTAGGGAAGACCAAGTGAGTTGGTTCCCGATGGCTGGAAAGGAGGATCAGGTCAGTCCACGAACTGCAGGTTGCAGGCTTGCCCTTGTGCTAAAATACAAAACAAATGTTGCAGAAGTTTCCTGCATTAGGTGTGCTTAAGAGCTCATGCTGTCTGCATGGCAAAAGCAGCCAGACTAATCCCTGTACCTCTTTTGCATAAGGAATCTGAGCTGACGGCATTTAATCAGCACCAAATTTACACTACTGATCACCTTTTCCATTTAATCACGACTGCAGCCTTTCAAGAAGTAATTCCCCTTGGTTAAAATTAACAATGACAGGCTGTGTTTTTACACACTGTTGAAATGTGTAAAACAATCAGATGGAGAAAAAAAAATATGCCCTTCTTTTCCAGAGCTGATTTACGATATATATGCAAACCCTATTAAAGTTAAACCATGCTTTTCAATGAAATGAGGATTTCCAACAAGCTGCTCTCTATTTTATTTAAGGATCCCGATGACTGATACAAACAGTGGTAATCAGCTCTATTGCTAATATAGGATATTTGGGCTAGGAGATAACACACTTAACCCTTAAGTGAGAAATAGCTCATAAATCACAAGCACTTTGTGGGGATGTGTAAGACCCTCTGTTGTGAGCAGAAATCAAATGATATCCTGCTGAGACACATTATACTCCTTTCTCAAAAATCTAAAGGTTAAATATAAAGAGAAATTATGTAGAGAAGGAAGATCGGGGGACACGGGGACAGGAGCAGGCAGCTAAGAGGAACGCAAATACTGAAATAGGTGGGGTAATCGTATCCCAACAGCTACAACAGCTGGGGAGGACGTGGTTATGGCTTGGAAGAGCAGGAAAGCTCTTGGGAAACGGCAGGGCCTGGCAGATGCCGTCTAGCAGGCTTGGACGAAGGGTATACACCTACACACCCAGCACCCGAACAGACTCGGCACTTCCCAGGCGGGAAGACGGGAAGGGGACGTTAAGCTGGGCAGCGCTGTGGCCCATTACAGCCTCCCGGGTAATGGGATGCCAGAGGCGTGCCGAGGTCTCAGCACCCACGCGTGCCAGGGAAAGCAAGTCCAGGCTAGCACAAGACATCAAGCCAAACTGACATGTAAAATGCATTACCTGGGACCACCAAACAGAGGATGAACCTGAGGCCAACACTGAGCAGTATTGATTAAATCCCCCGAAAATGAGTAAACACAAAAGTCCAGTGGAGGAATATCTCTGTGTCTGGCACTAACACTGGCCTTAGGAAGGAAGCAGGATCAGGCCATGAGGTCTTTTCCCATTGCAAATCAGCACCGAAGCTTGACCTGGTGTATCTCAGCCACCAAATACTCCCAAACTGCTCAAACATGACATGCAAGCTGAAAATTATTCATCGTAACTATTCACTCGAGCATCCTACTGCGTTTCGACCATTGGAAGGAGACGTAAAAGCTACAGCGAGCAGGCTCCACAGCCTAGGAGTGCTCAGAAACGTGATGAAAGCTAATAGCATTTCTGTTTTGGTTTCGTCTTGAGAGTCCCTTCTGGGTTCGTGTGTTTTCCTTCTGTTCTGGGGAAGGGGAGTGAAGCAGGTGAGGGGGGCGCAGTGCCCAGAGCAGAGCTGCTGCGAGTGGGAGGACTTTCTGGCAGGTGGAGAAGACTTGGTGTCAAGACACACGGTGGTGACAGAAGGCTTGGCTCTGTGGTGCCTGTGTGCTATGTGCCATCTCGCCAGCTCACACACGTGCACGGATGCCACGCAACAGCGCAGGGGAAAAACCACCTAGAACAAGGACCGTGGTTTAATGGATTTAGGTTTTTCTTTTTCTGCAAGGTGGGTGAGGGAAGGGCAGGAGAGCTAACACAGAGGACGAGTTCCTTGGGAGAAGAGCAGGAGGGAGGCCAAGGAAGAATGCTTTGGCTTTGCTGGTTTTCCTACCTCAACCTGTAACTCCTTCCAATGGGTTTACCTCTTCAGGTCTGTGGATGGGATGCAGTGTGCTAAAAGTAGCCAAGCCTATCACTAAAGATGCAAAAAGCTTGTTTTTTCTGGGAGCTGGTTGCAACTACAATGTAGATAAACATGGACATTTCCTCCAAAGATTACACTCCAGTACAACTTTTTCTGCGTGCGTGTGCTGCTTGCAGAATGTTGAACTTGTTTCCAAAATAAATAGCTCCCAAAGAGGGTTTAATAGGGTTTGCTGTTTTCCAGAGGAAATAGATTGCAAACAAACTGTTTCCTGCTCCTATTTCAAACGAATTTTAGTCCAATTATTTTCTTTTTTAGCATAAAGCTAAATGGACTATTCTGCCCTGTCCCTGACTGAGTCGAAGCATGATTTCTTTTGATTATGCTTTTATGTTGCAAAACGTAGGACTCTGGAGACATAATGGAAGTCTCTGGGAGAGTGGCAGCAATTTTTTTTTTTTTTTACATTTTTTTTTAAGTGTGCCAATGCTTGTCAGCGTTCACTTTGGTGCCTGCTGTGCCTGCATAAAAATAGTAAAGGAGGCAGCGGGAGTGAGGGAGGGCAAAAAAACCCAAACAAAATGAGTACTGTCCCCCATGCCTAGGGGAGGCTGGCACAGAGGTGGGTAGAATTCAATAGTGTCTATGTAGGGCAGACCTCAAGCACTAGATGAAGCCTGATTTCCATTTTCTCCTTGTTATTCTGACCAGTGAGTTTATTTTTTTTTTCCTTAATCCAGTTTTTTTTTATTTGTTTGTTTGGGGTTTTTTGGTGGTTCGTTGTTTTTTTTTTTTTTTCCCCACTGGAGCAGTGACAATTAGTAGCAGTAGGGAGAGGAAACCTTGGCAGATTTCCCATCCTGACCTTTAATCCAGAACTCAATTTGTGGTCTGAAAGCTTCCTAAAATAAAGCACCATCCTTTTCTTTGTTTAATTTACAAACAGCGTTGATCAGAAAAGGGAAAGGGAGGGAAGCTCCCTTTGTTCCTCTTGATGGGAGTTGAATGCCATCATCTTCCTGGTATGGAGGGCAAAGCTGGGAAATCTGTCACTGTCTGGGTTAGCAGGGTAGTACCAAGAATCAACCCACTGATTTCCTTGCAGATAAAGATCTTAAATGTGGGCTGCAACTTAAGAATGTACGAAACATGCTCCCATCTTCCAAGTCAAAGAAAGAAAGTTAAAAGTCTCTATCTATTTGTCTGGCTGTCTATAGCCCAGGGGCAATAAATTCTATTGCAGGGACAAGGATGAATAATCCTATTTTGCATTCTTGATATCTGGATTTTACAAAAAAACCCCAAGAATAATCCTTACATGCTAGCTGCTGAGTCAGCCTCCAAGGGTCCTTCACAGAGTGAACCTAGTGCAGGTTCTCAGCAGACGCATTAGCTCCTAGCCCTAATTACAGCCAAATATATGTTGTTTTTTTTTCTTTGACAGATCCAGAGAGAGGCATGTGCCTAGGTAAATACAGCAGAAGTCTGGAAGGTTTCATTTTTCATTTTCTTTACTGATTTGTATTAATGACCTTGGGCAATGCACTTAACACCTCTGATAAACTTTGTACTCGGGATCAAGACTCTGGTTATACAGTAAAACTCAAGAAGCAGAGCAGGAATGTTTACAGGCATCTCCTCAGGAGGGTTCAGACTGTTTTCTTGGGAAGCAACACCTGGATGGGCTTTTCAGTATGGGAAAGGCTGCAGGGACAGCGTATTGTCTTAGGAGTGTAACATGTCATCATTTGCATATCAAATACGAAATAGTATCACCACCTCTGCTGATATTCATAGGAAAAAGATTTTAATCAGAAGTCCTCTTAGTCATCTGTGGTGTAAATTGCTCCTGGGAAGACAGAGCAGCCTCCAGTCTATTCCAGGTTCATCTCACACACGCCCTGTGCTGCTTCTCAGCACGAAAATGAATTCCACCTCTTAGACCCAACAGATGCACACGACAGGTTCTACCTGTTATACAGAAAAAGGCCTCGGGACACATAAGTGACTACCAAATACCTGCCAAACAGACAGAAACTCAAAGTCTTTGGTGGCTTTTAAGTTAATATTTCTTAATTAAAATAAAATTGAAGAGAGGGGAGAGGAAAAAAACCCAACCTTTAATTGTGTCAGCCACGGAAGAAATCTGAGATTGAGGGCTCCAGAGAAGAGAAAGTCCTTTTGGATTAAAACTCTACACTTTATATTTTATCTCCAAAAGGCTATAAATGAGGTTTGGGATTTAAAAAAGATTTCATATGATTTTGTAATTACCCAAGTTACTATTACCTGATTAACACAGGAATCCTAATAGTCTGTTGCGCTTTCATTTCTCCAGTTGTGGTTGTCATGGGGCTCGGCACCTGTCACCTGTTCATTTACAGGCATTTTAATTAACCTACATTATGTATGCTTTTTTTTTTTCCTTGGATTTAGTGCCTGAATTTCATATTAAAAAATAAAGTTAATAGCTACCTGAAGGAGGGCTGCTGCCAAAACATTCACAGTCAATCCTGCCACATCCATTTATCAGTACATGTCGCAGCAGCAGCAACCACCAGTGCTTAATTGGAAGAAGTACGGGACAGAATAAATTCCTCCTTGCAGTGATACAGGTCTGACAACCAACAAATACAGTCTGTCACGGGCTTGTATGCATAGCGATAGACAACCTGGATACGGCTGGTTGCATTTGGACCTACTTTGTGAGTCCTAATTCAGATACAAGTCCTTTTGATTTTGCCTGAATATCGATAGAACAATCAGGACTGTGACTTTGAAAACATAATCCTAGGAAAATGAGTAAAAAGGTAAAAATATCAGTAACAGAATTTCATTTTGGTTAAATGGTTCTGCACAACTGCTTCGAGCAGGCTGTTTTCACGTTTTGCCACCTGTTGCTACAGAAAGCCCTCTGCAAAGACCGACCTGCCCTGCGGACGAGGGCACACGAGGTAGAAGCATACGAGGTGTGAGGTAGAAGCAGACACTTGTTTCTGTGCAAGTCAAATGTCCCTGAGGAGGCTCCCGGGCAGGGGGTGAGCTGGCCTGGGGGGGCTGAGAACCACTCTGGAAGCCTCTGTCCCTTGGGCCGTGCGAGGAACGTGTGGGACACAGCAGAGAGACCATTCTAATGCCTTGCACAACCCTGCTCAAGTGCCTGGGAGCGGCTTTGGTGCTGAGCAGTTTACTTGTAAAGACAAATCCCTACTGTCTAAACTTTTCAAGTGGCCTGTTCAAAGCAGGGAGTGGCTTCTCCGCCACAGTCTAGACCTGAAATGAAGGCAGGACAGCAACGCGTGTTGGCTGCTTCACCCCGTCGTGCCAAGAAGCCACTCACGTCTCTAAAACTGGCACCTCACCACTGAGGTCTGAGCCTTCCCTTCCCCCCTGCGTGGAGGCAACGCTTCCCTCACTGCAAGGGAAAAACGAAGGAAATGGAGGTGCCACGCTTAGCCACTTCACTAAGAAGCCAGTTTTCATTTTATAAGAAGATGCAGCGCGCTTCGCACTGTCCGAGCCACCAAGCTTGGGCCCTGATGGTTTCCAGGAGAAGCAGGTTTGCGCGTCCACATTCCACCCGGAGGATCTCCTCCTGCTTTCCGAGCGGTGACGAGTTTAGAAGCACACGTAGGTTACCAGCAGCCCAGAGCACATTTTGTTACCATCAACACAGCTTTCTCCAGTACAGACACAATGGCAACGTCACGAGGGCTCTAATACCCTAGTTAATATGAAGCAGTTAAAGGTGTGTTTTTTCATTTCGCACAGGCCCGCGATGCTCGTCAAGGCTGACAGGTAAAGACGCGGGTGTTTAAGAGACACACTGTTGGTGTTTATGGATCTTACAACCCACTTGGGCCATTAACTCTGAATTGTCAGTATCCTGCCCACTCCATAAGGAATTAATAGGTTGGTGTAAATGCATGTGCGGTACAATTTCGGTGACGGGGGCTGACTGACAGCAGTTCTCAGACCCTAAATGGACCCTCTAGTATTCTACAAATCCTATCACCCTGGGGAGCCAGGCTGGGGGGCAGCAATAGTGAGCCATACTCAAAGCAGCACAAAGCCCACCTCTGCTGCACGACGCTGAGGAGCGTACCAGTGCTTTGAAAGAGACTGGAGGCACAGCACAGTTTACGTGGAAACATTTGTGGTTTAAACTGGATAATCAATATACACCTAATCACATACAACTGTCCCTTTTGACAACAGACAGAACAGAAATTACTTGTCAATTGGGTCTGTGAGCACCAGAATACAGCTTCCAACGCCAGAAAGAAGGGTGGGAAGCCACAGACTGCCTTTCAACACTGCAGGCTACTGCAACACCGACTACGGAACTCTTCTGTGTTAGACTTTACACAATTCATAGATGGGACTGGAGAGAATGAACTGTTCGGTCACATCAACATGAATAAATATATCAGACCCATCACCCAAATGATGCAGAGAACGGCTTACCCTCCACTCAAATAGGCCACCTGTCTGTGCACCGGAAAATTGCTCTATTCATTCTAATTCATTCTTCAAAACCCGCTCCTGTTCACACAGATGCACAGACACAGCAACAACAACTAATAATAAAACCACCAGCAGCGCACCGCCCCTCAGCTGTACACCCTCGCGGCTAAAGGAAAATTAATAAGCCACCCTATACAAGTTCTTTAAAAAAGAAAAGAAAAGGAGAGCAGAGCTCAAGCAAACTGATGGCAACATTGATAATGAAAACAAAAAAAATGACATTTCATTTGAGGCAAGAGCTCCAGCTTGTTTTTAACAGGAGGGGAAGCAGCCTGCTCGCTATTCCTCTCTTCTCCCCGCTTCACCTCCAGTGTACAATAACTGCCTTCTCTTCCGCACATTCCCAGCCCTTTGTTTGGTACTTAGCAGCTACATCTGGGGCTGGGGAAGGCCGATGGGGACCAGGGGCACTAGAGCCACTGCCAGGTTTGACAATTCAGCACCTTCTGGGCCGGGCTGCCTGCAGCCTCACACGTGAGGAGCCGGTTCGGCTTGTGCAAAGCTCCGGCAGAGCCGGCACAGCGGCGCTTCATCAGCCACCCTGCACAGATGTCGCACGGCTGCGGCGTGCGGGTCCAGGGCCCCAGATTTTAATTCTTAAAGGCTTAATTGTCGAGATGAGCTGCACTTCAGTACAGAATGAGAGAAGAGCTTTTTCTTTTTAGCATCGACTCTGCTCCTCAAAGCCTGGATCTAAGCCATCCTTTTCCCTCGCTGTTTTGCCCCTCCACTTCTCGGAGCCATCTTCGCCTGCAGTGTCTCTTGCATCGACAGCCAGGCAAGTACAGCTGGGAACTCTCCCAGGGCCTATAACTTCAACTGCACATAGCCTCCTGCTTCAGGCAATGATCTGCTCTGGTTCTTCCTACTTCAGCAGCTATTTCTCACTACCAAGAAGGACAATAAACCCCCCAACTCCATCTCCCCAACCGTGATCCCGAATGTTATGCATTTGTGTCAGCGCCTTTGAGCGGCGCGGGAAGCGTGGCCGCGAGGAGGAGGGCACTTGCCAGGCGGAACGAAGGACTCGCGCCTCCATCCACCTTGCCAGCAGCAAAACAAGAGCGTAATCCTTACCGGAGCGCTTCAGAGCAGGGGCAGGGAACGCTGAGGGATATGTCACCACCACTGGGTGCGTGAGGTAAACATGACCCTCTAAAATTAGCAGGAACTCCCACATCCCCTTTTTAGTGCTGCAATAAGTAATTCTCCACGAGTAGGGAAAATAAAGGCTGGAGCATACGGTTTCTATCTGTGCTGCATAGAAACTGATTAAAAATGCTAACAACCATGATTGTCCAACAACCAGGAGCTCCCAAGAGGCTCATACACACAGATGGTGATTAGTTTGGGATGGCCAGAACAATCACTAGTACCATGTTGCAGTAACACCCACAGACTATCTGTCACAGTCCCAGGAGACACTTAAAGGCTGTTTACTTCATACAGTTAACTTGAACCATAAGCTTTACAAGCCTCTTTGATACATTTTTAATCACTCTCCTCATAAACCTATAACATTTCCCTGCACTGATACGTGTTTGGGTTCTGTACATCACAAACCCCTCACCAGGCTGGAAGGAGGCTGGAGGCGCCGGTCCCCGGTGAGGCGGCCGTGCTGCCAGTGCCCCCCAGTGCGCTGCCCCCCCTCCTCCCAGTTCGTGCCAGTCCATGCCGTGGCCCAGCCGGACAGCCATCCATCACGGCTCTCTCTGGCAACGGCACAAGTGGATCGATAGCAGCTGTGTAACGAGTATTAGGCTGGTTAAACTAAGCCAATTGTTTTATCTTTGCAAGACTTACTTTTTCCAAATAATTCTGCTGCTCCAGGCTAAGTGAGTATTTTTATTTAATGGTTGGTGCATTGTTTGGGAGAGGCTTTTTTCAGTGAGGTCCAATACACTGAATGTTTCCAAGCACTGTGTGCGTCGTTGCTTCCAGTACTGTATTTCTTCCAGAGATCATAATCTTTCTTTAAACAAAATGAACAGTTTTATAATTTCGATTTCTCAAAAAACAATCTCCAAAGAGTGAAGCAACCTTGCCCTTCCCTACCAGGCAAACTGCGGGGTCTTGATTCTGCAATTCATCTCATGTAAGCAAACAGGACTGTTTGTCCATGCAAAGCGCCGAGTGCGAACGGAGGAATTAATCACTCCTTAAACTGTCCAGAGCCAGGTCTGGGGAACCAGCACCAGACACCAACGCTTAGTTCTGTCATCTCAGCAACGGCTCCAGGGAGTTAGTGCAGTGAAGTCATTGGGAAAGCAGGTTAATTTACGGCAGAAGGAGATGTGGGGCATCGGGCTGTGGAAAGTCACTTTTGCTGCCTCTTTCACTGGTGTAAATTTAAATAACTCCCACAGAGAAATCTGAGATTCACACTGAGCAAATGTTAGTAGACTCTGCTCCTCTTTTGTTGTCGTTTTTTTCTCCTTTAATTGCCTCATCTGTTTGGAGAGAATATGTACCCACGAATGGATTTTTTTAATGTTTCCTTTGCCACCTATAAAGTTGTTTCTGCTTCTGTCCCTTACCCGTGTGAGATCACTTCCCACCTTTGTGCACTATGAGGTAGTCTGGTTTAGAGGTCTCCATACAGATCACAGAAACTGGAAAGTCACGGCTTCACTTGGTGACCTTAAGTGAGTAAAAATGGGATGGGGGTTTTAGTACCCCATTCAGAGAAGTGGAACAAAAATACTGAAAAACTAGAAGATAAATGAAATGTGGAGGAATCAATCCATATATGGCTCTGGAAATTTGAAATGAATACAGAAGTGCCAAACAGTATTATAGATATGTATCTCAGCAGTTGTATTAGTGGGGAAAATAATTATTTCTTTGTAGAACAACTGCACAAAGTACACAGTTGCTATAGGAGTTATCTTACTACCAAAGAAACTCTCCCTATTTACTAAAAATATACATTATTCTAAGAATTTGATGTGGACTTTGAAATGCAAACCTCACTTCTATTCTGTTGGGGAGCACCGTTTTTTTCATTATCTACTTTTAAAACCTATCACAGATCTGTCCTTAAAAGCATTTTAAAAACCTAAGTACTGGAGATTTCTAAATGCACAGAAACACCACACAGAATCTGTATTTACTTCATTTTTGCTTTGACTTACAAGTTGCAAACCTGACACGTATGAATACCGACTGGCATCTCCACAGCAGCAACCATCTAGGAAGATGTCCAAGCCTTTTTCGTCTCAGCTTTGCTTTAAAGGCTAGTGAAGACATGAGATCATGTATCGTTTAATTTAATATCACATTGGCTATACAACCTACCTTACGGAGACTGTAACCCTTACACCATGTGTGTGTGACTTGCAAACCTAATCCTCACCCCCCTGCAACGGTCCTGGGACCTGTCAAGCTCCCATGCAGCTCTATACTTTGTTTTCCTTTAAGACCCAAGATACTAAATGAAACCAAAAATTCCTTGACAGCAGTTTGGTGGTTGCTGTGTTGAGACCACCCACCAGCGTGCTGGCCAGTGCTGTCTCCGTGGCTTCCCTGCATACTCTTCTGTCTGTGCATCCATCTGTTTCCTATCTCCTGAAATGGTGAGATCATGGCAGGGACTATCTTTGTTTTGTGACTGTTCAGCATGTACCGAAAGGGGCTCTTGTCTGTCCCTGGAGATCCGAGGAACCACAATAATTCAATATTGATGATCGCATCTGAAGTGAAAGGAGTTTTAGTGGTGTGAAGACCATTGGAAGACTGCCTGAATGGCCATGAGCTCCAGCCCCTGGAGCCGAAGCGCACTGTCCATCTGATGCAGCAACAACTCGCCCTGTCACACTGAAGCTCAAGAAATCATGTTTGGTGTTACACAGCAAATCCAAAGCAGGGATGAAAACAGAACCTAGATCAGCCAAAACCCTGCTCTGTGCCTCAACCAGCAGACCACACTTTCTCCTCGATGAGACTCCTTCCATGGAACAGCAAAGCTTTGGGCCCTCGTTTCCAGAGGCAAATATTAACATAGAGAAACTCTTCCCCACCCAACTTGCATAGCTAAGAACGTATTGCCCAATTCAGCAGCCAGAAGGAAAACAACATGATTAATGGAAATGTGCCTTGCTTACTCGCAAGCTCTCTCCATTTCCCCACCCACACATATACATAAACTTTTACAGCTTTGGCTACTTAAGATCTTAACCAGACAATCTGTGCAGGGTTATAGACTATGGTAGGAACCCTCAGGCAACAGGGTCCCTACATTAGCAACCATTCTGTATTGAACAATTATATTGATACTCATCAATCATTTACTTGAAAAGAAGAAAAAATATATTAAAAGGGACTGCAGGGCATTTATCTTCCCGTACTGATAAATTGTTAAAAATTAATGAACTAGAGCAACTCTGAAGGCAGTGTAAAGCAACCCCCCAAAAATAAAACCCCATCCACCACAAAATCCCTACAGGCCCTCAGAAAGCTCTTAAACGGTGCTTCTCTTTTTAAGATACTTTGTCCTCTTGGGCTGCTGTGCTTTTTGCTTTTGTTTTCATGTTTGTCTACTAGTGTCGATGATATTCTTCATCCACTGGTCTTTTTCTGGTATTTTGCATCCCAAGCACAGAATCACTGTTAAGTTTGCTCCTGGGGGAAGGGAACCAAGATGCCACAGTTTGAAATCCCCATTCATGGAGCAGTTTTGACCTGCATATGGGCACTATTCCTGGTTTGGCAGAAAGCTATTTAAGAAACTTCCCACTCTTTTCTATCCTTTAAACTGTCAAATCCTGCAGCACAGCTACGGCCATGAAATTCAGCAAGGTGCCCAAACTCTGTGCAATGCAAAGCTCCCTGGCAGCTTACAAATAGCCCGAGGGCTGTGCTTAGCTCACATTAAATAGAACAGATTGAAGCTGCTTTTTCTATCATACAAAGTTTGGGGCACAGAGATCAGAGGTTCTGTCATTCATTGCTCCGTAAAGTTGCTGTCCCTGTCTTTGCCTATGTCATTCCTGATCATCAAAAACATGTTCATTCTACCTACCCTTTCATCTGACTTGAGCAAACTCATATCCAGTAATAACAAAGAAATGATTATGAATGCTGTCCATTCCCTGGTGCAAACTCAGATCACGGCAATTTTATTTTCTTGTCTCTAACATCACATAAAGGAATAACGTTATTGTTTAGCAAACTCAAGTACATGCTTTGTTTTGTCAACTCCGTAAGAACTTTGCACACGTGCCCTTGCACTATTGATTAAACTGTGTAATGGATCAATGCAAAGCAGATCAGATTGAAACGCTGCAGGATGCTGACTTCTCATGGCAAGTGGGATCGCTACTGGGAATATATATGTGCATGTTGTGGATAAACTGGTGAAGATATTTACGTGCTGAAAGTGCAACCCCATGTTGACAAAGCAGAATCTCCTGTTCCTACCTTTCATCCTTTTCATGTGTAAATGAAACCGAAAGAAAACTAAAGGAAAACTAAACCAACCAACCAACAAACAAAAAACCCAAGGGAGGGTTTTTTTCCTATATGAAAACAAAACATTCAGTTCTGAATATGATTATGAAAATACAAGGGGGTTGCAGATTGAAAAAAAGTTTCTTATAGTCACTTCTGCTGTTTTTTTCAACAAAAAATCCACAACACCAAAAAAACCCCCATAAACAACTCCTTTTCCATGCGCATAACAGAATTCCAAACACTGTAATTCCATATTTTTACTAGATAATAGTGTTTCATTTTCATAGGAAAAGAAGCAGTGAAGTTTTGTCCCAAATGAAATCAATCCAAATGCAGTGAAATCTATTTACAATCAAATCATGTTCTCAGTCAACTCTGGACGACAAGATATTCAAACACAATTTTTCCTTCGTGCTCCCTGTAATGCAGTTTTTTCTATGAACGTTCTTTTGAGCAATACCCGCTCTCACCCTTCGTGCGTCCATGGCAGTAACAGGCAAAACCCCAGAAGACTAAATGTACAAGACCTGAAGTATTCAGATGGAAAATGAAATTACCCCCACACACACACGTCTGCACACACATACATGTCTTTGTACATACCAGATCATGTGTACTAAAGGACACAAAGACTGATTTAATTTTCCACTGCTCACAGATGGCAACTTCCCATCCTTGCTCCCATGAACCACTGAAGCCTTACTCTGAAGCCTCCCAAATCAGACTTAAGTGATGCGAGGGGCCTCAAGCTAGCCCTTGTGCACACAGGTGAAATCCACCTAAATTCTTCATTAGGTAAGGGAAAAAATGAGGCCTATCTAATAAAATTAATAGCAATAATAATACTTTGTATTTCTAAAATGCCTTCCAGCTCAGGAACTCAAGGCTTGATAATTAATGTCTCTTTAATTTTATTTCTATCGATTAAAGATCCAGCGGAACAAAAAAAGAGTCTATTAACAAAGGCTAATGTGATTTTCAATAAGAGTTCGTTAAAGTGAGGAGCAGTAATCTGGCCATTTCAGCTGTAACAGACAGACATCTAGACAGTACATATGTCCATACATTCCCTAAATTAGCGCACCCTCCACTCCGCGGTTGTTCTGGGAAATTAGGTGGTTGTGTATAACTGTAATGAGGTCATACAGGGTCTGATCTCCACCGGGATTTAATTAACTCTGAATCTTATAAATATTGTGCTGAATTATAGTGAAATTTGCATAAAGGTTAGAATCAAGCTGGACCAGTCCCATTTACCAGAACAGGCTAAAAATAAAACCTCAGAGTAAAGACATTTTAAACAATGTTTCTGTATTGCGGTACAGTCTTGTTTTGATCTGGGCCTGAAAATATATTTAAGGGGAAGGAAGGTTGAGCGGGAGGGGGAGAAGGCGGCTATATTTCAAACAGACTTTCTAGATAACTTCAAACAGACTAATAGAATGGCGGTTTGCAGCCCCGAGATAACCCGTTCCTCCAACGGCCTTACACTCAGCAAAAGGAGATTGTATCAAATATATACACAGCTATCAAGCAATCTTTCCCCCTTTTTTATTTTTATTATTAAAGTAATGCCAGACATAAAATATCACGGCCAGGCAGACCAGAATGACAAAAACTTTAGAGGAGAGGGCAAAGGCAGTATCCATGGGAGGCTCTGCTCCAGAGGAACGCAGGCCCGTGGCCTCCTCTTCAAATTCTGACTCAGAATTTACCCAAGCACAGGCCCCACTGCTTCTGAGGACAACCAAGCACAGAAGACACGGGGACTTCAAGACTTGGGCCCGCTTTACAGCCTGCACTCACAGCCCTCATTTAACTGAAAACCACTGCGGTCCTAACCAAAGCACTGCCTCCCTAAGCACACCTTGGAACGATGAGAGCCGACGTCGCCATCCCTAGTTGTTGCTTGGCCGCTGAGGGTAGAGCTGGGAAAGGAGACAACCGGCACGGTGCTGCCTTGCTCTGCAGGTTCTGGGCTGCAGGGACAACCGACGGGCAGCTGGAAAGGTGGTCCTCCCCACCCGTCCACCCCCCCGGGCTAACACGCTGTGCTTGCTGCGCTATTCGCTTCTAGCGGGTAGAAATAGCAGCACTCTCTTCTCCTGGCTGCACACCACCGCTCAACTTCCACCGAGAACCCCCTCATTCAGAAGCAACGTCCCTGCTGGCCGAGGCTCCCCCAGCCCAGCCAGAGAGCTGATCTGTCAGCAGAGCCTGCTGGCACGTCCTGCCGTCCTTCCCTGCAGCAGGCCCCCAGAGGTGAGCCAGCCTCCATCTCCCGGCCGGCCTGTCGGACAGCAAGGAACTAGATGAGCTCCAGTGCCCCTGCCAACACGCTCCGTACGCTCAATGTGAGTTTTTCTCTCTGCCAGCAAGTACGGTGCTGTTCAAAAATGGCTCTGTATGCTGGTCACACACGCTTGGATCTGCTCAAGGATTGTCCCTGAAAACCATCTGGCACTGGTGTCAGCCAAGGCATGCCACAAACTGCAAAGCAGAACTCGCCTCACGGTAATTTGTCCCAGTGTTTGAGCTGACATGGGCACAGGAACAGAGGGGGAAGGGACAACCTGTAGAAATCACTGGATGGATGAGGCCATCAGGAGATGTTGTAGTACCTGGAGCAACCTTGCTAAGTGAGGTGAAAAAAGAACAAAGGTTTCCGTTGCCAAACCTGCCCTGGAAGCTTCAGGGAGGTTCACCCTGGCGGCCTGGATCACACTCCTTTCTGATTCACTTTATCCAGCACTGCACTCTGACGGATGGGCTGGAGCAACTGCCTCTTTCATCCCCTGCCTTGCTACATCGCTGGGCAGGGAATGCTTTAGGAATTATTTTATGAAATGAGACTAAGCAATACGATCTAGAAAGGACCTGAAAACTGTAATTTGCATCAAAATATGAACAAGAAAAACATTTTTTAACTAGACTCATTAATGAAGATGCCTTATTTTCTGTGACAGTTGCATGGAAAACAACCTTCAGCAGGGCTGCAACCAGACTGGGTCAGGAAGGTTGCCGAAGGAGGACAAACACACTGAGGCCAACCCTGGAAGCACAATTCACACAGGAGGAGGGAACCACTGGAATGAGCTGGAATGACAGGCAAGGACTTGCTCTGAACATCAAAATGTCTTGCTGTGACTCTTCTTACAATGTAGTTCTCTTCATAGAGCATCAGAAGAGAGAAAACCATAAGGAAAACTAGTCGTAATGCTCGTTCTACAAACTATGTGTCAGCTGCAGCTGCACAGTCTCCTTCTGTTTTCTTCCCTATGAGCATAACAAATATGTATAAAAACACCAAGGAATGAGAAACTTAGCAGTTGTCTGAATTATGCTGCACATTCAGAGTCATCTGTAAAGTGCAGCATTAATAGATACCTATAAATTTTTACCTGAAAGCAGAGTTTTACTTCCACAACTCAATGGTTTGTCAATATGTCTCATTGCCAGCTCCAGTTCTGCAGCAGATCAGTAAAGCCACAGAGCAGAGGAAACCCTTTTGAGCTTCAAGGAATCCTACAACATTTTTATTCCTGCATGTATTGCTGTTATCATTACTACAAGCAAAACTGTAACACTCATGGCACATTCTGGCCAGAAAACATGCAGCTGCTTTATTCTGGTGCAGACCTTTGTTCAGATGGAGGGAGGTGATCCCCCCCCCCTCTGCCCAGGTGGGGCCACACCTGGAGTGCTGTGTCCAGTGCTGGGCTCCCCAGTTCCAGAGAGACAGAGACCTACTGGAGAGGCTCCAGTGGAGGGTTACAAAGATGATGAGGGGACTGGAGCATCTCCCTGATGGGGCAAGGCTGCGAGAGCTGGGCCAGTTCA
>JAVJGJ010000001.1:101388257-101455757 GCA_035590215.1 Microhierax caerulescens
TTTTTTTTTGTTTGTTTGTTTGTTTGTTTTTTACCTGAGGATATTTTAATTTGCATAATCCAGTGATCTGGTTTTAGCCTGCTCTACGAACCAGGGTCATCACAAGGGGAAGGGTGGCAAACACTGGCACTGAGCCACTGATGGGACATGGAGGGTGCGAAGCCTTCATGGCAGCTTTGCTGTCAAAGCCAGCGTAGTGTGTACCCATGGCTTGATCGTAAGAAATATGACAGATAAGAATGTTTCAGAAACGGATATAACCTGCTCTTCTGACACCCAAAATCCACGATTCACTTAAGCAATATAGTTGAAGCTGATGATGGGGTGTTTATAGATGTTCCTGTTTCTAAATAAGAAGCTACACTGCCTCTTGTCTGCAGAAAAAAGGAAAAAAAAATGGGGGCAAGGGGGGATAAGAAAGAAAGCACATCTTGTAGGTAAAAATTGTGTTGCTTAGCTTGGAGCTAACCCCTACGACATACATTACTGTCTTTCTGTTCAATCAGTGTTCTGCTACAAGAATCAGTTACATTCAATCATCTGAAAGAGCTATTAAAATGCTGATAAAAAATTCATAAAGTAACACACAGTAATGAATCAGGAGAATTCAGTAAAGTGAGACCTACCCTTAGAGCAGGGCAAGAATGAAGGTGAACGATCGTTTGGGCCTAGCGGGCATGAAATACCCTTTTGGAAGATGAATAATTCTGTTTTGGGCTGATAAGTTGAACTAATTTATAATGCTGTTTTAGGTCCACTGCTGAAATATTTCAAATCCCTCAACTTTAAAATGCATTGCCTGTCAGAAACGGGTCTCTTAACAGTTTCCTCTTAACATTTTTCAAAATGTAACCTAGACCAATTTGCATGATTTACTGCTTTATTGTATTATACCGTGCATGATTTAAAATGGGAAATAATTTTTTTTTTAAAAAAAAAAAGAAAGACAAGGTGGTGTGAAAGAATTGCTGCAGAAGAGATGCGATGTTTTTTAGATCTCTGAACAATATAGAAAGGTGCTTTTCCTGCTGTGGCTCAGGATGGGAAGCCGTAACGCAGGCAGCCTTGCAGGAACAAAGTAGTGGTTTGTCACAACAAAGCACGAATGTATTTGCCTAGAGTGGCTTCCACCGTGCAGGAGGCTTGCTGGTCCCTGGTGGTGTTGACTGAGGCCACTGGGAGCTGAAAGCAAAGAGAGCTGGGGGCCCACAGCATCTCGCAATGTGCTCAGTATCTTGTAAGTCTACGGGGATCAAGATCGATTTGAGCTTTGCAGGCTCCAAGGTACAAGGCATGACTTGTCTCTCTCTGCAGGTGTTTTTCTGACAAGTGGGTAGAGTCATACAGCTTCCCAGCTGACTTCTCAAGAGTCAAGTCAGAGAACCTGAGGGAGGAAAAGCAGCAGCAGCAGCAAAGCCATCTCCTCTCTGCTCTCACTTAAGAGGTATTCCTCGGAGAGTGAGCTCCTACATTGTCAAGCTCTTTTGTAAAGTGCCTGGCTCTGCAACTGCACGCAGGATCATGGCCAAAGCAGTTCCATGCCCCATCGGTCTGCACGCAAACACTGTGGGACGTGTTGGGGTGGCTGCCAGCCCACAGGTGACAGCAGATGGGTCGGATGACAGTGAGGATGTGCTGTGCTCAGCCTGGTATTGGTGAGCTGTGACTGCTCCCTGGGCAGTGGCTACCCCAGTACTGAACACCAGTAGCTCTTGTGCACACACTAACCCGTCTATCTTGGACAATGGCCTGACAGGTGACCTAAACCTTCCGTACGGTAACACGTCAAAAAGCAGGCAGGTGGTTTCTTTCCCTTCAGCATTAAAAGATGTACAAAGGAAGAGGTGGGCTATTTAGAAAGTAGTATGGTAACACAGATGTTACTCATCCTTGGGTGAATGCCCTTGAACAAAGTCAGCTTGCCATTTGGTTCCACTCATTCTGTTTACAAAAAACATAAACCTTTGCTGTATAAATTTTAATGACAGGTTGCCATTTTAATGGGTCTTTCTGATTAAAAGCTCATGGTTGACAATGCAGTTATTTGCCCTCAAACTAGGAAAGCAAAATGGTGAAAATGGGCAAAGGGAATCAAAAAGTGGGGTACCCCTTGTTCCTAAGCTAAAAATCCTGGTTCTGACACCAGTGGACTTCAGTGGTCAGTGTCGATATGCCTGCAATACCTTTAACTGGGTTTGCACAGCTGGTGTTCACAACCTATAGCTCTAATTTCTTTTTTTACTGGGGCTAGAAGCATTCATTCCCCCTGAAAATGAAGCCAATGCGTTTCAAGTTGGAGACTGAAACAGAGACTATCCAGTTCATTTGTAGCTCCTAAGACTATATTGGTGTGACTGATATTAAAGTGTTGCCAAAGAATAAAGAAAGATACCATCCCCAGCTGTAAAATAAGGCCATGACTCTGAAGGGCACCGAGTTGTTCATTAGAGGTTTCTACAGAAAATATTAAGGGCACCAAATGATCCCACCATTTCCAGCTTCCCTTTCAAGTGATTCATCTCCAGATCAGACCTGGATTCAAAACCCCATCATTGGAATGGACCCTCATTACCTGTGCTATCAGCACCATCCATAAATGTATCCTTTACCTCCTAATTAGGCCAACAAAGGAGGGCTATTAAGAGCTAAATGTATTACAAATGCAGCATTAGGGATAGAGACTATTGACCTTTTTACTCCAAGTGATCTATATACCCCTTTGTTCTGCTAAACACAGCTTCCTCTTGTCAGGGCATCACTGGTAAAGGGAATATAATCTGTTCTCTGATTGCACACAGGCTTTCCTTGTACTCAATTAGAAAAATAAAGAAAGAAGTTATCTGTACATCTTGCAATGAAAGTGTCTCCCCCCATCCTTAGTTACATACAAACCTCACAATCAGCACTGAAAGCCTGAATTTTGCTAGTACTTGTTGGAATTGATGAGAATGACTAGTGCTTTCAACCACACAAAATCTGCCTGTTAGTAACCTCAGATGACCTGGAAAGAATAAAGAACAATCCTGTGTATTTTTGTACACTCTGTTTTTTGTATCAGTAGAAATTTTAGGAATCATATACGCATTTTTAAATATAACTGCAATCATCAGTTGAAGAAAAGAATAATAAAAAAAAAAAAAACCTCAAGGAATTCAAACGCTATATAATATGTGATAATAAGGCTGTTATTGTGAAGGACTCTCTAATCGTGTATTTATTCACCTGCTCCCCATTAGACAGGTCTGTTAAACCAGCACTTTGTCCATCAGCACTTGAGTGCTTAAAGCTGAGTATGTCTTTCATAATTGCTGGCACCAGCTAAAGCCGAATTCTGAAACCTCTCTGAATGGGGTTGCATTGTCAATCCTGCCTGAGAGATCCCTGCCATGCTCAGCTGTCAGCGATGCCACAGCCTTGCCACAAGTTCACCTGACACAACTTGTAAGGAAACACAGTGTAAAACCAGGAAAAAAAAAAAAAAAAAAAAGAAGGGGGAAGGGGAAAGAGGGGAGGTGGGGAAATGCAGAAAGGGTCAATCCTCACCTGATACTTTCCTCCTCACTTTATAAAGTTAAATGCTGACTGAGATTTATTACTGTGAAAAGGAAAGTTAACCACATAATCAATAAAAAAAAAAAAATTAAATCCAATTACAGTCTATGGTGGAGCAACATTACATATAATAAAAGTCTCACTTACAAGGATCTTAACCTACTCAGTAGTTCAGTTATGCAGTGGATATTAAGTCACACAGCTATGAACGTGAAACCAGTGGCGCCAGACTGGGCTTGCATTCACAGCAGAAGCAATGAACGTTTTCCTACCGGTGGGAAGGGAAAAGGCACAGAAACTGCAATAAAGTCTCACTTGAACCTACTAAATCAGCTCGCAACAAGCATCACGGAGTGTTGACCAGCCTCCCCAGCAAGACAGGTCATTACAGTTCTACTGTCCTCCCTGGAAAGGCATTTGTTTTAGTTTAGGTGATTCTTTTCAAGGCACATAGAGGCATTTCTCCTTTTCTTTCCATTAGTCACCATTCATCCAGGTGGAGCTTTTGCTACCTACAAGAAGTATTCCCAGAAAACCCACCAACTTCGTTTCAGACACACTGACACTCCATATTGCAACTGGAAGTCTGTAATATGGTAGATCTGGGGTGAAAAGTGTGAAGCTCTAAACCAGAGGAGAAAGCATGACTCCGTCGTTGCCAGAGCACAGAATGGCTTTGTAGATTTTAAACCTGGCTTTGACCCTGCTTATCGTAGGACACTGGGGAAGTCAGGGCATCTCAGCTACACTACCTGTCACAGAAGGATGGGAGCATCAGTGTCCTTTGGTGAAATAATTTTGTATCTATGAAAGAAATGCACACTGGTATCATTCCATGAAGAATGTTTTTAAATGCCGAAAGTATCAGGCCATAGTTTAATATTCATTAACATAGGATGACCACTCTGCTGTATCTTCTGGCAATGCATATTTTATTTGAATTGGGCAGGACCAAACTGGC
Source organism: Microhierax caerulescens (assembly GCA_035590215.1). Taxonomy (NCBI): domain Eukaryota; kingdom Metazoa; phylum Chordata; class Aves; order Falconiformes; family Falconidae; genus Microhierax; species Microhierax caerulescens. The sequence goes on from JAVJGJ010000001.1 coordinate 101,392,771, forward strand.
AAGAAATGTTTTCTTGTCTGTGGGGGGAAAGGTGATGCCTGATCCATGGTGAAATCAGGATGACAATACTTGATCCAGCATGCAGACTCCTGGACAAAGTTATCCCTTTATAATTTTTAACTATATTTGGTCAGCAGTGTTGCTAGTAGCACTTTGTGTCATATGACCATGGATTTTTTTAAAATCCAAAGTTAAACGCCTAAACCAGGATTTACCTTCCATGGAATCACTGTCCTAGTTCTTCTTGATCTGATAGAAGGAGGAGTATCAGCGCTGGAATAACCTACATCTGACATAACCTTGTGTTTTAGCAGCACAACATGAAAGTTGAATTTGTGACTTTTCCCATGAAGTCACCAGAGAGATGCTGTCCACACCATATGATGATACAAGAAAAAACGTGGCGCATGTAAGAGGAAACTCCTCCTAAAACATGCCGAGTAGAGATGTGAGGAAGCAACATGAGCCTTCATGGCACAGTCAGCATCACAGGGAAACACTGGGCATGCTAGAGTAGATGGCAATGACTAGGAAATGGGGTAAGGCCTGAAATTAAATGGGTCTGCTCTCAGCTATACCAGTATCAACCAGGAGCAGGTCCGTCACTGTGGAAGAGAGCAGAAGCATTGCTTCTGCCCCAGCTGAGCAGAGCGAGGTCGTGACAGCAGAGCTGCAGCACTCCCCGTGAGACAGGCTAAAGACCGGAGGGTACATCAGCACGCTGCCACGTGCCCACGTTCAAAGAGACGAGATGTGCATGCCGAGCAGCATGCCACCGCTGCTACACCCTGCTTCTCGGCAGGACACAATGTGTCACACAGGCACACCCCTGGAGAAAGAGAAAGAAGCATCCTCATTTCAGAAACAGTAAAAGGAGAGCCTCAGCCTTGCAGGAGCTCTGCCCCTCAGCTCCACTTCATTTCTTTGGGAGTTGGCACTGAAATACCTCTGAGGGTCTTGACTCATCTGCATCACAGAGATGCTGGGGCAGAGCCGGGAGTCCAACCAAGGCTATGAATTTCAGCACAGTGCCTCCCATTCAGTGGCCCTTTTTCCTCAGGGGTCTTTAAAGATGCAGCATGCTTCTACAAAGTGACAGAAATGAAGTTAACCTTGAAACGGTTTTCAGATTTAGACTAGTGGAGGGAGTCACCTAATGATGATCTCTGCCAGCAACCAGCTCCTAGCCTCTTCATTGATCAGCTGTTTGGTTGAGGTTTGTTCTTAAAGATTTGCCTGGACTAGCTGTGACAAAGAAAGGTGTAGACATGAGGAAAACAGAAATGCTTTTCTGGATTTTAGTCTGATCTCCTCAAGTCTAGTTTAAAGCCCTAAAAAGAAGACAATTGCTCCAACCAAAGCAATCTGTCTTTCCTTTTTATATGCGTTGTATCCCACCGTATCCCTGCTGCAAATGGTTCATGGCTAATTGAGTAACAAGAGAGGTGTCAAACAGCATAAATCAGTCACTGGTATAAACAGCTACTGCTGGACCATTTTACAGAATGGCTTCCACTAGTGGTGGTTTCTTCATGGAAGACAACTAATTCTTCACACTGAACCACTGCAACTGCACTTCTAAACTACACCAAGGAGCACAAACAAAACAAAACCTGCTCTGGAGACAATCTATCTTGCCTTTGAAATGAATTCCTATTTTTACTGCTGCTTCTATACTGCCACGGTCCCATCAGACCCAGCTTTAGCCTGCTTCTGACCACGGTGCCTGCATGACACGCTGCTTGCAGGTGGAAGAGCACCTCTCTTGCTTTGCGAATGCTCTCAATGGAAATTCCTTGAACTTAACAGCTTCTCAGGTCTGGAAGAGAGGGGTCACCAGCTAACATCCTATAGGAGTAAGGAGAAGACAGGAAGGGAGCGACAATCTTGAGGCATAATCCAGACATCATGCAGAAGTAACAAACAGCTGGACAAGAGCATTATCTCCTACAGTCTTCCACGAAACCTCAGGCCATTCCTCCCAGGCAGCTCTCCAGAAAGCTGCAGCAGCGCCATGGCAGCTACTGATGGCCAACCCAGCCTTCCCCTCTCCTGCTGCAACTGCAGGCTGGGTCTCCTACCTAGATTATCTGAGAGGACCAGATGCCAAGGGGAGCAACGCTGACACTCACTAGACAGTCTCAGTAGCATTGTCTAGCCTGGACGTAGCCCACAGACCTCCATTCTGAAATGCCTGAAGCAACAGACGTTACATGATGCAGAGGGATCAGTGAGGTAAGATGGGATGCACGGAGCACACCTGGAGCTCTTACGTGTTCTTGACAAGATCCACAAACCATGCAAGAAGGACCTCAGCCCCGTGCCAGGACCCAGGCAGGCAAAGACAGTGGGGCTGCCGAGTCTGTTAGAGGAAGAGGAAGAGAAGCCTTGGATGGACTTTACTGGACACAACAAGGGAAGGGAGACGAAGGCTGAGGACACGAAGCAGTTCAATCCATGCTCTGCTTGGGCTGAACCCGTTCCTTACTCCCTGTCACCCTGCCAGTCAAAGCCGCCTTGGGTTCAATAGCTGCCAAAAGCACTGAATCTGTGTCGTCTTTGCGCTCGATAGCAGCATTCTTGGATGCCAACATTAGCACTTTACCCTAACCCAATTAATACCTAGTGTTCAGTCACAGCACTGATTAACATGTTGTTCACAGTGATTAAAACATTTCTTCTCGATTACCATACAGTTAAACACTTGGAAGAGAGCTACAGTTAATGGGATACAGGCAAGGTTGCAAATTGTGGCTGTCACACTTGGGGAGGGGAAGGAAAAAACCCAGCCTTTTTTCCTGCTTCTTCCTCTTCTTTTAGAGTTGCTAATTAAGGGCTGACTTTTTGGGCAGAGAAAGAGGGGGGTGGAGGATGGGGAAAAGGAACTTTAGGTAATTGAAAGAATCCAATTCATGCAAGCGCCCGACTGGTGCTAACCTACATCATTAAAGTTGCCAGCTAACAAACATCAAACACAGGCCAGTATTAATGAAGCAGATGTATTAATTTCCGATTTCTGAGAAAGCTAAGCAACTGGCTGGCTTGCTGGCTTCCTCTCTCTCTCCCTCCCTCTCCCTCTCTCTCTCCCCATCTGACAGCACTATTAATGATCTTTAATGCCCCACAGGCACTAATGGGTCCCGCTGGGAGTCCAGAAATACTGCAATTTGTATTGAGGATTTAGACATAACAAAAAAAAAAAAAAAAAAAAAAAAAAAGCCCTCTGCTCTGGGGAGCAGGCGCTTGATCAGTCGCTTCCCCCTGTGGAATAGCACAACAGAATAATAAATGACAGCTCTGCGATTAAATCAAGCCTTCTGCTTTAAGTGCCAGAGAGTGTGTGATTGTCACTAACAATCTACCGCTTGTTAACACCGCTGGGGTATAAGCAAACAGCAGTCAACACTGCCCCCCCCCCCCCAATGGAGGCGGTCTACCTATTACTTCATTTATATATCTATCTATTATCTATCCTGAGAGGAAACAATTCCCTGTAGGGGGGGCTGGGGGGGGGGCATTATTGTTATTGTTGTTGTTTTTAAATAACTTTTGTTATTCATGTATGGGAAAACCTGAAGGGAAAAGGCGGGGGAGGAAAAAAAGCCATCTGCTGCCACGTTCAGTCAGGCAATTACCGGCGGCCGCAGCGCAGCGCAGGATGCGTGCGAGAGCCCAGCGCCACGGGAGCGGTGCGGCCCCACGCTGGCACCGGGCAGGCTGCACCACACTCTCCCTCCGAAACTGCACAAACACAGGGATGCGTTTCCCTCCCAGCAGTCTGGCAAAAAGAGCCAGAAGCTACTTGGTTTTAGCAGTGGTCACAGCGATCCTTTTGTGTTGCTTATTTAAGGACAAATTGGGTTTCTATGGTTTTTCCCCTCATCCCATGTCAATTCATTAAGGTTTAGATTCTGCTTATTTCACCCAGCAAAGAAAACATAATGGGCCTTGTAACCAAGGCTCTGCATTTGGCCATGGATACTCAGCGTGGTAACATACAGACCGAAAAAAACCTGGGTGGTACAATGTACACCCAGAGACCAGGACCTCCTCCCATTCAAGTCAGCCCCCAAACTCCCACTGAGTTCAAAGGAAGCAAGACTGAGCCCCCGGGCTCTTTCCGAATGTGCCAACAGCATGAATTATCAGAGCAGGATAATTATTTTTCTTAGACAAGAGGCAAGGTATTCTGTCTTACTGATACCAACTTTAAATATTACCCCGTCTGCTTCATTTAGATGGAGACCAAAGAAAGGCACAACAGCTTATTATCATGGAGTTTTATGTTCAGATGGAAACATATCAGGGATAAGGTTTTAACTCTTGACATTAGCTGTCCAGACATTTTCGTAACACCAATAACATTTGGAATTTCATCTATGAAATTACTCATATCTTAAGCATTTTGGATTTATGGTTTAGACATAAAGAGACTTTTTGACTCCATCCAACGGAAGAAAGCAACAGATGGAGAGGAAGGCTGGGCAATAAAAAAAATCAGGAACATCAACTTTCCCTGAAACAATTCCTTAAAAATTGGCCTTCATATTTGCCTCCAGATGAAATGGAGATGCTGTTACGTACAGTTCAACTATACATTACTTCTAGATGATGAACGCAATGAGTAAGAGTTTTGGTTTTAAATGTTGCTACTTGATACTAAAGAATCTTCTTTAATGTAATAAACGGGCTGTTAACTTGACAAAGCAGATCGCTGTGCCCCAACTTTCTATGTGCTAATACACACACACGGAGCCATCTATTATGTTTCTCCTCTGCTCTCAGAGTTAGGCAAAATACCTTGAACACCTATAATAAACTCATGATTTCTTGGAACAATTTAGGTTATTTTTAAATGTAGATCTTAAAAGTTGTAGGATTACTGGATGGGAAGATATCAATCAAGTGATTCAAAATGTCCGTTCTCCTTAAGTGAGTGATGGATCTTCTTTCTTCTTGCCTGTCTTCTCCTCTTTTCTGTGTCAGTCATACATCCAGGCTGCTATTCACACTTCATTCACAATCCTCTGTACCTATAATCTCTGTTATTTTGCTGTCGACTCCTCATGGCTCATTAGGCATGTTTGACACCTGCACCTAATACCTTTTCACTAGCAATGCAGGACAGCTTTTGACAAGAACAGATATTTTTCCACAATAGCTTTAAAGAAGATCTTCCAAGTGTGTACCTTGTGTATTTTATGGGGTTAATGTGATTTCTTCCCCCTTATTCAATAAACTTACATCTTATTCCACTCTCCTTGTTAGTCACAACTGAATTTTCTTTGTCTTGGTTAAAAGCATGTGTGCACATGTCTGGGAGAGGGTAAAACAGCAAAGCCAAAGCAGTAGTTTGGGCCAACAGGGCCTGCATTAAGTACCTAAATCAACACAAATATGTGCACATCTATGTGACTATTTTAGAATAACAGAAAACTAATTAACATGATAGCTTTTCTATATATAGGTATAGACGACAGTACTCCTACAAGACAACTATCCTATTAATGTGGCTTAAACTACTTAAAATAGAGTACTAAATTACTAGAATTCTTGGACTAATAAATTACTGTACCACTCAAGAGCATGAAACCAATTCTTTTGGGACTGTAACTTCATTCGCTAAAGTGCAACGAATAGTTGCTCAATGTCATAAATGAGTGAGAATCATTCTAAAAGCTACAGGGTCACAAGAAGTCAGACATGATCCTACATGCCACTCATTTAGTGAGGTTAGTGCTAATTGTGGAATACCCACTGGGAAGCAAGAAACTAAAATAAAACGTGTACGCAAGCCGTGTGAGGCTGTTCTGTGCTATGGCTTGGGGAGACGGCGAGCCTGACACACCTAAATCAGCCTCGCCAGAGAAATTCCTGCAGGGAACAGTAAATACAAAGTAAGTTTGGAGGCCTCAGCATGAAGCTATTATTTCAGACAACGACAATGATGACTAAAATATGAGGATAAAGAAGCATTCCTCTCTCAAATTGTTTTTTTCATTGCTTATTAGAATAAAAATTGCGAAGGGCAGCTTGTTATTGGCTTGGCTCTTTTCACTTGCAATTGAGCAAAACTGGAACTGATTCTTCAACAATATTCAGCCTATCTGTCAAAATACAGATCTGTTTGTGCTGGAAACTAAGGAAAAACAACCCAGTGCTATAGGGAAATGTATTCTCTACCCTGAGCATACACAGATTTGTTTGTACCTACCCTAAGAGAGGTTGGGGGACTCTACCTGAGGGAATGAGGTCACGTTTCTCAGAAATAGTAATTTCAGTAGATGCCAAACAAGATTTTCCCGCAGCCGCTTTGCAGTTCTCCTTGGAACACCAGAGCAGCTGCAAGGAGTCAACAGAGCAGCGGAGCGAGCACCTTCCAGCACACTGCAAACTTGGACCCAGGGACACACAGTTCCTTTTTTATTTTCTTTTAAATTATGGCTCTTTTGTTGTTGTCTAATTTCACTTTCCAGTTCAGTGCCAAGGCAAATGTGAGGAAAGGTTGAAATGGCAACTTAATAATAATAATAATAATAATAATAATAATAATAATAATAATAATAATAATAATAATAATAATAATAATAATAATAAATAAAATAATCCACAGGAGTCAAACATAATGATTCCAGCACAGTCCCTCCACACTCCGTGTGGCTGGTCCCTTAGAAGACCTCCCCTGCTATGTTCTTATACAAAGGAAACTATCTGCTTCCCACATCTGGCATTATATTTGGCTGTCCTCACATTAAAATTAAATTCTGATAAAAATGGGCATAAAGGCGAAAGGGTTAGTAGGAAACAGTTCGCAGCAGTATTGATGAGAACAGCTTGCAGCTGGAAGCCTGAGATAACACAGTTTGTCAGAACGCTGTCACACAGCTGCCTGCATAATGAGGTAAGAAAAAAAAAATGCTCTTTCATTTGTTATCAGTAGAAATCTCTAAAAGAGATGCACCATTTAGAAGTAGCCTGACTAATGGTCAAGTTCTACAGGGATGCAGATGGGATGTGGAAAATACTCCCCACCAGCAAAGCCCCAGGCTCCATCATCCTTAGCAACGCGCATGCTGCTGCCAATGGGAGTGGACAGGCCAGCAAGTGCCTTTTTCTGTATAAAATAGGATCTCAGATGCTGAGCTGGGGTTTTAAAATGTGGCAGTGGTAAAATCCAGTTGTTAGAAGTGATTTTGTTAGAACTGTCACCCTCACGGCTCTCTTTAAAAAGCTACACACTTAGGGCATGAAGTCTTTCTTCATTTAGGATTAACTCACACTGGCACAACTGCAGTGAAATCACTCCTAATTTATACTGCTGGCAGAGAAGACTCACACCCATAAATCTTTTGAAATACGTAATTTATACATTGCAAGAATGTGCCTTTATTCAATTAAAAAAATTGTTTTAAAGCACCATTTTTCAATTCTTTTCTAAGAAGCACCACTACCTCAGAATTCCCAGCCACCCTTTCCAGCGGATCAGATGGAAAATGAGGAAGCACCACAGGAGCTGTGGAGGTGGAACCAAGGGCCCATCTAGTCAATGACTACTGGAAGAAGGCATCCACCCAGAGGCACCTACTACTAACCTGTTCATCAGGTGAGTTTCTTCTTATCCTCACCACTCAGTCTGTTAGATTTGCAAAGAAAAAAAAAAAAAAAAAAGGTCTTTAATCAGACTTCTACCATGACTAGCTTCTTTTGATGGACAACATCAAGGCAGTAAGTCAAACAGGGAAAGCTCTCACCAATTTATTGCCATCGGAAGTCAGATGTCTGGATACAAAATCTGAACTGATCCAAAGATTTCTGTGTGCCAGTTCAACCTGTTTGTGCAATGTCACAAAAACTAACCCTATGCTCAGAGCACCTGCAGCAGGGACGGAAAGGTAGGAATGGCAAAGGAGAGCAAAGACTCTTGACTTCGAACAGCAAGTTGAGCTGCAATCTGTTAAACTGGTTTTGACAGGTAAAAGTGGGTACATAAAAAACAAAGGAGAGAGGACATCACACCAAAGACGCCAAATATCGATTGTGACCTTTTACAGAGAAACACTTTCATTGCGTGAACAAGGTGTCTATGTAGTTAAAAGGCCAAGAAACGCTGAAGGTATTTTTTCTTCCCCTTGCCAAATGTTAATTTGCACTGAGCGATTCACAGGGACTTTACAAGGATCACAGCCTTCCACAGAAATGTCCTTCATACCTCCACTGAGTTGTGAAAAACAGTTTTTATGATTTAAAGGGAGTCATATGTATTATTTCTTCTGTCTCCATTTCTAAAGACATCAGAGATGGTTAGGTGATTTTGATGTGTCTCTCCCCTCTCTTTACATTCCTCATATGTTGCTCATTTTCTCCATTCCATTTGGGTTACAAGCCATCCTTTGTCATGTCCTGTTTCATGATCCTTTACCCTTGAACTCCATATTGCTGTTTCACTTCAAAGGGGGTTTCTGTCTCACAGAGGAGAGAAACAAGGGCATCTCCAGAAAACACCACAGTGATCTACAAAGCTGTTACTACAGCAGAAGAAACTTTGCCCTACTCAAACGTGCTACATTAGCTTCTGCAAACAAGAATAACAAACATTTTTTATTTTGAAAGGCTTTTTTCCTTGCTATCCTTCCAGAGTTTTTGAAAGACAGATATAGATTTGATTTTATTTGTTTGAAGCTTTGGGTTTGAAGCAATCCATTCATAAAAAGGGAAATTAAGAGGAAAACCAGGAAAATGGCATGACTAAAACTGACTGTGGTTAAAGAATGACAATTTAAACGCAAAAGAAACAAAAAGTTCTTATTAAAGGGCGGTAAAACTAACACAAATTCTAAATCATTGAAATAGCGACATAGACTTGGCCACCTTTCAATCAAATTTTGCAAATGTTTCCATGTAAGCCCCTAATTCATGCTATTCACCAGATTTTTGCACTTTCCTTTACGATGAACGATGTCCTGATTCTACAGTACCTTCTACTTCTGAATAGAGCTAAGCTGGCTGTAAAAACTGTTTTAGAATGTTTTATGAAAAAGAAGAAAATACCATGCGAATCCATGCTGAGGTTGTCCCCTGAAAAATCTCTTCTACCGTCTGGCAGTCTGGGGTTAGTGGTTGGACTTGATGATCTCAAAAGATTTTCCAACCTAAATGATTCTATGATTCTACCTACTGCCCCCTCCTTCAGCCTGCACCCACCCTACCCATACTGGGCTTTTTTAGAAAAAACCCTGCGGACTCAGTACCTCTGCCTCTGGGCTCGTCTTCACTTACAGACCTGTCGGAGGAAGCGGGGTGGAGAAGTCGGCAACTGAGAAAGGACTTTGCTTCTGCTGCTGCTGAGCTTTACGCCTCCTCGCACAGGTACACCCAAAGGAAGGGCAAGAAGGGAGACCTGGGAGAAGTGTGCACACCGCGTTGTTTTGGCCTGGAGCAGGGCACTCGGGACACAACGCTGCTGGAGCCTTACTGCAGAGTCAGCAGACATCGCCTCTCCAGCACAGACATGCCCTGCGTCATCTCCCAGACCAGAAAGTCCAAGGGCAACACGACAGCCGGAGCTCCTCAAGACTGCGTAAGCTACCGTCCTGGGCATTCTTCATTCACATGGAATTTCTATCCGTTAACTCTGAGGTGTGCTTTCTCTCCTTGGCAAGCGTAGCACTTGTTAACATCACAGGGGCGAGTTGAACTGTGTGTAGGTGTGATTTAATGCTCCAGTGAGCTCTAGCACTCACTCAGCCCCTCATTTGAGAACAGAGACTCCCATTTTCTCCTTTTGACGCTGATGCATGTCGCCTTTGGGACCCAATGTGTGGAAACGGGATCACATCAAAGGGAAGGCACACAATTATGAACAAGTTCGATTTTTTTCAAAGATGATATCTGGGAGTTTAATCAACCTTCTGCATCAATAATATAATCTGCTGTAAAATACCTGCTGAGCACTGCAACCCGGTGGCCACCAGCTATTCCAGGCAGCCTTTGGGTGAACAGGGATCAGCAGAGAGGCAGGACCAGGATGGAAGACTCTGCTTTGGCTGTATGCAGGAGTGCTGCAGAGCACCAGGGAGAGCTTGTTCTTCCTTGCAGCTCCCTGAGGGTTACGAAGTAGGAAAAGGGATGCCAGATAAACCCTATACCATTATTTCCCCCCTCTCCCTCCTCCCGCCCCCCTCCCCAGGCCATTGTACCCGATACTGGCATTTGTCAAAAGTCCGGTCTGGGAAATGCAAAGATTCTCATTAGGCTGGTGAATCTACAGATTTTGAACTGTAACCTCTCGTCCATTCACCGAGTAGTAAGCATATAGGTGTTAGCGTGGAAAGCTTGTTTGCACAACCTGTGTGATACCACACCTTCAGATCTCTGCCCTTCCCACTTCACAGCAAAATAAATCATCTGCTCAAAACGTCCCCACCTACGGCCGGAGGCAGACAGATTCTCTGCTGCACCACAGCTGGCTCCTGTGGCAGCAGTAACTTAACACAGCTCTAAGTTACCTTGGCAGCCATGATTTACAACAGTATTTCAGTGAATCTAATCAGAAGTGTGAATACTCCCCTCCTATCTGGCACACATCGTTGGCGTTCTAATTATTCACACATTTTGGCAAGCATTATGGTGTTCCCCTACCAAGCTCCTAATCCCTGCAGATCAGTTAAAATAAATGAAAGAGAGAATCAAAAGGCACTTAAAAATTCAACGGTTCTCTAAATGGGTTTGAACAGGCTCCAGATTATCAGTGGTTGCAGTTGACTAGCACTTAAAATTAGGCCCTCCCTCTCCCACACACCTCACATTTCCCCTTCTCGTTTAAAGGAACTGTCTGCCATTCTGATTCCTGGATGTACCAAAATGTCTAAATGAGTAAACCAGGAAAATATATGCATATCACCTACGTTCAGTATATACTGCAAAACTCTGGGGTTTGTAAGCCTGATCTGAAGCTATTAACTGCAACGAGAACAAATCACAATGTTCAAAACAATCCCAGAACGTGCTAATTCAGGAAAGCGTGCTAACAACCCAAGTCTTCCTTTTGTTACTTTTGCATGGAGGAAATGCCCCAACGCCGGGGAACGAGTTGCTGTCTTACAAAAGAGCGGTAACACTGAGATCTATCCCATTTGCAGGCATTAAAAATGTATATTCCTTCCCCTGGCACATTCCTCCTCTAGCCTGCACAGGAAATACCTGCAGAAGAGTCCTCCTGCCGGCGTTACCCTCTCAGGCAGGTTACTAGCTGCACACAGCCATTTTGCCAGCTCTTTCTCTGCAAGTCTCCAACGGTGCCACAAGTGCCACCCGTGCAGCACCAGGACAGCCCCCGTGTCTGCAGGTCCCCCAGTGCTTACTGCTCTCCGGCCACCGGCACCAGGGCTACCCCTCGGCCTCACCTTTGTGGCCTCTCGCTCCCTCCCTGCATACGATTTTCTGCTCCAGCTATTCTCCGTGACCCAGTAAGCAGAGCTGGGAATAAACTATAACCTCTCCACTTCAGGTAGTTTAGCATTTTGGTCTCAAAGCCAGTTTTCTGCTGGACCTACCGTCACTCACACATATGCATACACACACACACATTTACACGGGAATACTTTTATATTCCACTGAGCTATTTTTCAGCCAGCCATTTATAAGAGAAAAGACTGCTTTATACTGCACAGTTCTTTTCCTTCTCTCTTACTTGCTCCCAAGTGCCTTATATAACTGTGATGCTTTTGTTACTACACCGGCATCATACCAATAAAAACAGCACCCACACATGTCTATTTATTAAAGACTCCGGCCATTCACGTACCTCTGTGTTCCGAGGAAACACCAAAGGAGTAAAAATGTTGATGTTTCACACGTATGAAATAACACAGGACAGGTCAGCACCTCGAAATGGCTCTTTCTCAGGTGTCACCGTGGAAACGGGCCAAGATAAATCTCCCCATTACTAACAGCAAGGGTCTTGCAGTGACACTCATAGTGAAATGTAGAACCAAAAGGAAAGGGGGAAATGCTAACAAAGACGTATGCGAACAAGATTCTAGTAAAAAGGATGTTTTCATGCTTTTGTGTAGGCTGCAACAATGAGAGACTAATTTCTTACTTGGTGTAAATCAATATAGTATCATTAAGCTCATTAGGATTTTGCAGATTTACAGGGAATGGAGATCCGTATGGTATTGTTCTCACTTTCCACTTGTTAGGAGAGAGAGATGGAAATGGTTGGTCATGCATCAGTAACACAGCAGTTCTAGTGCACTGGTAGCTGCAAGCCTGTTCTAGAAGGCAGGGAAGAAGGAAAGCAGAAAAAATGGAAAGACGAAGACGTGGAGAGGGGGAAATGCAAGTGAAAGAATGACATGAGGTGTCTGAAGGCTTTTCCCATATGCAGGAGCTCCTCAGAGCTCTCATAAGACAGCCCTTTTGTCTGGCAGTTCTAGTTGAATGTATCCACTCAATGACAAAAAGTCATTCACATAAATGCTATTTTCTTGAACACTCTAAATCTTTTGAAATCAGATAGTAAAGGCATTAATATACCTGTATGTATTCACAAGTAATTTAATTATGAGGTCAAATACTGTTGGCTACATCTAACTTTCAGTCTTCCATGTACACATTTGAATCTATCAACTATTTTCTGTCTTTATATTTAACATATAGTACTTTTTATTATTATTATTATTTCTTAATATTCATCAGAGGTCTGCTGTGTTAGGCACAGCATAGCCACAGCATTAAAGAAGAGGCTTTAGGCGCTGACGACTCTACAGATAAGGGCCCAGTTACGTGGCTTCTGTGAAATCTGCACCCCATATCCAAGACAGCAGCACATACTTGCAGACTCTGGGCTGACTCTGATGAAAAGAAAAGCTAGGGAGTGACGTGGGGACAGCAAGGAAGAAGTGGCAATAGTTAGGTAAGGCACACAGAGGGAGCAAGTTTCCATTATTGTCACCTAAAGGATCCATCTTTGTGGTCTTGTTCATATACGATGCCCCACTGCCTTAAAGCAGACTGCAGTGGCGAAGAAAGCAGTTTCTTTTTCTTTGGTCTTCAAAACCAAATTATATTATTTGCCCTCTTGCAGCTTGCATAAGGCCTGCAAGAACCTATGAAGGGGGTGTACATTCCACATCGTGCACTCTGGTTAATACAAAAGCATGTGATTGTGTGTGCACGGGTCTGGTATGAATTATTGCAGAACAACATTCCTCATTTATGAGCGCAGTCAAAACATTAAGGAGATCTAAATTTTCTTTTTAAGATGCACTCAACTTCAGTAGACCCTGTCAATAACCTGTTTCTGGAATGATTTTTTAAAGATTGTTAGCAACAGAACAAAGTTATCTATAACACATCTGTATTAAGATTGAACCTAAGTAGATTTTTTAGATAAGATATATTAATGACTTATATTTATATGGCAGCTCAAAGTGTTTCACAAATATTGATGAATTAAAGCCTCATGACAGACTTCCAAGCAGGACAATGTTAACATACCCTATTTACAGATGGAACTGTAAACTCTGCCAAGAGATATTCAGAGATTAAACGATTTGCTTAGGGTCAGAAAGTCACGAACAGCACTCTGGAGTCACACGCCGCTACCCTCGTCAAAACACACGACTCGCATCAGGAGTGATCAGCCACCAACGCAAACATTCGCAAACCCTGACTTTACTCCAGGAGGTAACCACGGCATTCACACGCTAGAAGAACAGCAGTTCTGCTCTCGTTTTCCTCATTACATCCTATTTAGCCCGTGCACAAGAATAAAAAATACACACAATAAGTAAATAAATAAATGCATAGATTTGGCCCACTGAATGGCAGTTGGCTTTATTTATATTCTTTGTGCCAGGCACAATGGCAGCCTATTATCTGCCCTTCAATATGATAAATGTATGGAAACTGGAACAGTCTGTAGCTCATAACGGAGAATGGTTTGTACCTTTAGTGCCTTAAAGCAAGGCAACTTTATGCCATGACTCCTTGCCTCGCAATAATGTTACATTACATGCTCTCAGGGAGAAAAAGGAAGAGAAGGGGAAGGAAAAAAACCAATTGTGCCATTTGACTAAAAATGTGAAAGCATTCATTAGATGCACTGCTGTGTCCAGCGAGTCTGAGGGATCCTGTGATTTCTCTCAGTAGCTGACAAACAACAAACAAACAAACAAACAAAAGTCCTGCCGTGGGATGGGACATCGGGTATTTTTACCACATAGCACATTTCTGTATTGGATGTTTCTTACCCATCCACTCATACTTGGCATTGTATTAGGGTATTGTGCGCATCCAGACATATGTTTAAAGGGTGGCAGGTATTTGTGAAGTCTTAAATGGCTGAGGGCCTTCCCCAAGGGAGAAACGAGGGCCACCCTACCGCTACACTGCCACGCAGAGGGGCTCACACCGCTAACCCCCTATTATAAGCCTCAAATTGGAAAAGAATATTAAAACAGAGAGAAAAGAACTCTAATCACAGCAAAAGGTGGGGTAGAACCTTACAAAACCCACCTAAGAACAAAGTTAAGAGTGACAGGCATGAAGCCTGCCCTGGTATAAGCTGAAGCCACAGGAGGAACACCTGGGCCACACGCAGCGTGAATCCAGCACACGTGTTACTCCACGCAGTCTTTACAACGTAGCGATCCTACACAAAACGCAAGGCAACACACACGCTATTGCGTGGCTGTATGTAACAGACTGAGCACAAAACCCCCCAAAGGTTCTTCCAGAGAACCCCCTGGGGAGACCCTGGGACATGAACCTGCACAGTGTCTGCCACGGGCAGCACAACTCGAATCGCACCGCGACCTGAGCCCCCACGCAGCTCGGTCACGACCCAGAGCCAGCTTCCACCACGCTGGAAGAGCGATGTACTCGGTGGTCTCCTCTGGTCACTCTGGGGACAGTGACACTTGCATCTCCCTCTAACTTGGCGTGTCACGAGGCGGCGCTGCGGGCAGGCCAGGGAGGCACCACGGGACTGCCACACCGCGCGGCGGCAGCAATGGCACCTCGCTTAGGGCGCAGCTTTGCGGGAGACCATCAGCGGAGGAATCCCGTCGTCTGTCACAGCAGCGGTATCGAACTGCTCGGCGCTGAACAAATGGGCCCGATCACAAACCTGGCTGCACTTTTCGATAGAAGCTGCAGACTAAAAAACACTGCTTGCCTTTTATTCTATGTGGGATTTTCTTTTCCTCTTTTTTAACTTAGCAAATGCCATGGTGCACTCTCGTTTTCAAATTTAATGGCTAAAGATATGCATGCAAAAAGCATCCTAATTACTGCTTTCCTGGCAGACGCAGCCATTTCCTTGGGTTTTTATTGCCATTAGTTTTCCTCACCGATTTATCCTTAGCTACTCTCTTTGCATCTTCCTTGCCTCCCCTGAGCCCTTTCCTCCTCGCTTCTCAAGACTTGTCAGCACGCCTCCAATCCCCAGGAGAGATTGAAGGCCTTGTAAAACCCACTGCGCAAACAAGCATTCCTGTTCATTTATCACATTTAGCATGCGCACTTCCACACTCATCAAAACCAAGCCTGAGCTCGCTAAGTCATTTCCCTCTCCCAATTACAAATTAGTCCATTAGGCTGTCTGCAGTAGGCCCTCTGTTGCATCTTGGTAATGGCTTCTGAGATTTCCATCATAATCGTAATGGCTCCCTGTGCAGCCATGAGGGCAGATGGAGGCCGCTCGTGGGTAATGAGGTATCACACTACCAAAGGGCACAGCTCTGGGCTCATTATTTAGTCTTGGCTGTTTTGTGAAAACAACAACAAAGGTAAAATGCTGAAGGGAACACTTTAGCATATTAAATTAACACTTCTTGAAATTTCTCTCTGTAAACATGCCATATTTTTTCTTTATGAAACATCCCATGTGTCTGAGTGTGCGACGGGAGGGAAGAGGGAGGAGGGGAGAAGGGACCACAGAGACGGTACGTGCTGCCATGTCCTTCCCGCGCAGCAGGCCTCTCCCCGTGGGCACTGAGCTGGGAACACGAGGACAGCCCTGAGGACCTTAGCTGGCCACGGGGCTGACAGAGGGCTCGACGCACCCGGCCCTTTCCTATGATCCGGCCTGCGAGCTCCCACGGGAGCTCTTTAGCACCAACCGCTCCAGATGATTTGAGCCGTCTCTAAAGGCAACATCTCCAAGGGATGTATCTGCTGGGCTGGTGGCTTGGTTGGACCCTCTGGGTCCACAGCGAACTGTGGGACTTGCCACTGCGGCTGTCCCTTTTGCAGCAGCAGCCAAGGCTGGGTCATATTGAACATGCCCAAAGCTGTGAACATCCCTCATGAAGATGGCACCCTAAAAATAAAAAGGTAACACCCTGTGAGACAACCCGCTGCCCACCTCCACCTCCAGCGGCACGGAGGGGCCGGCGCAGCACTGCAGCCTCCGCTCGCACCCCAGCGCTGAGGGATGCGGAGCCCAGCAGCTAACTTATTTCAGAAAGAGAAGCAACGTTTAAGACAAGCAGGTTAAAATCAATATCAATTAGACACTCTTTGAACATTGCAGCTCTCTTTAGATTTTGTGTATTGGATGTGAACTGTTGCTAATTTGACTTTGTTCCCAGTGGTGCAATAGCGTTCAAATATCAAATTCTACTGCACAGTGGAAGTTAGGGACAGTTAAGACGAAGGCTCTCCTCCCTTCTCACTGGAGCTGAGCTTAATTTGTTTTCTTTGTCCTTTTTTTTTTTTTTTTTTTTTACCTATTATCAGATCACAAGACAGGAGAGGGTGCAGGGAATGCATGTGGGGAATGGATGGGCAGTCTTCATCCCTCTCCCTCACACGACTTCAAATGCTTTTACAAGAGTAAAGTCTACAGGAAAAAAAAAAAAAAAGAAAAAAAAAAAAGTAATAAATGGCTTTATAGGTCTGGCACCTCACAGAATTTGCCCAAATGTCAGCCAACACACATACAGAAAAAAAGGCAAATCAATCAGCGAAGGGAGAGATTATTACACATCTCTCTTCTCTTGCAGGGTGCATCCCCACCTGCAACCCGAGAGCTGGAGGTGCAGCTCCCACAGGGAGATGCCGGAGCGACCTGAGCATTTTTCTTCAAGGTATTTTCCTTGAGTCACTGAGCAACACATCCTGTGCCCCTTCGCGACAGTCCTCGTGGAGCTAGCTGTGCTGTCTCTGTTGAAACTCATCTCTAGAAGTTAGATAGCAAGCAAATACAGAAAAATATGTTTCACATCTGAAATACTGTTCGTATAGGGGAAAAACACCCAAGCCAGACCAGTGATTCTTGGAGATAAGAGGAGTGCAAACAGAAAGTTAGCAGGCAGATTGCTATCCGACTCTGCTTTGGTGAGCAGTAAAACACAAATTTATGAGCTGGGTTTTGTTAAAGTCGGATATGGATTTTTGAAAATGAAAAGGATGGATGGGGGGATGGCAGTGAGACATTTAATCAATGTCATAAAAATGTAACATTCATTGGTCTCCTAAAATGAAATTAATAATCTGTGTAGAAGTATCATTAGGAGATAAGTGACATTTTTAGGCTTTGATTTGTAACTTGTAACAAATCTTACTTCCACATATTTCAAACATTCTTAGTGATATCCATCTTTATTAAAACATACCAAAACCTTTTCACCTCAGCTAGAGTGGCCCATCAAGCATTTTTTCCCAGCAT
Organism: Microhierax caerulescens; assembly: GCA_035590215.1. NCBI lineage: Eukaryota > Metazoa > Chordata > Aves > Falconiformes > Falconidae > Microhierax > Microhierax caerulescens. The sequence continues at coordinate 101,410,448 of JAVJGJ010000001.1, forward strand.
AATATCCTTAAGTAAAGAGATACATTATCAGGCACAGACTTCCCAGTAATGAAGGCAGGAAGAGACATGCTCCGTACCATATTCAAATTAAATCAGGGATTTCAATACTCCCTGATTATCAGGGAGTCTTGTCTTTCACTAATAAATTTCTCCTTCATCCCAGGCACAGGCTTTCTAAGCTCTCTCTGAACTGATCAGACATTTCATTGTACGCAGAAGGGCAAAAATAAGGTGTGTGCATGTGGGGAGGAGGAGTGCAGGGTGGAGGGATAAAAAATTAGGCAAGTCTGCCAGATAAATGATTGGAAATATTACACGAAAAGGCAGCCTTATAGGAACATAAATCTGATTCACATGGCCTGCTGAATTTAGGAGGATTTGGGGGAAGGAGTAGCTAATATACAGAGGCTTATTCTCCTTACATTTAATGTCAAGGTATTTTGCATCAAAGTATTTTCATACATTTTAATAGAGCTACCTTTGATTTGTACCAGCTAAGTGAGAAGAGAAACTGAAGGCCAGAGCATGGATTACTACACACCATCTCTCAGACAGGAGGGGAGATGACACGCTCCCTCTCCCCCCTCCTCTTGCCTTTTTAAACATATGGCACAAAAGGGCAACAGGAAAGGTGGTTTTTTTGTTGTTGTTTGGTTGTTGTTGTGGTTTGAGTTTGGGTTTGTTTTAGTTGTTTTTTTTTTTAATTAGCAACAGAATCACAATCAACTTTTGCAGCCTGAGAGCGCACATCTTTTCTTTGTGGATCCCTGTCAAACATATTCTAATTAAGCTGTTTCTGCTTTCATTGTGGAACAAGAGGAGGATGACGGCAGGGAAAAGTTGGTGAGAGTTATCACTGCACACATTCAGAAGTTACAGAGATAAAGGATAACCCCCGTGTTGTGGCTGTGACAACAATAACAGATAGAGTCCCCTGCTGAGACCCAGTGTGCTGGAGCCTGGCATATCATCCTCGCCTCACAGAGAATAAATACAGTATCAACAGCAAAGGGAGATAAAGAGAGAATCACAATCCTATCTATAAATGGAAACTGAGGCACAGAGAGAGGCCATTCTTTGCCCAGTATCACAAAGCTGGTCTACATCAAAATCGAGTGCTGCACCTAATTCTCCAAAGTCCCAGTTAAGTGCCTTAATCAAAAACTGCTTCAGGGCCTAGAGAGAATTGTCCTTTATATTAATTATCCTTTACATTGAAGAGTCACTCGGAAAGTGTTCTTGTTTTTACTACTAGGCCAACTTCCAAAGGGTCCCACTTAATGAAACATTCAACACTTCCCAAGGGATCTTTGGCCAGTTTTGTTGCCACCTTTGGTTCTAATTGTGTTATCCCAGAATTGCTCTAGCACGTGAGAAAAGGACATGTTTCTTTTATTTATGCAGCTAAATCTGTACAAATTTAGTATCCACCTATGTGGGAATTTGGTGACGCTCTTGTTGCCATACCGATGTCCTCCTCTCACTTAGCCCCTTTGGGATTCAAAGTAACAATTCAAAATAAAATGACCAATAACATAAGTGATCACAAGAAATATGCGACCATTTCCAAATATCAAGACAGTATTTTTACACATGCCCAAGGACTTTGGGCTCCCAAGTTCCATCAAGAATAGCTCGGGCTGCAGATCCGCAGGTTTGGGTGTAAATGCATCTGGGGACTCCCTGTATGCGGAATTATTTTACTCACAGGAGAAAACTACACATAGCAGTATACACGTGCACATCTATAAACCACTTTCACAACCTCCCCAGCTAGAAAGCCTCAGACCATAGTCAGTTGGCCTTACAGCTTCTGAGAGGGCTCACGTGGCCACATCAAGAATGTCACAGGTCACTCATTGCAAACGGACACACACCGATTCCATAACGTCAGGACGGGCATGCAGCTGCCCTATTTCATTCTTTCCCTCTGAAGTATCACCTATTGACAGGTATTGAAAACAATGACTTGGTAAATCACACCATATCCCCTTATTATATTTTTTGCATACCTTGCTTTTCACTGGAATTACTTATTGAAAGAAAAAAAACAAAGGCCCCTCCCTTTGAGAAGGTTAGGTCTTTGCTCAAGCCCACAGATTTTAACCTCATAAATATTCCCAGCTATAAGATCTTATTAAGAAGGTATGTCTCCCAAGAGCATAAAACCATCAAGCTGTAAATTTTATTTAATTTCCCATGAGATTTCCTAGCCTCATACATATAATTAGAGTGCAGTATAGAGCACTTTTTGTGTTTTGTCAATAAATCACTAGGGAACAATCAACGTTTAAGAGGACAAGCTTTAATGATTTTTCAGACCCCTAAGCAATCATGCCTGCTACAGTGGCAAGCTGGTCTTTAACTTTCTCTAACTAGGATTGTGGACTGTAATGTTAGATAGGGTCCCAAACACTTAATCCTATTAGACTCCGCAGCCCAGACAATCATAGCTTATACCCCAGGGACATATTGATTTTGATTTGGTTGACAGATAAGACTAGCCAAGCTACTGTAGGCTATGCTTTATTAAGTGTTTACAAATTAAATATCTTAAGGTCTGTAACAAGCACAACTCTGCCGCACAGCCAACTGCAGATTTGCAATTACCTGTGCAGATGGACGCAAGATGACTCCCCATCAATCACCCCGAGCACCTCTTACAGAGTGCAACCCGACAAGAGGCACCAGCCTGTGCCTCACTCGGGAAGACGCAAGGTGCTCTTATCTCCGCTTCAGTACAGCCTCTAGAGAAACGGAAGTCTTCTTGCAAAACTTCTGTTTGTGGCAAAGTATCTTAGGAATGTCTTTGTCAGGAGGAACTCATCAAGGTGTACTTCGGTATTGAGCCATGACAGAAATAGTGTCTATTTTTTAAAAAGGCAACACTCAATTATTTTGCCCTCTGTGTTCTTTATCTTAACTCACAAACTGCCCGTACTTTCCATGCTGCTGCAACAGCCTGTATTTGTTCTGTCTAATTCAGCCTACTTGGGCACTCTTGGAAGTTCCTACCTGCACAGTGTAGATGGAGATAAAGCATTCTTTCATATGCAGATTGTCTGTGACTTTTCGAAAGACAATCCCATTCTGTGTTACAAAAAAAAATAATTAGATATTGTAGATGATTCAGAGGAAAAATGCACATAATCAAATTCTTTCTTGCATGCATACCATAAAATAACTTTTACACCTGGGAGTGCTGAATGAGTATTTCTGATTCGGCACTATTTTACCCTTGACTTTGCACTGATGTCAATGACAGAAGGAGAAAAATAACTGCAGAGAATTGGATGCAAAGAATTCATAAATTTACTGAAAAGAAATACCTGAAAAAGAGAAATTGCCTTCCCACACTATACAATGCATGGCAGCATACAGAACTACCTGGGTCAACAGACAGGACGGTATTTCTGTACCCTGAATTACCCTTGTGATCTCAAGTGGAAACCATCTTATAGGCACTGAATGCACATTAAACACTTGAGCTTTTCATCGTATAATTTGATAATCACACCAACTACACTATCAGGCAAAAGTCTCCCAAGTACTTTAAATATGTTAATGAACCAAGATTTTATCTATAGTCTTATACAGCTTGCACAAATCTATAAATAGGCTTATCTCAGGGTTATTGCTGTTATAAATTAATTATGGAAATGTCAACCAAATCAGGTACATGCCAAAGGAGTAATGGGGAGAGCAGTGATTTGCAACAGAAGATTCAGATATTGGGTGACCTGCATGAAGGGTTCACAGCCCCTGGCAGCAGTCCACAGGCTTCAAGGGAATTTAACCTTGAAGAATACAGTTAAAATTGGTTTTCATATGAGTAATTGACAGTGGCTGAAGAAGTGGACTGAGTTAGGGAAGAGTTATGGCACTGTTTTCTTTCAGGATCTCATTCCTTAAGCCATGTTTTTTCCTTTTAGGCACTGTGAGCTGCAGAGTAAAGGGTCCAGAGGTTTTTGGTTTGTATTTCTTTGGAGGTTTTCTCAGGGAGGAAAGGCGAGGAAATGGAGATCAGGGACCTTGATGTAAATGTCACCTTTACCCAACTATGCCAAAGCTACGTCTTAGCAACAAAATACAGTTACTTAAAAGGAAAATCCCAATCAAATCAAAATTACTGTGAGTCCTGAATATCAGAAGAAATTTAATGTCTGCATCTCTGCATTTATACTAGATCTGACCCAAATGGCACTCTAAGAAGGCTGAGAGATCTATCAGAGCACAACAGCTACTTAGATTCTAAATGCAGTGTTACTCCTAGTGTTCATTCTTTACACTGTGATTGGACCTGTGAACCCCGGCTGTGGGTAAGGACTCTTATTACATCAACTGCTTCATAAACTGAATAAAAAAAAATAAATAAAAAAATCACACATGCCCCAAACACCTAGTATCAAAAAAGGAAACATTCTTCATCTTCCACAGGTAACGCCTATTCTTTTTATTTCATCAGAAGACAGTTTTAGAAGGTTGTTTTGTTTTTCTTTTTATTTCTGCTTTATTCATCATTCATATAATAGGTTGATATCACTGATGAGGAAATGATAAAGAAAAAAGTAGGACATTCGTGAATGAAATAACACATTATAATGTGCCAGCAATGCTGAAATTTTGGCCTGTTAAATATCTGCGTATATTCTCTTAGTTCAGAAAGTTCAATGCAAGGAGCTGTTGTTATATATAGCTTCAAAAATAAAATCAAAGGCAAAAGGAAATGTCACTTTTACAGTGATTGGTGTTGGCAGTGTTTGAGCACCTAGTCCTAGAACTCATCCCAAAGAGCCTGCAGAAACCAGAGTCTCCTTCACCAGGAATTGAGATATTATTCTGGGCAACGGAGTTCTGTCTCCCAGCTAGGATCCACTTGTGTGTGACTGAAACACACATTTCTGAAAGGGGTTGCTTCTAGACTATCAGATAATCTCAGGATACTTGCGGTATTGTTCTGGCTACATCAATATAAATGGATTAAACAAAATGTTTCCTATTGCTAGCCAGGACACGGTGCTCTAGCTGGTCAAATATAGATCTGACTGTAATGATCCGGGTCCTTGTGATCTGCAGGCTACATTATTACAGCTCACTACTCCTGAACGTGAGCTACAGAGAGGGGCCAATGCAATGATAACCAGATCAACCATTTATCAGGTCACTTCTCGCCTCATAATTGCAGCCCACCTCAAATGCCAGGAATCAATCAAAGTCTCAGACTGCGAGTCTCAAGATGCTCCACAGAAATGATCGAACAGCCAAAGGATATACCGCTCAGCTGGAGGAAAACACTGCCGAACTGGCTGAGTCTCCAACAATATTAGTATTAAGTAAGAAAGCGTCTGGGAGAAGAGAATTGAGATTCTCTATGTAACACCCTTACTGCCACAATTCACAAAGCGGGAAGACAAAATGTCCAAAGACCTGATTATCTTTAAGCAAAATACCACAGAACTTCTTCCCTCTAACTCTAATGAAGATATGGATGGTAAGACATGAAAGACAGAGGTTGAGCGAAATAGACTGTTCCACAGGGCAGGAGGCAGAAAGGAATAAAGTTGTGAATGAGCCATTTATGGACTGTTCCAATTCGGATGGATCTCTCCGTGCCACAGGAGCAGCATATTGCCTGCACACTATGAAAACACAGATTAAGCCTCTGAACTATGGTGGAAACAACATTTAAGTGGAGCTTGGATTCTTTGTCGGCTCTCTGCACTGGAGGAGCTTCAACCCCACACACTTGCCCTTCTAAGAGACAAGTACCATACTTTGGTTTAAACACTAGAACTGTGGAAGCTACACAAGAGTAGCGAACAGTTTATGAAATTCTGTACTGCAGCATCTGCCACTGGTCCTATTCATTAAAAATTAAGCTGTATTACAGAAATTAAATTTGTATCTCCTAATGGCTTCATATTCTGATTAGATAAAGGACTAAAATTCTCAGTGAAAAGGTTACAGCGTGAGGCAATTTTCAACAGATGAAGTCCGGTTTTAAGGATTTTGATAAATTGCTAAATATTTCCTGAAAGGTATCTATGATTTATAAATACACCTCCTCATTCTACTGCAATAGGGTGCTGGATACCATCACCCCAATCAAACATTCAAATGAAATCTGTACAAAGCTTGTGCAGTTCCTCCGGCAACAGTGTGGGATGCCTGAAATAAAGCAGGTAACCTCTGGCAACCTTGTCCTGACTTGTGTTTGACACGGTAAATGGTCACCCTTTCACTCAGCCTCTACACATTTCTTTTTCATTGGTGCCTACATGTCTTTAAATAAAACTGCAAAATATTTGCGTGCCTCGCAAGAGACGCCACCACCGTCACATGCGCAGCTGTCAAATCACATTATAATTTCTAGCGGTGTCACAGTACTTGTGGACGCCAGCATGGAAGGCAGCATTAGGCTGTCCTGTGATCACTTTCCATAACCTCCTGCCATAGATATGTGATGCAGGTTCCAACTTGTTGCTGGCCTGGCAGCTGTGTGGTTGTACTCTTATGGAAAGCATTTAGAGAATAACTGGTGATGCAGGATTCAAGGAGCCTGGAAATATAGATTAAAATATCACCTCATACTCACGATCTCCCCATTTACTGCTTCTAAAAATGTTAACTAGGTTGAACCAGGCAGACATACCACGGACAGACTGCGTTGGAGATTGATCGTACTCCGTTCCCTATGACCTGGTCAAAACTACTGCTCATAAACAGAGCAGGGATTTGCTAACTATGCAGCTTTGGGGCCAAGCTGTTACGGCTTATTCAAAACAGGCTAACAAGTACTCTGGTTACATCCTGGAATTCATAAAACTTTTGAAAGTGTTATATTGGTCTTGTAAAAGTGGAATGTGTGTGTAGTATATTCTGAAGACATCTAAATGTTAAGCATTTCACATAAGGCTGTGGAAAAAGCTTGTCTTCCCCCCTCTGTTTTGGCATTAAATGCTACTCATGGCTAATGAAAAGCAGAGAAGTGCAGGCCTGCATACCTAGGCCGTCAAACTACATTAAAACAAAAGATCAGCCTGAGGTAGGGGAGAGTGATCTTAATTATAATAGATCCCATGGACAGCACAAACCTCATACCCAGCAGAGAGTGTCAGAGACTATGGAGTTTGAGTCATGATATCCAGGTGCTTCTGGGTCCTGATCCAAACCCACTGAAAACCTTAGGAAGGTTTCCCTGGGCTCTGGATCACATTTTTAGCATGCACACCTATGCTTATGCTGCTTGGGGACATGAGGGCTGATTAACATTGCCACTGGCCTGGCTGATGTAGTGGAAGGAATGACCCGACACCTTCTTGAAACTCGGGCTTGAAATGGTTAAAGACTTCTGAAATGTAAAGGAGGAGTTCTCTTTTCAATATCTTAAAGTAAGGGAGGGTCACGTGGACATTTATCCAAGCTAGAAAAGGACTGAATCCCTTTTATTTACTTCAGAAAACCATAGGTGAGATGTATTTCTCTTACGGCTCTGGAGTAGCAAAAGGAAAGGAATGAATAAACATGAAATGTGGAAAAAGGGGAGTCCATGCTAGTGCACCATGGTAAACGAGCTGACTTAAACCTGGTATTTTCCATTTAAAACAAAACAAAACAAACAACTCACACTTATACCGTCTCTGAGAAAATACAGGTCACTGTTATTTACACCTTACCAGCAGCCCTAAAGGAATGTAGAATTACCTGCCTTGACATGAAATAAAGGCTGTCCTGAGCCAGAAAAAGGGAGTCCAAGGATGAAGAGACAGAGCCCAGTCAACCTGCAATCAAGCCTGACCCGAGGATGTCTCTAGACACAAGCATACATCCTGGGAACGGGAGATCCATCTCATACTCAACAGGTTCACAAGGATATTTTATTCCTTTTATTCCCCCAAAAGCCACAGACAGTGCTGCGCTGCAACTGGCCAACCATGTTCTAATTAAGCAATAGTAGTTTCAGCACAGACTATTTCCTGGGGATTAATGACCAACAGAGAGGCAGTTGATGATCTGAGGCCCATTAATGCCAGTTAGTCATTAATCCCCAGCTATACCCTGCATCTAAGTCATTACAGATATTATTAGATTGGGGTACAGACTTCTTGTATGGATACATATTATCGGTTTGAGTGCTTGACGTTGTTGCAAGGCTTTGCTTTGCTTGTAAGCTGAGGGAGAGGCAGGAGGAAGTAACATTTCTGATTATGAAGGTTTAAGCCTCAGAAAATCAAACTTCCTCTGAGTTCAGATAAGCTCCCTAATCTCTCTGCAACTAAATCACATCACCCTGAAAGGGGAAAAAGGATTACCTCTTTACAAGATATGCAAATAAATAACCAGACATGTAAGCTTCCACTTGTCAGAGTATCACACTGTTTACCAACCTCACACTTTGCTCCAGAAATGATTAAAAATCAAAAATAAAAAGACAAAACAGGTGAGAACAACAAAGGGCTAAAGTACAGTAACACAAAGGTGCATCACACCCTCTGAGTTTCTCTACTTTATGTGCTACACAAACTTACCAGCTGAGACCGTCCTCTCACATGGCTGGTGAGGCTGATTTAGCACGGAAAGCACATGGAAAAGCAGTGGATTTGGGGATGCTCCTGGAAACGGTGCCGAAAACCCACCACTTAGCAGTCTCCCTTTGGATGAAGCACACATGGGGTATCCCAGCTTGAGCCTTACGGTTTCTTTGCTGCTGAAAACCTCCTCTATTGAATTAGGAGTTAATTAGGACCAGGTGGTTTATGGTCACTATAGGTTTTGCAGCACCTTCAACAACAAGAACATCAAGGGTAGCAGCAAGTTCCAGCTAATCGGTCTGCCTGTGTAAAAATGTTATTATTATTAGTTCTACTACTATTACTCCTAATGTATAACAGGCACAGCCCTTCCATGGTCTGAATATATCCTTGTCTCGCTGTCACCTATTAATATCCTCTGCATATGAGGCATTGCCCGTTGGAGGAGACTGTCACTCCTTTTTCACTCACTCGCCTTTCCCTGTTACTGAAGAATACATTCTTCCCTGTTAAAATCCTAACAGTAATCCAGGTTACGTTCTCTAGGCAATCCTGGCAGCTAAGTGGACCAGGCATAGCTGTAAGACAAGGAAGAGCAACCATTTTAGTCTACAAGCATGTTTAATAAAAATATATATTAACCCTAGCACACAGGTTGTGATTTACTTTAATTACACATGAAACAGCAGTGTCACATATTAGATCACACTACCACCGCACCAAGGAGTGCTATATACTATTGATACTTCACATAGATGTGCTGTTCTGATCCGTTTGGCCAAATCAGTGCAAAGGCAGGTAGTAAATTGCACAGGTATAAATTGCCCACAGCACTCAGGTATGCAGACATATTCACCTCACAAAATAATATTTGTGGTATTAAAAAAAAATATCCAATTAGTGTCTAAAAATCCCAAGATATGATACTACTTGGGGGAAAAAAAAAAAAAATAAGAGGGAAAAAAAATCCCCTCTAAGGCTTGATACCTTGACAACCAACAGGTAATATTTTGCTTTTATTGTCTACAAAGTAATGAGAAAGGGAGAAGAGCTGTGAGAGTGGGTGTCTCAGTGAGCCGCTTTACAATAGGAGTAAGACATTGCAGAGCGCGGTATGACTTACAACTCCTCATTTAAGTCTCCCAGCGCTTGCTAACTGCGATGGCAGCACACATGCCAACCACTGCCAATGCCTCCGCTGGACAAGGTCAAGTCCCACCGTGAGCTGGGTACACCACACGGCGCGCACCACGGCGCTGAGATCCAGCGCTTCAGAGGAGAGAAAAATCGCAGACGCCCAGCTCCTGCCATAGGGGACCAGCTGCAGAGTTCTTACGGGAATTTCCTCCTGGACCCTCCGAGGAACAGTTTATTCCCAGTTTACTATTAATCTTCCATCTGTTGTCTGCAGAAGAGATGGGTGTACCCTGCTGGCTAGAGAACAACGATCAGCTTCTCCAAACGCAACCCGCAGGTGACCTGGCTGTCCCACAGTGTCCCACTGCAATTCCCCTGGCCGCCTGCCCCTGCAAGATGCGGACATCTCTACCCAATGGCAATCATAGCAGAGCATTCCTACAAAATCAGATGTCAAGAGATTCCATTTTTTTTTTTAATTTAAAAAGTTTGGGCCTTAGCAGCTGTACTTGAACACCTCAGGTATAAACCAGAGGCTGCGTCCTCTCTGCTGGAACCTGTGACACCCACGGAATACGGTGTCAGCACGACTCCAGCTGCTCCACCCCGGAGTCCCCCTCGGAGCTCCGTCCCCAGGCTGGGCTCCCTGCGCTGCCCTTCGCCTGACTCACGGGACTTGTTCTTCAGAGCGTTACGGGAGCTCCTGGGGCCACAGACCAAGAGATGCCGTTACATGCTCAGTGTGTACCAAAATGGGGGGGTTTCCTGCTTTATTCCCTTAGAATCTAAAAGAGAAAGCAGCTTTCAGGAGGAAGAGACTGGAAGAGACTGAAAGAGACAAAGAAGGGGAGTAAAAAGGAATTTTAAACCACCTTCAGTGACTCTGAAGTAGACTTTTCCATACATACCTCAAGCTTATTTCATGTAGACTTCCCTCAGCCTACTGGCATAAACAGAGAACTCCTAAGTGCTAGGTCTGACATAGTTTGTCACTAATAGCATCTAATCCCAATGCAACTATCTGCAAAAGCAAGCTTAAATACAAACTTTTTGCTCCTGACTACTTTTTAGATTAATCTAACTGAATATGATGGCTAGCCAGCCACCTGGAGCATCAAGGTTTTTTGTAAAGAGTTTTGATGAGATTTTTGCCCTTGTTGTTTTAGTGCACAGGACTGAAGAAATCCTGGGACAGCTTTCTGCTCCCTGCCCCTTTTGTGGAAGAAGCAGAAAGAGGGCTGATCATCTACTCATGAGAGCCACCTTCCCCATGCTGAGCAGAGGCTCTCAGGGAGATGCTCGGTGAAGTTCAGCACAGCTGTGCCCAGGTGTGTCACGGGCAGGGAGGTGGCTGTGTGTGAGCATGTCACAGAAGGCAGCGGGAGGAGCGATGCCCGCACCTCCTGGGGCAGGGGACGGGCCAGCCCGGTGTGTGGCGGTGCACAGCCACAGGGCAGCTGCTGCACCCACGTCCTGCAGCGCAGGGTACCCACATCAACTGCGGGAAAGGCTTGGACTTCCAGGGGTGGAATACAGGGGGGGAAAGGGTACATATACACCAGGGAAACAGCTTCTTTGGAAGAAGAATGTCATTAGCAGCTGACTTGCCTCACCTCTGCCCTTTGCGGGAGAGAAAGAAATTATCCCCAGGAGCATCTCCATGGAGCAGAGCCTGGTGGGCACATTCCACCTCATGCGTATCTTGTTTATTCTAAGTGGAGCTACAAATCTGTCGAGTGAGCATTTTGTTTTGATTAAAAATTAATAGCTGCTTTTGACCCAGGTGGATTAATTTCACTTTCACTGAGTATCAAGTTAATTGACACAAACTACTGTCAGGTGAAAGAACCAATTAACAAACTGTGAGGAGGACTCCTCTCCCCCTCCCTCCTCCTCTCCCCCAAATGTTGTTTTGACTGAAGTTTTTTTTTTTCCCCCTTTTAATAGAAAAAATTCATCTCAGCAGAATGAGATTAATTACTTAACAAACAGAGGAACAAAGGCAAGCAGAGGGTGGGGGCAGTGAAGAGGAGGGGAGCTCACTCCCTACGTGCCCAGGGTTTGCTGGCAAGGTGCTGCAGAGAAGGGCTGAGGAAGGAGCCCAGCTCCTGCCTCCAGGCTTGAGGCGGGTTGTTCTCACCAATTAACTGCCACTTCCAAGATTATCAGTCATCAGGGTTTGGAGTGTGGTTGTGGTTTATTGCAGTTTGGCAAAGGTCTTAGATAGGGTCCCCAGAACATGACAGCAAGGTCATTCGAATAAAGAGCAGGCAGAATCCATCCAGAGAGCATAACAACGCAGAGCACAATACAGCGCCGAGAGCCATCAAGAGTATCTCCCATTCTCATTTTTTATATTTAAATTAGACGTTTTCTACAGCAATGCATTATGAATAGGAGCTTGTGGCAGGCTAGGAAAACCCAAGCAGTTCCTTATTTAATGCTTGTTGCATGCAAGCCAGCCCAGGCTTCAGTGGCTGAGCTTTATGGATTGCTTTTCAGAGCCTGGAACCGGGAACGGCAGGCTGGCAGAAAGGCCTGGCAGAAAGGGCTCGTGCTTGGCCAGGATTTCAAGCAGCTATGCATGACCCGTACCAGAGAAATGGAAGCATGCTCTCCAGTTCACGTTTTGGCAGCACGGCTATTAGGAACTCGGGGGTACGTTTTCTACAAGCAAAGTGACTTAGGTTTCCAAGTATCATTCTCAAACTGCACTGTGCTAGAGCAGGTAAATGCCCGCAGAAACGAGAAGGCATACAAAGCAAGTCAGGTATGCAAATGCTACTAAAATCAAAACAAGTTAGCTTCCTGATTTGCTTATGTCCTCCTGAAAATCCCACCAGAAGCCTATTTACATATCCAGGCATCCAAATGCCATCTACAGATCTTCTTCTTAGGAGTTTTTGTGATTTGGACATCTACACATACTAAGTCTATTTAGAAAAATAAATATTGTCTCCTAGATTGGCTAGCTGTGTTTGAAAATCTATTCCAAGCTGCTAACACCATAGCTTAAGTTTTATTACAGAAATTGCTTAACTAGGCAAATATTTTCAGTTATATACATTTTTCCTTTACTTCCAGAAGTCATACTTCCAGCACTTCATTTATCCTCCTGAGACTGTTTGTTCAAATCATTCTTTTACATCCTTAGCCACTATTTTACCCCAGGGACCAGCTACAAGCTTTTTCCATTATTAATTTTTTATTTAAAGAAACAGCTAGAAAATCCACTGGGGGTGTGTGGGGGCGTGGGGTGGGGGGAGAGGGTGAAAAGGAGAAAAGGAGAAAGAGGAAAGGAGAAAAGGGGATGACAGACTACAGAAGACAGTTGGTCTACTTCATTACTGGGACCTTGTCTACTTGAACATTTGAAAACTTTTCCAAAATGCTCTGTTATCCCCAGCTGATAACGATGTGTGCTCCTGCAGAGGGGAGAAGGTCGCATTCAGTCTCGGCACTGGGAAAGGACAGTGCCACACGCTGCAGGGGATACCCCCAGCACCAACCGGGAACTGCTCAGGTATGCGGACGTGGAATATATGCATGAATACAATGACAAGAGCTAACAAAACATCTAAATAAAGGTGTGAAATACTTAAAACAGAGACAGGAAGGGTTTGCAATAAGCTAAAATGGGAGTGTGCAAAGGTTCCCCTCCCCAGAGGAGGGCTGGCTGCCCCGAGCCTTTATGTAGCATCGTCAATTCATTAGCAGAGCTGTGCCTGAAACCCCGTCAGCTGCTCAACGTGTGTCCACTCATTACCTGTAGGCTTCCAGTGATCTTTCGCTAGTGAAGGACTACAAACACACCTGGCTGTCTCTGACATACAGAGAGCCGAGAGAAAATGAAGGGAGGAAATTGCAATTCAATTCAGTGCATACGGAGAATAAAGAGACATCGTTTCATATGCTCTCGCTTATCCTTCCCTTTGGTTTATGTTAAAAAATATACAGTATTAACTGCCCTTTCCTCTTGGGAAATGAGCAGCATAGGCAATGGAAACCAATAAAGAACTGTCATGTGTGTTACTGCAATCCGTCTACATTTAGGTGATTCCTGTTATGTCCTATATCTGACCAAGGGGGAAAAGCAATTGTTCAAACGGAACCAGGTGACAAATCCTCCCAACCATTTTTTCCCTTCATGTCTTCACAATCAGAGCACTGACCTGAAAAGCCACAAAGATATCCCAGCATTAAGTATTTCAGGACTACCAGGAAATACTTCACCTAAAGTAAGAAACTAACAAAAGATCCCCACCTTAGAGGACATCAGACGAGATTTGGCTGGCTATCGAATCTTAAAAGGTAACACACACAAACGCCTGCACATCAATTTGCCATAGCATAATCCTTTTTACGGCAGTCCGCAGCAGCTACATTCCCATCACCTTCTTTCCATTGACTTTTAGACGACAAGTGACTCATGTTAAAATTTGCAAGATGAGGTAAGATACTGGATTTGTTAGGAGCAAGATTGGGACAGATTCAGTCCGTCAGGGAGAAGTGCAATTCATGAGATGGATTGCAGGTTTGTACTTCTGCCCATCGCAGACCCTTCCCTATTAACTGTCATGACACCTGAGCAAGGGCACTGAGATAATTTTTCATCCCAGATATAAAAATGGGTGAGAACAAACCTGCCCAGGTTTTCAATTGGGTTTTAGCCACAAAGTCTGGCAGTATGACCTGAACTATGATTGCCTGAGGGACACAAATGATACAGCCCTGGCAATTCATGTTTCAGGAGCTCTTCTACCGACCGCAAATTAAAGGAAAGGGTCAGCTTCATTTAGTACTAACTTCTGGCTTCATTTCATGCTCAGAGGATAGCACTCAGGCTAGAGCCTTAGCTGATGCAAATCAAGAAAGCTTAGTAGTAATCAGTGTTAGACTGATTTATAACAACTGAAAATCTAGCCCCTTACAAGGTCAATATTAGCAAAAGGAAGGAGGGAACGTGACGGTACTTGCTGTGGATTTTATAAGTAAAGGCACTCGGCAGTGGGGAACGGAGTACCTTACATGGGAACCCTTCATTAGGCTTTCGTGAATATTTCTGTTGTTCAGAGGCAGGGGTGGGGGGAGATCACACACACTAGAATACAAATCTTTTTAGTTCATTAAAGAGCTCTTCAAAATGTGCTTTCTCTTGAATTCTGTTCTTCCTGCTTCACTGTTCCACTGTTTTTCATCTCCTTATATATTTAGCCAAGTCCTGTAGGCAGCAATCAGTTAAATAAACTCATGATGGTTTATTCCTTAGCATGTTACTAGGGCCTTTTTTTCTTTCAGATCTCTTACAAATTGGTATTTCTGTACTTGTGAAATTATGCTTAGTCGTTTTATTACACAGACATTTCTGCATGAAGGTGAAATAAAGTATCCATCACTAAAACTGGTTCTCAGTTGGTACCAAATTTAATTATTGCCAACACCCCCCAATTATTCACCACATTTACTGAAATCTAGAAAACTGCAGTAGTTGGCCATTATCTAAGAGAAAAAAAATGGCTTTAACAGTATCTACAGATAAGCATGAACGCCTCCTACTAAAAGAATCTATTCCTAACTAGCTCTTGATATTTCAGTTAAATGAAATCACTTGTCTGATTAGCTGTGGCCTGGAATCTTTTTCTGCTGGTAAGTCCTGAGTAAGCACTGAAGTTCTTAAATGAGAATCTCTGGGAAGCCTCATTTCATTGATTTACTTCACTTAGATGGCAAAGGTAAAACCAGCTGGTGTGACACAGCGAAATTAGTGATGATGCACAACCTCCCTGAGCGGTTAAGCTGTTGCAATGGCCAGATTCCAACCTAGAGGTAAGACAATATCCCTTCTGTGGTATCCCTTTGATACAGCAATCTCTGCTTAAATATTCCAGAACAATTTAACAGAGATGTACTTGTGAAATGAGTCCTCTTTCTTTGTTTTACATTGCGTTCAGATTCTTCAGATGACATTGAAGCATAGCCCCCACGAACTTTGATGTGCATTTTTCCTGGGCATGTGTAGGCTACGGTTTATAGTTAACAATAGGCATTTGGGATTTAAAACACAGGAATGGCTACAGCTTGTATTTTGCTTTTATGCTCTATCCCAGCTTTTGAAATTAAAACCCAGACAAACAAAAAACCCCAACAGCCACAGTATTTTCTGCTATCCTTTTCGCAGTTATTGGCAATGGCAAAAGACTGAGATCACACCTATAAACCTCTTCTTCCTCACCTGGAAGCAGATCAGCCTGTTTGCCATTTCAGAGATCCACTTCCTGTTCATAAAAAGGCAATTTCTTCAGGTAACAAAGCCAGGTACTTTTGGCAGTAAGCCAGGAAGGTTAAAGAGAAACCTTGAATTCTGAAAACATAATAGACAAGGGACTCAGCTTAAGAAAAGATTTCATCTATCAGCTAACAAGAGGCTGGGGTCAGGAGGTAGGGTATTCTTTATACTTGAGAGACCAAGCTAAAAGTCTTAAAAAATGTACAAGAAAACCCTGTCTGGAATGCTCTCCGTATGTAATAGAGGTTGCAGCTTCGAGAAGGCTTATCATTTCTCCTGACATTCTGACAGAAATGTGTAATATAGAAGTTTAGCAGTGTGGGCAGGTTAAATTGTATGAGGCAGGAGAAACCATTTCAATGTGAACCCATGCGTTTACTCTTGTCCACTTCCAGCTCTAGCTTGTTATTCCCTCTGCTTCCTATAGCTTCATGTTTTTAACAGAAAAGCTTCATTATAAAATGGATGTCATACAGGGGATGCTTTGGTTCTAGGATTTGGTGGTTTCTTAAAAAAACACCCTTAGCACACTACTGAAGTGTGACTTGGTTCTTGCTCCTCTATGGAATTCTCCATGTAATTTCTATGTATTCTATGTATTTTTCTTAAATTTATTTACCTGGTATGGCAAATACTGTGGTAAACAGTTATATATATTGAACAATATGGTTATGGGAAGTTTTGCCTTAGTGAATTTCTATACAGAAACTATTCTTATGCATAAGAATGAACTTCCAGAAAAACATGTCATTTCACCATGAGAAAGAGCAAAGAGCATTTTTAACTTGACTCCTTTGTTTCTGTTGGGAAAAAGCATAACACCTGCTCAGTTAAGCCTCTTCAGCCTACTTTACATGAGCCAAGGAACACGCTCTGCTTTTTCTACCTGTCCCAGAAGCCCGAGGCATCACTTTTCTGCTTTTCTAGAATGGTGCAATCCACCCCACAGCACAGCCTGAATGGCACACAATCACCAATCCAAAATCTAGAAAGGAAACCAGTCCACGTAACACCTATGTGTAAAGAAATACATGAAGAAACACTGCTGGAAGCGTGTCCCCTATCGCCCTGTGGGCCACTCTCAGCTACTGTGAAGCACAATTCCCTCTGGAAATGGATGGAGCTCCCAGATGTCAAACCAGCCGAGCGGTCCTTCTTGTCTTATTATTTTCCTAAGCTTCTGCTGCCATTTCCGAGAGAGTCAAACTTATTTACCAGCTCTAAGCATTTTCCCCAGCATCTGTAGATAGAGTCACTCCTATTTGCAATTAAGTTTTGACATCAGGGTGCTTGCTGTCATTTAGCACTTTAGAATAAGTGGACACTAATTAATGGTAAATTACAATAAAATTTATACTGAATTACATACAGCATCTGCATTAGTAGCCAGTGAGTTCATTCTGATTAATGTTATCACAGGAAGTAGCAGGGAGTTGGTAATGATTTGCTAAAGCAGCTAACTGAAAGCTCTTTAGTTAGGTTTCCCATTAACAAAAACAAGTGGTAAATTACTTAAAGACAATCATTAATTTAAATAACTATTTTGTAACCATACATATAAATCATGCACAGAAAAGAAACTTCAAAAGCATCACAGTTGTCACGCCATCTAAAAACCCAGAAATGCACAGTGAGAAAGTGGTCACCTCTCATTTTCATGCCCCAAGACCCTCAGAAATCACGCCCTGGGCCAGGATGTGCCACACAATCACAGTCAGGCACCCCTCACACCAGATGAAACTTGAAACAATGCTGTGGATTTTAATGGAGTTAGTCCTAAATGGCGCTAATCTTACTAAGACCTGTCACATTCATGTGCAGGACAAGGGACACTATACTGCCATCCCAGCAGTCCTGAGAGATGCTTTAAGCACCGAACCTGACAGTTCCCACAGCGCATTCCTCATCTTCAGCTTCAGAGAATACTTGCTGGGGATGACAGCAAGTGGCAGCAGAGGATCCTAAAAATCTTTGGAACAGTGGTCCACTACTGGCCTTCAAAATGTCCTGGGGAACACCATGCCCTTACACCATCTGCCCATTGACACTTACGGGCAGCAACGCTCCACACACTGTCCACAGGCTGCCCCAAGCCCCCCCCGGTTCATAAGCAATGCATAAATCACCATTAGCAGCCACTAAACTAAGGAAAACCGAAACAAAATTTTGAATGGGAGGCATGGGATCTGGGAAATCTGTGTTTCCTAGATCTGCTACTGACAGGAATGATTGATTTCATTTCTTTGTATTCAATTTCCCCTCCAATTCACACAATCTCATTTATTTATATCAAAAGATTTGGGAGACAAGGATGTTTTCTCTTTCTCTGTCTGTACTGTGCATAGGTCAGTAAGAATCCCATGTGGAAGGGGTTTCTGAGGGCTGCTATACAGTAATACAATACAAAAATGATAGAACATAATTTGAATTTCAGGCTGCAGCTGCAGTCTTCCGCCTTGAACCTTATGTTTATACTGAAATGGAACCCCAAACGAAGACCAAGTAACAAGCAAGGTCAGAGCTGCTGTTATTCTTGGACCAGGAAAGAGAAACAAAAGCACCGCAGTGATTGTACTGAAGCCATGATGGAGCCTCTCTTCCCCTGCACTTTTGATGACACATGACAAGTACGAGCATCAGTCCTTCAGCATGTTTGTATTTTCCGGGGAGAACAAGGTACTATGGATTTCCATCATATCGAACACAACAGCCTTGACTTAACATCCTTGCAGTGGCCTCTAAAACTGATCTTACTCAGCCTGCAGCCCGTTTGCTTTATCACGGTGCACTGACACCATCAATCACAGCGACCCTGGTAACACAACAAGGAGAAGTGGCTCCATTCAGGCAGTGATGGGAATGCTTCCTACCTCTTCAGCTCTGTGAAGTGGAGGAACTGTAAGTGTCTTACAGAAAATTAGCCAAGCCTCTTAGTTCCTGTGAATGGGTAAACTCAAAAGCAGGACAGCCTCGACAGGGCACAAGTCAGAGATGCTGTAACACCCTTTGCTCCGTGATGGATGTCCTCAGTGTCGGCAGCCGCAAGGTATTTTGTACCAAAGATCATTACAAAGGTAAGGAGGGCAGTGTGCCCACGTGCTGCTGTACTGAGCCCATATAAATGTCTAAGAGAAAGAAACTGAGTTATTGAGAGTTTCAATGGTTTGTGCATGCCACCAACAAAGCAGGGCACAGGATTGAAGGCAGAAATGCATTAGCTGCAGAGGTAGAATGGCTTTCAGCGCTCCCCTCCCCACTGCACTCATCAAAAGGGATGCATGCCTCCCAGACCCTGTCCTGTCCTAAATCGTATTCCTCTGCTGTAAACTAGCAGACACCTTTCTTCCCCTCCTTGTAGTTACCAAGACTTCACAAAAACAAAACAAGATACAAAACTGTAAATGCATGAACAAGAATCCCCCCCACCCGAGTCCTAGTGGCACATGAAAATGCTGACAGAAACTAAGTTTTCCAAATAAGGTTACTTGTAAACATTTGGCACATAGAGTACTAAATCAATTCTCTATCTTCCTTTCCAGTCTCTGGCTGAGAATTTGTACTCAATGGGTGACCTAGAGCCAATAAAGCGGCCATCTATCAACTCCCTAAACCAAACAGTGGCACCAATGTCTTGCCAGAAGTTAACAATTTGAAAATGCTGCATGTCTTACCCGCTCCTAGAACAGCCCCTTTTTCTGAGATTATTATAGACTATTCCTCATTACTCAGTTTGTCTAGGATCTACTAAACATTTCTCTGTAAATTCATCACTCAGAGCCCATTCACAGCCACACATTAACCGCTCAGTTTTCTCTGAGAGTAAGGAATTTGATATGACACATAAGTCACTATAAACTCTACAGGATTAAGTAAGTTATTGCATCTTACAGCACAACTGGTTTCTACAAATGATACCCTGGAAAATGACATTATCGCTCAGTGATTTGGTTCAATCTGATTGCCACAGTTAATGTAATAACGTAACTCAATTAGGATGCTTTTGTTATGAATGAACAACCTTGTTTAATGTTGTCTGACTGTCCAGAGTCAGCTTAAATGTGATGTTGAGATGGCCTGCGAAACCCAGAAATTCAGTGGTGCATTTTAAGAGGAGATACTGGTATGAATTAGAAAGCTCAGGCAATTTTTAAAGACACAAAGGTCATCTTAGTGCTTCCTACTAGAGGAAAATTACAAAGCAGGCATTTTTGTAATGCCTGGAAGTGAAGCCAGGCTTTCAGCAGAGTTCAGAACAAGGCTTGCAAGAGTCAACGCACACAATTTGGCTCTCATTCTCAAAGCAAAGCATGTCACATTCGCCTTCAGCCATTTATTCCACATTTCTCGGCTCCCACCAGTAGCTCTCAGTGTGGAGACCAGTAGCCAGCCCATGGTGTGCATACATTGAGAGCCTGGGAGAGCCCAGCTAGTTAAAAATTAAACATGTTTTTGACCTTTTGCTATTTTGCTGTGCGGTGTCCTTCAGCGATGCTTACACACATACGTGGGGTTACCCACCAGTACACCAGCTAAGGTGTGACACTCCCCCACTGTTAAGCGTTTAGAACATACTCTGTCTGCACAACTCCTTCCCTAAAAACTACAACTCCTCGACTCTCAAAAACATCTCTATGCAAAGTAGATAACCAGAGGTCTTGCACAACAGCCTGGTGGCTTATCCTTCCAACAAATACACCAAGGATTCATTCATGGGTGACATAGCAGGGAACAGGCAAAGAGCCTCTCAGGAGGCATTACTTGGCCTGTGGGTGCCGGCAGGGAAGAGGGAGGAAGAGGTAATGCAAAACCTACACTGGATGAACAGAAATTCCAGAAAGATTCTCACTCTGCTGGTACCTGTAGGCCCAACCTTAATTCAAAACACACATTATTCTTTTCACTTCTACCCTGCTTGGGGAATTTCTGGAATCCAAGACACACGGTAGCTGTATTTTACCACTTCCAAGTCCACAATACCCTTATTAGTGCTGAGCCAGATGGAGAGAAATATGCAGAAAACCAAAGTGGTACTTGCTGGAATTCTTCTCAATTCATTGGTGCATGCATTTAATTTCCTGTCTCCTTGTTTTCAGCCTGTCCTTGGATATGTTTGTGAGAAACCTGAGATGGTTACATGTGTTGTGGCCTCCAAGACTCTTAAAAACATGAAATAATTACCATAACTTCAATATATATATATATTTATTCCTTCTCTTTCTAAAGAAATCTCCAAAGAAATGTCTCACCTTCTCAGTTCTCAAGCCTAAGACTTTTTTCTTTTCATGGAAATGTGAGAACAGACATTCAGGAATGGGGAGCATGCCTCATACATGATTATAAAATTTGATTTGTTATGAAAAACAGATGCTATTCAATCGCATAAAGTGTACATGAATATTATACTGGAATAACATATAGCAACATATAGTCCTTAAGAAAACAGTTTTTATAATCTAGATATGTTTGGACATGGCCAAACTCCAAGATCCACAGATTGAATTTCTGTCTGTCTCCATACACACATACCAAACGTGCATGCTCATTAATACCTACTCCCAAATACATGTATAAAGCATACAGCTAATCAACAAATAGCTGCATGTAGGTCTGTCGACCATGAGAAATGTGCCGGCGTGTTTCAGTACGTAGATTTCCTTTCAGAATATCTAGTCTTAGTTTTGTGTGGTAGGTTCACGGGCAGTTGTGCAAAACAAAAGGCATACCTCGTTGATTTCTTAGGAGAGCATCTCAGTTGAAATACTCAAAATTAAGTTTAAAATTCATATCGCCCAGGCTAACTTTTTCCCAAAGGCTGGATTTCAGAGACAGAGAGAGCATGTGTGAGCACGTAAACTGTGTGCACACGCAGACACACGCTTATTTCTTCACTGACCTGAAATTACAACTCACATTATGTGTGAGATCAGAAAACCACAGTGCGATTTTACTGACTTCGGCACCAGTGGCACCCTGAGAAGGAAATCCTGCCGGGTGTTCTGATGTTCTCTAACAACCTTCATGGAACTACTTTGATAAAAGTTTTGCTACATATAAAGAAAAAGATGCAACACGGAAATGTGAACAAGCAAAACTATCTATCACTTGGAACGTCTGCCTTACTGTGATCTAAGCTGCTGGGAAGGCTTTAGGAATTTGCATGTTATCCTTAGAGATGTCTGAAACTGTCTCTTGTATAGCACTGAGCACATCATCAGCTTTAATCTTTAATCTCTTCTTCCTCTCTCCTCCCCTGCAGAGAATGAAATCCTACAATCTCTACACAGATAAAACTCTTGGGCCCAGTAAAGTTTGGCTCTAAGTTTTGCAATAAAGATAGGAAGATTTATTGCCAGGAACGCATTGTACCAAAACAAAACATCAAGTTGCCTAAATCAGTATCGTGACCCAAAACTCTGTCCTAGATGAACCAACAGAAAAAGCAGAGTGTGCCTTGGATGGCATGATTTAATGGGGAACGCTGGGCATTTTCAGGGATACTCTGAACCCAGACAGTCTTCCACTGAGAAGCACACCAGCTGATAAGCCCTATCACTTTTCTCACCCCACTAGGAATATAAATGCAATTAAACACTTCAAAAGATAAAACAAAAAGGCTAAACAAACAACCACCCTTTCTTTTTTTCATTCTTCCTCCACCTGCTATTTCACGGAAAATAAGAACAAGGACAGAAAAGAACAATTTCTAGGATTTCAAACACACATAACACCTACTTACCTTACAGAAACACTCTATATAATTATGTACCTTTTTCCTGAAAGTATTATAGATACTAGTGCTGCTGTGGGGAGGAGAGCTTGTGGGCAGTGCATACATGTTTGTGGATATTTATAAAACCACCAGGAGGCTGCAATAAAATTATCTTGGGGTATATATTATGCTTTTTCATGAAGCACTTAAAACCACTACTATATTCAATTTAACCTCTCCCTTAAGTTTCCTAAAAACACATTTCTCTGTAGAGCTATACCTCTAATTTTGAACGTCAATATATTTAAATAGACAAATTTGCAAATTATTTGCAAATAATGTACATCTATAAAAACTGATACATTCAATTAAAATAATGTCTATTATTTTCATAGCATGCATGTGTATACATAAAAATACACGCTGCAAAATAATGCACGTGTATTTATGCTATAGCTGATATTCCAAGATCCTACACAAGAAGAGTAACTGGTTATACAAACATAATAAAAAATTAAAATAATGAACACATATGTACTGCTACAGTTGTGTATATGAATCTCCATACCATATATATGCACAATGCATAGAGTGCAACATGAACATACAAATATAACATCAACAGTTGGTGTATTTGCATCTTACATACTGGCTATGCACTGTGGTACATGCCTCTTCTACACGCACACATTTAATACATATCATTCCATAATCCTGGATATTTTTGCTTTCTATTTTGATTGTCTTACAATGGTTTTATTTTTATCCACACAAGACAGCTTGCAAATGATACTTTTTAAAACCTGATGGCTGAGCAGTGTTCTAAGATACTAATGTGACAGTGTCCGAACTTGCAGTGCACCGCATACCCTAGGAGGAGCGTTCGGGGCATCTGTGCCAGCCTCCCTGTGCTTCAATTCTTGATTGTTTACTCAACTGCCAGAAGATGGTCTAAAGCCCTGGGGAGAGCAAAACCTGTTTGGGCCATTGACATTGAGTATCCTTGGTGCAGGAAGTCAGGACCTTAGAGGTATCCATCATTACGCCTGCCTGAAGGCAGGCTGGAGCCAAGGAACTTGCCTGAGAAGCTAGTAAAATTTTAATGCACTCTGTAGTGTGGTCATGTCATACTCAGTTATGGCAAATAATCCCAGATGCCTGCAGAGGTAAAATGGAGCTGTAATGTGCTTGCCTCCTAACCCGAGCTGACAGCAATGATGTACGACTACCATTAGCGGAAAATATCACTTCAACTAACCCATGATCCAGCTCCGCTAAGGGTCACATTATCCATGAGGAACAAATTACACTCCCAAAGTAAATACAAATTTTCTACACGAAATGGGTACAAAAAAAAAAAAAAAAAAAAAAAAAAGGAAAGGGGAGCCGGGCGGGGGAAGGGGGAGAGGGTAGGGGGAGCGAGGAGTGATATGTTACCTATGACAACATGCTGCCGAGTGACAAAGATGATAAAGGACAGGACAAATCATGGGCTGAAAGCGCCGTGGCACAGCCAGCCCGGGGAGCACGTACCCACGCCTGTAAACAACATGTTCCCTCGCCTTAGTAGCAAACACATAATCTTTTACAACGAACATGCTTGGCTCTGGTTTTATTACCACTCTAGCTGTAGGGACCCTCTATGTGGCACATCAAATGAATAAAAAGGATCCTTATCTTTCCTCCTAATGGGCCTTAAACAGTACGAAATACTTCATGATTGCCTGAGCATACCTAGCATATAAAGTCTGGGTGATCTTTCACCCTCGGGGCAAGTTTAAGGTGCTGCATTTTCCAGAGTTAAAAAGACAACACCTGTACAAATATGCGGCATAAATCGCACTGATGGGAAACATCCTGGCTTTGCAGAAACAGTTCTAGGAATAATACTGAGAAACTACTTCTCTTATCCTATCTTTAGCCAAAATAAATATATGCCAGATAGTATGATACCAGTATCCCATGACCTGAAGTAATTGCTTAACATTGGGTTCTCAGCCTCTGTTTCCCCACGGAGTCTTGTTTGCTAAACATGTTGGTACTCACCATCCAAGTTTTTTTTTTCAAGAATCCAGCTCCCTTTTACTCTCATATTTAATGCTTTCACCCTTCAGCAGCACAGCGTGCCGATGCTCAGGGCGAGAGGGCTGGGGTGGCCGGGCAGTTACTCAGCCTTCTTCTACCAGCCGTAACATGCCACAGAAAACCCCAGGGAAGTCCGGCCTGGGGAAAGAAGGCTCCCACCATGACCTCCTCCTGGAGCTCCCACACAGAAGTCCACCCCCATATTGCAGTCAGTCCCTAGTCGGTCCCCTGTCCCTGGACCTCAGGGCTCCTGTCCCTGCCCAGTGGTCTCCCCTGGCTTACAGCCCCCCTGCTCCCTGGCTGGCAGTGCTGGGGGACATCTCACACCACCTAAGGCTACACATAGATTTCTCAGGCTCTCTTACTAGACTGGAGATAAAACACTTCCTATTTTGAATTTTCCCTCTAGAAATTACCCCAGTCTTCACGTACCTGCACCCAGAACCGAAGAGTGTAGAGAATGGGATGAGAAAATGAACTCTGATGATACGCCCTGCTTTCAATAGCTCAATAAATGCTGAGAGTCCTCTCTGTGACCGAAATATTTCAGAGCAGGAAAATTATAATGTATTATTTATACTCCAGCAGTACATAAACACCAAACTGAAACTCTGGGTCGGTTTTTAGACAGTAAAAAGAGTACAGGTATTACTATATTACTGTATAGCCACAGTAGTGGCCATATAAAAATGTAGCTGCCTCCCAGCTATCTACCTGGTACAACCCTGACACCATCCAGGTGGACATTTTTCTTTCCAGTGCCACCTCAACTCTTTCTTCCTTCATGCCTCCCAGGAGTGAGGGAAAAAATATCCCAAATACAGTTTTGTTACCAAGCATCCTACTAAAAAATCCCAAACTGATGCAACAGCCCACATAAAAGTGAACTGCACCCATCTATAAATATAGTCCTCTGTAACAGATAAGATGGCATAAGGAATTTAATTGCTGTTTAAGCCATTTATGATAGAGCTTTTACTTCCAGCAACAGAATACACAGAACACAACCCCGTGCAAAGCAGCAATTTATCTTGGTCTTACGTTTTCTAGCACAGTTTATGGTGGGGTTTCTTTGGGTCCGTTCTGTTTCCAAAGAAAGGACGATGTGCTGCACCCTGCACGCGTTTCGGAGGGAAGGGAACAAGAGAGCAGCCCTGCACGTGGGCCAGCACAGCTGGAAACGATGTTCTGTTTATTCGGCAGAGACACAACTAGGCAGGACACTTCAGATCTCCAGGGCAGGGAGGAAATGGCTTCTGAAGTTCATGACCAACAAGTTTGCACTTCATCAGTGGTACTGAAAGGCACGGTTTTAAGTAGGCCCATCCCATGTTCCTCTTACAATAAATACACCAAAGCATTTATAATTACCTAAAGCAGTTGAGTTTGTAAAGCTGGGCTAAAACTTAATGTTTGTTTTGGGTTTTTTTTAACACAGCCAGAAGGACATCGGAAAGCAAACTACACAAATGTACAAATCCATATACATTTGTATGCGTGGATATTTAACTACCAAACACTGAAATACAGTCTACAGGCTAAAATGGGTGGCATGCATTTGCCAAAATACTACTCCAAAATCTCTCTCCAAAGGCCATACACAAAATAATTGCCCCAAAGCACTTCAGAAACAGGCACAGGTGTGAATGCTTTTGTGTGTACACAGATACACACAGATAACCCTTCCTGTCATCTGAGCATATCAGAGTGATTTATGTTACTTTCTGTGCCGTAATTTCTGGTTTGTAGCTATTTTATATGCAATCAAATGTATTAGCATTATCATTAAAAACGTTCTGATGCAAGAAATATATTCTGATGCTCTCACAGTGCTTTTCAATGGCTTTTCTCTTCAAAGAGAAAAATAATGAAGTCTTAACAAGCACCACGCTCCCACCAGCTTAGGTATCTTAAGTGCGCACAACACACACCCATCCTAGCCCCCTCCCAAGCTGGGGTAGGTGTTGATATTCTTCCCCTCTGCCCACATGCCAACACTTTGCCGACTTAGCCCCGGGTTTGACCGACCTCCTTCCTCCCTGTCCATCGTACACAAAGCCCAGCCAAAGCCCAGCCCGGTTCAGCAGGAACCCTCGGCAGCACTGGGGCTGCAGCCATACCGAGCCAGATGCTCCTGGGCCCTGCAAGAACATATTGTAACGGGATGCAAGAGCCTCAGCACGAGAGAACTGACTGGGTACTACTAAGATACACACAGAATTAAGCCATTGGTTGCAGTAACTTTTTTTAAAGTTGCACATCCTACCAAAGTTGAAAAAAATTCAAGCAAGAAGCAGGCTTCT
Organism: Microhierax caerulescens; assembly: GCA_035590215.1. Lineage (NCBI taxonomy): Eukaryota > Metazoa > Chordata > Aves > Falconiformes > Falconidae > Microhierax > Microhierax caerulescens. The sequence continues at coordinate 101,437,499 of JAVJGJ010000001.1, forward strand.
TCTCTTGCATCAGGCATAAGGGACAACTGTGTACACTGCAAAGCAGTCCCCCTGTGACCACGGAAATATTTTCTTAGGAAGTGAAAAATCACTAAAGTGCCTCAGATTGAGCCTTAATTTTAAAATCAGTCCAACTGAACAGTGGGGAGAAGAAATGGTAGAGATGGTGAATAAAATGGGCCTTACCCCTTACCTCATCTTTAGCACCTGACTCCTTTAGCAAAGTTGTTTGTGTGTCTTTTCAAAACAGGACTTCCTTTTTTGTCCAGAGGACCAACTACGTGTTTGCACTTATGTTTTTAATATTGTATTAATTACCAGGGGTATAATTTTAAAGAGGGTATCTAGATATCAGACGACAATACAGTTGCACTTAAATTTATCAGCTGTGCAGCAGTTTGCCCTAATTTTAGATTATCAGCTCTGGAGACCCGCTCAGAGAGTGAGACAGACTTTTTAATGGAGAAAATCTGTTCCCCTGGGATCCATACTTTTTTCTGATTCAGTAAGAAATCCCAGTGGCATTTGCTGAAAAGATCCCAGGATGGAAAATGACATCTCTCTAAGAATTAGTGTTTCACATTCTGATGCAAGTTCTTCAAATACACTCTCCCTCCACAGACATAACTTGCTACCTTTTCAGGTTTTCCAGAAACAGGGGAGTGAAATGCCTACTCTCTACACCTTGTGCCAAATCGGAATGAAGGAGCATGAATCTATATAAATAGATAAATTATCCACCCAAAACATGTCATTTAAAATTGAGATGCTGACACAGCCTTAGCTACAGTACTGCTAAGCAGGGGCCACATCATTTTTCAATTAAATATCCTTGTTTCTTCTTCCAGAGAAACCTCTCGAGAAATGTCTCATTTGAGGGCAGACATAGACAGAAAGTGACTCTGTCTGTCGGCTCCCAATTAAAGGAAGATGGAATTGGAGGCACAGCCATCACCTAACAGAGATCAGATATCAACAACAATTTACGCAGCCAGACAGATACCTATTCAAGTGAGGAAAAAAATAATACTAATAGCATAGGAGACATTACTTTTCCTACTCTGTCACCACTCACTACTCATCTGCTCCTCAGCTTCCCAGGTCCTGCTCCTTCCTGCACTCTCCTCCTCACTGTGGCCCATCTAGTGATGCTTGAGCCGACTCCTCTTTCAGTGAATTTTATCTGTCACACACCTTTCATCACACTGATATGCCAGTTTTTTATTCAAAGGCATTGGTCTACCTTTCTGGGTTCCAGGTCTTTTTTATTCTAGTAGAAATATGTATCTGTCTTGCATGACTTCTGCCTCTTGTGGATCTCTTTTATTTCCCAGGCACACTGAAGGATCAGTGTGGGTTTGCCCTCAAAAATCCTAAATGAAGCAAAATTGTTTCCTTTCCATTTTCCAAACAGCAAGTACAGAATTCATCTGCAGCAATATACCATATATTCTGTATACTTTAGATATCAAAATCTGCAAGATATAGTCCTAAAGAAAAGTAGATTTCCTCTTCCCAGAAATATTTTGGGCAAAGATGTTTCTGGTGGGAGAAGAGTAACTCCACAATCCTCAGAATACATTGACCCGGGACCAACCAAGCACAATTTGACAATTCACTACTAGAACAGATCCACAGTTGGAGGCTAATACCCTCATCATGATATAAGACATTTGGGTCAAGGATCTTAAAACTTCTAATCCTGCTGAGTACCCTCAGCTCCTACGGTTATTAATGAAAACTGAGGATGCTGAGCACTATTTATGAAACGATCAACCTCTTGCACAGAGGTTTTGCACCCTCACTTCTCCCAATGCATTTTGGTCACAGGAATTTTCGGTCCTAAAAATGTTATTTTATTTAAAGCAGGAATTCAAAAATCTTCTGGGTCCTATTGAGAGAGATCTAAAAGATCTTGCCTGTCTGAAGAAAAGAAGTTTCTACTTGTCAGTTAAACAAAGGAATAACGCACAGCCTCCTTTATAGTGTGTACTTTACCTGTCATCCAACAGCCCATTATCATGTCACGGCAGAGTGCACTTTTCTACAGGTCACTTTGTTTAAAATGACATGGATAATGCACATGTCAGCGAGCTGACAGTCCCGACCGTCCTTCAGAGATAAAAACCGCAAGACGAGCGCCTGTTCTTATCTGGGGTACATGCCTTGGTCTATCATCTAAGTCAGGCAGAACATGATTTCTCTAGAGAGCACTTTTTTCATTTCCTGATTTTAAGAAAATCAAATAAGCACCATTTGTCTTCATCTGAATATGCTTGACCTGCTCAAATGATGATGTCTCGCATTTTATAACAGGCTACATATGCTGAATTCAAATTAACAGCAGAACAAGGCCTTTAGATCTTTGCCTAGGCTGCCAGCACAGGCTGAATAAATACGCCAGGGTTAGCTGTAGTCTTTTAGAATTGGGCCTGAGCTACGAAAGTCAAAGCCGGTTCTGTGTCTGAGATTTGAAAAGCACTAAATTATTAGGGATATTTGGCTCTGCACTTAATCTCATTTCATTACAGGGGAAGACAAAATAGAGATCACAGAGATGAAATAAACATCTGGATTTTAAATCCTTCCCGCACAAGTCCTGGGATATTCTGTGTGAGGTACAATCTTGAGTCTCTCGTGTATCATGTTGTGGAAACTACCGTGAACCACCAGCACACCACCACCATCCCCAAAAGCTGCCTCTCTGCCTTCTTATATAGCAGTTCTGCAAGAGAAAAATACTCCAAAGCTGGCAGAGCTTTAGCTCCACAAATGCAGCAGTGGCAGGAAATTACACTTCTGGTTCTGGGTGCCATAAACATAGGAGCTGAAATTCAGTTTATCATCTTCCACTGCGTAAGGAACATCCTGAAAATGAATAATCACTTCACAGGATGGAATGTAATGGTAATGCATTAAAAATTCATATCTAAAAGGGCAGGTTAATATTCTGTGCAAAAACCCAACAAAACCTCCCCTTTCTGTTGTCACACTGATTAACTCCAGTGATTAGTTCCCTTATGAAAGGGAAATCACTGCAGTTCAAAGTAAACAGTGGTTCTTTAACACAGTTAGCAAATTATTAAGAAACATGATGAAAAAAATCTCTACTTGGAAATTACTGGGAAAGCTGAAGGGCAAAGCTTTGTCGGTCATATGCAGAATGGTTTGAAAATTTCCTTTGCCTCCTGCTACACAAATTCTGTAGAAAAGTGATTAAATTCATAAAAGGTGATTTCCGTAGTCATTGTTTCCTTGTAGATTTCACAAGATATTTGTTCTTTTCTGTTGTATAAGCTGCATACATACAAGCATGGTCATCTCTCTTCTTGGCTTGACTTGGAGCTAGTTAACAGAACCACTCATGGAACTCTAAACAATTCCACATTATTACAGGAACAATATTTTCTGACAGTACTTTACCCTCCCCCAACTTCCATCCTGCAATTTATCCAGTGAAAGAGGAGGCAAAAGTGATTACATTATCAAAATGTCCCTTAAGGCTGAACATACAAATGAAAATCACAAAATCCAACCTGGAAATAAAGAAATTAGACCACTTTTTCTGCAATGATTGTTTCATTTTTACCGAAGTAGTAAGGTGGATGTTAGTCTGTTCACAACATAAAATAAGACATGAAAATGTGCATCAGTGTGAATACTAGTTAGTCTTCTTAACAGTGTTAGAGATCAGTGCCTGACTTTTTCAGCACGATATTCTTCCCTTTTTCCACTTAGAAAGCCAAATTTATTGAGATAATTATCAGCAAGTTGTGTCACTTGACTTAATGTACAGTTTCCAAATGCTGTTTCTAATATATATATATAAATCATAATACTTCAATTTGAGTTTGAACATCCTTTCCTATGGAGAAGCAAAACAGGTGATAACAGTGGCTAAATAACTTAAAAAGTGCAAATGTGAGGGTTACAAACATATCTGGTTGCTGTTAGAACTTCACAGCAGAAAATGTAGCCATAGAAAGGGTTGGCAGTAAGACTGATGTTCATAAACAACCCACAAAACCCATGGTATTGATATGCTTGAAAATGAATTGTGTAGATTCCAAAATAATTAGGGTACTCTTCCCTTGGAAGTCTATTCCAAAATTAAATTAAAGGAAACAAAGTCTTTTCTTTGTATAGAGATGGTTTAGATCGATCCAAAAAGAAACTTTGAATAAATAACAGAATAAGAGAAACAAGTGAATCCAAAATATCCAACTAATTATTTCTGGTCCCATACTGATCTCCTTTCTTACCTTCTCTTCTTGATCACTGTCGCTGTCACACTGAAACACAAAAAGAGAAGAAAGAACAGGTATGAGAAACTTGCTACAGCAAAAAGATATCTGTGAACAAGATGGCTGGAAGACACGTAAACCCTCTGGCATCAAATCTGGTACCTTTAGGAAAATGTTCGATTACTGTACAGGAGGGAATTTTCCCCCACATTCTTCTCGAAGACAATACATTTGTATATTTAAATTATGATAAAACTGCACTGACATTAACAAGATCCATTTGCAATGCCCTCTGTTAGTTTAATTCATGTGCAAAGGAGCTGATGGTGCATGAGCACTTCTAGATTCCAAAACTGGATCAGGGACGAAGAAAAAGAGTATTAGAGGGTCGTTTTGTTTTCTTTTGATGGACAGTATTTCTCCTACTGCCTTGCCAATACCTCGGCTGCAGAGGCTGCTCCGACAGGAGGGCATGGAAACGGCTTAGGCTGGCCTGTCCCAGAAGCAAAGCAGTTGCAAGGTGACCATTTTCCTACCAAGAGCTACTTGGAGGCTTCACCTTATGTCTTTGTTCACTGCTGCTGAACTAAAGAATCCTGAGACCACAGCGGAATCAAGAACATGCTAAATTAACTGATTCATTGACATTCTCTGTAATTCAAGAGTAGCCCAGATATCACAGTAAACACTTACAATACTGTACAATGCTGAACAGTAACACTAGAAGGTCTTGATATTTATTAAGTGCCATTGCTCAATTTTTTAATAACTTTTACTAGTGTAATAATACAGCAGGACTAGATAAACCAAGTTTGAGTACAGATAAGCATCAGAAAACAAAAACACAATTAAATTTGCAAGAATTCAAAAAGTCATGCTGGAAGTAGGACTCTAAGGGCCACGCAACTCATGTGCACCCAGCTTTGATTCATCCCACTTGACATAGATTTGATTCATCCCACTAAATTCTGGAATTTATATATAGAATGCTCACACTTGGCTACCTCTACAGAAGAAGAACGAGGAAAACAACTCTTTGTGGTTGGTTTGGGTTTTTTTGCTTTTTTTGTTTGTTTGTTTGTTTGTTTTTTCCTAGAGGTCTGAATTGTCTTTATCATTCAAGGATGAACTCATACCTCCACTGATCTAATGGTGGATGTTTCGAAGGAAAGCGTAAGATCACCGAGCAGGAGAACCAGGCTTCCCTAACTCAAGGACTGGCATCGTGTTACGTTGTTAGAGCAGCCAGTTAAGCCCTTTATGCATTTGTATCCTGTTTAATGCATCTTTGAGTATTTTCATACGACAACCAAATTGTTTTGAAATTAGTTATACTTTGTGAATTCCAAAGGTCAACTATACAGTGGGATGTGAACAGACAGCCAAATACACCCACAAATGTATGTATTTGATCTCTACAAATCAAGTCATCTTCTGTGTGTCCTTTAATTACAACTTTTCTGTTTCACTGGCTTTTTCCTCATCGTCATTGGTACACGGGGTGAAAAGGTGCCTTCCCCATACCAATGAGCTACATACTAACAAATTAAAGCTAAGAACTATTTCTAGGTATGCTCAAATAATTTAAAATGACGCGAAGATTAGACAAAATTACAATCTGTTTTCAGATAATTCTAAATAGAAATGGAAGTGAAATTCATTTAATAACTGAAATGATTTATATAGCACTAGTTGCACCTAAATACTCTGGTAACAAACAAATGAGAGGGAACGTAAAGTTATGAGACAGGTTTAGCCTGAAGTTTGAAACCCTCACACAATGATCAAGTTAATGAAGAGCATGTAATTAACTGACAAAAGGTAAACTGCACATTTCTACAACAGTATGGTATTTATGTAACGTATTCATACCCTTCCCTGTGAAAACTATGCATTTTGACTCCAGCATGACTATATATATGAGATTTTGGTATGAGGGTGAGCATAGTTAAGTTTGTTTGTGAAGCAAAACCCTACATTTACAAAACAGCACGCAGGCATGCACATGCATTTTCATCCGTGAAGACCACAGCATGTCAGAAAGATCTCCCATTTACTCTCTTTATTATACAGTTGGTAAAAATAAGCTTTTGGGCTACAGCATTTTCTTCCACTGCTTGGTTACAGCCAGGAGGGCCCAGTGGTTCTGGGGTCCCTGTGCTGTTTGCTCTATATGTTAGGGTGCACTATAATGTATGACACATCTTAGACGTTTCAAAACAGGGAGCTCAGAACCAATTGCTCCATCTGTTTGTGTCCTTTGCCCACCCTCCAGACAAAGACCGATACAAGTCCTGTAATACCTGAATCCAAAAGGAGAAAAAAGGGGGTAAAAAGTGCAATGATTCCCTTTTAGCAGCAGGGTTCAGAGGGTTTTACCATGCCATCCGCTCTCCCTACTGGGGCACACGCACACGTGTCCTGTGACCCAGATCTGCAGCCTCTCCTTCCCCCCACCATTTTTTGTCTGGTTCAAGGAATCTCTCCTCCACTGTGGATTAAGTTTTTCCCTACTCATAAGCTTGGAGCTCAGGGTTTTGTGTTTTCTGCAGTGTGCAAGTACCTGGGGAGAGGAGTACTTGCCAGCAGTAACATCTGAATTTGCCAGCAAAACAGTTACCCACATCCGAGTGCATGTGCAGAGAAAGCGCACAGAGCGATGTCGGTGGGAAGTTATTTCCATCAAAGTGTTAAGCCTCCTGCTTTCCGACAGTCCAGTTCTAATTTCAAGGTCCGCTTAATTCCACATCAAATAATTACTGCTATACCCAGAAGCACCTTGTCTCCAGAGTTAAGCATATGGCGAAGGACTGAGACCTACTGGTGTCCATTATGGAAGCAGCACGGATGCCAAGCCGATTAAAAATGCTCAGGCTCCCTTCACAACATGCCCAGTGACTGACAGCTTCGCGATTTGGCCAGTCACTGTGGCTGCCAAAAAAGCCTCTGCTGCACGGGGGCCCACATGGCACTCTGAGAAAACAGTTCCATTCCTGGTATTAAATTCCCATACTGACCCAAGGACTTTGCTGTGAGCTCAGCAGGAGCGCACCATCCAATTTACAGCTCCATCCTCCAGAGCCCTCAGTGCCAGCCTCTGGCAGAGACGAATGATGGTCAAACCCCTCCAGTTCATAAATTATGCAAAGGCAATAAATGCACTCAGCAAACAGCTCCCAACGTTTGCCTAGCCTGGCTCCAGATACACTTTGTAAAATGCCAGGAGTCCTGCACACACAAGGCATCTATTTCACTCATAAAGAGGTTTTGTTGGAGGGGCGTGAGGGGAAGGAGACCCAGCGTCCAGCAGCTCTGTCCTGTTCCAATAGTCAAATTTTATGGACAAGCTATATGAAAGAAAAGAAGGCGAGACGGGAGAAAAGGGCTTTGTGCACTGCATTGGGGTTACATTTACGTGCAGTATGTATATAAGTGTGTGTTTGTGTGCGGGCGTACACATTGCATGTGTATGTTTTGCATATCCACATTAAGCTGAATTTTCCCTCAGGATTAAATACGTGGATTTGCTCTGGTTCATGGAAAGAACCTGACAATTTTTTGTGCAGGGGTAACCCCAAAAAGACTTGCAGAAGAAATGAGAGTTTTGTTTTTTTTTACTCGGGCTGGAAACCGAGTTGAAGCAACTGTGTGCTCTTCCCATGGCTGAGACTACTTTGCTGTTCAGGCACTCTGGGCATTGCATTTGCACACACGTTCCCCAGTGGCCCTTGCTCTGATGTGCTCATTTACATTTTTGGATGCATTTTCTTCCCAGAGGTGCTGAAGCACAAGGTGTTTCCATCTTTTACAGGCTTACTGCTAACCACTTCTGGAGAACAGGTCTTGGAAACCAAAGCTGACAACCGTGAAGTTGATTATTCAGAATTACTGGTCAATTTGAAGACAAGTCTGCACTGCTTGCTCAGTTCTTCTAGCATTTTTCTACCTCCCAGGGCTACAGAAAAAAGCAAAATGATTTAAGTGCTCTGTGGTTCTCAGAGCATCAGACTGTTCTGGAATTGAAGTGATGCAAATGCTTTATACTGGCCTTTTGCTTTGGGCTGAGTTTCAGTATTTAGTGCCTATGACAAAAAGGTAATTTTTCAGTTTTCTCCCATGTCTCGTTTCAGGAAACGATGGCTCTGTGCACACACCGCATCAGAATAGTCTACAAATAACTGGGAATCCAAAATATCATTCAGGGGTGGCATGACCTGATTTTTGGATAACTTCATTGGAAGCTGTGAGTGATAATGTGACAAATCAGGACAAGGAGGCTGCAGACACATTTTACACCTGAACAGAGGCTTCTTTCCCTGATTCTCAGGCTGAAGGCACTTAACTATCTCCACACTGAACACAAGTCGTGACTGATTACAGTCACCCAGGGCCAGGCTTGAGACGAGCCCAGAGCGAAATTTCTGAACTCTGGCCCACATTATCAGAAACCCACCCAACCAAGCAGCCCTTAGCTCTCATTTAGGCACTGAAATGAAAGGCAGATTAGCAAAACCGCTGAGCACCCACAGCTCCCACGTACGGCCAAGTTTTCAAATGAGCATGGCACAGAACGCTGTCAGATCTTTTCAAACCACAGCCCAATGGGCCCCTCAGCAGAAGAATTCTCAAAATGGCTATTTAACACTTTAGAAAGTCTTGTACTGGGCAGAAGGGACTCTTAACAGTTTTCCCAGAGGACCTACAGTACTACAAACTAAATCCAAAGCAAGGGACATATAAAGCTCACCGAACACCAGCTCTACAGATACAATTCTTAGAGGACCTACGGAAATGTTAAGGTTGCTCCTAATTTCTATATAATCAAGGGCAATAACAAGAGCAGACTGACAATGGCTTGCTCAAAGTGGCCAGAGTTATCACTTGAACCATTCTAACACCTTTGTTATCTAAAGTGTGTGGGCTACCAGCCACCAAATCACCTGACATACACGTGCCAAGTGTTCAAGCCTTCCCTTGCAGTATTTCTGAAACTTCATGCTCAAGAAGCGCTTCTCAAAATCCCTAACCCACAAACTCACATTTTCACATGTGCTGCAGTCAAAATTCAGTCATTCCTCAAATCAACCCCAGGTTAGGAGGGAACACCCAAACTCCTAAGGTCATCTTACCAACAAGAAAGAAAGCCTCAGCTTAAACCTTCTAAATGACTGTTATCAGTCCAAGCTGTGAAAGCATAAGATGTGTTCCCTGTGATATGGGGTATGCATACACATAACCGCCATGGGAACTGGAAAAAGAACTTTCCAATTTCCATCTGAGGTTTAATTGCTGCTGTTTTGTAGAAGAAAGGGAAAACTGAAGACTGAGCTACAGGTTAGTTGTACCTCCCAAATCCCCTGCCCCAGCTGGAGAAAAAGCAAGTTAAAATGCACAGCACGTCTCCCACAGCACCTGCAGAATGAGACTGATCCCAACGCCACATTCCACAATCAGACACCCTATGTGGTTACAGCTATAATTTGAGACTATTTTAATAGCTTGAGAGAGTCTGGTCCAAATCAAGCTGAGTAAAGGTCTGTGCCACCTCACCAGCTCATTCAGGCTGAAGCAACACTATGGATTTCTATGTACCTTGCTGATTGAACACATTCTTGTGCAGAAAGTGGCAATCATTGAATATATCATGTACAATGACATTGAGGAGGGCATTGTTCTCTACTCTGCTCAATGGACTTTGCTGGAACAGCTATTTCATATCTTGGATCCATTTATCATTGCCACCAAAGGAGTCAGTGCTGCTGAAATGCCAGCACCGAACAAAGTGATTCTACTCATCTGTCTGCTGAAAAGAAATCTGAAGAAAATGAGGGAAAACCCAGACCTCAGCCATGTTCACACTGACATTTACAATATTCTTGTCCATCTATCCAATGACAAACTGACAGCGCTGGAAAGGGCAAAGATGATATTTTAGCTATACAATTAGACCTTTGCTTCCAAGAAAAAAGGGAGAAAAAAACATCTCCTAGATGAAAGGAGACACAGACAGGGAATAAATGGGCAATTTTCTAATTGATGAAATGGAGACAGGCAGAGTCACAAAGAAACTAAGAGCAAGAATTTCACTTTTTTCTTTACCATCTCTGACTTTGCCCGCAAGTAGCATTCAGCATGGAGCTCCTTGCCAAGGAATCTTATATATAGCATCTTGCAAATTGGTTAACATCACAGTCTGCTTAGCAATTCTTCACCATTATCCACAGTGATTCACTGTAAGGAATGACTCTGAAACAGAGATGGTCTGAGAAGTTTAAGGTCTGCTTTCTCAAAAGCTAAAATTACGGATTATTCACAGAAAAGTCCCATTTTACACAAATTACCTTAGTCTGGAGAAAAGATTGCAATGTTGACCTTTAATCTGAATTCCATTTTATCCAAACTACTTCACTTCAGATGAAATCTATCAGTCTTGGACATTTAAAGTTATCTCGGTCCCTTACAGGAAAAATATTCAGAACTTAGAACCACTTTCAGCTATAACTCTTTTTAATACCTCACTACCAGGACTTTTATGATTGTTTTATATAGCAAAACAACACAATTAGTGGCTCCTTTCAGCAATACCATCAACAAAACAGTGGTTTGATAAGAAAGAATTGTATTTCAACTATTAAAATGAAAACACCAGATTGCATTACTATCCATGCTGAAGATGATCCTCCTTATATTACATAGGATGTGTATATATCCTTGGCAACTGGTGGATGGTATACATACTGCTGGTAGACCACAGGCTTATTTGTAAAGCAAAGGGGGATTTCACTCCAGAAAGACAGTTAAATGTGGGTCCTATTTTGAGGCTCGGTTCTGTTGTGTGAATCCCTGTATCGCCAGGGCTAGCGCTCGAAGGGGAAGGCTAGCAGCTCTGTGTGAATGGGAGAGGCTGGGAGGCTCCCTGGGCACGGCTGGGGAGGCAGCAGGGCTGCAGAAGCACAAAGCCTGCCTGAGGGCTGCCAGGGACAGAGCTGCAGCCCTCTGTCCTGGCTCCCTGCCCGGGGCTCCGTCTCACCCAAGGGAAACACGCCACCGACATCCGCAGGCACCTCCAGGCACAGCCTCGGAGAAGGGTGTAGAGAAGCCAGCCCTGTAAGAACCACATTTTTCTTTGCTCCCTGGAAACTGAGCTGAGAGTAAATTATTGCAGTTCTTGGGAAAGTGCAACTTCTTTCCCCCCGTTATCACTCCCGATGGCTTCCTTATGGTATCATTGCTCAATGATCCCACAAGTGCTTAAGGCCCAATCCAGCCATCCCCAAAGAACAGGACGATGCTCCCACCAATGGCAGTGGTAGACTAAATGGCCTTTCCAGATGTACCATTAGAAAGCTAACGATGCCACGAGTTACTCAGCTCAGCATCTTCAGAAAGTGCCTGCTGCAAGCGAGCTATCCCAATTCCACTAGACTAACTGGGCACCAAGCAGCTGTTGGCCACATACACAACTGAATCTTAATTTTAGGAAGCCGTTCCCTTTCGCGACAGAAGAATGAGCTCCCTGCCTCAGTTCCTCAACACTTATGTATGAAAAAATGACTACACGCCTTTGCCTCTGGGACTCCGAATGTACACCTGCTGCCTCCCTCCCTGCCTTTCTGGCTGTAGACAATCTGCAGTACGTATGTGTCCTCTCAACTGATGATGACAATTTGCAGTGTGTAATGTCATTTTTACTGTTTTTTTCAACTGGTAAGTACTTTTGTCAGGCTCCAAACAATAAATAGCAGTAAAAAAAATACAAAAATTTTCATTTATACTTGTGGACTAAGTCAACAGCAAAGACTCAAACTAAGCAGCGTTTAATGAAGTCAATGACTAATACTCCATTAGCCAGTGTATACTCCTGTTTTTCAGAACTCCTGGTCTCAAGAGTTCAGTTTGGAATTTGAGTCTTCCACATACTTACAGGCTAATGAAATCAAAATATCCTGATGGACAAGAAGCAAAGCATGTTACGGGTTAAAATAATACAAGAATCTATTTTTTCCACTGTGTTGTGATCCATAAAAATCACCCTGAGCCTTTCCTCTTTCTTCTCTGCCTGTGAAGCCAATTGCTTTGATTGCAGTGATATGAGCTTGCTGAAATGACTTGCCCTTGCTTGTGAAGCAAATGGAACATGCTAATAGAACTTATCGCATTACCGGATGCAAAAGTGCCATAGCTCATTACTTTAAGATAAAAGGATATCATTGCAGACGGGAAGCAGAATTGACTTTCTGAGGCCCGACTTGATGATGATTTAATCAACTGCTCTCTTTCACTTCTCATCTCTGCGCCTGTCGGTTTCACAGGTGCTGTTAAATGAGACACTCAGAAAGTGAGCGGAGGGAAAGAAATTGCTGTCATTACTTTTCAAGAAAGGAGGTATGCAAATTTTCGACAGAAAGATTGCGTTCATAATGGGCCTGGTAAAATACAAGGATCATGCTTGACAGGTGAGGGCAAGTCATTTGTACGTCCTTAAAGTGAAGCAACCATCCTCATTTAGAAATTGTGCTCGATAAGAGAAGCTACAAATGAAAACCATGCAATGGCTGAGAAGCAGCAAGCAAACCTTTGAAGACTTTGCTATTGCAGCTCTGCCTTCAGCAGGTGCCTGGCGTGCCTTCACACATGCCTGTTCCTAACTGCCAGATGGCCAAATTTTGACCTCAGTATCTCACAGAGAACTCCTCTTAAATGTTTTTTTACTGTCAGCTTTACATTCACAGTCTGGGGTCTGAGAGTTTCTTCCTTTATTCATCACTGCCAGAAATAGAAATTACAGGACAAAAAACTAAGTGAGGGTTGAGTTAACTTTGAAAACAGAATCAATAGGTTGGAGGCAACAACGTGCTTTCTTCTGCCTGTAACTGAGTATTACAGATCTCTGAAGGTCCAGAGCTTACGGTTCATACAGCCAAGTAAAAAGTAAAAAGAATAATCCACAAAAAGAGTTGTAGCAGGAAGCAAAGAGGATGAAAAGATGCTTCTCCGGGGCCCAGAAGGAACCTGGGGTCCTGTGTGATTGCAACGCGAGAGGAAAGGGCAAAAAGAGAGTAACCAAATGCTCTATTGACCCGATAGAAAAGTTCTGATGTTCCAAAATTAGAAGTTAAAAAAGCACAATAATTGAGATGATGAATTATGTACAGGCTAAAAACACTCTATAGATCTCGGATGGCTATTGAGCTGTTTGGGTCATTTTAAATGGGGAAATAAGAACTACTAAGCTTTTATTGGTGTCAATCAGGTTTTCAATCAGAGATTGATAGTCAGCCACAGCAAACAGGTTCCTTGGGGACTGCACTGTATGCAACATATACAGTAGTTTGTCATAGAAATGTTGACAATTTGTCTCAGATAACAGCAGAGCACTTAAATAGAATTAATGTCATGAATATTTAGAATTAAACAAGAAATAGCTAGGAAATACTGCCGCAAAGGAAGCTTTATACAATGGAAAAGGATTTAAATAAGAACAGCCACTGTATTAAAATCCACAAATAGGTGCATTTTAAGAATTTAAAATACTCTTTCTGAAGATACAGTTTATCTGTATCAAATGCTTCTATGTTTGTTTATGAAACAATCATAGAAGGTATCTTACTTGCCCTTTTCCATACGTGTCGGGTTCTCAACCCTCCACATCTACCTAAATAGTAGTGACCCAGTAATATTCCTTGGATCTGACTCACCTCTCACCAAAAATACTTCATTGTAGCTTGAAAAGCAACGTGATGGAGGAGAGAGAGCTCTGGGCTAGGACTCGGCAGATCCACCTCTGTCACTGTCTATCAGTATCGCCCCAGGCAAGTCACCCAGTCTCTTCTATCAACCCTCTATTTTCCATCTATCCGGGCTATTAAATGGCATGGTCCTTAGGATTTGGTTACTTTTCACTGTATATGTTTATAGAGAGTGCAGGATAACAGGGCATTTGCCTTAGAGAATTTTGGTCTTTGTAGATAGAAGAAATGAAGAAGAAGAAAACATTAAGACTTGGATCAGGGCCTAGACACATCATGCCTAGTTTCAGTACAGAACTCATCTTCCACCTACCAAATGTCATAACCTAGAGCAAATTATATCATTTCAACTGAAAATTATTTTTATTTAAATTACGGTAATGCACATAAAGAAGCAGCAATACAATATCGATAACATTGCACAGGGGTTGTTCTCTTTTACAGGCTGCAGCAACTCTGAGCACAAAATGGCTACTGAAACACACATGAAGAGAGATTCAGTTGATTTGCACGATAAAATAGTCACAGAAATAATATTTGAAACAAAAAATAAAGAATAAAAAGCCATCTCTTCTTTCAAAACAATAAAAACTCTTTTAGCTTTTGAGCTCTGTATCTTTACATTAGGCTAAGCAATTTAAACTGAATTGTATAAATAATAATAATAATAATAATAATAATAATAATAATTCCCCAAACAACCCAAAACAATTGATCCTTAGGGATAAGACCTTAACAGCTGAGCTATAAACCTCTGAATGCTGGATTTTAATGGATACTAAAAAACTCTTAACTAAGCCCTATAAATATAACTTGAAACAAAATGATTTGTGTTGTAAGCTGTTTGCAAACTCCCATAAATGTTCCTCATTGTCATAATGCCAGAAAAATAACTCAGACTGTGTACTCAGCCCTGTAAACTGGCTTCTATGCTGTGGTTTCATTCCTTTTCCTACTCTTGTTTTATAATTCATCACTTGCACAGTTGTTATATATTATTATTTATTGCTGCCTTTATCATTTTTGTACAATTTATAAATTTTCTGTGCTAGACCTGAGGGAAGAGAAGGATTATTCTAAATCTACAGCAAGTAAATATAAATTTTAAAGACAATGGCACACTTTGGCCTGCCTACCTCAAATTTCCTGTTTTGACATAAGTGATGCTATAATTTGGAATCTGTAATCTCTTATTAGGAAATGAGCGCATTATTATTATTATTATTATTTTCAGAATACTGCAATTATAATAATTGAATTTAAACCAGGAGTTTCATTTCTCTATTTAGAGGTAAGTGTAATTGTATATCCCTGATTTATCAGCTGGACTCAACTGTTTGTTATTCATGAAATGGCTGGGAAAAAGTAAGAATATTGGTAGTTGGGGGATGATATCCAATGGAGCATCCACCGCTGGGGCTTCCCCGCCACAGACAAGCAGTGGCAGAAGTGCTACCTCAGCGTGTCCAAACGGCCCCCCCCAGGTATGGGTTAGGCTCCAGACTGGGCTGCTCCAGCTCTCTCTTCCCGAGGACCTCTGGTAATCAGCCCCAGCCCCAGCTGTGCCTCCTCTATTTGGGAAAAAAGCTATTGCTCTGATACCGCTTTCCACAGCGCTGCACCGTGCAAAACCCGTGCACACCACAGTGCTCCACTATGTGGTTACAGGAGCTTCAGGTAAGACCCAAACCTCTGCCTTAGGAGCCGTTCTCATGTATGAATTATTACCATGGAAAACCAGGCCCTCAGTTTACCACCAATATGCTCCTGGCAAGGATCTAAGGAAAAAGGTTGGGTTTTTTTCACTGCTGCATTAACCTACCACCAGAGTAAGGTGATAAAACCTCCTGTATCATAAGCAGTATGACAGGCTCCATGGCTGTTATCAGCAGTGGCAAATTACCTGGCACAGCCAAGGCAAGGTATTGCTTTTAATAGCTGGCTGCTAGTGCAGTGTTCAGGAAAAAAATTATCCTTGCCTAGGAAAACCTTGGAAAACGCAAGACTTTTGCCAGCAACAACTGTGTTTCAGCAGGGCTGTAGCTGACACGGCGCTGAGTGTTGCTAAGACTGCCCGTATGCTCCTTTTCCAGCCGCAACGGCAGTGAGATTTCACACTGCCAGTTGTGTCTTCCAAAGGGGAACGCCACAGAGGGGCCAGAAGACATCCTGAATGTAAAACACAGGACTTCCCGTTACACCCTTTGTCAAGAAAGAAGGGCCATACTGAAATAGAAGGGGATGCATCTTGCAAAACAAGTCTGCTTGGAAATGTAGGGAGCCAGGCAGGCCTAGAAGGAGCAGAAGCTTCATGTCTGATCTTTCCGATCACTGCTATCCCACAGGCAAAAATACATACTAGATTTCTGTCTGCATGATCCTGGCAAACCACCTGCATCCTGTGCAGCATCCATAAAGGATTTTTAAACTGCTCAGCCTGTGCTGTACAGTTCTGAGACAGATTAGGTAGAGCATGGAAATTCATCTCTTTCTCCAGAGATGCTCTCTATGAATACAGAACCATGGAATTTCACAAGAGACTTTTTAGAAAGGTAGAAGCTCCCTATATTTTATAGATGGTAGATGCCAAACAATTGGAACTTTGATTCTCGTCCCTTTTGAAAATTTAGTAAGAGGAAGGCTATGAGATTTCAAATATGCTCTCTCCACAAAAACCTCTGCAGGCTTTATCTTCAATCTAAAATGCAAGCAAATAACAAGAAGCAATGGCTAAAAAGCAGATAAATTTAGACCGGTACATATTTTAAAAATGGGGAATGATTTCTTATTTTTCAACTTAAAAACAGGGCAGATTTTCCCTAACTAAAAAAAGGTAATGAAAAATTAAAACCTTGCCTAAATTTTGTGCCCTTTTCCAGTCAGAGTTATTGTACTCAAGGCAGTGCAATTAATTAGTGGAGATCATATGGCCTGTGCTATACAGGAGGTCACAGCAGATCATACCCTCATTGCCTTAAATTATGTGAATTTATAAATCCCTAAACATCCACTTCTTTCCACTCTTACTTCCATGGCTAGCTCGTTAGTGCTTTGGACCCCCTATTATCCAGCAACTCAGGCCAACTCCATTCAGTGTGAACACGCCTTCTGTGCTGGGACAATTCCGAAGGGCTGTGGATGCGCACTGAACTTACTCCTGAGCCAGGAGGGTTTCTCATCTCCCAGGAACAGTGGGTCTGCCAGCTTGTACAATGAGTTTGATGTTGATGTTGTTGCACATGTTGAATTTTGGTCTTGTTCACAGGACTCATTTTTATCATGCTGCAGGAATAGCACTTCTTTAAGACCCACTTCAGCCTTGCTTGACTAGCTCTTTTTGTATAATCAATAAAAAAAGTCTGCTACAAGAGGAAACTGTGATTTACAAATACATGAAAAGAAAGAGAATGATGCAAAGCCATTGGTATGGATGTGAAGGACTGTTGGGAGAGGGAAAATAAAAAGACTATGAGAAGAATCTGAACAACCAATTTAATCTTCGAGGAAAACTCAGCAGAGCTTTCCTGCAGCAGAGCTTTCCGGTGTGGCAGCTATCATAAAAAGATGCAGGAGAGATCTACAGGAAATTCAATACAAAATCTAAAAAGTACACCAACGGGGTCCTTCAGAGAAAGTGAGAGGGAGTGAGACAGTAGTTTCTCAGAAAGCATTATAGAAGCTGGCCTTACATTTTCCCTCAGAGCTCCTAAACGTAATTATTAACATGCAAAGGAGAGATGTTAGCAGATACTCTCTGAATGGAGGAATACTTTGATACATACTTCAGATTTGCCAAGGACTCTCCTCCCCTCCATACCCAACTGAAGAGAGCTCAAGAGCACATGTTTTCTTTCTTCCCACCCACCACACTTACAGCACCTTCCATCACTTCTTGTCAATATGTGCAAACCTTGTTTAATTTAAGCTCTCAGCATTCCTGCTGAATGAGGGGGGGTTATTGCTGTTTCACCAGTGAGAAAACGAAGGCAGGCAAGGACGGTGCTGCACTGGACGTCACACTTGGGAAACAGCCATCTCTGAGCTCCTGTTCTGCCACCACACCTTACCACAAACCCTGTCTCCCCTAAGCACTGACCTTTTCTCATAAAAAGAAGTGCCAGAAAGCAGCAGACATAGTACAAGGCACAGCAACAGTAGCACAAGGCAGAATTTTACAATGGCACTGCAATAAAGAAACAGAAGACAACTCCCATCTTTTGTCTACTGAAACTAAATCCATGCTCCAGCGACGCTCAGCTAACACTA
>JAVJGJ010000001.1:101458257-101467264 GCA_035590215.1 Microhierax caerulescens
TCTTACACAATTACATTGCCATTGAATGTAATGTTTTCATGACTATCATATAATGGAACTTAAAACTGATCATTTTATAGCCCTAGCAATAACGGTAAGGGTTTGCAAATACCATAGAGAGAGGCTATGGTGTCCTGTCATACAGCTGTATTGCACAGATTTAATCTGAAAAAAAAAAAAAAAAAAAAGCAAACCTCTATGTGTGTTCTAGGATAAAAAAATATCCAAGTTATTAGGCTGGGAAAAAACAGAAATTAAAATCTGGCCGATATACATTAAGACAAACAGGGACAATTAGTTTACTTAAATTGGCTTACTGGAATATTTTTGATCTTGTTTAACTTGAGAGCTTTAAATTTAAATGATCTAATCCTTTCTTGGCATTTTTAATATGAACATTATACAAGAAATATAATTATTGTACATAAATGAGACACAATTTTCATTCAGCACATTTAATTTCTGCCTTTTAAATAAGGAATAAGTATATTTGTATTTGTGTGATGGCTCCGGTGGTCCCAACCACCAATAACCACACTTTTGAAGTTTTTTCTCCAAGAGGTCTGTGATGATTGATACAGGTGGTGATTCAGCTGCTGTGACTAAGGTTTTGCGCATGCTCAGAGTTATTTAGCATCACTGCTACACTATTTTGCACTCTACCCAACTCAGAAATACTAGTGTCCTATTTCATTCATAAAATCAAACCTTTCCCCCCAAACTCTATCAACAAGAAGACAGGATCTGATGCCCGTGGGTCACAATGAAACCTCAGGACATCTGGAGAACTGTGCTGACAGGGAGCCCTTAGCCACTGGAAATTAGCCAGATCATTCTGGTATTCCTGTAAAAAACAGGACAGCCTCTATCAGACCAAGCAGATGTGTGCGTGGCACGATGCCCCTTCTCACTGAGGGCACGTACGATGTGTGCACTGTGTGGCCACGCAGAGCAACTGCAAACGGGGGTAACGGGTAACGGCACCAACTGCTCCAGCTTCAGGCTTGAAGCCACACAAGGCACAGCAATGTGACAACCAGCCATTTCTCCAAATGCAGGTAGCAGCCAGTTGCCATGAAAACACAGAAAAAGCCACAGGACAATCCTAGCTTTTCCTGACAGATCCTTAAGGTCTTCCTTAAGGCTTAGTCCTCTCTCTTACAGTGGCAGTGGTCTTCGTTAATTGTAGTACAAAGACCAGGGCCAGGGGGGAACCTGTAATTTGGGCAATGACAGAACATCTGATTAAACTCACTAGAATAAGAAAAACTCACTAGAATAAGAAACAGTTGTACTTTAGCTTTCAGTCACGATAATTAAGGAATATTTTGGTTATATTTAAGATCTGAAAAAATGCAATAAATATTCCCCTCTGCCCCCTAGAGCTATCCTTTCTGTCTCCGTTACATTTGGGAAAATAAAATTCTTCTCATTGTTGAGTATTTGGTGTTTACCAAGGAGAACAACTGTGTGCATGGCCACTGCTCTACAATGTGCTGAGGGAGAAGAGGGGATGGGTACAAGGTGTACAAGACTAGCTTTTTCAGGGCCAGACATAAACCAACTTTGTCAAGCTTTATTTCTCCAATTAAATGAATTTAATATCTACATTCCTCTTGTAAGCTCTCTCCAATGGAAATATTTAAATAAAGGGGCAAGTGATACTTTTAATTCTTGATAAGGATTGCAATATACCAACTGAAGCAGAACTTCCAGCAAAATGTACCGCCCCTATCCTGAACCCCTTGCTCTGTATTTGTTCAGTACCTACTCCAGCAGAACATGTGGCCCTTCATTATTATTTTTAACCCACAGAAATAAATCACGAAGAAATGCTAGTGAGTGCCCTATAGAGTTTAGGACCCTATTCAGCTGGAAAATTAGACAACCTCCCGAGGCACATGAGCCCTGAAAGGCCACAGAAGCTGGCAGGTCTGTTCAGACAAAATGGTTTCCAAGCACTCGACTAGGAGGAGATAATAAAGGGAAATCAGCTCCAAAACAGAGGTAGCAAAGAGCCCATCTTTGCCTACAGGTATTTGTTGGTCTCCTTTCTCCTGCCCTACAGTGTTGCCTTGGAAGGAGAACGTGTTCCTAAAATACCTGGGGACTGAGAAGGGAGTTGTGTCCTTCAGGCTAAGGCACACAGCCGCCCTTAAGCTTTCAGCACCACCATCCAGAGGACGTGGTATCTGTAGAGGACATGGTCCCTGTCCCTTGACTGGAGAGAGCCTAAGGAGCCTGCTATCCACAGATAAAAGGTAGTCTTGAACATGCTTCTCCTTGAGACACCCAACAGAAATCTCTCCTTGGTGTTTAGTAGAAGCAAGTGGAAAATGACACAAAATACAAGTAAGGAAAGCAGAAAAAACACTGAGAAAAAGACCTTATTTTTCACATGAAGAGCAAACGATCCTTTCTCTGAGGCCATCTAAAGCTAACTCTTGGACAGCCTTTGCTCTCTGTCCCATCGTTCAGTTCACAGACGACACCAGTTGTGTTGCTAAACATCATCTACTTATTTCTACCACTGACGCTTCATGCAGTCCTTTCCGTGGGCGTATTTGTTCTGGCTGTTTCTATCTGGAACCACAAAGATAGCTTGCTAAAGGTAAATTAAGGAATTATCCATGGGCATTACTAAAAAGTGGGAACAAACCCCAAATTTGCATCTCCAGCATTACTGTTACAGAACTGTCCCTGCTGCACCAGCCACACACTGGAAATACTGAAGCACCACGTGTGAAGGGTGCTTTTACTGAGGAGCACACTGAAAAATAAGCTGCTTCCCATCAGCAAGTACATTCTTTATCTTTAGTGTAACATTTATAAAGCTTGTTCAGGAAAAAAATGTGTTAAATCTTTCATCAGGCTACAGACACTTTATTTGGAGTCTTCACAGAAACCCAAAGTAGTGCCATAAGGTGCCTGGAATATTAGCCAAGATAAAACCTTCAGGGCCATGCACGCTACTGTTTTCAAATCTGTTCTTTCATCTGATGTGCCAGTCGAAATTACTTCTGCAACATGGTCAGAACCAACCTGGATGGATTTATAATGCCTCAAATTGCTATGGGCATATTTTTGTGAATCGCCTAGAGACAAACAGATAATTCTCTTTAGATTGTGCGAATTGCTAATTCTTATGCATGTCATGTGTTTTCCAAGTGGCATGTTTAGACAAGAAAATTGCAGAATATTCCTGATGTCACCAGAGCTCTATGCTTAGAAAGCCACAGCAGCGTAGGACAGTGTCCTTTCCCATATCTCAGTATATATATGTTACAAATCATTCTAACTCAGATAATACTTGTTACTTTTTCTCACTATACAGCTACCTCTATAAGAGAGGAGTAAAATTATAAACAGCAGATTATACCAATGACCAATTATAACAATGCGATGAAACTACTTGTGCAAGTAAAGGAAGCAGAACTGAGCTTTTTATTTGCTCTGCTTAGGCAATTTGAATAAACAGTGTAAGTGTCATCTTTTGAGTCAACATGTCAAGTCAAGTTTCACGATATCTAATCTCTGTCTGTTGGCATTATTACACTATACACAAAAACCCTCACAAAGACTTCCTTGCAGCATGCCTTCCTGATAAACAAAGCTTGTGCAATCAGCCCATGAAGTTCCCTTCTCTGTTCAACCTTCTCAAAATGGTTGAACTCATTGGCCAATTTCACCCACATCTGACAAGAGATTTGAAAGATAATTAAGCTCCTGTAGTTTTCTGAAAAAGGCGGCCAGTTGGTATAGAGACCCGATAAGCCTGAAAGAAAGGCTGCAGTGTGTGATCACACCTCACTTCATACCAGAAAATGCACACAGAAGACAAATGTTATAAGAACTCCAAGGGAAAAGCATCAATCAGAGGTTTCAGTTAACTCTTTATGGGAAACCAGGGTTTGGTAAGTTTTTTGCTCATGGAACTACTCATATTTATTTTACTACATATGACTCTGATTCAGAGGTGCCAGTTTCTAACTAATATATAAATTACCCTCATCCTTAAAACCAACAGGGACCTCTCTGTATAATGTATATCATAATGCATAATTATAGCTTCAGGGCATCATTTTAGATGGAAATGTAATGTATACAATAAAATTCCATTTGTGTTATGACCAGATTTTACTTCTAAAGTGACTCTGTACACATGGAGAGCTCGGTAAACTGTCCGACCAGCACAGAAATGATGGTTCCACATTTAGGGCTGAAGGCCCTAAGATTACTAAAAGCATGGGTTTAATTCCTGGCTGCCACACGCTCTTCTTTGGGATACAACTTTGAGTACCCCCCCCCCCCTTCTCTGTCCGTATCCTTCATCTGTAAAACAAGATTCTGTTCCCCTCAACTTCATCTTTATATTCTATTTGTGTTATACTGTCTTCTGTATAAACTGTATGACGCCTGCTTTCCTCTGAATGCCTATTAAACTCTGATTCTAATTCAAACAAATCCAAACACAAACATACTGAATCTATTTTTCTGAAGTATTTTAAGTGGATTTTTGTTTTGTTTCTTTTAGTTCTTGATCACTGGCCATGAAAAAAATTAAAGTGGCTCCAGAAAGCTGGGTTTGTCCATGAGAAGAATGCCAGCTTAACAAATTGGTAGCTTTGGGGTACTTAAGGAGGTGCTAGGAACAAAACAGCTGCTTTTGTTTTTTGGGAGGGATACATGATTAATACGTTTGTTTTAGCATGTGCTATGTATGCAGCTTGGTTGTGTTTTGCAAGGAGGAGTAACAAATTATCAGTCACCGACTAGTCACTTTAAATCCCCTTTAGATTTCATCAATGCTTAAATGGTGTTTCACAAGGCAAACAGAAAAGATTTTTATTTTCAAAAGGAAGAGAAAACAGTGTTGCTAAAAGTGTTGCTCTATATCCCTGCGGGACGCAAAAACAATCTATGCCTGTGACTTCAATGAATTTAGTTAACTACAGCTAAATTGCATCACAGAGCCTCTCTTTAACAGATCTGCAATAGTTAATGAACATGGTGGGGAGACCAGATATTTCTTCAAAACAACTCATCAAGTAAGCTGCCTCTACTTAACAGATGTAAAGGCAGGGCCCAAAGTAGAAGCTGGCAGAAACAGATGGTGCCTAAGGGCAGCTTTCTGTTTCAGTGCTCTTGAGGGCTAGGTTAGGCAAGATGGGAGGTGTAGAGAGGTGGGGGTTGTGTTTTTCGGCAGCAGGTAAAATCCATTTGTCACACCAGCTCCAACTGGGCTTTCAGCACAAAAGTTTAATATCTGAAACCAATGAGGCATTCTGCTCTCCGACTGCAGCAAGGCAGGAAAGCCTCTCCCAGCAGCGTGGAGCCCCAGCCTTTTTCAGCAGGGAAAGATGTCAGACTCCTCATTCCGAACGGCTTGCTTTTTCTCTTTCAAACAAATAAAAAATGGGTATGCAAAGGGAAGTGTTTTATCTTATTACACCTTCAGGGAAAGAACACAAAATGACGAAAGTAAGTGTGTTTTCTTTCTCTGTTCTCCACAGAATAACATCAGTAACCTCATAAAAGCAGCCCCTGCTTTCTCCTTCTCTGAAATACAGACACATCCATTGCGGCACCAGCAATAAATTTCCATTGCCTCCAACTTCTAACACTGCCAAGGTATGTGCCATAGAGAGCATTTTTATGAGCCGGTCTTCGACTGCCAGGATTTTGCCTTCATAAAGAAGAGATTTTAGGCCATTCTGTCTATTTATTTTGTGTAGAGGAATCAAGGTCAATAAACCATGGAGAAATTCACTCTACCTTATTCCATTTCAGACTTTTGTCATCCACGCTTTATCGAGTATCTGAATGAATTTTTAATATCATGCCACAAAATGCTTTGGTCTTCTATCATATGCTGGGACTCTATAAATCTGATAACACTTGGGAGTTCTCAAATATACTCAGCACTGAAGAAACAGCTTTAAAGTTTAGTCATTCTGATGAAATGCAAGAGCTTATATCAGTGACAGGTTGACAGAAAAAGCTGTTTTCCTTTCCATTTCACAGACTTCCACGTATGAACGCCATGAAACATGTCAGGACTTTCTCTGAGTCTATGAAGACAGAGATGGCATCTGCTCCCAGTGGGGAGCCCTTCTAACCAGTAATACTGTAAAATTTCATGATTCTGAAATCTGATCGACAGCCAAAGGAAGGGCAGGGAGGAGGTGTTTACTATATTTTATAGGAGAGCATCAATTGCTTGTCTTGGCATATGATGTATATTTTTATGGCATACAATGCCACTTCCCGCATATTTTTTTTAAGTAAAATGCATTCGTGTTGGCTGAACAGGTTTATAATTTCCCATTGCTGGAAAAAAACCCACTTTTTAAAAAAACTAGGCATTAGCCCTACACACTCATCACAAGAGTTTTAGGTAAATGGACAAAAGGCCAGGACCTTGAGCCTTAACAAAGCACACAGAGATTTACTCTATCAGCAGCCCAGCGCAGAAGTACATTAGCTTCCCAGAGCACCATTATAAAGTTGGTCCCACATTCCAATGACAGCAGATAAAGGAAATAAATTCATTAACTTTATGGTCTACGAAATATTATCTCATAATCCAGTGGACAAATTGAGGTCTCGTTAGGCAACTACATTATATTTTCACATTTGCTCTGTTGACAAATATGCATTTGTATTACTCCGCTGAACTCACTTGCAACACACACAGAGACAAGTTCAGTTTTCGGAAACACATTTGAAGTCCACAAATGCTTCTCCCCAAAGCATTGGGGAGCTTCAAGCTCCCAAGCAGTTAATTCTACTGAAGTATGTCTGCATGTATGGGCTCGTGTTAGCCCATCCAAGGAACATAATCGTTCCTTATTTCATCACATACTTGTACCACAGCAGTTTTCAACCTGTGATTGGTTGAATCCTGAAATCCCACAAACATCCTCCCAGAGAGATCTACATCACAAGGAAGAACAGCAACACACTAATGGGTAGCTTTAAATTGACTTATTTGAAGGCGTAGATAACTCTACGCCTTCAAAAGAAAATTTTTAGGGATGCACATTTCAAAAACCCTTGCAAACTGCTACAGGGCTTGCAAACATACCAAACCCACAGCTCCTTAGCATTCACATGGTGATAGAAACTCTTCTTGACAAACAAGCAAGGGGACAAGCCCAACATTACTGCTGCCCTGTAGTTTCTCTGACTGTAACAAAACTAAATACAAACAGAAAGAATTGCAGGGACCGTTCACATTTATAGGCATCAGACATCAAATCTGAATTACTTAATAAATGATCTTGCAATGGGAGACTGCAGCAAGCACTGTGTAGATACGGATTCAGAGGCCTCATCTGTTTACACAGAGCTAGGGGTCTTCTCAGCTCTAGTTTGAAGATGACTGTGGAAGTACCCAGAAAAACAGTCATTTCCAGAATCTGATCTTCTGTCCTTTACTTCCCCTGAAATCACTGTATGAAAGAGGGAAGAGGGATCTAAATGCTTACACTAAGTAATTTATGTTTTATTCTGTCCTGCTGAGGTAGGTGTGGGTGACGTGGACTACGGTATAAAACATTCAGGTAAGTTGGGAATTCAGCCACGGTTCATTAAGCCACAGGGAAGATCCAACTAACTGAATGTACTCTGAATCTGGAACTACTGAGGTTAGGAGGAGTGGCACTTCTAGGAAGACTTGCAGTATATTATTTAGAAACACTGTCACCTGACCTCTGAAAATTATGAAATCTGACTTCTGGAAATGCGTATTTTGTCCACACACTTAAATCATGTCCCAGCAACTCTGAGAGAGATGTGTGTGCTAAGGCATTTTAACTACTTTGGTTCTGACTCAGATAATATTATGGATAAGTATAACAGATGGCATTCACAATACTGCTGCTTTAGAAGACAAAGCTTTTCTAGCCAACTGCCAGTCTTCTCCCTTCTGCTTTTCTTTACTAAGGATACATCAAGGTGAAATAAAGTAAGGTTCAGGCCTTTACATACCAGCAAGCATTGACAGGGCATTTGTAATGACAAATGGCATAGATGGGAAAAGATAAATAATTAAGTACAGAAGGATGAAGCAGAAGTAAAGCAAACTAAATATGCAAAAGAGCAGAGACACACCCAGAAACTCTGGTGAATTTGTTCTACAATTAGAAAAGACAAAGTAAACCTTTCATAAGTAATCTTCCTCCTCTTCATTAGGAAGGAAAGAGATTGGCTGTACCCATATGTGTTTATAGACCCAATTCTGTCTGTCTTTTAGGTGACTTCAGTGGGGAGGAGACTATCGTGAGAACAGGCTTCTACTTACAGCGTGCACCTACTGCTCAGTCAAAGACCTATTGATTCTTGGCTCCTAGGAAACAGCTTGCTTCAATGCACATTAAGTACACACTCCACCTGGCTGAAAACTTCCAATAGCATGGGCCTTATTCTTGTAATAATTATGACAATTTTAGATTGACATAATTGTGAAAATTGTGAAGTTCTCCTGTATTCACCATGCTACTTGTATTACTGCAGGAGGACCATGTGTATTTTCACAGTTAAAGAAGGTAATGTTAGCAAAGGATCAGCTTCAAAGGACTTCCAAGTTAATTGTGAAATTTATTCTCCCAGGAAGCAAAAGAAGTCTAATCCACACCTTCCTTCTTATAAAACTGAGATAGAAACTTCAGGATGACAAAGCGCAGCATTTTAGGGGTGGAATATCAAAGAACAACTCTATGGGGTTATTTTCTTGTTAGTCTGATTAACGTTCAGAAGTAGTTTATTCTAGGATTGGTATGTGTTTTGTGAGAGATTCAGAGGAAAAGCAATTTTTAAATTCTTTCATCGCTCCCAGTTTTAACTGCTTCAGCTGTAGCAATCTCAGTCGCATCCTCTTCCAAATGCAGAACTGTATCAGTTCATACCTCTATATTCTGGTCTATCACTATTGTTCTTCATTGACACAATCCAAAGTGTATGTTTTCAGAGTTAAGAGTTTTTGCAAAGTATATGGATTGTTTTA
>JAVJGJ010000001.1:101479143-101499628 GCA_035590215.1 Microhierax caerulescens
ACGTCTCTCTTTTTTTATCAAATTCTCAAAAAAAAAAATAAAAAAAAAAAAACCAAAAAAAAAAGAGGCAAAAAACCCCGCTCATCTTGAACAGCTCCTATAAATTATTCACATGATATTACAGTGTATGTCAGCAGTCTCACAGTGTTTAAAAAACTTAACTACAAGCCAATTAAAATGTAAACTGAGAAAGACGGATGGGGTTGGGTCGCTCTGGTGTGAACTTGAGCAGCTCATAACAATACACACAACTTCTAGACCTGCTAATTTGACAGCTACTTTCATCAGCAGACGCTCTTTCTTCTTTCTTATTTTTTTCTTTTTTTTTTTTTTTTCCTAATGCAGTGTTTCTCGGAGGACGAGCCAGTCTATATCCAGCAGATTAATCCCTTGGGCCTCAGTGCTGTACAGGCACCTGGTGTGTTAGTTACTAACAGGTTCAGATTAGGTTTGTACAGTGGAAAAGGGGGCAAAGGGGGCCTTCCCATGGAGACACCAGTTAGTGAAATGTTACAACTAAAGAACACCAATTCAAGTGACAGATTATATTTCTTAAATAATAATAATTTCTTAATTTCTAATACAGTAAATTTGATTGCTACAGAAAAATAACCCCCTTCCAATAAAGACGTTTAGGATTACCTAGTGTGTACATCAGTGTAGCAAGACTGGACATTAGCCTAAACCACTTACTGCTGGACTACTGAACAAGCCAGGCACCAATTAGCTTTTACCGTGAGAATGACACTAATTTTATTCTCCTATGGGTAAATTACAAGAGTACCATGAAGTCGGATTGTGAACTTGCAGCCAAAAACATCAGGGAAAACCTCAATAAATGAAAGTATTATAGACATAAAATCAATATTTAGCCAGCGAAATTTAAGGCATACCTAGCTAAAATCCTAAACAAGAAAGCAGAAACATCTGATTTCATTCTTAGCCATGCTATTTGATTGATGGACCATCATAAACAAGCCATTTCCCTTATCTGTGTAACGGGGATAATAGTGGCATAAGTTATATGTAAAAACAGTTTGAACGAACTCAGTAAGAGAGAAGTAATCATTACTGTTACCTGCTTTTTCTCCCTCTCCCCTCTTCAAGAAAGGTGAAACCTGTGAAAGAATCTTCTTCTGCGACCACCTGAAACTCAACTAATCTCGCCGGTCACCGCATTGACAACATAGACCCCATCACACCAGTTTGATCTGGCATTTGCAATTCACCCTAAATTACAGCTTCATTACAGTCAGATTCCTGTGGAAGAGCATAAAGGACATTCTTCCTGCGGTCACCAATGGTTTGCACATAGTGGGGACAGCAGCATCGACAGGATCCACCTCGATCACGTGTGCGGGGCTTACCAAGCAGGAGGCAGCGGGATGAAGGCCAAGTCTACGTTCCTTTCCCTGGCAGTAGTAATCCAAGATGAAAGAGTCCACCAACAAAAGACATCTACCCCAAAGAAAGCTGGCCAAAGGAAAACGGGCATTAAACTGATAGTGTCCTACTTTCTGACAGAATGGTGAAGTAAGAGAAAAAGGTAATTTTTCTCAGAATAACTATGTTTTGATGCAACCAAAGATACTGTCGTTCCCTGTTTGGAGAGTTCTAGTTTGAGAATTTGAGATTTTCCATATTTTTTTTTTTTGGGGGGGGGGAGTGGGGGCAGGGCAGGGCGAGAACAGTATTACATCTTTATATATCATTCTTAATCTGAAACAGTTTTAAACAACGTATTTCCTGCAAGATGAAACCACCCAGGCTCTCCAGGCAGCTCTACCCACAGTTAAGGAGCAGGGACAAATAGTGACGTCCAGCCCGACGGGGAGGAGCGCGGAGAGCCTGAGTTCAGAGCTTACAGTCACGTGCATCTCTACTCGGGACTGGAAGCAAAGAGAGCATCAAAACCAGATGAGCTTCAAGGCAGAATAGATCACCCTGTTCAGAAGCTGTCTTTGTGCCGTCAGTGCTAACCAAAGATGGCAGAGCAGTTTTGTTCCAAATGTTCTGTATCAAATGGGAAATGAGAACCAAAGCAAAAGCCAATATTTTTGTTCATATATTACAAGAAGAAAACCAATATAAGCAAAACACTGTAACGTTTTTATATAAACTCATGAAAATACATTGCCTTGATATGTTTTTTATCTCCCAATTCTCACATCTTAAAAGTTGTATATGATAACTTTCTATAAATTAAATCACTTTGAAGATACAGTGAAACTACTTTCCAAAGGAATATAAAACAAAGCATAGGGAACAATTTTTGAACACTCCCAAATCCTTATTTGTAGTGTGCATGTGAGACAGAAACAGAACCACCTAACAGTATTCAATTTTACTGATTCAAGTCATGCCATGATTGTAAATTCTTTGCTGGTCAGACAGCTGGAGGCATTTTCATTTCAGGCCCGGGAAGCAGGGCTTTATTTCTACCACCATTCACTTAGTAGTTTTTCTTTCTGAAAGGCATTGAGAATGAAGGGAATTAAGATGTGGCATCCAAAATGACAGTTCCCTGAAAACACTGTTTTCTGTGTACCTGAATTTGAGTTTTTCTATTGATCTCCCTCTTCCTTTCCCTAATTCACCTCCATTCTGGTGGGTGACAAGTGCTGATCATATCTGTCATCCCTAAATCTAAACAATGAAAGTTCTCAATGCACTAATAACTGCGTGTCTGAAATGCTCTTATGAAATGGACATTGCCCTGGCACAGGGTTCCAGCACTCAGAAATACTCCGGGTGAAGCCACACATTATTTTCACAGTTGGTTATTTGAATGAGGGTTTTCCCTTTCCTTTTTTAAGAGCTTGGCACCCTTTTTATCAGTCATCTGATAAAGAGATGCTCTTCTTTCACTTTCCTTTACAGAAAAATTATTAGCTTCTGAAATGTAACTTCACAAAAGCTACACATTTCTCAAAACCAGGAAATTGCGTTTTCTTCACTCACTGTTTTAAGCTAATTATTTGATATCACTTGTGGGAAGTATATCAGTCCCATCATTACACTTTATTTAGATGTCCAGTCTCTGTGAACTGGCCACTTATCCTAAGTCTATCCACACAAAAACTGTCATGGCTGTGTCCTAAGATTCTTGCCTGATAAATACCTTAACAACAAGTTTCCTACTTATGCCAGCTTATTACATTATCTTATAATTCATCTCATCTATATGTTAAACACTCTAGGCATCTTGTCAACCCTCCAATATGGTAAATTACTAGATAATGGTGCCCACTTCCACATGTCTTATTACTTAAAATGTAAGATCAATAATTAAGAGTACATAGCACCATTAATCACCTGCTGATGAAAGTCTGCTGATGCATTGAATGAATAAAGGTAATTACCCCACCTATTTCTTTTGCTGATTCTGGAAGATACGAGACTTAGAAAGACCTAAATTCCCTAGTGCTTCAGTATTTTTTTTCATCTCAGCTCTGCCTTCACCTGAATTTCTTGATGAATAGAAAAGAAAAAAAAAAGAAATTAAAAATCTCTATTTCTTGTCTCTGTGTTATCTCATTATAAAAAAGAAACAAAGTTCTGACTGCTCAATTTGAATGCTAATGATCCCATGACTGACTACAAGTTCCTTTGCTTGGTTTTTTGCTGACTAAATACAACGTATTAGCTTCCTCTCCTCTTGTTCAGTTTGCTTTCCATTTTGGTGGGTTATGGTCTATATGTATCATAAACATGCCTCAAGATTTCAGCTTTTACTCTTTTATTCATATTACAGAATTACCTGTCCTATTTCTTCTTAGCCTTTGGGACTGGGTCACAATACATGATTCAAAAACACATTAGCTTTAATGGCTGAATTATAATATTGACTGGATATCTAAAGTGGGTATCAATTCACTACCTTACTAATAAAAATAGACATAAAATCCAGAATGTTAATCCTTCTTTGAGACAAGTTATGTACTTCAGTACAGGCTAATTTTAACAATTTTAATATGCTGTCAAGGTTAGGTAGATGGGATAAAAATTCACACATATTTACTTGCACTATGAAAAGCTATCTCCTGGATTTCATTCAGTCTCTCAATCTCATGTCAAGAGAACTTGATCACTTCAATAAAAGGACTATTTACAGAGTGAACAACTAGCAAATCATCCACTCAACCTGTCTAGAGATATTCAATGCTAAAAGGAAACCACACATTGTGTTTTCTAGGAAAAACCTAAACCCCCTGACTTCTATCTTCCTTATTCAGTTATGGACAGTTGAAACTCTAATTTATTTATTTTTGTATTGAACACTAGCGCAACTATTTGATTCAGGACAGTTTCCAATTATACAACAAAGCTTCCATCATCTCCATATCCTCCGTGTACTGAAAACCAGAAAATTTAGGGGCATTAATTATTTTTTGCTTGTAATCTCACGCTCTTCTCTGACCTGAAAGGGAAATAAAACCTATGTACTCTTACATTCCTAGGATGCCTAAGTAACCCAGAGACATATAATTTTTTTCCACTCCTTTCAAATACTTACTATAAGATGCTGTTTCTAAACTTGTAAGTACTCACGGAAAATACCCCTTAGAGTAAATGTAGCTTTTTTAAAATTAAGAACCTGCCAGTTCCTGGAAAACTTTGTTCAATGGCAACCTAACATATGCATTAATGTAAGGAATGATCTCCAAAATCCTCACTTCAATTACCCTATTTCCACCTCAAAGTAACAGCAAAATGTCCCTTTGTGTATTCTCCCCTTGGAAAGGAACCGGGCACAGTTCTGATACACTCACTGACCTCAACGAAACAAGATGTTTTCCTCATGTCAAAGAGTAAAAGCAAGTAAGGGAGAGTTTACTGGAATTTTCATGCTCAGGCTATACATAAAAAACTGGCCAGAAATCAAACTTAATCCATACCAGTTGCCTAATGCTTAATTATTTCCTAAAGCCTTTGATGTTTTCTATTTTGCTCTACCACTCTCTATTTTTCTCATTTTGGTATCCTTACTAGCTCATCTTTGGACCAGAACATTACAACATATGTCCACTCACAAGAGCACTGAGCATTACTGTGTCACAGAGTAACTAGAAATGTCCTAAAAATAATAATTCTTGCTGTATTGTAACGATTCCAGTCAGCACTGATGCTGAAAGTTTGATTCCCAGATCTATATATTCAGTCAGGTGACTTTAAATGACACGATCACAAGTGCTGTGTTTTCAGAAATCCCGTACAATTGCATGACTTGAGCGTTTTTATTTAGGAGGAATTCTACAGGTGTGTGTATGACATCAATTTCCAATGTGAGTCAAAGTACACATATGGATGAACACCTATTTTATGCTCTATATTTTCCCACTTCTTCCAAAGCTACCTAGACTTTTTTATTCTGAATCTACAAGAGACATACACTTTACTCACTACACACTTTCAAGCTGGCTGTTTTTGCCAGAACTGCTTTACCCATTTTTAATTGTCACCACCATAAATGTCAAACATTGTATTACAAGAAATGAGTCATGTCTGTGTTAATGACAAAGAAAATGCTTTATGGAGAAGATTCAAAGCTTGCACAACACATAGATTGTCTTCTTTTTTCATATGCTAAGAAATTTCTGCGATTCTCGACTTTTCAGGAGAAGATCAGCAGGGCTTCCACAATAAGCCCTTGACACTACAGGATAGTCTTCTGTATTGCCAAAAAGCTGCTGAAATCTGCTCTAAATCAGTAATGTCTCCTTTAAGGAAGAGGGGGAGACAAAGGAAGGAGAAAATAAAAAGTTATCTCAAAGCAAAGCTCATGTTTTTGAAGTTCCCTGCTTTTAGCAAGTTCTGTTCTATTTAATAGCTTCCAGAGTCAAGAAGGTCTCAAGTAGACCTGACTTACCTAACCACATGAGCAATTAGTTCCTCCAGACAGTATGTCTGTTGTAATGTAGTTCACTTAACTTCACATGGTGAATCAGTTCACTTTGATGGTGTTTTTTTTTCCTTCCCTCCTATTATTTCTCTTCCTTGTCTCTCGGCAGCTGCCTGTCTTGACATCCGACCTCCACTTGCTCCACGGATTGACTGTTTCAGGCACTGTTAGGGAATTAAAATCTCTGGCCATTCCCCTGAGAATCTGAATACACCCCCAAGTTCATTGCAAAATCCAGGTCTTGCAAAGGCAAAACAAGCGCTGCTTCCCTTGCCCTGGTTCAATAGAAGTGGGATTAAGGATGTAGCTGGTGTTTCCAACACGTACCTAAAGGAGCCACCCGTCCCGACGGATGCTGCACAGGGCTACACTCGCAGCTGGTGATCACAAACGGACCCCAAAACTTATAAAACCTGGCAAAAACCTGCCCGACCAAGAAACACAAATTAGCACAAAAAGCCACTTCACATTTTTTGATTTACTTTAAACCCAAATGTTTTGGTAGTCTGCCTAATTGATCCTTGACTTTGGAGTAAAATTTTGAGAGTAACTGATCAGGAAACAACGCGAACCGTGCTCCGACAGGTGAAGGGCGACCACGGTTAATTGAACCGTTTGCTTAAGGATCAGTGTTTACAGATTTAAAGTGAAGACGCTGCCAAGTACTTGTCTTCCATTGTATAAAAATGTCACTCGGGCACTTGAGTGCTTTTTCCTATGGTCTGTCACCAGTGTTTCTAACAGACATCACATGTTGCTAAACCTCATCCACTTGTCACTGTATCTTGATTCAATTAAGTGTATTTTGACTTTGATTTTGGAAAGGCATGTAAATTTATAGCTCTTTCCTCAAATATCACCGTAAGAAGACTAATTTAAGGAACATGTTTGTCTCCCGGTAAAAAGAAAACCTCCCAACTCTGAAACTTTCCTAATCTGTATTGTGTAAGTGGTCAGCGTGCAGAGACCACGCAGTGAAAATCTACATGCCTCAGAGTGGATGACAACTACACACACACACACACTATACCTAAGTATACATACATAGGCAGATATATGACTATAGACCTTACTATAGCTTTACAATATGAGTACAGATGTGAAAATTACCCAGCTCAGAATAGGTGGGCAGCAAAGCAAAAGACCAACGAGCTTCTCTTCCCTCTCCGCCGCCTAACGCTGCCACCTGTTCCCACAGCTTTGTGACGAGGGATGCACCCACCTTCCACGCTGCTCCAAAAGGCTCAGGAATGCATCCTTGCTCCTGTAAACTGGGACCACTCATTCCAAGGAATGGTACTTGGTCTGTGCTAATAGGTGATCTGGCCGTGAGATTTCTTAGTGCTATAACCTCCTGGAGATGTGTCCTGCTGGATGGAAGCACACCTGCTCCTACATTTTGCTTGCGTGGCCGGTACCTCAAGCTTTAGTGAAGATGCAGAGGATATGACCACAAAGCTCCATAACCCTCCTCACTAATACAAATGAAGCCAACAGAAATACTTTTTGTTAAAAGGGTTGTCCACAGCAAGGATTTTAATGACAGCACCACATTTATTAAGGATTCTTTTTAATCACTGTATTATTTTTCTTAAAAAAACCCATTATATTATGCCAGTGAAATTTAAAAGCAGCATGTACTTTACAAGAATCCAAAGCACGTTGTGATTCTGGCACTTCATCCCACAGGCACTCCTCATCCAGTACATCCAGCCAAGTTACTTCCTGGTAGTGCACTGGTTCCACTGTTCATACCTGTCCTGTCAAACACATCTTCCACTTTTTGGTTCTGTTCAGGGATTTCTTTGGGCTGCTGCTGTTCCAGAAGCTGTAAGCTCATTTCTAATTCCCAGGAAGCAGATTTCCCTATCTAACTTCAGCCATCTAATAGTGTTTAGTGTGGGTCATCCTGAGGTTCCTTCTATAATCAATGGAAAGAGAAAGGTGGAGTGAAGGAGTGAACCACCACCGAGGAGGAGGTGCTGATCTTAATGGTGGAGGAGGAATCGCCATCACTGCTGCGCAGAGGGAATGGGCTGGAGGCAGGCAATGCACATCTTTCATTCCCCTGGCACATGAGAGCTGCTTTGCCTCAGGTTTCCAGTTTAATGCTGGGAATGGGCCAACAACCAATGCATCATCACTGTGGTGTGAATTCCCCATCATAGATGCCCGGCAAGATCGAAACATTAGGGACAGGGAGTAATGTGGATGTGCTAGGGAGCAGACAGATACAGGAAAGAAAGATACCATCCATACGAGTCCTCTGAATTCCCACTAATCGGCCCAGCACAGCCATGGGGTCCTGCAACTTCCCGCTCCCTTACCCACCCCATCGGGAACGTGCCTGCCTGCCACCTACTCCGGACTCACCAGGCACATCCATGAAACTACAGTCACTAAAGAGGAAGGACACATTCAAGTACCTGCTCATCATCTTAGGGGCAACAGAATTAAAATTTGCCTATATTGCAGAGGGACTTTGGGCAGGACCTGACAGCAAATTTTCAATATGTAACATTCAAGCAAAGTCCTCAGAGCTGAATTCTTCAAAATGCTGTCAAGTTAACAACGCTCCATTCATTTAACTCTCACTGAAGTGTACTGGATCAATTTTCCATCTTGTCTACATGCACACTGAGTCTATTACAATCACAACAAGAGATTTCTGTTGACCCCAAGAAATGACGTTTGCCTCATTAGCACATGCAGCTAAAACCCAACGAAGATGGTATTTCTTGGATGTGCTTGCTCAGATCTCAATCATCAAGAGGCACTTCCATCCTGCCCACTTGCTCTTATCTGCCCCACTGCCACCTATTCAAGACCTGAGCAGTCAATTTGCGGGTGCCACTGAACCCATGTTGATAGCTGGCTGCCTACCAGAGCAACTGCTTTCTGAAACAGGCAACTTCAGGGCTGTCATCACAAATGAATCACAAATGGCTTCCAGATAAATTAGTAATCTCCTTTAAGGACCAGTTTCTGGTAGCTGCATTAACAGTGAGTGGCACTCTTTTCCACAAGGGGCTGATTGCATAGCACTCACTTCACAAGTAATCGCTGTGGGCAAGAGTCTCAGCATCTCTGATTTTATTCTTTGACTGCCATGATGAAAGAGACAATTTGGAGAGATTATGAAAAACATTTACCAAGAAGACACTGAATCTCACACGCACTATTTAATTTCAAATACTTCTGACCATGTAATGTGGGCTACAGCTCACACGTAGTACGTACTTCTGATACTCTGAAGAAATGCACAAAGCCATCCCCAAATTTCTGACATTTCTCCAAAGAATGAGGCTAACGCTCAGTCTAAACTCTTTTTCAGGAAATGGAAACACTCTCTAACTTGCAATAAAGCCATCAGAGGGGAGGAAGAACCTGAATTAGTGAGCAGGGGATTGACTGTGACACTAGTGCAGCCCTGAAGCAGGATCTGCCATGAGCGCTCGGCTAAAAAAACCTTTCCACAAACAAGACCAGTTCATTGTACATAAAACACAAACAATGACAGAAAAGGGAACACTTTTTTATAAACACAAGCATTCCCCAGGAGGAAAAAAAAAAAAAAAAACCAACCCACACCAGAATTTAACGGCAGGAGTATTTAATAAGAAACAGCCTGTTCCAGTCTCTTCTTCATTTAATTTAAAATAAACATAAACCAGATCTCTCCTACACAACGTGATCACTCCCTCAGAAGAAACAGAAAGGAATTCAAAGGTCACCCTGGGATGTTTGGTTCTTGGAAAACTAAGGAAGAGATTCCTGTCTATCAGTGATCCTTGAGGAGCATCTGGTCTGTTCCCCTCACACACCAATTGCAGGACCCTTATTGCAAAATTCACCCAGCACCTCAGCTCCACCACAGACTCTTCCATCCACTCAAGCCCCTGCCGTCAGTAACTGCTGGAGAGCTGAGCACCTCGTGAGAGGCATCACCCCCAGCGCCCATCAGAACAGGTCCCTGCAGCAGAGCACTTGCACTTGCCTTCTGGACAAGGCAGTTTCTTCTTAAAATTTTCTAGCCATTCATTCTAACGATGACAAGGATCTTGAAGCAAATGGGAGGGCAGTGACTCAGCCTTCCAATTATTTGTCTAAAGCTATTAAACTTTAGGGCAAATTCTGCAGAGCACCCGGAGTGTCACTGTGTGGACTCACTGTATAAGCCATACAGAGTTCAGCCAAAAGCACACATGCATTTCTGATGGAAAAAAAAAAAAAAAAAAATGCAAGACAACCCCCCTGCCCCAGTTTCACCTACCTCCATTAATCAGTTAAGCCAAACAAATTCTCCTATTCTGCTATATCTAGTAACCAGAGTAAACTGCAGCGTGGTATTAAAAGCCACAAGGGTTCTTAAAAAGACAAGAGTGGAAGGAAGAAACTCTCCACGCACCACAGCGGCTTTTATGTCAGAAAACCAAGTCCACCCTGATTTCTCGATACGCCACATTTGAAAGTCTGAGCTGTGTTGCAGCAACTCACTTATAACACTGACCGGTCTGAAAAGACTGCAAGGAAACCTGGCAAGAAACTCCTTCTATAACAACAAACCAGGCTTGCAATAAAAGCCATCTGCAAAAGTGCCAATTATCCTTCTCCTCAAATGATTATGTTCCATCCAGTTTTGCTGACAAGCAAGTTATGCCACTTTTTAATAGGCAATAAAATGTATTATTAAATAATTAGTAGCTAAGAAACAGAAATTAGAGGGCACTTCCTTTCACATACATCCCCCAGTACTTCAAACTATTGATTTAAAGGCAACTCGATCCTCTAAAGAGGACAAAATGGAACCTGATACAGCAGTTTACCAGGAGACAATTACAAGGCTAATGATTGTTCCCAGAGAAATGAAGCAGGAAGAAATTCTAGAGAATTCCACCCAGCTCTGTTTTGTCTGATCTGTCTCTAAATCCCCTAAAGAGCTAAAATTTCTCCAAATCTGTTCCTTGCTCTGAGCCCATTAATTACAGTGTTAAAGGTAAAGAAGTATTGATGTCTTTCCTCCACTCCCTCCGTTCCCCCCCAGGTGATGTCTGGTACTTGTTCAGCCTTTAAGGTATGGTTGTGCTAACTGAAAAAAGCCCCACTAAGACCAATTAAGGCCTTTACTAAGAGGCTGAAAAGAAGACAAATGGAGGCAGAAAGCCCGATTACAAGGAACCTTTGTACAGATGTAAAGCAATTAGAATAGTCTCAAGGGCTGGCCAGTGCAGTACCTACTAGTAAAGGATTTTACAGCTTAGCTAAACTTGGAACAATCTCTCTCTCTTTTCGGTTGAGTGTAAAAGTGAACCCTGTATTAGTGTCATGTATCGGTTGATAGCTTGGTATTGGTTTCCCTGAGCACGTTAAATCTGTAATGCTGGTCTCAAGATCCCTCGTGGATGACAATAGCGTTACACAGTCAGCTCTAACTTACAAGGAAAGAAGATATGCCCGATGTTAAACCATGATAAAAACCAGAACCAGGTCTTTCAAGCCTCTTTTATTTTCCTAATGCTAATCCCTAGAATGTCTCAAATTTACTGCGCTGTGCTGCATAATTTGGCTCAGAATATGTAAGAAGCGAAGATGTTTGTACTGCAGTTTTAATAATAAAAATAAATTCTGCAGTGACTCAGTTGAAGGCAGGTTCTAATCTCAGGTCACCGTTACTTTTTAAAGAAAAAAAAAAAAAAAAGCCAAAAATATACTTCTAAGGAATGAAAAGTGATCAGTCAAATGGTACCTGAGGAGTCCTCCAGTACCACACATATGCCCAGATGCCCCACATCCCAACACATGCAGACGCCCCTCAGCCTGCTTTTCTCCTCCTCAGCCCCACATGTGCTTTTACAAGCCCACCTCCCCAAGCATAACCCCTCCTTCCCAACCGCCTTCCTCGTTCATCTGCGGTCCGTCTGCTAGACTCTGGTACCAAACACAGCACTGCCTTGGTCACGATGCTGGCTCGGACTGCACCGCCACGCCTGCCTGCATCTGGCCTTGCATTTGGATGGGAGTAAGTGCATGGCTAAGATGTTCTGGATCCTTTGGTGAAGCACGGATACCAAGAAAGTATCGACATAAATGCCTTAAACACTTGGCAGACATTTATGTGACCGTACCTGCCCTGGGTAGCTTTAGCCTTTGGCATCAGTAGGTCTTAATGCGGTCCGTAATTTTTTAGCCAAGTGTATTTTTTTTTCATACACTGATTTCTGAGGTGCAAAGAGCTTGCCTTACATTCAGGCCATCATAGCAACAACACAGTATTTCCACAGGGCAATACACTCAAGGCAGCTAAATGAGCAAAGTCACCCCTACTCAGCAGAAGAAAAAACATAAGCTCACAGAGAAAGCTCTTCTAGGTCAGCTGCTATGCTTTCTGCACAAAATTAGGCTTTAAGGTAATTGACCCACACGAAACAGAAATTTGAGGTTACTGGTCTATGTACAATTTGTTATGATTATATTACTACCGCTCAAGGGTTCTGCTTTTCCAACACTTGTTCGGGTGGATACAAAAAAGACACAGATAAGTTTTAAAGAAAGAGGACACAAGTTGGTGCTGACCTGCTGACTGCCTAGTTTACAGTATCTGATGATGAACCAACCTTTTGAGGAAGCCTCTGATATGGAAAGGTGTCCTGCAGCAGTTTCATCAAAGATAGATCATATTATGCAACGTGTTTTAAGCCTTTTTTCCTCTCCTTATCCACAATTTTACGAGTTAAAGACAGCCCCTTTGAACAATAATAATAAAAAAAAAATTAAAAAAAAAAAAAAGCACCTAACCTCTGATAAAAGATTCAACAT
This sequence comes from Microhierax caerulescens, assembly GCA_035590215.1. Lineage (NCBI taxonomy): Eukaryota > Metazoa > Chordata > Aves > Falconiformes > Falconidae > Microhierax > Microhierax caerulescens. Next base: position 101,491,862 of record JAVJGJ010000001.1, read on the forward strand.
TTCTTAAACTAGGAAATGTTTTTCCAAAGTGCTAAGTACTGAAGAGTCCCTGCTGTGCTACCAGGGGTTGATTTGTGAAACAATCTCAGCCATCAACCTGCTATATTCTCCTGAAAATCTAGTCTTTTCTAAGGTACCTAGTTAGACCTGAGCTCATCTAAAACTCTGGTTTCTCCTGAAAATGTAGTCCAGATTAAAAAAAAACAACAACAAAACAACAGTGCAGTGATGCAGCATGTTAGTCCTTCACACCCAAAATTCAGGTTCAATTATGTCTGGGTTTTAAGCAAAATAAATCTGGACATCTATCATGAATATTCTTCACATTACAACTGCAATAAGAATTTTTGTTGTTGGCAAAATCAACAGTCAGCAGAGCTGTTGTTGGCTGGGTTTAGAAGTCAGTGCTATAAATGTATCCTCAAATGGCCACCCCTCCCAACCAGTTTGTCATTTTCATGTTGCTAAATAATTAAAATGCACAAAGATTATTTCAAAACAGTAAGCCAAAAAAACAGTACACCGGGACATCATCTTTAGTAATGAGGTCAGCAGCATACCTTTGCCCTGTGAATTATTTAAGTGCATATTATTCACAGGCTGAACTTTGTACTGAATGGCAAAGAGGGGAGGGCTAACACACGATCTCAATGCAAACCAGGCTGAGCCTACTTAAAACCATTTTAGCAGGTATATTATGCTGCATTTAAATTAGGTTTTCCAAAGAAGAAACCCTCCATAGCCATTATTCATATTCAGAGTAACTCACTGTGCATTCAAATCTTTTGAATTCATCTTAGATTTCAAAACACATAAGCAAAGATCACACATTAACAAAAATATTAGTATATGTCAGATACCTGCTTCATTGCTCTGTCAAGATTCAAGTACAAGCCTCTGTATGCTGTGTACGCCTCTATAGTCATGTCACTGGCAGACTGTAGCCAAAGCCATACAATATTTGTCGTCTAGTGTTCTTAGCGATAATGATTGTTGATTCCGTCTATCTTTTCCCTCTCCCCCTCCCATGCACACAGGCACCGCTTGCCTCAGGTGAAGCTGAGGGCTAAAATGCTCTCACTACTGATACGTCCGTGATCTGGTGTCTGTATCTTACCCAGCTGAAACCACTCACTGAAGTACCTGATCAGTATCACTATGATGCTTTCTTGCAATATTGGAAAAAGGTTTTGAGTGCTTTTGCACGCTGCTGCAATTTGACTGAATGAATCAAAATTGCCTATGTTTCTCCAAGCCCGTTCTTGAAAGAGCATTCACCCATCCATTTATTTCCATGGTGCCCTGCCAAAGCATCACAAAAAAGTGCACTCCAAATTTTGCTCTATTGATACATAAATACAGTCACTCCAGCTAGAGAGCCATCAAGTCACTCTGATGCTTGGTAACTTGATTAAATCTATATTAAGGTAGCAAGTCTTACTGCATGGCCTTTAACACCGAGTCAGGAAATAATTAAGTTTTAAAGCTAGCTGGTGAAAGATAATGCCAAGTCTGGTTTGCTGCTGCAGTGCTGATAAAGGAAGGGATATACAATTGAACATTAATTAGGTACAAGCAAACATCTTTGCTAATAGCTTATGTTCTCATTCCCAAAATGTCAACAACAGATATTAGTGCCAGATGCTGGTACCACGTCTCCCATGACTGGGGCCGGGACATGGGAATAGACTTGTGCATTTGGAGAAAATGCCAGCGCTGTCGGGGGCGGGGACCTGGCATGATGTCATAAGAGTAGTAAACTTCCTCATAAGGGATTTACCAAACAAGTCCCTCTATTATTAATGATGATTCATGCGTCACACAGTGAGACCCTGGGAAGCAAAATGAAAACAGTGAACTGGCATAACCTGTGACCCAGAGACAACATTAGCCCTGAGAGACTCACGTATAAATCACTGGAGGCTTTTGAACTTATCAAGCATCTTCCACTCAAAGTGCTTTAAAAATGTTCCTCGATCCACTGCCTCAGTCACAAAATTTTTGTTAAAAAAAGGCCTGCTGTATCAAAAAAATCGTCATAGTGCTGGTCAGGGCAGTGAAGCCAGGCCAATGTGAACAAAGGCGGGATACAGGATTTGACAACGTTCTTTTGCATCAAACTGTTCCCACCACAGGGTCTTCACCATAGTGAGGGTGGAACGTAGGAAGTGGAAAACCAAAAACCCTGAGGAAGCAGCAGCAAATTTTAAACGTTACTGCCATTGCAAGGGTGGGATTTAGCATGAACCAAACAAACTTCTAGCCAGAAAAGAGAATTTAAGAGGCGATGCATTTTTGGGAGGAACTACCAGAAGCGGGCTCCTAACACCTCACGCAGAACACAGCGGGCAGCAGCACGGTGCCCTGAGCGCGGCGCAGCAGCACTGCCCGCACGCCAGCCTGCAGAGGGGACCGCGGCATGCCCAGCGTGCACGGCACCTTTGTGCAGCACCCCGGCTTTCCTCGGGCACCCCCCTTCCCAAGAGCGACCCCCATCAGCACAGCCTCCTCATGCGCACAGCTTGGGATGCGTACACAAAAGCTCTGAAAAACCTGTAAGTAATGCATCTCTGTAATGACATTTGAACTCAAGTTTAATCAAATCAGGTAGGATCCTTTCAAATATCACTTATCCTGTAACTGCAATTTCCAAATCTCTCAAATCCTGGCTTTCCTTTTAATCTCACATGAAAATTGTATTACACTAATACTGTTTACATCTTATTTCCTCTTTTCCATATAAAAATATCACTAACGACATTTCCATTCTCTCCCATTGCTCTTCTGTCATGCCATAAATCCCATGGGTCTTCCACGGCTCAGTCTCTGTGCTGTTTGCTGCTTTCAAAACAGCCACCAGCCCCTCAGCTAAAACAGTCTGGACTGTAATCCCCTCTCAGAGCCAGCTCCCACCACTTCCAAGACAGCCAGCTGGGTGCTCGGAGAAATCCAGTCCTATTCCAGTTTACAAGTGCGGCAATTTTACACCATTCCTTGGCTTTGACAGGATCGGACTGAACCCAAACTCTTCATTCTAAAACCTGTAAGATACCGTGATTTTCATAAATCGTAAATCACACATCTTGGCTCCAGAATATCAACTCCTAAGCCTTCTTCTGGGTTTTTACTGCAATTTCAATACATTTTGTGGAGCAATATATGTCTCCTTCCGTAAGGATGGCCCTATATCCCTGCCTTGAAACCACAAAAGATCTAGAAAGCCAGATGGCCTCAGGAAGAGAAGTATCTAGTTCTTCCGATACAAGGGATATCCAGTGAGGACTAAACTCAAACAAGGCAGTATTTTTATTTTCCTGAAAATGGTTAGGAATTGCTGTATATTGTTTACCTAACTTCTTCTCAGCTGAAAAGCACATCACACAGATACACCCCGAGGCCACAGAATGAGTGAGAGACATTCACCTGCATTTTTTCTCCCCCTCTGCTTACCTACACTCAACTGCTGTTGGGGAAAAAAGCCTCAGGGGTTGTAGTCCTCCTTCCAAGGCTCCGGGGAAGACATCTCTGTCACAGCCACACCAGTAATATGGCTCTGCCTTTTGCTCCAAAACAAACTACTCCAGCTCATTAGCAGCTAAATGCAATAGCAGGCTACAATATTTTCAGTAAATCCACTGGCAAAAGCAAATCCCCACAGACAGGGTTTGAATAAAGTATTTTTTTAAAAGAGATAACTTTAATCATTGTATTTACCTTTGATTTTCCAGATAGAGACTTTCAAGTACTTAAGAAATGAGGGCTGTTAAACCACAGAGTCATGTCAGGAAAAGAGCAGATCATGCAGAAAAGACATAAAGGAATCTAGAGTTACCAGCAGCACAGGTCAGCTTACAGTTCAGATGAAATATCTATGTATTGAGCTCTGCCTACCCACCTAAGTCACCAAAACGTCTCCGTCATTGCAAAAACGATAGCTTCATTGCAGACAGGGAAGCGGTGGGTCCAATATGACACTGGCTGAGACGGAACCATAATTACTGGGACAAGGGCCTTAGTGGAATATGCTCCTGCACACCGGGAAGAAGCGACCCAAGGGCTACGCAGCAGCTCCCAGGTAAAACACACCTGGATTCCGTGGCACTCCTTGTCCTGCCCTTGTGCCTCTGCACATGGAACTGCCTTTGTGCTCAGCAGAGCTTCAGGAAGAGACAGATGCACTTTGCTACGCCACAACCAGATTCTTGTACTTCCTTAACCTTTTAAACATTTTCAAATTGTAAAATGAAATTATTATGACTGGTAAAGAGCAATCAGTAAGCGCATCAGGCCAAAATGGGGCCAGCCAAGGCTTCTTGCCTGTCCTTCACTCTCATACTTCTCAAAAAAGAAAGGAGGGTAAACACAACATTTTTAATGAGTTTCATTCTACTGTGAAAGTTGACCACAATCTATAATCAAAATTATTTTCAACAAGACTGTTTTACTTTGCTTGAGTCTGTTTACAATAAAATGAGCGCAGTTGTTTAGGGTTTCACAGCAAGATGAGCTATCCAGGAAGAAAATTACTTTCTATTTTCTGTGTTAATTTCTAAAAAGATAGTCCTATAGGGAAATACAGAGCTTGCAAAAACTAGTATTTTAAATTCAATGTTCAAACACTCACTTCTCACATGAGTCCAAAATTTGATTGATGATTTTGGCCTTCTTATAGCTACCTCCCACATCTGATTCACTTGCACCATGTGGACTGCAAGTTTTAATGGCAGTGTCTCCTCTGCGCTTGCATGAAAATCCAAGGTGAGGTCTAAGTCAGGCCTGGCAGCCCACCTTCACTAGGAAGGCAGGGAGGTTGCTGTTTCTTTAAGGAATATCTCAGCAGAAACACACAAAATCCTTGGAATCAGTCTGAAAGAGAGGCCAAGGACATTCCTTCCCAAGCATTAGATTTGGTTTCACATGAGATGATTAGACTCATCCATGCTAATTACACTAGAAAGAACTAATTAGAAAAATCTACCATTCAGCTAATGAGGGCTGGGCCTTAACTATCTCAGTGCTTAATTTTTCAGGTTGTAAAATATTACTTTACCCTCCTTCCCCCCTCTCTCAGCGTGCCATCACCATGTTAATTCTTGTAACAGAGCTGATCATTAAATATCTGCTAAAGAAATATTTGTTAATACCTGCAAGTGCCACAGTTTTAAAACAGCTGCACACTGATGGTTTCTTTAGGTAATTAAAGTATCAATAGGATGGTCTGAATTCTCTGCCAGTTGAGGGGAGCAAGCCAAAGGACCTACCTGCAGCCTCCAATTCTGCCCACTTAATCTGAGTTAGTGGAAATGGGTAATACAAAATTGCTAATGAATTCTATGCAATGTTCCAGTGCAGCCTTTTCAATAAATATTCTTTTTCCTCCCCTTGGGAATAATGCAGGATGTAATATTATCAATGTGGGAGGAGAGTTTATTAAAAAGCAATGATACCACCTGATAAAGACTAACATCTCTGCCAAGGGTTATAGTATTTAGCAGGAAGCTGATGGAATGAGCATAATGAAAAGCTAATAAATCAGAGCCCTTCATTATACAATAAACTCATTAAGTTACTCCTTGAAAATGGCAAACCAGACATAGCACAATATTGTTAGACTAGTAACGTTAAAAGCTTTCCTAGAAAATACAAATTCAAAGCCAGCCATTGAGTTTTGCTGTATTTACATACTTAGTCTCCATTTGGAAGTTTAATGAAAGATACTAGGAAATATCTATGTGATGCAGCATCCATTCATCGCACAAACTGTGCTTTTCAAAAGAGGGTTTTCAGACAGGCTGGCAGGGGACCAAACCCTGTACTCTGTAAGATGATGTGTGAAATTAGTGCAAATTGAGATGCCAGAACTTCCATTTTTTTGGAAAAACCTTTGAAAAATCATATGTGTTTCTATATCAGATTTTTTATTTTATTCACCCCCCCATACCCATTTTCACCTGAAGCCACTAAACTAAATCTATGTAAACGTATGACCAACATGATTCTGCATTTTAATAGGCTTAAGAAGACCCACCTTGAAATCCTAACTGCGCAACACCACGGAGTCTAATGAGAAATCCAAAACATTGCAGGCTTCTGATCTATTTGAACTTCAGGATGGAGAGTACATAGGAATTGAGCATTGGTCTGATTATCACTTCAGCCACGCTCACGTAAGTCATGAGTAAATAATTAGAAAATAGTAGAATTAGGCTAATTTATTTACATCCTCCATGGTAGAGCCAATGTTTTTTAAAAACGCCTTCAAGCTTTATGATCTTGATTTTTAAAATTATGGCTCAAAAGGCCTATTTACAAACCTTTTAGATCATCTACTACTCTATAAAATTAAAAATATTATGATTATAAATATATATAAATGCACAAACAGAGAAATACAGCAAATGTTCTCATTCCTTAAGCAGCTTCATTAAAACATACATACTTCTAATTCTAAACCAGAAAAGAGGGGTGTTTGGATTAAAACTGAGAGCAAAGCAGCACAGTGGTGTTACACAGAGGGACAGACTCAAATGACAGGGTTCAGTTCGGAGCTTTCATGGTCGGCAATCTGAGATACACACAGCAGCAAACACAATGCCCTAGGCCCAATGGAAACGCCTGGAAATGACCCCATTTTCCTTCACAGTGGTGAAAAGTGGGATTTACTTTCTTGAAATGAATGAAGTCAGAATGATGTAAGAAATCACAGCACTAGTTCTGGTTAAGTAGGGCTGAGTTCAGGTCATAGGGAAGGAGGACACTGGTGGAATAGTAGTTTAATAAGGAAAATAAGTTAGAGCGAGGGATTTTGAATGGCTTTACGGACTGCCTTTCAAGCAAAAGCAATATATTTGTAGGGAGACTGCTAAAGAGAACCACCTCGATTGCATCTGTGTATATGCAACTGATTTACTTCACATGCTGTATATACCAAGAGCATCCACGCAGGAGCACGCATGGCTCCCTTGTAGCCGTCCTGTTACTTCTGCCAGTACTCACTACAGTCTGTCTCAGTCAGCAAGGAATTAAATTATAAATTCTGACATCTGTCCTACCTGCAAGGACTGCTGTCCTTAACAGCCTACGTTCAAGTCTTCTGGAGATGGAGTGCATTCCCCGCGGATGTCGTGATAGTCACATTTGACTGGCTGGGTGGGTGAGGGGAGAGCGGTGGGTGCTGTCTACCTTGGCCTCAGCACGGCTTCGGGCAACGTCTCCCCCAGCACCCCGCTGGTGAGCTCGCGCAGCGTGGTTAGGTGGGTGGGCAGTGAGGGGGCCGGCGCTGGCTGCACGGCAGGGCTCAGGGGGTCCAGCTGGAGGCTCCCCAGGGGTCACTGCTGGGGCCTGTCCTGCTGGACCCCTTCATCGATGACCTGGATGAAGGGACAGTGTGCCCTCGGCGAGTTTGCTGAGGATACACAACTGGGAGCTGTGGCTGATGCACCAGGTGGCTGTGCTGCCATTCAGCAAGACTGGGAAGCTGGAGAGCTGGGGGAAGAAGAACCTAAATAATTTCAATAAAGGCAAGGGTAGGGTCCTGCCCCCGGGGAGGAACAGCCCCACGCACCAGTACAGGCTGGGGCTGACCTGCTGGGGGGCAGCTCTGCGGGGAAGGGCCTGGGAGTGCTGGTGGGCACAAGCTGCCATGGGCCAGCGGTGTGCCCTGGTGGCCAGAAGGCCAATGGTGTCCTGGGTGGAGGGTTACAAAGATGATGAGGGGACTGGAGCATCTCCCTGATGGGGCAAGGCTGCGAGAGCTGGGCCAGTTCA
>JAVJGJ010000001.1:101504558-101519442 GCA_035590215.1 Microhierax caerulescens
CCAGTGGTTGAGAGCCTCAGCTTTAGCGCCTGAGGTGCTTCACAAAGTTCTGGTTTTCTTTTGCTGCCAAGTAGGGAAAAACAAGTATCTCAAGCCGAGCGTCCATAAAGAGGCATAGCCATAGTCACCGATCCTTTTCAGCAAGGCTGGTGGTCTTTTCACACTCTTGATTCCTGACTAGTAATGCGCTCCGCTTCCTTAAACTGAAGAAATTTCCTAGTATAGACAAGGCCCTGGAATTGTACCAAAATCTGTCCGCATGGGAAGGGTTAAAACAACCTGAGCAGCTAAACCCCTGCAGCTATCTCATAAGCCAGCCGCTTTTAGACAAATTGAGCAAAATAGTCCTTTCAGCTCAGCAGGCACATGACTAGCCACACAAAGGAGTCCTTCTAGAAATCCCATGAATACCCCCATTATCCTAAGGATTGAGCACAGAGCCACGCATTTCACGCCCACTGCCACCTGTGATTAGCTTTTTTACAGTTATTATGGAGTACTTTGATGGCGATGATTGTTTAAAGGCCTCAACAAGCCCGCTAATTTGACTTGAGGACTTGACTCCTTTTCATTCCCTGGTTGCTCCAGCTATCACACTAATTTACTTTAGGCAAAGCGGACAATAAAAAAAAAAAAAAAAAAATATACTCGAGTAAATCAGTTAGCATAAAATTGATTCAGTCTCTTAAAGAAACACATGCCGGGATCCCATATTAAAGTAAATTAGATATATGATCAAACAAAGCTAAGAGTCTTTTGAGCTTTGGACTCTGGTGTAGCCTTTTAAGTTTTTCACAGAACCAACTGAAGAAAAACAAAGGAAGAAGCAAAGAGTGGCTACTGCCAACTGGTTTGCATGGAATTTTCCTTTGCTCTGCTTGGTGTTTTACAGTGCAAATGTGAAGCAAGATGTTGGCTTCAGGGAAAATGTATTTTACTGTTTGCAAGAAGTGCTTCCAGAATGGATCACATTGTACCACTCAGTATAAAATAAACTGATGCCAAGGGAGCACTAAAGGGGATTGGAGTGCATGCGAGAAAACGAGGGCTCCAGTGGTGAGGAACAAATGAAGAGGTATGAGGACCTTTTTGCTTTCTATAGAGAGGTTGTGCTCATCTTAGTCTTGCAGTTCAAAACAGCATATAGGGGTACATAGAACAGAAGTAAGCGAACAGCAGTCCGTAACTTCTCCAATAGTTACTCTCCTCCTGTTTATTACATATGCTCAGTTGAAGTATTCAGATGTAGCTGTCAGTATCTACAAAGCCGAGTTGCTCTCCAGTTTCACTCTTGCGAATACGCATCTTTACTGAGACCCAGGGTGCATTTCTTTCTGTTTGCAAGGCAATTTCAGAGGTAAAGGCCTAATAAATGCTGAAGGAGCAGACAGAGTTGTCCTTCACATTTTTTTTTGCTGAAACTTAAAATAGATTTATGGTTCCATCTTTGCCATTTTGTGTTATCAATATGTCCCGTGGTTATTTCCACATAAGATACCACCTGCTGCCCCAATTGCAGACCTCTGTCCTGGGAAGCAGGTGAATACGGTCCAGAGAAAGAGCTAGTTACAGTGCTCAAGCTGACTGAAGTCTGCCTTCACAGAGGAGCAAACACCATTCCCCTAATTTAAAACCAGTCATCAACATCCCCCTTTAAACTTGTCATCGGTACCAGCATAACACAATGTAATTTACTGAATCACCTAGATTTAATAACAAAAATGTACTGCTGCAACTCTGTAAACAGGACATGTTCAATTACACGAAGGAACTATTTTTCTTCAGAAGGCATTACTGTTCTACCGAGCAGTAACCACAGCTTCCTGATGTAATAGCTAGTGGAATTACATGTGGCACAAGTATTTTAAGTATTTTCTAGACAGAAAACAAGATTTGTGAGTAACAGAGAGCAGTAGACGAATAGGAGTAGTTTTGGCTTTCCGAGTAGAGGAAAAAAGATGAAAAGATGATACAGCTTTACTGGGGCATAACTGAGAGGAATTAACGTGTGGTCATATGGTGCCAACTAGCACACTGCTGCTGAGCCCATATACTACTGAAGTTTTGGGCTCTTTGTATTAACTCACATTCACCTGTAAAAATCAACATAAACAAAACTGCAGTAAATGAATGAAAATTGGTTTAGTGCCCTTTCTTTGTTTTCCTGGTGCTTCCAGCCCCCTTTGGGCTGTGGCTCGACAAGATGTTTTTGGCTGCAGGCTTATTGCATTACTGCCTTCCTGTGACACGCTGCCAGGCCCCTCGCCATGGCACAAGTGTGTCACACCAAAATCGCTGGCACAGCTTACAAAAAAAAATACCAAACCACAAGAAGAAAATCTCATAAAACTGCAGTTTTTGAGAAACAAAAATACTGTGAACTAGCAGCCAGTGCAGCCCCATAAACATGTTTGTAAAGTGTGATCAAGGGGGTCACACGATGCACAAGTGGGTTGGGAAGGGCAAGAACAGGAATGCCTTTGAATCCAACTGGTGCCACATACCTTGTAATGTCAAAAGACAGCTTAATCCAGGGGTTCATTCATTCGTCTCTACTTTGCTCATTCTCCCTGTAGAAATGGCACAGCTGGCTATGCTTATGTTTGTCTTACTCAAAGGCATTTTCCAAAAGTCATTCTCTGAATACTGGGATTACTGAAAACTTGGTGTTACAGATTTTTGTGGAGAAGATGATGGAGTTGTAAGATCCGAATGAAGCTCAAAGAAATTATCAGGGTGTAGTGCTTCTCTCCTGCTACGGCCCTTGAGTTTGTCATGTCTAAAAAAATGCCAATGTATGTTGTTTGCCCTTAAATTACGGCACCAGTAGGAAACTAGATCACAGCCAGAGAGCATGATCATTTTGATTCCATAGCATTACTAAATATCATCACATTTCATTCATCCAGCAGATTTTATCTCATGTCACTGGTGTTTACATCTGCAAACGAGGTGGCTGAGTAGCCACATAGCTACAACCCCACTCCGTGGATGCAGGAGTGCGTATCACACCAGTTGACAGCGAAGGGATGAGGGGCTAACCATCCTCCACCTTCCCGGTACTTCTGCGTTTGGCCAGCACCATTCTTGCTTGGTTTCCTTAATGAACATGGCTTTAATTGTGGTGGAACAGTTCCTATTAATGTAACAACACTTGTATTTATAAAAAGCCTGTGTCACATTTATCATTATTGAAAGATGTGCGCAGGCAGGCAGCATTTCCATTAACGGGCCACACATGATGCTCTCTGGAGTTTCTGTGTTAATAGTCTAATCCAATTTGTCTTCCTAAAATTCTAGTCTCTCGTAAGACATAACCCCCTTTTTCTGCTTCCAGGGATCATGCTGCTTGGCACCGTCATCAATCTCTTCCACGACTGGCCAATCCAGGCCACAATTCAGGGAGAATATCTGTATTTGGTGATAAAAGACAACAAAGACTCTGTTTCTTCAGGTTAAACCCCAGTTCCATTATAATTCAATGGGAGTTTCGCCGTTGACTTCAAAGGGCCAGAAGGCTACCCCGGCCGCGTCCTGGGAGAGTAACAGGATCCTAGCGCTGTCCGGGGGGGGGGAAAGAATGGCTCCTTTCGGAGCAAAACTTCTCCAAGTTTAAAGCCGATCTTTCATTAGAGGCCGCAAGGTCTGGTCTTCCCTAAAAATATACCAAGTAACTGTATCACTGGAGAATTTTAGAAGAGCTGTTATTTTATGCCCTAGTCATTTCAAAGCAGATTGGGTTAGTCTGGCAAAAGCAATTTCTAAAGGAGTAACATAAAATATTTAAAGATTTATAGAACAAGTGGCCCACTTAGGGGCTCATCTAAGTTTTACTAAACATCTCTGGTTATGCCTTGCTATGTCAGCAAAAGGAGGCTGAGATTTAAATAAATAAAGCCTAGTGGAATGTAATAACAGGCAGGGAAAAAAAAATATGATACACCAAGTTACTACTGAAAGGAATATTGAGCTCTAAGTGATCTCCGTACCAACGGCTATGTTTGTCTATCCAGCTGAAAAGGAGACAGCTTTAATCTTGAGGCTGCATGTTATTTAACTAAGCTGAAATTGTTTTCAGTGATGTGAAGTGCATCCACTAAAGATAATGATCCCATTTTGGATTGGCTCTTTACTTTTTTTTTCAACAAAGGGGGACAGGTGGATATACTGAGCAGAAATGTAAACAGGTTTGGTTTTTTCATTAACTCCAGCAAATCATCACGGTGCCTGGTTACATGAAATATAAATTTGTGATATTCGTTACAACTGTTTCTTTTTTCTCACTTCCCCTCTCATCAGTGTGCTATGGCCTGCTTAGGAAGTGATTTACTCCAGAAATGTTGGATGTTTCCTTGGAGTTAAATATGCCACCTGTGCCCAAGACCAGTGGGCCAAATCTTCACCTCCAAGAAATTACCCTGGATTATATCACAGATTTACCTGCTCTGAGAATTTATTCCAACGCCTTTCAGTTCAGAAAGACATGTTAAGTGACTGCTTAATTAGATACAACTTGAAAGGGCACACTCAAATACACTAAATTAGCAACTACTACATCCTATTGTACTGTGATGAACCTCCCACTGTTCCAAAGCTGAATGAAAATGATTGAGGAGGGCTGAAGTGTGACCGTTACCTTTTTGGTTTACCACTGTTCAGTCTGTGCTTCTGATGTAGGTAAGCATACAAGGAAATTTGCTGATAAATTTCCAAAGTTTTCACAGTGAAGAGAAAGACAATAGCAGTCTTAGCCTGGTACTCCTGCCTTTTCAAGTGCCTCCACTCCAAGTTCCCCTTCCCACATAGCTTCTAATGGTGACATCAGTTCTACCTTCGGCTGAGATGGCATATCAGGCACTGTTTCCAAAATCTTGTTGTTTTCAAGGTTACTTTGAGAAGCAGAAATACAGCAGAATGCCACTATTACAGTCCAAGCCCGGACAATGATGAAATGCAGGAAATAGATCAGATGTCACACGTCCTCATTTCAATCTAGTATGCAGAGCACAAACCTGCAAGGGTCAGCATTTTCTTCTTGAGCGACCAAAGGTCTTACATTTGTACTTCACTTCAGTCACATGTACGACCAATTATTGCAAGGCACGATATATGAGTTTAAAGTGAGACCTACTTCCTCTGCCTTGAGTAACCCAACGGATCAGTGATTTAATGAAGTCCACTGTTCAGCTTCTCCTAAATGCCAGAGGCCCACTCGAACTGGTGTGCGGTTATTTGTTCATATTCAGCTCTCAGGCACTCCAATGTAAACATGAGAAATTCACTGTAGTTACTGACTCGTTAGATCAGGTGACCTAACGCTGAATTTGGGCCCTTTTAATCCCTGGAGAGAAGCTGTCAGATAAAGATTAGGAACTTCAGCAAAAATGAAGTGGTATTACGGCAGTCCTAATTAATGGGTAGCTACACGTGCACTGGGTACCCAGGGCCATATGGAGGCAGATGGACCATGCAATACATCTACCTGCAATACATCGCTAATAACCTTCCTAAGTTGCTGCGAGCCCCTGAATATACTGCCTGTGCCTGGATTTTTATTATCCCGCTTGAGAGCCCGCTGCACTGGTTTTTCGGCTCCCTAATCCCCCCTCTGTGCCAGACGACCCTTTTGCAGGGTGCACAACATGGGGCTTTGCCTTTTGACTCTCCGTACACTACTGCAACAGCAACTCCACGCGATGTGACAAATTGTTGGCAACGTTCACAGTGGAGGAAAGCCTCGCCTGGCTCTTGTCAGAGTGGTGATTTTAGCTTTGCCAATAGGGCGTTTATAAAAGGATCAGAGGTTCTTCTAGTACCACCTTGTCTTTTCAGGTTAATTTATGCCTTGTTCTTTATGCCTGCTATAGTTAAGGACATGCTGCAGGTATGGAGAGAAAAATGTCACAGAATTGCCACCTGGCTCCTCTGTTTTGATCTGGCTGGCAAATGCCAGAACCTTTGAACAGCAGGTTGCTAAATAATAAACAGACCGTGTCTTTAAAAACACCTGGCGCTTACTTAAAATGGTCATTTTGTATCTGGATAGTCCCTGGCACAGGTGCCAAGCTCCAAGGCATGAGGCTCCCCTTCCCTTCCTCTGCCCACTTAAGTAAAACAATAAAGTACGAGAAGAAACTACAGCAATTACGTGTAGTTAAACGTTATAATCCAGCCTACGAGCAACACGGAACATGAGGAACAACAACAAAAGCCCCTTTCTGAGTGTAAAAACTTCAGGAAAGGGAAGGAAAAAATAAATAAACAAGGATGAAAGAAATGCCCAGTGGCAACCATTTTCAGTGTGACCTAGTGAGCTTTCAACTTCAAACCAGTCAGATCAAGAGCTTCCCAGCGGCATCACCTAGGGATCTGTCACTCACACATCAAGCCTCGTTCACTCTGCCTTGTCTCATGCAGACACGCTGCCAGATACAGAAATATCACGGCCTTCTTGCATGACAAGGAAAACAAAACAAAATAAAAAAAAAAACCCTCAGACCAACAGCAATCCTGAAAACCAAGTGCACTGACAAGCCGTGACCCCATTGTCCACAAAAGGGCATCGTCACAAAGTCGACCAGAAAAGGGATGCAAGCAGAATGGTAATCGGGTAACCATCTGCTATTAAAATGCAATGCAAGCTGGAACCTTCCAGTGAGCCCTTCCCACTCGCAAAGATGATGAGAGCTGGGATTTACTGGAAGGAATCAATACCTGCCCTGGGTGCTTTGCAAACTGAGGGGGACCATCTTCTTTCAAGCTCACCATTTGGCTTCCGAGCTACTTACAGTGTGCTATCGAGATGGGGTGGCAGCGTTTGGAATGTCAAAGAGAAAAAAAAACAGCTGCACCCCCACTGTTGTACGGCTCTTACTGTATATTATTATACTCCAGAAATGACTGATGTTATTCAGAATGTGTTCTGCAGCCTGACAGTTTGAAAAGAAACTCAGAAGTCAAAGACTAGTATTTTTGGGGAAGCACAGAAAGGCAAGAAGCAGTTGGGAAAGGGAAGAAAGATACTTGTCACTACATTTAAAATATGCAATATCTGACTGAATATACTTCTATAAAATAGTTTTAAGTAGCACACAGTAATCAATTCTTCAATGAGGGTTGCAATAATTTATCGATAGCAGCCACAAAGTAACTACACTTATTTTTGTCCAGTCCATTTCTACCATATTAAAAGTTAAAAGTATTCCTGGAGTCTGGAGAACCCATTAGGAAAATACCTCAGGTATTTAGTGTACAAGCTGGCATTTATGGTCTGAAACAGGGACATGCAGCACTGATGAATCCTTGAGAGTATTCTTGTTCAACATAGATGAAAACCTCCATCATTTCAGAACAATGCACCCACACCACCTTTCCCACTAATCCATTAAACTAAAGAGTGAAAAATGGGCAGACATCCTTAAGTTTTCACCAGTTTACACAGCCTCTCGCACAAAGTAAATAGACTCAATAACAAGTATCAGCCTCTCTCTAACAGCGAGACAATTTTCATCAAACTATTTGTTATCAACCTCTGAACTTGCTATTTTTGAACACTTGCTAATCAGCCATCAGACAAGTTTCATCTGAAAATGAACAAGTACTTGGACAGCATTTACAAAAAAGCCAGTATTGCACACTCACACTTACAGCGTGATTGAAGATGACACGCTTGTGGTGTAACATGTAAGTCATCTCACATTCCTGACCAAAGTATTATCTAATCCCTTCCATCAGCTAAACATTATTACTGGGGAAGAATCTGACTCAGCTCCAGACAAATGCTGCAAATGAAATGGTTTGACGATTTCAAAATACATTTGAATAAATGATGATCCTAAAAAACTCACAGAAGTTTTTCACGGCAATATTAACAGAAGAAAGTTCCCAAGGTGGCTATAGAAAAGTGTACTTTTCTATATATTCAGCAATACCTTTCAAGATGGTGGTCAACATCTGTAAAGTGTATCTACGAGTCGTCTGCTTGGATCCTAGAATGGGTATTATGAGGCAGGTCACGAATAAGAAATATTCACAACAATGCATATTCTGAGCAGTCTGTGAACAACACAAAGGCTGAAAATGTTCTTATAAGCCCTTCACAGAATAACTTCAAATGACAAAGTATTACGCTAACACATTTGTTAGCATGTCATCTGCAAAGAGATGGTGGGACATATGGGTAGCTAAATTATTTACAACAAAGAGTTTGTTACCAGACAAGAAAAATGTGCTCCAGCTTTGACTCAACTGGCTTTAATTACCACGCTCTCTTGACCAAGACTGCATGGGGCTTCGTTCTTGGAAGTGGGCTGGTCTTACAGCAACCGCAGGACGGTACAACCCCGATGGGGAGACTGCACAGCATCGCCTCGAAGAAGCCAGTGGAAGTCTGGTGGTTGACTCCAACAGGCTCCAGAGCAGGCTGTAAATGGAGAAGCCGGCTCCGAATGTCTTCCACCAGTTGGCAAACAAATGAGACATCATGTTTGTGCAGTTCAAGCATTGTTGCCAAATTCTAATAGAATGAGAGTTTCTGTAATCCCAAAAAGGGGCTATGTGATCCTTGGAAACAAGATTCTCTTGTCTGGCCTTCCATTCATTTTGTAAAACATGTTAAGTTTAATTTCAGTGCTTGGAGCTGCAGCTGGCCAAGGAGCAAAATCACATTCATGTGTTAAAAAAAGAACTGGAAAAGGATGCAAGCTGCTAAATTTTGATACTGATCTGCAGCCAACCTCCAGAGAATGGTTGGGTCAGGACTTCTGGGCTTTTTCCACTAAACAAGCAAAATGTTACTCTGTTTGTTATAATAAAAAAAGCAGATTTTTCTGGTCACTCTTTTTTCTCAAGGTAGGTAATATTTGAAATGCAATATTAAACATGTTTGCTTTCCAGTGAAAAACATCGGTGCACTACACACCTCTCTCAACAGTTATTTTGATTGGACTTAGCAATGCCAGCCAATTATCTCCGATGCTGCACCATCTGCAGAATTATGCTTTCAGGGCAGTAATTTCAGGAATGAAGAAATACCTGGTGTCATTCAAAGCAGCTAAGTAGAGAATCCATGAATGATGACAGACATTTCCTTCCCACGGCTACTGACCTCCTATGTCCATCCCCCCAAAATTCACTGGCATCATTAATTACCCACCTATTACCAAACCTGTGGGGCCAAATCCTGATCATGAGAACTGAAACAGGCACAGGAGTATGTCATCTTCCCAGTCACTGGACGAGAGACATGGCTAGGGTCACACAGTTCAAACCTTGCAAATTCACCACTGACCTCTTCTCGCCAAACTGTTCGGGAGTGCTAATGACAACTAACTACCAGACAGCCAGCGACTGAGTAACAAACACTCTCTTAATTGTTATTGCTCTCTGAGGTTGCCCTGTAATCTCAGACTCTTCGGAATTTGAGCCAGGGCCCACTCCAGACTTTGTGAGTCCTTCCAGAGAGCTGAACAAACCCTGGTTCAAGTCCTTGCAAATTCAATTCCTCATACGTTAGCCTAATCAAGTGAAATTAATCTTTGCTTTATCACAGCTGCCAGGTAACATTTCTCGTGAGAGTTTTTTTTCAGTTTGGTACATATGCCTTGCATATTTCCTATACTCCAAGAGTCATTTAGTATTAACATACAATCGCTTGTTTATTAAGTATAAATGAGGCAGTTAAAGGTGTATGTTTTCATCATGGTGGATAGGAGATCACTTTCACAATTCCCATTAAACTTTATGAGAACCATGGGTCTTGAAGCCAAATTAATTCTCCTACACCAAGCTAAAAATGAACCCCTAAATGTTATTATGCCTGCCATATTTGGTTTCTGTATTTATACTTCAGGCATATAGTTACTGACAAAACTAAAAGCACTGATAATATCTATCCCAGAAAGCAAGAATTCCTCTGGAAGAAAACAGACAATGATATTTTACAGTATTGGAACTCTACTGTATGTAGACACATAAAATATTTTTAAAAGCCAATAACTAAGGTCTACAAGTCTTTGTAGTTGTTCAAAATTTTGTTAATGAATTTTACATTGCTGGCTAGTTATCTGAATACCGTGCTCAAGGGAGAGAAGCTTCTGGAATAAAATATGCTGTAAGCAGGAAAAAAGACAAAGGGGGAAAGGTTGCAGCGAAAGCAGAGGCTGAAGTGAGCTGGTAGCTCTTACAGTGGGACCTCCGAGGGGCTGCACATCCCCTGTGCACCTGCCTCAAAGCCCTGCATAACCAGAGGGACGTTCACACCAACAAGGTGCCCTTTTTGGAAAATACTTTCTCCCAAAGCAAGACCTCTGTGCTGCCGGCAGCAATGAAAGGTCTACCCAGAGCAGCAGCGCCAGGATCTTACCCTCAACAAAGCAGCTTTTAATTGTTTCATTAAGTCAGCAGTCTAGGTGAACGCTGCTGTCCGAAGGCCGCACACATTCCTGCCTGGTTTTCAGTGTATAGTCCAAAATAATCTTATCCTCAAATCTAGATCCCCATTTTACATCTTGTATACACCTTGGCCCACCAGGTAAGAGTTACCTCTTCTCATGTGTTTTCTGAATGTTAAAGTGTTACAGTATTTTGGATCATTATTGTATAATAACTGTATGAGTAAAAGAGCTAGTTGAAATCTTACTTCTCCCATTGCATTCAGAGTACAGAGAGAAATTTCCATTGTACTTGCAATATGATTCTTTTAAGTAGCATTATCAAGTTTTCATAAAGGATATAAACATAATACATTTTTTAAAATATAAATTTAACTCTGAGATAACAAATTTCTATCTAGTCACATTGTTTCTGTTATATTTGGGTGTTACTTACCTATTTGGGTATGCTGGTTCTCTACCAGTTTCCTATGCTTAAGACTTCTCTGATGATGTGGTCTTACTATAACACAGATTTTCCCATCTCACTAGCAACCCTCTAGTAAAAATGGCAACATGCTTCGCATTTTGGTGTAATCCTTTCGTTAAAACCACCCACAATAACAACTATGGGACACAACGAGGCTTCATTCCTGTACTGGAATCTGTCTAAAATTTGATTACACTGGAGCTATTCTAGACCTCTTAAGATGCTTTTGTTTGGACTCTTGGCTGGTTTCCAGCCATTCCATCTTTAATTACTGGACACTGCTACACAGCTTGCAAACAGAGGTACTTCTTCCCATCTTATTTCCTCTGCTGTTTCAAGCATTCAGTTTACTTACTCTTGCTGAGAAGGGTTTGGGGCTGAATTAGAAAAAGTATGTTCTTTCTCAGGCACAAAATATTTAATTGGCTTGTAGGATAGCTTAAAAAGCCCTAAAATTTTAATCTGTTGAACTCTGAAACTAGCCTGAGATCACATGCATACCTATATTCAATATGAAATGCAACACTAAAATAATAGCTAAAAAGTATGGCTACAGTAACAAGGACAGAAAACCCACAGCAAAGCTTGTCTTCAGTACACTTAGAGTACCCAGCAATTGCCAGGGGTAGGTGTTCTCTAAGTTTCCTCCACTTGTAAATAATGTATTCCTGGAGCAGAATGTTCTGAACAGAAATACACAATTTTGATTGACACTTGCAATACAGCAACTTCTTGGAAAAATAATATTTCTCTGGTCTGTGGGTCCCTAGGACCCCAAAGGATGCCAAACTAACTGCCTCTTCATTACCATTTTTCATCATCTCTAGAATTCTCACTGAACTCATTCACCAGTTTATACTTCAGAAAAGCAGAACATTTACTAAAATGCAAGAGGCATATAGTTGCTAAATTTTGTCACAAATAGATGTTAGCCTGCTTGTAAGACATAGTTTATTTCTCTGTGAGATTTTTTAACACCTGTTAAAACAAACAGCTTGCACATGGTAAGACCCTTGTATTTGGGCATCATGCATTCCAATGATGGGAAACATTTAGACAAGAGGTTTCAGACTAAGCCTTATGAAGACAAGCGCTATCTGAAAAACTGAGATTCTGTACCAGATTTTGTACAGCTCAAAGTTCACAGGTGGTTGGATGCAGGGACCATCTGATTTCAGATTAATGTGAAACATGGAGCTGAGAGGATGAAGCAAGTAAGAAAAGAATCTTTTAAAGTAGTAGTGAAGTCAATTCTTTTAAACTTTCCTTGGTATTTAGTTCAGGAAAGGCTTATTTCCGTGGTGACCAGATCTGTGCAAAACCATTGTTACAAATGATAAGACATGGGACAGGTTGAAAACGTCTTTTTTTGAACAGGTGCCAAGGAACATGTAGATTTGACCTGATTAATATTTTCAGATAGAAAACACGCATAGGCTGATAATACTGCAAAGTTTTGACCTCAGCTATCAAAGCATGTTTGCTGACTTTGGCTGAGTTTCTCTTTCAGATTTGGAGCTTGAAGCCCAACACAGGTTGAATGTATACAAAGCAAAAGTGGGAAAAAATAATATTTGTACAGAGCTCTGCAAACCAACCCATACTCAACTCTAATGAGAACATAATGGTTTACCCAGCTGCAAAAGAACAGAAGCAAGAAAAGTAAAAGAAATGCCTCCTGTTTCTTCATTTTAAAGATGTGTTTGGACTTTAGTGCACATGGGAGTTTTGAGTGGTGTTTTGGTTTTTTTTTTTCCCCTGAATGCATGCATGTATACTTTAAAAAGTGCATCACCTGCATTCTAAACCACATTAAAACATGTTTAAGCCAGAATGGAAGGGTTGCTTCCACAGAGAGCAATAAATAAAAAAAAAAAACAAAAAAACAACCAAAAAACTAACCCATAAGACTGACTTTATAAATCTTTGGATTATCCTGCAGTCTGTGGGGTATCTTCTATCTAAACTACCGTAACCCACAAGGGGATTAGAACGGATAGTCTCTCGCTCGCTCGCTCCTCTGAGTCACAGCACTAGCAAATAGACCCACAGTGCAGTGTGGGCAGACAGGAAACCACTAAAGCCAGAGCAGTGATTATGTGCCTGCTCTGTGAGACACACCGAGCAGTGAGCCGCAGTGTGTGTGTGTGTCAGATCAATCTTTCCACTGACCAGGACAGCTGTACTCACAGGGGGATCACCAATCATCCTGCTAGGAACTGCTTCTGTCCTTCAACAGGCAATTAACGTGAGTCCATTACAGCTCCCTGGAGGCCCCTGGGGGGCTGCAAAAGGCATCGACTGAAAGGTCAGAAACCTCATGAGGACAGGCAAGAAGCTGTGCCTGGCGAAATGGAGTGGAAAGCAGTAGCTATTTGTCACCCGCTAGTAATTCAAAAAAGAGGGGGGGAGGAAGAGGGCTGAAGGGGGTCCAAGCTTTGTGCACAATTGCAAGCACGTGGCAGTCGTAAGAGCATAAATAGAAGCTACAGGAGATTCTTCCTGGGACAAAGATTTTATCCAGTGTTAGAGGTGGAGGAAGAGGTAACAAATCCCACTCAACTAATTCTACAATGGAACAGACATGAAAAAGTGCACGGGCTGATTAATAGCCTGCTATAAGCCCCAAGAAAAATCATGGGACGGAGTCCCTGGTGCCTGAGGTTCACCACTGTGAAACAAACATTTTAGAAGAGAACCAACAAGAAATTAAGCGATCGGGAAGCATGCACAGAGCAGCATTCATAAGTAGCAATATTCTTCCAAATGAAGTAACTGCTGAGGTGTTCAGTGCTAGAAAAGCAACAAACACGGTGGCTTGAGGGATACATTACAGATTGCTCTCTGTTTCTATTTTAGACTTCTAGTCAAGACCACCATGTTGATGCGTTTTTGGAGGTCTCAGTTGAATGCCTGCCTGTACCTCTCCAAGTACAGCACCAACCAAACTTGGCAGTCCCACTATGGAAATGCAATCAAGTAAATGCCAGGTAGGCAGCCAGAGGATGGTAACAGAGTCAGCACATATAGCAGACTTAATGTGCATTAGTGTGCAAGGAAAAGTTAGACTAAATTGGTTCATGATGTTCATTTGGAATAACTTTCACCCAGTTCACTAGTTAACTTTTACCCACAGCGTTCAGCTGTTATCACAAATTCAAATGTTATCACCGTCGCTCTTTCCTTTGATAACAATACTTCACAGAGATCTAGCGGTCCATGTGTAAACAATAGAACAAGCTGAAATTCTGCAAATGTTAACGCTTCAACAACAATAGAACTTAGAAGGTATAGAGCAAGTATTAAATTAGTGAAAAACTTGTTTTCAATTTCTTTGGACGTGATACTGAATCATTTGTATAATTGAAATTTTATTTGCTGCAGAAAATCTTAACTGCATTAAAAAATAAAAGGACAGGAGAAAGAACAATCTGCAAACTGGGTGTTGGTATGCCCTGCCTTCACATGACTGCACAAGAACCCTGAACAACACAAGCTCCACTGATACAAACGATGGTAGGCTTTGACTCAGTTTGCAAAACCCCCAACACACCTTAGATGATGTAAAATTTCTGTATTCTACTTTCACACAAAAGAAATACTGGTGACTGCGCTCTTTGTTTGTAGAGAAACGTAGATAACACCTTTGGCTTATCCATAATGGTATAAACTGCTTGACCTTGCAGAGCACCCGTCATTGACTGAAAAACCTGGCAGATTATTGAGTGTGGATTTGAATACTGTTTTTTTTTGTCCCACCTGCAGCTTTACCAGGCCTCCCAACTACATCTGCCATAGGCAAAGGCAAGAATTTCCACGAATATTTCAACATTTGCAGCCTGATCACAGCTTCACAAACTGGACTCACTTTGGTCACCTACAGTTCCAGCATCAGAGGAAGCCTGGCTCTTATTTTCTGGGTTCAAACTTAATTTGTTTGCTGCCTTCAAGATTTGATGTGCACACACTCAAGCGTGTGTGTGTGTATGTATGTATATATGTGTGTATATCTATATCTCTCTTT
>JAVJGJ010000001.1:101535730-101555284 GCA_035590215.1 Microhierax caerulescens
CCCCCCACCCAAAAACCCACAACCTGGAAGTTCTTCACTTGAACAGATGGTTTATAAAAAATCTGGGACATGCTTGTATGATTGAAAATAGGACTCCTATAAGCAACATCTCATGTAACAATTACGTGAACAGTTGGTCAGAATGGTGACCCAGAAACTGCCCCATCTTTCCACTCCTGTAGTCTTAGTAAAGCAGCTCCAGTCCTTTACTGGATGCCTGACCTTGTGCAGCCAGAGACAGCGACACAGCCAGATCTGTGTGAGCAGATTTCCACTGCCTTCTGCACGGATCCAGGTCCTATAGGAGGCAACACACTGCTGTAAAAGCATGCCCCAGTTAATACAATTTTAAGGTCAAAATAAAAAGTATTAAAAATATAAAATCAACTCTATGGTTCCTATTTGTTTAGTACATGAACAACACCAAATTATCCCAGAGTATCTTCACAAACTACTACATTTCACAGGTGCAAAATCACAGTCCCACCTGCTTGTCTCTAGGTTGGATCGAGTCTGCTGCTGTTGTTCAGAAGAAGGAAAGCT
Organism: Microhierax caerulescens; assembly: GCA_035590215.1. Taxonomy (NCBI): domain Eukaryota; kingdom Metazoa; phylum Chordata; class Aves; order Falconiformes; family Falconidae; genus Microhierax; species Microhierax caerulescens. The sequence goes on from JAVJGJ010000001.1 coordinate 101,536,274, forward strand.
GTGATCTAACTGACAAATACTGAATATTCACAGCTCCGTTCAAGAACAACAAAGCAGTACATTCCCATGATCTATAAAAAGAAAAAAAAAAAAAAAAAAAAAGGACTTTCAAGGCAAGTATCATTTTGTATGTAGCAAGAAGTTTTGGTTTAGAACGGATGAATTTCCTGTCCCAAAGCAGAAGCAAAGTCAGAAAAGAGGATCGAGCAAGATTTCTCAGCGGAGTGCACTGTTATTGAACAGTGCTTCAGAAGTATATTGCTTCTTCACATATGTGGACACAGCTGGGGGAAGATACCTGATGAGCAGGATAGAGGAACAAGGCTGGACGAGCTTGGAGCTGACTAAGAGGCATTACATTCAGGGGAGTTACAGGAAGAGGAGATGACCGTAGTGAAGCAAAATGCAGAAAAAGATACTCATATGTCTAAGTATGGGAATTACAGTCCTGGACAGCTCTGAAGATCTGGGCACGGCTTGATAGGGATGGGAAAAATGGGGCTGTGGCTTAAGACTTCTTAGGGAGCTAAGAAGGCATCAGAAAGAAACTTGGTGGAGGCCTTAGATGCAGTGGATGGATGAGACTGTAACTACAAAAGGAAAAATCTCCCTTACCTTTGAAAACTAGACTGGCCAAGGGAAAAAATAAATATATATTTTTTTTAATGCACTCCATGCCAAAAATTTACTTGGTCTGTCTCTGGAAAAATAGCAGGACATGCCCCACTCAATAGCCAACTGTGAATGACAAAGCAGTCCTACGAGCCTCTTGCTCTTGTGTAGTTCACTGTGGTACTGGGACAGGCACTTCCCCTCTCGCGGTGCCTGTGAGCAGCCAGCTGACCACAGGGACCAGTCTGCACTGCACCATGCTAACTGCATGCCATGCAGTCTGGTTCGTGGGGGTCTTGTTCAGGGGCAGGACTGGGGGCCCAGTAATGCAACTTTTCCTCTCCCCAGTAAGAAATTTAAGATTGTGCCAAAAACCACTGAGAGAATCCTGAAGCTTTCCCTTGCTTCCGAGTAGTAGGTGCAAGGAACTGGTCTTTATATAGTGCTGAGACTGCAGATCTGTTGTATCAAAGGTAAACATAAAGCAGAGAGTCAACATCTCCATAACAAAAAACAAGCTGCCTCAGTAGCCACCAAATACCGACATCTCACAATTCTTTTAAAACACTTCACAACGTTACAAAACAGGGACTTAGAGAAACAGCACCATTTTAACAAGCTAAATTTCCTGTCACACACAGGCTTGAGTCCTGTCAATGCAACACTCATTTTAGTCTGATTCAGTTGCTGTGATGAACTTCAGAGTTTAGACTGCCCTTGAGCCTCACATCTATCTGATCTTTAATTCTACTACCCGCTCATTTCTTGCTAAGCACACAATTCTGAGTCCCAATGGAACAGCCTCATTCAGGCTCTGCATCAATATGTTCAGTGCTGAATTCATTTCTGCAGGGAGCCCAGTAAATCTGAACTTTCCAAAATCATTTGGCCCCCATTACTAGTAAGCACTGCTCTTAAATAGGTTGTAACTCCAGCTAATAGGCTCCATAATCATAGCTGAATTGAACAAAGGGGTCCAGTATGTGCTGCCATCAGTCATTTTTATTCCCAATCAAATGCACTGCATAGGAAGGGAACTTTTTTTTATACTTCTGGATGCTGAAAACTAAGAAACTCATTTCACCTGACTGTAGATATTTTCCTTAATAAAATAGAAGGCAAACAGGCTTCCAAGGATATCCAGAAGGTCCAGCAGAGCACCGATGCAAGAGCTGGAACTGGTAACCTTTTCACCTTGCAACATGGCAACAATCCAGAATATAAGGAGACAGGAAAAACATTAAGATGCAAAGCCCACATAATGAAAAATTCCAATGCTAAGAGACACATCTTCTGCTATTCAAAGAAAACTGACTGTAACTAAACCTAATGTAAAGGAGTTAATGATAGAACTGCTTACATCTTGATCACATTTCCATGAAGACAAGCTTTGTGATATTGTTTCATCTAGAGGAAAAAAAAAAAATAAAATAGAAGCCACCATCTAAATCTTATCATCGAAATTGATAGTGTTTACTTAAAGCTTATTTCAGCTTTGCTGACTTCAACAGATATTGAAGTCTCCAATAAATCTATTTCAACATTTTTTTACAACTCTCTTCTTTCTCAACATACACTCTGGCCTCCCTGATCCATATCAGTGGACAGAAGACCAGGTTTTTGTTTATGAATATCTAGAAGTCTCATTGCTGTCTGCTGCAAAGCCTGGTATAAAAATGAATAGCAAGTAAATAAAGCAGAAAAAGAACCTGATTTATCTTTCTCTCCTCTGCAAGACAGCACAGCCAGTCCTAGCTCACACCATATTTTTTACATACAAGGCAACCTGCTCCAAAGGTAATTCAAGAAAGCTCCTTCTGTGCACTGGAAGGGTCCCCCTGCACAGACTGGCACTGCTGTCACCAGGTGGAATTGCCCTTCAGCCCTGCAGGGAGTCATCTCCCCCCACATTGCTCCAGGGGCTCCAATAACAATCAGGCTCAGAGACCCCTCCCTGACAGGGCTGGTCCTTGGCTGATGTCAACTGATGTAGTCATGACTAAATTTTGTACTCTTTTTGGTACTCCTTATTACTTTGGGTCAATGTTGATCAATAAACAGACCAAGGAATATATGTCCAGGTTATCTGGGCATATCCTATTGTTCTACCCCAGTATTGCATCCGAGGGGGGAAAGAAAAATCAGGCAATTGTCAGCAATAATGTGCAGGAATTGGAAATCGGACACATGTGGATGTCAGAACTGATGAATGCACACAGCATGGAGCACAAGTCTTCAGATGTTCTGTAAAAGAATTAACAGTGCCTATAACTGAGGGTATAAATGCATATATTTCACTCTGAAAATAAAAGAGCAATACAACAATAAAGAACTGGCTATTTTTTGAGGCTTAAATCAGGTGAGACAGTAGAGAGGAACAAGACCAAATCCTCACAACTGATTTTAAGTAAGTAAACAAAAAGTCAACATCAGTAGTTCTACCAAATGACAAAAAAAGGGGATGATTTTCTCAGCCACAAAACCACCACAATAATGATGGTGCTGATACTGCTGTCATGGCTCACAGGTTTAACCGGAGTCAGAACTCTGAACAGAAATCAGAATAGCTGCGACTGGTATGAAGTGGTAGAAGACATGAAAGAACCAGAGTGAGGTCTGCTCGGTTAGGGAAAACTGCCCCAGCTGGGATATAAAGGAAGTCTGATAAAGATTTTAAATCAAAGTAGCACAATGGAAAGAAATCACTGTGGATACTCTCTTCAGCTGTCCAGGTGGTTCAAAACCCTCCCCCGCCCCCCCCACTGCATGTACATGAAAGTAAGAGGAAGATTTGGAAAGCTTCACATTCTACCATCCCTCACCCTATCCACCACGTGCCCCCGGAACAAATTGTGCTCATCTCTGTTCAACAGCAGCTTGTGCAGAGACTCTCCTCCTTGCTCTTCTAGGAGACTCCTCCAGACTGAAAAATCCCATGCTTCTAATCTTTCCTCCTAGGAATTAGCACCATCTTCCACTGTCTGGAGACCATACACAAGGTAGAGCAGAGGAGTTCATCATCCTGCTCCAGCTGGCATGTGGCTTTTGAAGCAGGCACCGTGTCACGACTCCGCAGCAGGGGAAGAGGGCAGGCTGGACCCCGGCCCCGCTGCATGACTCGCGTGCATGCCAAAGCCACGTCCCCGGGACATGCATGGAGAAGCAGGTTCTCATGCACCTGGTACAAAAGTAGTCCGGGACATCGGGGAGTCAGTAAGGGTGACAAAGGCACTGACCATGGCAGACAATTGCACAGACCCTTGTAGAGATGTAACGAATGCTGTTAAGTCTTCTGCACTGATAAACACTAAAATATATCCAAAACTACTACTTCTTTAAAGCTGCGATAAAGGAAAGACAGAAAGGTACACTGATACAATTCAACTCAACTATTTTTAAACAATATGTGATGGATTTGCAGTCTGCCATTGCATAAAAGGCAGGCTCATTTTCTACAAATGCCCACAAAGAGAAATGATAGAGCTCAGCACTATAGCATGGCATATTCCATTAGGAATTAAATCTCTTCTCTCTGATGGTCCCATCCACATGCTTATTGGATAGTCTGCTGCTTTCATCTACATTATTGTTATTAATTTATGAATGGGACTAGAATTACAGAATATGAGTCTAAGGTGAGGCTGCATTATAATAATAAATGAAAGAATGACTCCTGTTTACTTTCAAAATATTTCATAGCTAAAATGCTTACTGCATTTTTAACTGTGACATACTTCCTTTAGCTGGTTTCGGTTTTGAAGTAATGATATAAAATTCATTTCATCTCTTTTTCAAGCCTGACTCTTTCATACATAACATCAGGCATGTCATATCTGAGGAATTATTAAAATAAGACGAAGCCTGCTGTATCTGAGCAGAAAAGCTTCTTTGAGCTGGCGTCCTCAGGAGAGAAGCAAGCTCAATCTCATTAGTTGGTGCTGAGAAGGCGTCCTAGTCACTAGGTTCAAGGTGATGAAAGATTAGGGCGTTTGGCCTCGGCTCATTTTGTATGCAGCTCACATCACTCCCTGCCCGTGAACACGAAATTACATTGAACCTGGGGAGTCTAACTCCATTAATTTTAAATGGAAGATTAATTTAACAATATGCGGCAGATATTTGTTACAAACCTATCATGTAAAAGTGACGGTTAGCAATAAATTGTGGTGACTCACACTGGCCGGTGGCCCTGGCTCAAATAAATCAGAAGGCATTTACACATAATTGCTGTTTTTAAAGACAGGGATATGGGAGATATGTTTCTTTGATGAAAGATTGGGTAACTCCATTCAAGGAAACAGAAGCCAATATTAAAGCTACAGTGTCTCTTTTGAAGGAGATGTTTTGTTTAAGGGCTTTTAGGACTGTAATGCAGTTATTGTCTGTCTTAACCTATGCTTTATTTTTTTCCTTAGATAAATAATTGCCCTTGATTTTCATGAAATGTCTGTAAGAACAATACAGAAATATTTTACATGAGATTAGAATAAGATGTGTGGTTTAGGAACATGCGTCACTCTGCACACAGCACATGTGAGCCGTCACCAGGGACTACAGAGAAAACACGGAGTCTACACTTAAACAAAGGTTAACCGTGGTCCATTTTTTTTTTCTGTCAACTTTTTGACTCCTGAACAATGTACAGAATTAATAGGTGGCCCTTCTCCTGCCACTGTTTCTTTTCTTCTTGTATTGACTGTGCAGAAGTACAGTCAGGCATGAAAAGTCATCACTGAAAATATAATTTTCAGAGAAGGAAAACTGCAAGCTGCATAGAGAATAAACAATGCAGGTGGAGAAAACTAGAAGGATCAGATTTTTTTTTTTTCTTCCTTATTTAGGTATAGATAACTACTGTGCTTCTCAGATACTCTGATGACATCCATTGCTAGAACAGGGCCTGTCTACATGTGAAACAAAAATACCTTGAAAGCTAATGCAGGAGAGCAGAATTGGCTCTCTCAGGAAGCAGAATTATCCCATACCTCTTTCCTTCCAGCCCAAGTAAAAGGAAAGCTTCTTCAGCACAACTTCTCTAAATACACATCAGCAACAGCAAATACTGTGTGGGACTGCACATGTTTATGTTTATTTATTTAAAAAAAAAAACAAAAAACAACCAAAAAACCCTGCACATACTTTTCCTTCTGAACAGAAGATGAAAGAATAAACTAGATATTATACCTAGTAGATGTCAGCTGCAGTGTTTAACACGCTGCTGGGAGATGTTCAGACACGTTGCAGGGGAGGGCATCATCTGGACTTGGAACAAATCATTGTATCTATGAGGGGCTTCTGCAATCTGTAGTAGTCAAGAGATACAATGACATGCTGAAGAGAAAAAGAGCCCCTGCATTAACTCCCTACGTACTGAAATACCTAGGATGGCTCAGACTGGATATGCTCAGGAATATTGGTATATTGATATATGATATTTTGATATACGACAGATATGCTCAGTACATATCAGCACAGACACCACCGCACCAGAGCTGCGTTACTCGTGCTAACAGCTCCAGACCAGGGATACACAATCGAAGGGGTGGAAAGGGTGGCAAGATTGTATACCCTATGTCAAAATATCTGTGATTCAAGAGAAAAAAGCAGTGCCCAGAAAAAGGAGAGGAGCTGAAGTAAAGCTAAGAACATCCAACTTAGGTGCTCAAGCAGACAAAGTGATTTCATCCATTCCTCATCTTCTCAGCCTTGAATCTTTAACAAATGCCCTGTCCTCCAAAAGCAACTGAAGAAATGTATCTGTAGTGACCTCACTGCTTTAGCACACTGCTGCAGGATGTGCAATGCGAAGGGAATTTAAGGTCTCTCGATACTTTCTGCATTAGGAGGTGGGGAATAGACTCAAATCAACCCACCAAAACCAGTGAGGTTAAGAACCTGACCAAAACCCAGGCACACATCCCACTGTGCTGCCAGTGCACAGCGCTTCGCTGTTTATGGCCAACTGCAACAAATACCTGCACCGTTCAGTGCAGTTTCTTTTATCCTCTTCCCCTCTTTGGACTTCACAGAGAGGGAATAAAATTATTCACTGACACATACGTTACACTTCTTCACAATGTCATAACTGTTTTGCCTTCTGACTTAAAAAAGGTTTGATGTTGGATCCTTCTAATACCTATGCAGTGCTACATCGGGGTTTTATGAAGACCTAAGGTCCACATCTGGGATGCTAGACACAATGAAAGATGCTGCCAACTCCTCCAAGCCTGCAACCTTCTTCCCACCATCTATCTCAACATCTCCAAATTCTCTTGAGTGTGAACCAAAAGTTAAGCCGCAAGCCTGACAACAAGTACCAACAATCTGCCCCACTGCCCTCTGCCACAAAGGCTCGGGTTGAAGTGCAGGGCCAGTGCTCCAGCTGGTACTGGGAAAAGTGCCGTGTCCCAGAGCAGCTGTGCCAGGGTAGGAGCCAAAGTCAGCCACAGCTGCAACTGCAGTGCTGTGGAGCTCTGGGACTGAAGCTCTCAAGGTGGAGGAGGCCTGTGCAGGTGTCTGGTGGTCCTGACATAGGTGTTCGGCGTGGGATAGCCACTCTGGCACGAACTAGGGGATGGACAGGATCCAGAACAGATGAGCCACTCCTGACTATGAGCAATGCTGGGCGATTTACTTCTCTTCCCTCTGCCTCTGTGTGTTGTCAGCTCCCACCAACCTGCAGGGATGGAGATTCCTTAGCATGTTCAGCCTAAGCAGATGCCACGGAGCAAGGAACCGCGGAGCAGCAGTAGCTCTTCTACTTGCTTATTCAGCTTGAACAAATGTATACCCTCATACCCCTCTAACATCTGAACACCTTGAAAACATTAGCGTATTTAAACAACTCTGTGGAAAACAAAATTATTATCCTCCTTTTCTGCATGAAGACATGAGGCACAGAGTAGCTAAAGGCCCCATTTTAAAGAAGTCTCTAGGTACATAATGTGCACAGAGGTGTCTAGTAGAACATCTCTGAGATTCAAGGTCCTAGACTGAAGTACCCCAACCTTTTTCTTCTCCCACTCTCACTACCAAATAACAGTTTTATGTGATCTTTTTGAGGGAAAACTACTAATTTTGTGATCCACTAATACTTTTCCTTTGAGAAGGCAGGAAAAGTGGTAAAACTGAACAGACTCAGTACAGTTGAGTGAGGTCAGTACAGCATGAGTACCAGTACATGTGGAAAGCACAGGTTGGTATTTCCAGCCCCGGCTTACTGCTTGCCTAACCAGACAAAAATCTGACTCCAATACTGTGTTTATGACCATTTGTGGTTTATAATTTTAGAATTTTAGAAATCTTCGGAACCACTTAGTCACAAGTACATAAAAATTCTAGTTTATAGCAGTATGGGCTCCCCATTGCATTCACACATATGTCCTCCCCGTTAACATCACTCATTATCCTGCCATACACTATCACCACAAAGCTTTATAAACTCATAGTAACTGGAGATGATATTAATATGGAAATAAACTATTGTGCTGTATGACTTAGGGAGAAGGATAACGAGATAAATTATTGTGCACTTGCTTTTAACACTTGCAGAAACTAGACAACATTAAAATCAGGTTTCTCAGACCCTGTTTTCCTCCCAACAAGACAGACGAATGCCTGTTCTAAATTGGCCACCAATAATCCTTTCCATATGGTGGAAAAGAGAAATGCAAGCTCAAACAGACACTGGTAGGAGGGAGCAGCATTACAAAATCTGGGAAGGTGACTGAACTGCGGGTATCATGGTTTTTTTTCCAGCTTTGCTGCTGTGTGGTATGACTGTGGGCAAGTAAATTTTATTTAATGCTTAGAAATTGCTATGAGATCTTCAAACTGAAAGGGCCACTAAAAATGAAAAGTTGGACTGGCAGTTTTACTGACTAGTCTGACCTGTAAATGAAGAGAGCTCACCCTGCATCGGCTTTTTCGTTGTTTGCTAGTATTTACACCAACCTCATGCCGCAGAACAGAGCTTCAGAGAGCAAAGAAATTCTCAGATAGATAAACAGCTCTTCACATAGGCAAAAATAAATGAATTGAAAGAAATTACTGTTGATATCTGAATGAATAAGACTGATGCAGAATAACTACACAGAAAAAAGAGCACCGTTGCTTTAAATTCAGTGCCAACACCCAGGTTGCCAGCAATTGATGCCACTAACTCATTTTTGCACTTTAATGTTAAATTTCTTATGGGACCACATCACCTAATTAGAGGAATTGATAACTGCACTGTTCCATAATGAGGCCAATACATTTCAAAGTCATTAAAGATAACCAAGGCAATAAGTCTGTGTTTAAGCGGTGCTTCCTTAGATTTCACAGCCTACATGTCGCTAGCATAGGAAAAAGCAATCCCTGCCTAGTCAACTGTAAATGCTGGGTTATTGGAATCTTTAAAACAGGCAGCAAGGAGAAAATTACATGGCCAAATCTCCTTTTTCCAGTTAATGAAGAATTAAGACTCCCATTTACCATATTAGAAGGTTCATCAGAGGTCTCTACTCTCCATAGCTTGTGTTTGACAGCAGTGTCAATTTATCTGAGTCAGAATGCAGAAGTGCATGACAGTACGTCATTCATAACTGTCACATCTACTTATCTCTCTCATTGTCACACTGCTAACGAAATTCAGGCCATGTTTTTCTGATCATGGCCTCTTAAAGGGAAAAAGATCCCCTTGCCTCATCACAGCAAACTGACCGAATCGAGGCTCTAAAATCAGTGTGCTAACAAATGGCCACACACTTATAGTAAGGATAGATCATATAACCTTGTAGAACCAGGGAAGGAAAAAATAGCATCTCCCAAAGGCAGGCTTCCAGCAAGACTGGCCCTGGCTTCAGAAATAAGAGACATTAGGTTTTAGTGATAATTACTAAAGGGATGGATTTATTTTATATTCTACCTTGTGTCCGTAAGATCTGTTCAGGTACATTTGGCATCTAAGTAAGAAGAGTTGAGTGACTTTATTGAAAGTCAGTGGTCAAACTTCTGTTGGCTTCAAAAGGACAGGGTGGATTTCGAGAACTGCAACAGATGAAGAATTCCATAAAATGAACATGAAAGCATTTGTTACCTTGGCTAAGGGAGAATGTAAGTGGTCTGTCAACACTATCTCAAAAGATCTTCTGCTATAAGAACGTGGACATGCTAAAGAAGGCCAGAAATTCTTTTCTGCAAATCAAAAAAGCATCCCACTAAACCAAAAATGAGTAAATCAAAACTTTAGGCACAACTGAAAACATAAGTTAATATTTAAGGAAGACACAGAAACAAACTCACCTGAGAAAACAAATGGAACAAAGCAGCACTGAGAGGAAAGGCTGATCGAAAGAAACAACTCTCCACATTCATATTATGAATCTACACAGCTGTATGGTAAAGCCAGGATGCAAGGAACAGTTGTTAAAAGTTTAAACAGTTTTAAAAGAGAAGCTTCCACAATTGTGTCGTCCCCTCTCCCACCAGAAACACGCATCTTCCCTCTAATCCCAGTTGCTCGCACAACCTAGCAGAGGGAAGATCCCATCTCGATCTCATTAGAGCCATTCCTGTCCTTAGGATTTGTTTCTCCTAATGTGTATTTCCAGTACATTTTGGATACAAATGTTCTGACAAACTCAGTTCCCTCTTAACAACCTAGCTCCTTCTAACTCCACTGCTCCTGGATGGTGATGAGATGTAATCCATACACCAGTACCTTCAACTGGGGAAACTAAAAAGCTTTCCCAGTACCCTGCCCTGTAGGTCTGTCCAAACCTTTTGCAGCCCTGACAATGAGACTGAAGAGTTTTTCTTCTAAATCAGACTGAAAAGCATAACCCTTTCCTTCTATTCAATGCCATTTCTGTAGGAAAAGGATCCCTCAGTTACTCTGCCACAAAACTTGCTGAGATTTGTAGGACAGTATGATTTACCATAGAAAACCATGTATTTGCCTAAAAGTACAGAGGTCAAGCGGTACAGGACACTTGGCTGCTGGGTTTTATGAACATGGAAACCAGGCTGCAGTCAGCACTGGAAGGAAGCACTGTCCTGAATTTAAAGGCAAATACATGATTTAGTCTATTCTGAAGAAAGCTGTTTCCCCAATCACAGAGTCTAAAAATACACCTGGAAAGGAAAGTGGATTCACATAGTAAGATCGGTTTTTTCAGACTTTAAGAAACTAACACAGCAGGTTTCAGGTGCTAGGGAATGAAAGGATTTGAGAAATTCTTGAAGAGGCTGGTCATATAAATTTGAAAATTAGTCTCTCTTTCGAGAAAACTTTACTTTTTTCTTTCACAATATTTCATGAGAGGTTCTTTTTTTTTTTTTTCCACTAGAGCTAACATAATGGAGCAGAAGGAAAACGGTGCCCAATTGGATCAAATTACTGGTGAAACAATGCAAGTGAATGTGCATTTAGGTCTGCAGTTCTGAAAAACTTCAAGAACTAAAATAAATTGCATGACCCCCTGGTAACTTCCACTAGAACTTATGGGTACAAATTGTTTGCCTCAAGCTGGGTGAAATATACATTCAAATTCAGGCTCTTGAAGGAAATTATTAAGTAGAGCCATATTAGCTTTCTCTGAAGCATACTCGTTTTCTATATTGCCACTGTATAGACCAATTATGTTACCTTTCCATGCTGAGAAATGATTGTTCTGCTAACACAGTTCTGGTAAAAATCAAAAGCACTACATTTTTAACCTTGGGGGATTTTTGTTATTGCTGCTCCCTTGCTAGTTCCTTCAAATGGAAAACATCTTCCATTAATCTAAATGCAAAATTTGTTCAGCTTTCGAAAGTTACTTGAAAAATGTTAAGCACAAAGCAATAAACTTTTTATGCTCTTAAGACCACTAATGCTTTGAGCTTCATATTCATTTTGAAGAAATGAACATTTTATGGTTCACAGAGGAATAGCTACATGAATAATATCTGAGATTATAATGCATCTAGCAGAAAAAGATTAAGTTTATGTAAACTATTTAATCAGACGTGAAATTTTCTCTAGAGGATAAAAAATTCTGACCTTATTTAAGTTTATTCTAAAAAATACCAATATCACATTTCCACCAAGGGAACCCACCGATTTCCCCATTTTTGCTGTATAAATATTCATAGAACATTGGGCTAACTGGATACCACAGGCCCAAGGAAGCAAAAGTAACTTTAGAGATGTACCACACCCGTGTGGTCTTCCCATAGAAAATAATTTATATGAAGTGTGGCTGTAACAGTAATGAAGGTGTTGCATACCAAGAGCCCATTATGGCCATGATGGTGATTGACCAGACCATCACAAGGGAGATTTTTCAGCAGAGAAGCTCCAATTCACACCAAAGTGTTATTTTCATCCACAATTTTTAACAGTTTTTCAACGGAGATCTGTTCTATAGCTATCCTTTACCTCTTCTAGCACTACTGCCTGGTGCAGGAGCTTGCTACACCCTCATATTGCAGCAATCCTTTCCTAGGTTTAGAAAAACAGGTAGCCTACCCCAGAAGTGTCTGACATAGGAAAGTTTTGTAACTTGATTTACGATAGAAATGCAAATGTGTGTATGCTTAAAATGTCCAATTAAAGTGGATTTTATGTAAGCTAAAGTAATTCTAGGAAAGCCAAATGATTTGTACCCAATTAAACTTTACCTCAATTTGGCCCTCATTTCTGCTGATATCCAAAGTAAAGCTCTTGAACGGTTTCAAATTAAATTAAGGAAAATCTTGGCATCCTAATTTTCAGCCCAGGTGCATTTATTTTTCTATTACAAACAAAAAAATAAGTAGGTTTTGTAAGTAAAATATTTTATGATTCCACTATGGGGTTTGTGTTCCATATAACACACTAATGAAAAAGCCTCATGCAGAAGAATCCTGAAAAAAATCAATAGGCTGGACACAAAATAGTAGGTAGCTTAAACAACATGATTATGAATAACCTATTTTCAGGCATTGTTGCTTGGACATGGTTTGAGAACAAATGATGACCAGGCTATGTGGAGTGTGATGTGGTGGGGTTTCTTTTGAAAAACCTGTATTTGAGAGCACCTGGGTATAAACTGTCATATCCCTGTAGCAAGGAATACCAGGCTAGTTTGGGACCCTTTTAATTTTGAAGCAAATGTGAACTACTGAACATTCAGCCTTTTCTTCCTCTCTTTATTTCAGCAAATCACCTGCTCAAGTCAAAGAGGTAAACGGGAGATAATCTACACTCTCACCCCTTACGGATACACATTACCACTGTACCCTGTGGAGGTCTTCCTTTTCCTTTCTCATAGTATTCAGTTCTCTCAACAAAGAACTCAATTATAAGTTCAAATCAGCTCAAATGTTCACTCCCGCTTTGGTGGCACCTTGGACTTCTCCCATAGGGAAAAGTAAAAAACACATGTGGGTTTTCTTTTCCTTGCGAGCCCTTCCCACCTTCTAAGACGTTAGGGAGATAATGGGTTATTTTCAGCAGGGAGATAGCACATCTCCCTTGACAATCTCCTGGCAAGTGTAACAGCTAAAACCATGAGGTGTGGTAGGCTGATATACAGACCTGTGCAGATGAATCCCTTGCTAGCAACAGAACAAATCAGAGCTGCATTGAATTTTGTTGCATTAGTAAGGGGGAAGATGAAGGAAAGGCAAAGCTGCCTAGAATGACACATCCGCAAATGTAATTTTGAAGATCTTAAAAGCAGAAAGGTAATGAACAAATTAGAGGAATACATATCTGGGGGAGGGTATGGAAGAGAAAACAACAGCAAGACATTTTTCAAGAAAGCTGCCATAAAATTTGGCATATCATTTGGGTGCCATTTGAAATCCTTTTCCATTTCATGACCCTACCAGCAAGCTCCACCCACGCCACTCATGTTGCATGAAAACCCGGCCATTTTGCTCAAACTCCCAACTGTACAAAATGGCTACACAAGGCGGCATCTGCCACAGAATGATTGGTATTAGGCATAACTCATTATTCTGACAAGGATCTGGCATGCAAGCAAGCGATCTGGCATGAGAACCGATGAGATAAGGATTTGGCATAACCACCGGTAGTATGAATTAAGCTCAGTGTCAATGCAATGCACATGGTTTCCTCTCCACGGACATGCCAAATCCTTGACACAATAATGAGTTATGCATGATGCCAATCACTGATTGTCAGTTCAATTGCATATCTCTTTTCTGATGCCATCAAACTGCAGTGATTCCAAGTTGAGAAAAAACTTTGCTGTGAGTTTTGGTGGTGACGGGGGTGACGGCACGTGTGGAGGATGAAGCCTGTTCCCCCTCACCCCTGCCAGGCCCAGGGGAAGCAGCAGAGGCCCCAGGGCAGCCATGGGAGTGTATTTACACAACAACGCTGAGGCTGTTGCAGTTCTAATGATCAAATTGCCTGAGAAAATGATCAAGCCGGTGCCTGACAACTGTCTTGTTACATTAGCTATCCAGTCTTAAACACCCCTTTACTCAAAAATGCTCAAGTTTCTGTTTCATCTTGTGTGTGCGAGTAGCCCCTTTCACATGGAAAGAAATGTTCCCAGCAGTGGAGTGAAGCAAAACCACGTACACTGGCAGCTTGCAAGGGAAGGATTATTAAAATACTCTCTGTGGGGGGAAGGAGCAGGCAGGAGGTGTTTCTGTCAGACATAACACGCGTCGGCCCTGCAGGCTGCCAGCACGTCTCCACTGCCCTGCAATGGGCCCTCCGTGCCATCGCCTCTCGCCCGCCGCAGGTCACACCTCACCCTTCTGCCACCATCCACAAGCCAAAGGGGAAACTCAGCCCGCCGCCCCCACCCCCCACCCCGAGGCCTGCCCTGAGCCCCAGGGCTCCCCCCCTTCCCTGTACCTCCCCCCGCAGGCAGGCACACTGCCACCCACCTCGTGTGGGGGTCCCCCCCAGCCATGGAGCTGCCAGCCCCCCCCTACTGCAGGCCCCACACTCTCCCAGCTGAGTCCCCCCAGACACCCCCATCCCCATCGCCCTCCTCAGAGCCAGTGCTGGCAGCTGAGTGTCTCCTCTGGCCTCGCCACGTGAGGAGGTCCCGTGCCTCAGAGCCAGACCCAAACGCTAACTAACCATCTCAGACTTTAAAGCAGCAGCAATAAACTTAATCTGCAAAAGCTAATCAGAATCCTTTTATTTACCTCCTCCATCTCCATCAAAACCCCAAAAGACCAGAGCTCTTCACCATGTGTTGAAGTCCTGGCTGTCCTCCTGCTGGCAGCGACACCTGCCTTTGCTAACCCCTGAAGCAGGGACCCCCAAAACTGCCACCAGCACTGTCAGACAGTATGCACAAGAGAAATACATGCACGACTTCCCATATTATGTCCTAAAACTTTACCCGTAAGGACAAGAATTGATGGTTGCCTCAGAACAAAAATAAGTGGTAGACAAATCTAGGTTGTGTGGAAAGCGAGCTGGGCTATACTTAATGTCTATGACACAGTGCCCTAAACTAAATGACAGTAGACAGAAATGTCCCTTAATATCTGAGGTTGCTTCCGAATTTATTAAAAACAAACAACTGCAAAAATCCCCTCAATAACAACATATCATTTATTAATAAAATGCCAGAAAGTGCTGCATGAAGGCCCAGACCTTGTGGTCATTTATTTTTAACAGATCATTTAACTCAAGAGTTTGGTGAAAGCAGTTCCAGCCAAGTTGGACTTTCCCTTATTTGTTTTACCATAACTTACACAGGCAGGATGAGAGTAAAAATGTACAATTGTTTTTTAATGCTGATAGAAGACTCCTAAATAATTTCTTTCCCCTTCCTATCTCCTAAAAACATGTGCACAGATGTTGGAAATTATTTTATCCATTTTTGAAACTTTTTACTTGTATCTAGAAACAAACACAATCCTCCAGAAGAAAAAAATTGTAAGGTTCAGAAATTCAGAGACAAACCATTTCTGTCTTAAAAACCACTCCGGTTTACTAGAAGCTTAAGTGAAACTAATCTTGTTATGAAAGGATTGGATGGCTTAAAACATCCCACGATGCACAATTGAGCCTTTTGCCTCTTCATTAACTATTAAAATTCACCCCGGGTTGACACTGTTTGAAAGGCAAAGGCATCTGATAACTGTAAGGTGACCTATGCGACCTATGTTTGGTGGTCTCACCCCGTTTGCAACGGAGCAGAGCCCGTGCGTCATGAAAACTGCCACCAAATCCAGCCATCTCAGCCAAGAGGCCAAGTGCCGAGTGGAGCCTGGTCCCCCCAGGACACTCACCAGGGCAAAGAACTGAGCATGCACATCCATCGCCAACGTTTCTGTGGACTTGCGTCCTCAGGACAATCAACACAGTACCTTTTCGTAGTAGCTAATCAACGGGAAAAGTAAAACAACAAAAGAGAATAAAAATAACGGACAAACTTTTCCCTGATGACGTTCCCTGCTGCTCTGTTTAGCATGCCCTCTTCATCGCCGCCCTCACACAGCCGCTCCCGCGTGACCTTCCTCAACCTCTGCAGTTGTTATTGCTCAGCGCAACTACAGCATCAACATTGTCAAACAATTCTGCAATGACACTATGTCTCAGACTATGTTCGGCCACCACCAACAAGGAGTGAGTAACCTGTGCTGACAACACATTACAGCCCTGCCATAACCAATCAATGTCGAACTGAAGCAAAATGGCAGCTAAATTACAACAGAATATATAACAGCATGTTTATTAAATTGGCATAGCGGTCTGCTAAACAAAACAAAACAGAAGTGAGGACACTGGCAACATGAGTCAGAGCTACGAATCAGCAGTAATTTAGATGCCTTCATATTAGATGAGGTTTGGCAAAAGATTGGGTTTTAATTTTGTTTTTTAAACTTCAATTACAAGTACTCAGTAACAAGCAAGTGATTTAGTGGGAAACGGTTGAGTACAACGAAAACAAATTTCAAGAACTCCAAATGGAATAAAACATGGAGATTATAAAAAGGCTACATTTGACCTGTCAACATGAGAAAGTCCCTGAGTTTTTATTAAAAGGGGGCAGTGGGGAAGACAACCTGCTGTTTAGGGAAGCTGTATATTTAATTTTAGTGCCTATAATGGCATAGCCCATGACTATAAGGTATTATTTAAGACCTATCATGCTATTTCCTTGGAGGATATCTCTCTGCACTTTCACAGTACACTGCAGTTTGCTAGTCTCTGTACAATTTAAGTACTGTTTACTGATTATTATTGAGTATGGGACAAAATTCACCCTCTCTGGACCAATAAATATAAGCTTTATAAACAGAACAGCAAGATGTTTCAACTGCTGCTTGCCATCGTATGATTCAATGAACATACACTTTTAAGAAAATGAAAAAAAAAACCCAAATAACCAAACACAGAGTCATGGTTTATTAACACAACATACTGCAAATCTAATTAAAAGTCAAATACGCAATACCCTCATCAAAATCCGAGTGTTCTTTACAGAAACATCAAGGAAGAAGGGGCATACAGGGGACGATACCACAAAGGTAATCAGAATTCATCTTCTGGGACTCATACCCTATTACTCGAAGCTCATTATCAGTACTCCATACAGTAAAGCAACACCTAGAGACCACATCATTAGCTTCCTCCACATGCATTACCCCACAGCTCGAAAAGCTGTAACAAAAAGTCCCACCAATACACAAGAAAAATCAGATTTTTTTGTTTTGCGTGATATAAGCCTGCTGAAGTTTTAAATGAGATGCTATTAAACAAAATGCTAAGAAGCAGCATCAAAACCTTGTAAAAATGGGACTAGTGCTTTCTGAATGTGACTGTAGCCAAGTAATGACTGTAGCCTAGCTATTACACTATTCTAACATCTAGATTTTGTCTGTAAATATCTCTTTAATAATACCGTCATGTTGCTTCCTTCTTTTCTTTTGGCTTTGGAATCTCTGTCTGCTGATCAATCCCTCTCTGTCAACTAGCTAAACATAATTCATTAAGTGACTAAACATAACTGACTACTCTGAAACGTATCATCTAATTAGTTGAAGGAGAATACTATCTCTTCCCTACATTAACTGTCCAAAAGGAAGACAGGAAACCTCTAGCCTAGAGGGAGAGCAGACATGAAAATAGAAATGGTCACCTTGAGTTTTACACGTTATATAGTACCATCAATAATGTCAGTCAAAAGAAGTTGAAGGAAACAGCTACCATAATATTCAAGGAAGTAAAGCTACAGAAACATAGGCTTACAAAATTGTCAAAACTTAATTCCACCTAATAAACAACAAACCATTCCAGGCACAACTGGCACTTTCCTCTTCTACTGTGAAAATGGTGAGAAGAAAAGGACTACTGAGCAAACAGGGGTAGCTCTGCAAGATGGGAATGAAGGAAGTGGTTAATGT
The DNA here is from genome assembly GCA_035590215.1 of Microhierax caerulescens. Lineage (NCBI taxonomy): Eukaryota > Metazoa > Chordata > Aves > Falconiformes > Falconidae > Microhierax > Microhierax caerulescens. Next base: position 101,554,244 of record JAVJGJ010000001.1, read on the forward strand.
TACAACGTTATACTTTATTTCTTTCAGAACCCACCTTGCTGCACTCATACAATCTATAAAAGTCTGTGTTCCCATTTATTAGGTTTCACTGTCAGAAATAATAGTGACAGTGACTAATGCATAATATCTAGTACTTCTATGCTGCTCTTTATCTGTTCATCTCAACAGAAGCGAAAGCGATCATACAGTGCCTTGTGATGACAATCATCCTGCAGACCAGTAAAGACAAGCTTGCAATACCTGATATCATATCTGTTGTTGTAGGTCAAGAGAACAGTATTTGGTAACAAACAGAAGTCAAAAGAACTAGACCTCTCCTAGGACCCAGCCTACTAATTTGCTGAATTTTCTTTTTGGTTCAATCTATTAGCCGGGAAAAAGGAACAGTATTATGCAGTTGTTCTACTGTCAACCTGATAAATGAGCTAAGAGTCGGGAACATCGTGTGGCTGATGCCAGGACAAGTTCAGTCCCTGACAGTGACAGAGACACTCATTCTGGTCCCTAACTTTCATTTCCATTCCAGTGACCAAGCAGTATCGTGTCCTCAGCAACTATTTATCTGCTTCAGCCATGCCAGTCCACGTGCTGGAGCCTTTGCCTACCCACCTGTAAACAGAGCTGCAGCTTGTGCCTCACACGGTCGTGTTGTTACCCTGGGGGAAAGGAACTGGGCAGGACTCAGTGCAGCACCACTCTGGGTACCTCCACAGACAAACCACAATCTGGCTGAGAACAATTTTACACCACCGTGTTCAGGCACTCTCTACCTGCCAGCCCCCACACGGCATGCTATCCCCTCAGCACTACAGAGAACACGCAACTAATTGTGCTCACCTGCTTTAGAGAGAAGATGACAGTATCATCAGCCATAACCATGAGCCACCAGTGGGCTTGCCCATGAGCCCAAGGGCATGAGGAGAAGCATGGCCAGCAGGTCAAGGGAGGCGACCCTCTCCCCCTGCTCTGCCCAGGTGGGGCCACACCTGGAGTGCTGTGTCCAGTGCTGGGCTCCCCAGTTCCAGAGAGACAGAGACCTAC
>JAVJGJ010000001.1:101555660-101571111 GCA_035590215.1 Microhierax caerulescens
GCGTGAGGTGACCCTGCTTTAGCGGGGGTTGGGCTAGATGGTCTCCAGAGGCCCCTTCCAGCCCCCACCGTGCTGTGGTTCTGTGATATCTGTTCTGGTACTTTTATGGTGAACAGAAAGACTGTAATAGCATAGAAGTCCTAGACATGGCTGAAAAGGGACTGCTGAAGGGCATCTTCAGCTTCTCGTAAGCCCTGTTAGCAGGAGGGTTCAGGGTACAGATGAGAACTATGAGCACAGGCACTAGAGGTGGATGAGGATTGCAGGAGCAGGACATGTCTGCAGCATGTGTGCTGGGGACATTGGGTACATTGCTGTTCGTAACACAGGACAAAATGTTGCTGGCTCAAGGAGCTACTTCTAGCCAGACTGGACAGTCACATCTGTAAAATACTTCCAGATCTGCTATCAAGTGCTACCTTCGCTTCTCCTTCTCCCCCAGGCGTGCACATTGTGTTCATGTCTCAGGAGGAGAACGCAGGTTATCAGCCCTGGCACCATCTGCTCCCCCAGTTCCCATCCCCAGTGCAGGAAGCTACCACAGGCTGCCTTCAGTCCCAGTTCTTCGTGGGGTGAGAAGGACTGGAAGCACTAAAGAGGAAAGGTTCCTGGGGTTAGGAAACAAGTACATCTGCCCAGCGTACCCCACTCCAGCTGCCACACTCCTGAGCACAGCTGCAGAACGCGTGCTCAGAAAGGCATAAAATCAGTACAAGTTGCACTGATGGACAGAGCACTGACAGGAGGAAGAGATCTCATCTGCTGCGCTGCATTTCCTGGTGCTGTTCAGTACCATTAACTACGTCACCCTCGTATCCCACACCCAAGGGCTACAAGAAACTGGCAAATCTATGGGTCCTCATTCAAGATGATGAATCCTCTGCATACCAGGCTGCGTTTGAGTTGCCAGGTTGGTCTTTCAAATGGAACTCCCAGGGTATTGGCACAGGCCTCAAGAAAGGATCACTGACCTAATAGCTACATCATTGAAATATTATCTGTTGCTAACTTCCACTAAGGGAAGATCATCATGCATTGTGAAAGTCTCAGAAACCTGACTAAGCTTGAACCTGCTAATGGCTGATTACAGAATCCTATTGCAGAGGGTATGAGGCAGAAAGTGAGCAAGACAGATCAACCTGAAGTTCAGTGAAGCAGAAGGTAGCTGCCTTCCTGAATTCAGGGTGATCCTACGCCCCAGAATGCCAACAAAAGGTGAAGTAAGGTGAAGGCACTACATTTAAGAAGTCTTATATGTTATGGGGGGGTTCCCCCCACATGGGAGCTGCAAATTCTTGCAGTTCATCTTCAGGTAAGATACCAACATGATCATACACGCCATATAAAACCCACGTGCATTTTCACCTCTGTACACAATATCGAATATCTTCTGAAGATTTTAACTGCAAGTCAGAAGGCTTTACACCTTCTGAGAGACTTGAAGAAATCAGTAGGGATAAACTTTGGTGGAAGCCCAAGGCATCAAAACTGAACCACAGGGACCAGCAGTTGCAGTGGGTGTTGTGGAGGAGGAGGGCTCTCCAGCAGGCTCCGCATGACAATAGGCTTCATAGCCAAGGGGAAGCCTTGAGGCCCCAAGAGTCACTTTTTCTCCAGTCAGCTTAATTTACTTGCAAATCAGTACACAAGCTAGGAACTGCAATGGAAGTTTTTTACCATAGATAGCAAGCTGAATTAAAAAATAAATAAAAATACATCCAGTAAGGAACAAAAGAAATAACCAACGGTTTGATCAGCGGTATGCAGTTGGTTACACCACAGGTGAGGTCTAAGACTTTCAAAATAAAATAATAGTTTGTATTTCACTTTTTTTTTCAGCATCCATGTGTGATGTAGCCCATGTCCAGACTGGTTTCAGCAGGTCTCAGCATCTTACAGAAGTCTGTACACGTAAGACATTGCAACTTGGCCACTGAGGCTGATGCTTTCGGTTGTTACTCAAGCAGATCAGCACGTGGAATTTGTACTTAGCAGGATGTTCTGACATTTCAGTGCCTCTTTCCTTCCCATGTTGGAAATAAAAATAAGTATTTCAAAATAATCTGTGAAATGCTTCTGAGGAGCTTCATTTTAACAAAGGCAAATGACAAGGTTGAAGGCTGATTATCATTATATAATCTTTCAATAAAAGCATAAATTATATCAATCCATTCCAGTTCCCTTCCCAATCCACTGAGCTTGATCAAATCAGCCTTTCCAATACAGAAAATATGTCAGAAAATATTGACCATCTTTACTTATTACTTTGGTGCACATATATGATGTGCTGTGCAAATGGTAAATACACCTATTCCTCTGCATCCTCACCATTTGTTCCTCCACACCCCACGACTTTCAGCTTGTCCTGTTGGAAATACCTGTGACTCACATACAAGCTGCAGCAAAATCAAGAAGGTGCCAGCGAGGGAAGCAGAGCCCTGCATTGTTTTCTCTCCTTGCCTATTTCCTCCCCTCGCTCCCCAACTTCTTACCAAAGAGTTGCACTTTTGTACTTCGGGGCCTCTTATTTTAATTTATGCAACAGCTTAAAACATTTTGTTAGGGCTGAGTGAGACCATCTGTGCAAGAAATAAAAGATGCCTAAGGGTAAAATAGGCAAGAGCAGTAATGCTGAATACGTGGAAGGCAATCGACTGCCTATGGATTTTGTATCTACCGCTGTGACCTTTCCAACGGTGGAGTACAGTCAAGGGTAATTTCCATATAACGTCTGCTCCAGAAAGAACAATTAATCCAGAACAGCATTAGTACTTTCCAGAAAACAGGACAGCCGCAACTGCCTGTCACTTCTCAATGCCTACATACAATTTAGCATGACATTTGCATAACATTATAGAAAATCTCCTTCATTATGTCCTACAAGGAGATCTGCCAGCATTTGTTTTCCTGAGGTGAGCAGGGACTCAAGTTGATTCCGAAACATAAACTTTTTGTCAAGGATGGCAATGTTGCTCTTTAAAATGATGGATCACTTCCTACAACTCTTAAATTACCATTACAAAGCCCTGACCTTGTGTGCATTAAGTATTCCCTAAAGATGTTGAGGAATATTTTACGAGTTGTTTCATTTTGCTGTCTTCTTTCTGATTACCTTTGGGGCTTATTAAGAAAGTCTTTTTTTTTTTTTTTTTTTTTTTTGTCTTATTTTTTTTCCTAATAAATTAGAATAGTCAAGAACTAAGATGGAAAAAGAAAATAAATTTGGGTTTAAATATATTTAAGTTCAAAGATGAAAGAGTTTTATTTACAGAAAACAGTTTCAAGCAAAGTAGTGAGTACTTTTATCTAGGGAACCTCCTCCCTTCTTTGGAGCAATTACATTCAAGTAAAGCACACAGATGGAAAGTTTTGTCTCCCTGTCGACCTCATATTCTGGAAAAGAAAAATCAGCTCCAAGATGACAGGTGACAACGGGCCAAGTTCATCAGTGGTGTAGGCTGGTTTTCAGAGCTTGAGGCACAAGGTTACATAGGAACACTTTCAAGAAGGAACACTTCAGGCCAGGAAAAGGACATACCTGGCATCGCTATTGGAAACCTTTAGAAAAGGCACTGATGGAAAAGTTGCTCGCTATTTAACAGGGGTCAACTCTGTTTGTAGACAATGCATGATCTATATACCTCCTCGAGTCATCAAAAAGAATCGGGTACCCTCATGGATAATTTAATAATATACCACACCAGAGAAGCTAAAATACTGTTTTCAGACTTGTGCTATTCCCACTCCCATGTAAACATGAGAGTCAACAAAACTAAAAAAAAAATCTTCTTCTCTTTTTTCTGGAAACCTTTTCTATCCCCTGTAGAAGTATCCAGGACTAGGAGGCAGAAAGAACCCAATGGAATATATTCCCAGGACCTGGACATCCTGCACTACAAAATGGCTTAGGATAAACAGTATCATCAACCCAAGTGGTGAGGCTGTCATGCAGCTCCTTCCCCTCACATAAACTTTGACTTTGTCTGCTACAAGTAGAGGTGCAGATACATTGCTAACTTCACTGTTCACATGCTGGTTTAATTAATTCCTGCATGACTCCTCCCTTCACGATACCTGGTGACTCACATGCTGTAGTTATTAAATGCGTGTAGTACAAAAAAACCCAACCAACTGACCAATTATTTTTTTAACAACTGCATGGTTTTGTTCTATGTAAGAACAAAAGAGAAATGTAATCTGCAATAGTTAAGGCAACTAATGGCTTGCAGACTGGATTACTCAGAAGGCTCATAACAACCCCAGTGTCAGTGGTCTGTATCTCACCAAGGTCAGGAGTTACTCCTATTTGACAGCTACTCTCCAAATTATAATTTCAGATTTTCTACAGGGCAAGTATACACATGCCTGTAACTGCAAACAGAACTTTCAACAAACAGGCAGCTTGAGCAGCCAGAAGAACACAGACTGAGAAAGCCTTAAGTCAAGAAGTAATCCTATGCAACTTCAAGAGGGAAGGAGGACTGGCAAGGCTGTACACACAGCACCGTGCATAACCCACCACATTTGCCCTGCTGCATTTACCAAACTGCAAACGTTAAAAAATGTTTATTAGCATCATCAGTATTGCAGTTTTCAAAAACAAAACCACACCCGTATTGGACAGCACCACCACCACAAATCAACCTGTGGAATTTAGACTATGAATGTGAGTGAGGGGAATCTTGAATCTGAAAAAGCATTATGCATCTATTTTCCTTATTCTGCTGGTTACGGCTATCTCCCTAGCAACATATGTTTCAGTGAACTAGAGCTTTGCCATTAGAAACAGGTTCTTAATTAGGAGCTTATAATAATTTATAAACTGACAGCTGTGGCACAAACCTAGCTGACCAAAATCTAACGATTAGAGCAAATAAAAACCCCACCCAAAACACCAGCCAAACAAACAGAAAAAAAGCAAACCACCAGATTTTGATCCTGTATTTCTGCAGCATACACCTGCACACCCTGCCTCTCAGCTGGCCTGCGCGGGAAGCGAGTTCCAAAGGACAGGAGCTCTGTGGCATGCCATTAAGCGGACTCAGTAATAAGGTCTAATGCCAGTGTTGTTTTGCCAGGAGCAGAAACAAACATATCTGGGAGATGCCTGTTTGTTGTAGGCAGTGCTAAAATTACCTTGGCTCCTTCTAATGAGATAGAAAAGCTGGTGTAATTTGGGCAAGTGACTAAAATGAGGTAGTAGGAGGTCCAAGTGCAGGATGGAGTCTCCTTTAATGACTCGTTCACCATTGCAGGGAGCAACAGCCTCAGTGCATGCCCTGTCGAGGAGATATCCCAACCGAGCCAGAGCTGAAATTCCACGCAGCTCTCTAAGCCTGATGGAGACACATAATGAAATACAATCCTGTCAAGCTTGGCCCCTGGGTAACATTTTCACTTCTACATTCCATTTTCAGTTTAGGTCGAGATTTTTAAGAAGACAGCAAGCAGCACTCCAGTCCCAGGTGACAAGATCTGCTCAGATTTAGTCTTTGAATGTTGCAAATTAAATTCCCTCATCAGGCCTCTAATCACTCTTACCAGATGGGGCTTGTGCTCAATTTTGGATCCACAGGAAATTTAATGGTTATTGTTTCTGTTTAAATAGGAGATTATTGCATTTTAATAAGTTCTCTTTGGGACTTGCAGCAACAATAGAGCACTATGAATTACTGTAGATAGCTGTTACTGCATGCTGGGGAAAAATCAAGTTACTAAGTGTGACAAGTTGCTTTTTCTTCCCTTCCAGCAATCGCTCGGAGTGTATTTACCACCAAATTAAGTATGTGCCGTGGGGATAATATTTTTATCCTGCCGAGGGGGGAAGGCGCTTGTCTGTGGATTTTCATTAAAATGACACATCTGTTCAGCAATTTCACAAAGTAATTCTGCTGAAAGTTTTATCAGCTAATTTTAATTATTCACTCCAGTGGGTTGAATACAGGATTCATCATGTTGAATTAATACATTTGACGGGAATTTCACAAAGAGGGGGGAGAAAAAGCAATCAACAAATTGAATTGTCATGCAATATGGATTAAATTGAGATTCTTTAATTAGGATAAGCCTGAGATTTGGTATTTTGAAGGTATTAGAAAGCTTAGCAATACAGTGGTAAAGATTAAGAAAATGCAATTAAATATTACACTTTGGACACAGGCAGCATATCATGTGAGCAGAAGACAAGGGTCCTCTTTTTAGCAGCACAGTTAGTAGTGTCAGTTTCAAGAATTTCTGAATGTCTGAGTTATCAGGGATGCCAACCAGCAACAACTTCTGTCTGACAAAGCTGAGCTACGAGGAGGGGGTTTTGTAAAGACGACTGTCCTTCTAAATGATGCAACTGTACTTACCTTTTAAAAACTACTTCTAACATAATTGCCCACAGACTATGAATCATCATAGCATGTTAAATTTCAGTTTATATATAAACACACACATAGACTGGGTCTGAAGTCATACTCAGTTTGACAGGCAAATTAGAAATGTGAGTATACGTTTACAAGAGGCAGCAGAAATGAAGTCAGACCTCTGGATCAGTATGACTGTGGGTGACAATAGGCAAGTAGAATTTCCAAGATTAAATGTCCCTGTTGGACTGATGCAGTTTTGTTTAGCTGTAAATTGCAAATAAGATTTTAAATATTTTATTAGTGGAATCAGTGAAAATACATACAGAAATACGTATACTTACCAAAGGGTGAGAGAAACATGTGCCACAGAAGTTCTTGTGCTAATTTGGACTTCATTACTACTTCCTCCACCTCCAAAGCCAGGAGACAGGATTACTGAGTCCCAACTAGTTCTAAAGAAATCCAGAGCCCCTGACCCTCCCTGGGAAAAGTGTTGTGAATATGTTGACACATGTTGATGATGAGTTGGCTGTAACCAGTATGACAAATTACGTAACAAAGAAATATTTGGCAGCAACTGTATACTGTGCTTATCTAATGATACATATTTTAATATGCTATTATGGCTGCTTTTTTCCCACTGCTTATATCATATCCTTGATATACACTAAACCGGCGTCTGATCTTAAAACTCGCCAATGACTGTGCCCTCCAGTGACAACATAATATGATGCCATATTGCAACACTCTATATGTTTTCTGTGAAGGGAACTTTTAAATATACAAGAGAACTCCAAAACTACTGAATTTCAGCAGGGTATGTCTATAATTTATCACCAAAACAGCAGTGATTTTATCAACATTTCCAATTCAATTCCATTCTTTTCCTCAAGAAAAATGTTTTAATATACTGCCACACTGCAATTCCAACCCAGATGAACATGTGCCCATCTAGCCTTAATAGCATGAGTCATGTTACCTACCTTTAGTCATCCAAAATTTAAATGTCTAATCCAAACTAGTCATCTGAGCATTCTTTATAGACAAATGAAAGAGTCAGACATCATCGGAAGATATTTCAACTCATCTCATAGATATATAGCTAAAGACAAGACGGGTTGCTCTTTGGAGGCAACTCTGTGGATGGGATACAGAGAGATCTGGAAAACCAGTTTACACTAGACATTTCTGATTCTTGCTCTTGGCATCTATTCTAGATGTATAACCCTACTTCTTTTCTGGACCTGGTACCCAACGATGCATCATACACGAACATATATGTCAAGTTTCTCTGCCCTCAATCCAAGTTTCTTCTTCCCCATCTGTCCATCCTTGATGTTGCTCCTGACCACCAGCCTTCCTGACCTTGTCCTAGCTCACGTGCTCCTTCTTACAGGCTCCAACTTTTGCACTTGGCCTCCCAACCTGCATTTTGCCCTCAGCGTTCTGCCTTGCTCTTTGGAGCATCCCTTTGCTTCTCCATCTCCTTGCATCTGCTTGGCACTTCAGTGACTGCAGCTCCTACCTTTCTGACCTGACCACATGCGGAGCTAGCAATAGCACTATGTGTGTATAAGCACCAAGAAGAAGAATTTACCATGAGCTTGCATGGAGGACATTGGTAATGTGCTCACACTGCTTCCAGCACCTGAACTCATCATTACATTTCGCTGTTTCAAGGAGGAAGAACAGCTAGCTTAGTGCCATCTGAGGGATCTCTAAACAGTGCTACATTGAGCCATACAAAGACACCATATATTCTACTAGAGGTATTTACAGCCTTTTATATACAATAAGAATAAGTATTTGTTACGTACACGTCCCTACAGGAGGTTTCCAGGGTAAGCAGCTGCACAGCACTTCCTTTTCCATCCCTCTGAGCATGGGCTATGCTCTGTTTACATCTGTAAATCATACGGTCAACAGCTTCTTCTCTAGCACAGACAACATGTGACATGACACAGCCTGGGCTCCAACGGCAAAACACACTTTGGCCCCAAAACTGGCGAAGCCCATTCCTGATGGCTGTTAGGAACAGTCCCGGGTGTGTGCCGTCCCTCAGACTGTGTACAGTATTGCCTGAGAGTGTACTAACACGCATAAACCAGAGCTGTGTTTCTTTTGTTTGAATCCCCAAGATAACTTTAGAAAACATCTAAAATATGTACGTTGTTATGATGTTAAATTCTGTTATAATTTAAAGAACATTTTATCCTTTTAAGAAGTTAAGAATGTTACTTAAGAGTAGGTCTCAATTTCCTCACCTGCGTATTAAGGACAGTAACAGAGACAGTCACCAGTGGTGCAGCAGAACTCAGTACACTAACGTTTCAGGGTGTCAAAAATCAAAATTCGGCTATAGGAAGGCATATGGAAGGGGTAGATCAGTTTTTCAGCTTTTAAAACAAACAATAAACAACAACAAAACCCCCATACCGAAATGTGTTCCATTGCGATGCCTGCTTTATCCAGCTCCAAGGCGCGCTGACGGCACCGCGGAGCCCGAGGGGGGTGGCCCTGCCTGTAGCACTGGACCTGCTCCTTTCCTCAGACCCGCACTTTTCCGAAAGGCACCTTCTACTATCTTTGTCTACCGTAAATACTAATTAAAGGGTACAATAAAGAAGCAAGCAAGATGCAGGGGGCTGTTTGGAAACAGAACTGCAGCCACGCACAGGCACTGCCCTTCACTGTGACTTGAGAGAAGAAGAAAAGGGGATCTATTCAAAGAGTACAAACTGCCCATCCTGAGAGAGGCCAACGGCACCCCTAACTTCATGAAATGGATTTCTAAACGATTGAGATGCTGAAGTGATGTACGGCTTTGAGCTTCAAACCCACCCATTTTCAACATGTTAATCTCTTTTATTTCATAGGGAAAAGACTAACTTTCCTTTAAGGTACCCTGTTGACTGTAGGGATGAAGTTTTAATACCTGTTAATAAATGTTTTCACACTTTTCCTGTGTGATCCTGGGCAGGTTTGGAGATTTCTAAAAGCATCCATCATTCTGCCACTTCTGCTTCTGAAAATTAATGAAAATTTTACCATTCAGTGGACGAAGCATTAGGCCAGTTCTGAACTCTGGGTTTTATTGAATTCTTACTTTGTTATTTCTTTAGGACGCTGACAGGATCGATTTATGTCTGAAAACATCTTTGAGGCTGCTGAAGCATTATAACTCTGAATGACAAATATTTTTATTGTGAGCAATTTTTAAATAGTCAGCAACTTAACAAGTTGCACCGTATCTAGAACACAGAGGTCCACTCTGATCAAAACTTCTAATTATTACTTCAGTAAAAAAATTACACAAATCATTACTGTGACAGCAAAAATTTGATTTTTACCATGTTTGAAAATCTAGAAATTCAACATTAAATTCACTTTTGTAATACAATGGTCACAAAGTTTTGGAAGAAAGGCCACAAAGCCTTGATTTTTGTGTAAATTATTTACTTCATAATCACCAAATAAATCAGCTATTGAAGGACTGACACAACGTATGTTTCAAATCTATGGAACTGACACAATGCAGTTGTCGATTTTCATACTGATATAGGTCTCCAATTGCATTTCACACATGGGTTAGTTAGCAAAAGCTTAATGTGCCTTAAATAGCTCTGCTATCCGAGCTAAAATGCAGCCTCACAACTGTGGATCCTTCAGAATGAAAGAAATAGCTTCCAGAAAACCCTACTACACTTTTATTAGCATACCCATCAAAACAAACAAAAATAATGCAGATGCAAGTATAACTCATCCCTCTCTTTGCAGGTAAAAAAAAAGAATCATTTTGTGAATGGAAAAGTTTAATGAAAAGCTGAAGATTTGATCAAAACCTGCAAGTTTATCAGACTGTAATTACACCCCCGAAGTTGGCTGCTGCAGAGTTCAAAGATTTGAAAGCCAGGCTTCAATTACACTGGACTGTTTACACAATTCCTTCTCTCCCTGCCCTTCTGCTGCCCCTGTGCTCAGATGTCATATTATCCTTATCAGCAGATTAAAAAACCTCTTTGCAGAAACACTTATCTGTGTAATACCAGTGATGACACTTAAGCTTCAACTTTCCTATTTAACACTCCATGTGCCTTACTGATATCATCCTGGACAGATGAAATTATGTGTTCAAGACTTTCAGGGTCAGAAGAACAGCCAAACCAGGTTGGGATAATGGTCCATGCCGCCTAACCTCCTGTCTCCAGCCTGTTCCACAGGAAGAGACGGAAAAATCTCAAAGTCATAGGATAAACCTCCACCAAATAAACTTTCCTTCTGTCACACAGGATTTATAGCCTCACTTAAGTATGGATTCTTGACAGTTTCCTCCTAAAACTCTTCTTTATTTTTAGTATTTATTGTAACAGCTGGAGACACTCTTGTTGATATGAATCAACACCAAATCCTTCTCAAGCCTGACTTGAGGAGTAATTTTTTTCTTGAGCTTAAAAAAAGGACTAACAAAAATCCCTTGCTTCTCATAATTTTGCTACTTCCGATTTCTTGAACTTCTCCTTTCTATTGAATAACGATCCTACGTAGCCAATAAACACATCTGAGGTGAACATTTCCGAAAAAGCAGAACACAGCTCCTGAACGCTGTCCAAGCGGCAGCATGACCTGCTTAACCAGCTACTGATTTTGCTGAAGCGCCTTAAGAAAGCAAGACAGGAAGAAGACAAAACTGGTATCCTTTCATGTCCCACTCAGATACTGAACAATCTTTAACACACTTCCTATTGTCAGATATTTAATAGATGTCATGAATATTCTGTCCTGTCATGGTTGAGTACTCATTAACATGTTAAAATTAATATAGTACATCTGATTCCATTTTAAAAAAGGATGTAATTGATCTCTAATATTTCTGCCTTCACAGACAGCTAACCAAAAGAATAAGACAGATGTTAAGATAACTGCTCCTTTGTGTTGTCTTGTTCCTGAGTCGTAACATCAAACTACTTCATCTAAGGCAGAGTCTAACAAAAGGGAAAACCAACCAAACTAAAAATTCAAAGGATCAAAATGGCTTTAGCTAGGTGTGGTGCTATTATGTAATCTAGGAATACCAATATTCAATAACTGCATTAGCACTCTGCGTGACCTCGTCAGGAAGGTAAAATCACTATATAATTATATTGGCTCATTAGAATTTCCTGTAGGAATACACTGTTCTAACTTAAGTCGGAAAAGCAAGCAGGAAAATGACATCATGACGATACAACTTCCGACCAGACTCCTGGGGGGCATTTGCAGGACAACAGCCAACTTCCACACATCAGCTTGAGATTATTCAGCTCTTTTCCAAGATTAGGAACTTGTTAGGAACTGAAATATCTGAGGGCCAATACACCATGGAGGTAAAGGGCTCTCTTGGGGAATGGAAATAGTCTGTAGCTTGAAGGAAAAAAACATGTGGTCTCGCAGCACCATAGGAAGATAAAGCACTGAGGATATTGACGTTAAAGTGTCCCGGTTTCAGCTGGGACAGAGTTAATTTTCTTCTTAATCCTTTTGTCAGCAATCTGAACTCGACTCCCTTCCGATCACCACATTAATGAAGAACAAACTTTGATGAGACTGGACCAGCGCAGTGGTGATGGAATCAGAACTGGCTTCAACATGCAACAATCCAACACCACACACCATCCTCCCTGCCCTGAAAGACTGTTGTGAGAGACAGAGCCTAAAGTCATCGACTAAATGAACTCAACAGACTTTTACAGAGATGACCCGTAGACTAAAGGAATGGTATCTGTGTGTTTCTATCAAAAGAGGAAAGGTGATGGTCTATTGGGAAGTGTGGCATGATGTAAAGGGTATAGAGTAAGGGGTGGATACTGTCCTGTTCCCACTTGGAATAAAGTTGATTTTCTTCTTAATACCTGGTACAACGCTGTGTTTTGGATTTAGCATGAGAACGACGTTGATAACCCCTGATGTTTTAGTTGTTGCTAAGTAGTGCTTACACCAAACCAAGGACTTTTCAGTTTCCCATGCTCTGCCAGTGAGCAGGTGCCGGGAGGGAGCAGAACCAGGATGGCTGCCCCGAACTGGTGAAAGGGTTATTCCATACCATAAAGAGTCATACTCAGTATATAAATTGGGGAGAGTTGCCTGGGGGTTGCTGATTGCTGCTTGGGGACTGGCTGGGCATTGGTCAGCAAGTGGTGAGAAACTGGACTGTGCATCGCTTTTTTGATCCCCTCCTCTTCGTCTTGGGTTTTATTCCACTCTATCCTCTTCATTACAATTATTATTATTGCTATACTTATTCTTTCTTTACTTATCTCAACCCACGGGTTTTACCTTTTTCCAGTTCTCCTCTCCATACTACCGGGGGTGGTGGTGAGGGGGGTGAGCGAGCAGCTGTGTGGTACTTGGTTGCTGACTCTAACATGCTAAACTTTACCTTGTTTTTTAAGTAATGGCTTGTTCTAAATAAAAAATACCTTGCTTGAAAAAGCATGCCTGATCACAGAGTAGACTTCTGTTCATAGCGTCCAGAGGAAGAAAACTGAAGATGTTAAGCCTAAACTAGTGCTGCAGAGGTAGTCTTAGTGGATACACATACTAATGTAAGTCAGGACTTGGTCTCAAGGTGGGAAAAATACATGAAATTTCCAGGAAAAATGAACTTCCAGTCAGCTACCACCCAAAGGCTGTTGAAGCCGTTCATCTGGTACGTGTAATGCATACTTTTCATTCCTAACCTCCCATGCAACCCATTTGATTAAAAATTAGAATAAAGAAAATGTTTAGCAAACTTATTTTTATGTATTTATTTTGCATTTTTTCCAACTAATTCTCCTGTTAAAAAGAGCAATTACTATTGAGTTCTGAAAATGGGTCCCTGTTAGCAGGCTCATCCCAATCAACTTCCAGTTAAGAAAAATAAATGTAAAAACCATTCCTATATTTTGGTTATTTCTTAATAAACAGTTTTATATTAATGTATCAGTTACAATAAACAAAACTGGCATGAAAGAAATCAGTGATACTATGCCAAAAGTAAACACGTTTAATTTTACAAAAAACATGTTTGTATGGGGGTTGTGTGGCAAGGGTTTTTTTTGGGGGGGGCTACAGGGGTGGCTTCTGTGAGAAGCTTCCAGAAGCTGCCCCCGTGCCCGACGGAGCCGATGCCAGCCGGCACGAGCCCTTCGGTACATTCTCTCTAACCCCTGTCCTGCTGAGGACAGGGTCACCCCACCACACTGGTGATGATATCTGAAGAAAGGCAGAGCAGCTTTATATTAAGCGTTTAGTGAGGCAACTGAAGTAATTTTATTTTTTCCCGTCTAAAACACAGCTGCAGGTATGACCAGAAAAGCAAACTCCTGACATCGTGAAACTCTCTTACTTTTCTTTCATCGAAGGGAAAAAGGTCCCTTTCAAGTATGTTTCAAAGAAATAAATTAAAAATAACCCAGACAGGGATGTTCTCAGCCAACTTTCATTGCCGGGAGTGTTTTTGTGGCCAATATATAAACTCCTCAAAATAGGTTTTACAAAGTAATGAAAATACAGTCAGGACCTTAACACTAACAGACATGGCTAAAGTACTGAGCACATGGAGTTTACATTCAACCCATCCAAACTGCAGCTTACCCAATTCGCTGTAGATGGGCCGTCACTTACTCTGCAGATGGTACATATATGCAGCAGTCAAATATGGGTGACATATTAAGATCATGACAAAGCAATGATGACAAACTTCCAGACAGTAAAGATGAGATTGTAAACATTATTGCCAGAACGTATACGAAGAAAAGGAGCAAAAAAGCCAACACAGACACTATCAAAAAACCCCAAGAACAGCAACAGTCATAAAAAGATTTGACGTGTCTGTTTGAAAATGAAAAATAGGACTTTTCTTTCGGCAGCCTCTCAGATAGTGTGTACCAGAGCGCAGCCAGAGCACAGGTCCAGGTGTGCTCCTCCCTCACACTTTTTCAGTAACTTGGGTCTTTAGCGTCTGTGTGATCTCTCCCACACCACCTAAGATACAACATAGGGAGTTGGACTCTTCTTTTGATTTCTTTTATGCAAGACAGAGAACTTCTAGGTTTATTTTTAACATAAGTGCTTAAAATTTAATACATTTTTTCCTTGTGGTTTCTGGCAATATGCATTTCTTATTTCCAGGGAATCTATAGCGCTATTTTCTCACAATGTTATTATGTCACCCATACTCAACACCTACTTTCATCTACAGCAGAGCTAGTAATCAGAAGCAATCGGATATAATTCCAGGCCCTTTGGGAAGCTGCAGCCTGTAGCAGTCTAAATACACTATTCGCTTATTTCAGATTTGACCCTTAGTTTTCAACAGTTAAGATTCTGGCAACAGAAACTACATGGAAAGTCCATTCTCCATTGAAAATATTCAATACTTTTGGGTTTTAATTGGCCTATTTTACAATAGTTTCTATATTTCTTGGCTCTCAGTTCTGTTTTCTTTTCCCACAAGGCAAACACAGCTCTACAGAGTGACTTTCTCTACAGACAACTCCAAGCAATTTCCTTGCCCTTCTCGGAGGTGGTGGGGGCCCAGACACTATTCCATGGAAGTCAACGACAATCTTACAATTGTGCAGACAGGGGCTTGTGAACACCCAGGCAGCGTTTCTCATCCTGTACAGCACAATGCCCAAGAAACAAGCTCTCAGCTCTGCTGGGCTGCATGAACACCGCCAGCCTGCACACTGAACAGACAGTAAGGGTGTCCACTTAAGCAGTTCTGTTTCATGGCAACTTGAAGAATCTTCAATTGTTCAGAAATAAGTATGCACACTTAAAAGTAAATAAGTAAAGATGGACATACTGAAAGTAGAGGGAACCCGTGACTATGCCCATGTGCTGGTCTAAAAAAGAAATCTGGTTTGGAGGTGCAATTGTACATGCTGAATCTAGTCAGGACTGTATAGAGCTACGCTGTCACCCCTGGCAGTTTGATGTAAATCACAGAAGCCATTATTGTATTAGGGAAATCCATGGGAAAACTTTGTGAATGTTTCAGTGTCACAAAATAATAATCAGAAATAAGGAACACCGAGCCAACAAATGTTCACAGAGGACTGGGAGAGCCTCCC
>JAVJGJ010000001.1:101577044-101605070 GCA_035590215.1 Microhierax caerulescens
GGGCATATCGGAAGGTGGAAAATCCAGCCTGCAAGTCTACTCAGGGCAGCTACACAGTTGCACGATTCCCTGGCACCACAGGCAGTGAAACAAGGTAGATTTTCAGATTTTCAGATTCTTTTCCCATTATTTCCCTGGACACCCCATCTTGTCCCACGACTATCCTCCTCCACACAGACTTTTAAAACAGCATATGGAGCTCACAGCCCGGCTTGCTCTGTCCCCGGCGTGCATATCCCCTGGGCTGCCTGTCAAACTCCTACTCCCCTGCTCCCAGAGAGCAGAATCATCTAAGTCTGCTGCACCCTGAGAATCCTCAATGTTCAATATGGGCTTAAAAAAAAACATTACCACACGCAAGCCCCTCTTTGATAAAATAATCCTGCTTAAAATGAGAACCCAGAAAAATACGACAACCTTGGCAAGCCTTTAAACTAAAAGCCTTTAACTTATTTTCATCTCCAAATACCGAAAGAGCATGTGAATAGAATTTGTATATATGGGCAGCAATACTTCTCTTGATTTTGGTGGAAAAGCGTCAGCAGCTGCCCTAGGGTGATCCGTGGTACAATGCCTCCACGGCAACCCAGCCCGGAGAAGTGACTTCAGGCTCTGATCCTGCAGCACAGACTTTGCTCAGCCTGACCTGACGCTGAAACGTTCAGGCGCAGGAGCAGCCCTACCTGGAGCAAACGCCGATGAGATGCAGGCGCAAGGTGCAGAACCACAAGGAGGTAGAAGCAAGAGCCTAAGCAGGATGCTTCAGATGCCAAAATGCACCATCCGCTGAATTAAAGAGCTGAGATGCTGAACCCCCACACGCTGGCCCAGCAACGGGGAAGGAGAACTAAGGCTGCCAGAGGGAAGCGCACCCAGCCTAAGCTTACTCAAACAGCCGAGCAGATGCTGGCTGTTTAGACAGCCATACGGCTGCCTTTTCCATCGAACATACTGCACCGAAGTGCTGAACAGCAACTGCAGAAAACAACAGAAGGGAAATAATAAGAACTATATATTATGTGTAGATTAAAAAAAAAAAAAAAAAAGGTCTCCGATTCAGCATGCTTACACCTTTTAGCTACTTCTTGGTAGTTTTGATCCGGGAAGAGGTGTTGGGTTATATGAGTCCTTTCTCTTTAAAAGCCAGAAAGGTCACAGATTTTGAAGCCTGTGTATAAGACAAAAACCACATTACTTTCTAGGCATCTATTGTTCATTGAGAAGACTCTGATAAATTTGCTAATTTGAACACAACAAATCGAAAACCAAGAGGGAGAGCGAACTTAACAGAGACTACTTTAAACATGTTCATTAATAGAAAAAATTAAAGGCTGGAACAGAGGAGCATCTTTTTAATATTTTTTTTTTCTCCTAGTCTCCCATGTACTCCTAAAATGGTCTGTGCTTTGCCTGGGAGTAAATCAATACTAAGCACAGTCCAGGCGAGACTGCCATCTTACATGAGGCACTGACTGTAAAATAGACACAAAAGACACATGATACTCTCTAAGGTCCCCAGGAGCTATAATATCCATCCTTGGCAGCTCGCTTGACATTTCCTTGCCCTGCTTCCCAGTCCTCTTTCTTCCTCCCTCCTCCCTCCCCCTCTCCTTCTCCCTCTCTCTCTCTCTCTAACAGCTATGCTCTGCCTCTCAGGGGCTCGCCGACCGGGTGAACAGATAACAAACCTGTCAAGAAGGGTTTAGCTGGGGAATAAATCCTGCATTCGCCAGGAAATGATGTGTACAATGGGAAAATACAAGGGATGACATGAGCCTTCCCTTCTGAGAGAGTGGCCAAGAGATGCTTAAAATGTTACAGCGTGTGCTAAATGGACATTGGGATGCCTGATTAGATCGTATCTCAGACATTTTCAAGTGGCTCCCTTCCTCCCCACTTTTCACCACTACTGAAGACACACAAAGAAAGCAGACAAAGCCCATCCCTACTTCTGCTCCTTAAAATATATATATTTTTAAAGGCTTGACCATGAGGAAGGTGGGGTTGGCATATACTAAGCTTAAGGTCAAGGAAGGCTAAAATCTTTTTGAGTGGCAGGAAAGGTCACGTGAAATCCACTGGGTAGTTACAATTTCCATTTATAAAAGGAAAATCTAAAAGCAAGAACGTTATCTTGGTGACTTAATGCATGTGCCTGCTTATTGCTGTTTTCAAAGGGCCTTTTGCACAAATCTGATTTGCACTGGTGCAATAAAGATTCATTATCCTTTTACACAGCAGACTTTGTATTTCTGCTCAGGATCTAATTATGAAAAACAGGAACCATCCCAATAAATAGATGCTAATCACAGTAGGAAAGTACTTTCATTTGAGTAACAAGGTAGCTCAGAAAGTTGGCTTGGAAGATTGCTGTATCAGCGAGAAGAGCTGTTGGGGTGGGGGAAAGGGAGGGAAGAACTGATTCAATACTTCCCACAGCCAGCATGTACAAGCTGAGATTTCAAGGAGCTGTTTTTTGTTAGAAACAGAAAAAGAGCGATTACGTATGTCAGTAACTCTCCTTTCTAGAATGTACACATGACAAAGAACCTTGTCTCTAAATGCTTCATGAGATTCGGACACCAGCTAGCTCAAATCGAATCCGTGGAATAACCTCAAACTCATATCTTGGAGAACTTTTGAGAATCAGATGAAATAACTGGTTTTGGTTTTAAGTACAGCAAAAGATACTGTTGCTGTGTTTGTGTGTCTGAGGACTGCCTTCCCCCTACATCCAAACACACACCCCATGGCTCTGACGTGGATTTTTTAAAGCAATGTCATCTACCACATTTACAGAGCTGAGGAATCTTTCAAAATTAAATTGTTGCCAATGAATTTTCAACCCTCCAAATCCAAGATGCAATTTTTTCTCTTTTAAAATATCTTTTAAAGTACTGATATCACAGTGTAAGATGTGACTCCAACTGATTGTTATTGCAGAAAAGCATGTCCATTAAGTGTACATAGAACAATATGGGGTAGATATTCTGGTGAGACAAACTATGAATAAAGCAATGGTAATCTGCACTGAGGTTATCCACACAGTTTGGTTCTCACAGATAAGTCAAGTAACGGTTCCTTAAAGTATGATTTATTTTCTTTAACAATCAGGAAAATGTGGATTTTTTTGTAACTTTGCAACAATTGGTGTTTAAATACACATTAAGAAGTCAAACCCACTATGCAGTATGCAAGTAGCCAAATATGATTGCTTGTAATATTTCTCAGTTGATTAGGGAAGCACTAATTTATTTAGAGCAATGATCACAAGTGTCTTCCAAGAGAAGCCACAGCCAAGTGGGCGCCTGGCAGTGATCAATGCTATCTGAACTTATGTGATAATCTACTGGCAACTTGCTTCTTGCTCTAATAAAGGTGAGCCAGTTTTCAGACAACTCTGCTTATGTATCTTTAAATTCATATATAATATCTGGTTACTGATAAACTACAATGACATAACACAATGCAATAAACCTTGTTTGCAACATCTTGAAGGAACAAAGCCTTCACTAATGATATTTTAATAAGGAAATGCATACATTAATTTACTGCCATTTTCTAGCTGGCCCAAGAAACATCCTGCACCCAGGAAATGCAATCTTGAATTGCATTTTTCTGAAGTTTTGCTTTTATTTTTTTTTTTTCCTCTGGGCTGGTTTGGGTTTTTTTTTGTTGTTGTTCTCATTCTTGGTGGAGCAGACAAGACTGAACAGGAATGCCACAAAAATGGCTCTATCTAAGAGGAAAAAGGAGAATTACTGTTGGATAAGATCACCTTCTTACTTTTTTATTCTGTGTGTTTTCTTAATTTGCAACTGATATTTTAAGGAAGTCACATATGAAGTACTTGGCTATTATTAGAGGAACTGGGCAATATAATATGAACCTGTTGATGCACTAATAGTAACAAGTGATGCATTGGTTTGCTACAGACAGGATTTTATTACTGCAGGGCCACATATGCTGAGAGTTGCAGTGACCTTACTCTCAGAGGTTCACATCTTATTTTCTACTGCTAAGTGTTACTTTTTTTCCATTTCTGGAGGGGAAGAAGGTCACTTCTCACTATTACTGTTCCATTAACTTACACTACAGCATTCACATTCTTAATCCAATAGCATCTTACATTGTGCCTTTTAACTCAATAATGCATTATTTTCTGAAGTCTTGCCTACACTGACCAAATTAATACCTGAGGTTCTGCAGCTATCGAGAGCAGAGCAGAGAAAATGTTTACTAAGAGCATTGAGGGGCTTAGGCATTGTTGTAACAGATCTATTTTTCTTTTCAATTGTTAACACTCTGAGTGATGGGCTCCCACACATCTACAGATCCACAAGCACTGGAGGTTTATTCTCATTCACACTCAGCATCAATGAGAACCAGACCCAACATGCAATTTTTTATGGCTTACACTTACTGAATAATGCTGCTGCCTCACAACATTTCTTAACACACATGAGACAAGACAAAACTTGCATTTCATAAATATCACTGTTTGGTCAAGGTGTTCTTTGGAGACAATGGGAATACATGATATCCTTGCTACACATATTGATGGGAGTGCTGGGGCTCAGATTGGTACATTTACCACTACAAACAGTGACTTTGCTCACCTGAAAGAAATGACACAGCCATTATTTGTGATTCATGTATGCACTAAAGCCTTTCAGTAACATTGTCAACATAATTCTACCTAGCAATTGCTCTGGGCGCAAAAAGTTCCTCTAGTTCAACTTGTTCTGCCATTTCTAATTTGTCTCCTTTAATAAATAAATAAATAAACAAAATAAGCAGGAATCTTTTATTTAAGAATTTGATTCTAGACATATCAATGCATTAACACACATCCCTGCAGGTTCAGCCTTTTCTGATTGAATTCTGGATCATTTTTATTCAGTGAATGCAACAGAAAAAGTCCAGGACGCCAAGAGAATAATATACTACAAGCTGGTGTTGTGATGACATGCTCCGAATACTCCCCTGCCAAAATGAAATTTAATTATAGCCATTGTTTGTATTATTCAAACAACTATTGACAGTAAATCTATCTAGCATGACGTTTCCTCTTTGAATTCATTGCAGTCTTTAGACTGGAAGGGGGCGGAGGGGAAGGGGAAGAAAAAGGAAACGTTTTCCCCCCTTACTCCTGCCCTGGTATCAGGCTACACGAGGCCACTGAAGCCCAGTTGATTTCCCAAGTCCAATTATTTTGCAGTACACAATCCTCTAGAATAGCACTCCTCACCTGGGGACTCCGTCTGCCTAAACACACTGCACTTAATGGAGTCCCTGAAGTTGTCTCCATTTCATTGCTCCTAACTAATAGGCTGTGATATTTTTTTCCCCAAATAGACCACAGCTCTTCCCACTCCCCTTGCCCATCCTCCACATAAAATCAAAGTGGCTAACAAGGCATTAGGAGACTGCCTGCCCATCTCCCATTGCCGTATCTTCACTACCACCTACTGACTGCAGGTCTTAAAGCCACAACAACCTCATCTGCAGCATCTCAGAGGTCTTCTCCCAGCTTCACCTTTCTCATTTCTTAAAAACAAGGTAGAGAGAAAGAGAAAATATAGTCTTGTGGCTAGTGCATACTGGCGTGAATGCTATTAGACCCCTTCAGTTACAAGGCTTAATAAAAAATGCTCTCTTTTAAGATGTTGGTGATTTTAATGTAGTCTGGTCTACTTTTACTCTTCTTTCAATCTCAAGCTATTTTTTGTATTCATGCGCAACAGGCCAGGTCTCCAGTAACAGAAGGAAATCTGCAACTTCATAAAACAGAATGATAGGAACTGTTCTTCAACATGTGACCATCTACCTCCCTTTTACTCTAAATCCCATTGCTTTTGTTTACCACCTCAGTGGTAAAGTCACTTTCAGTGACTGTCTCAGGAGCCAAAGTCCAGTGACACGGTGCCTATTCTGGACACTCCATCTTGGAAGAAATACATGAATCAAAATACTAAAATTGCCAATGTTTGCAAGTATTAAGCTTCAAAACATTGGAGGATTTTGAGGTGAAGGGGAAGGGGAACATTACTATCATATCGAAAAGAACCTGCACAGCTGCTAGGGACAGAGTACTGCTCACTAAGGAGCCCAGGCAGTGCTGAATCTGAGCTGCCTTTTTCATTTGTCACTGCAAAGCAGTTATTACCTTGTTCTGAGAGAGGATGCAGTTGAAGGTCTTCTATACAGTCATCCACAGAAAGCAAAACATAGTATTTTCTCCTTTTTTCCCTCCTAAAAAAATTACTCTGGAGTTATCTGGCATGTAAAATGGTTAGGTGAGGGACAAGATCTTCAAATGCCTTCACAGAGAAGGAATAACCCTTTGCAAGGCTCAAGGCTGGGCACAGCTCTGCAACAGAGACCCTGGGGGACACAAGTGACCAGACATGAGCCCACAGTGTGCCTGGCTGCACAGAAGACAAGTGCACCCTGGCCTGTATGAACAGCGGTGCAGCCAGGCGATGGAGGGAAGCAATGATTTTTATGCCCCGAGAGGATGAAGCCCTGAGAAACCCAGTCTGAACTCACAGCCAGCCTGGATGAGCAGGAGGTTGGACTACAGACTGCCTGAGGTCCCTTCAACCTTAATTATTTTATGATTCCACAATTCATTAAAGCAGCAGACTAGAACTGCATTGATCGTATTTAAAAACAACAACTAACGGTATTTCAAGGCTGCCTCAGAGGAGGTGGCAGGGATGTATGGGGACAAAAGGCTAAAAAGGCACAGACAAGCCCTGTTATGAAGGGCTTTGATTTTGTAAAATCAGCTCCCAAGTACGAATCTCTATGAAAACCGGAGGTCTGAGGGGAAATGAAAGGCAAAAGCCTGATCCTCCCCTGCCCTGCATTTTTCAGGGTCACCGTGCTAGGAGGACACGTTGAGGTAGCATCCTGCTCCCACTGAAAGCAAGGACAGAAACTCCAGTGACTCTGAGGATCTCGTTCATCATTTGCTGCTGCCTGACAGCTGCCTCTGTGCTCTGCTACACTGCAACAGTGCAAGACAAGATCCAACATTTTAAAAGAAAGTAAGGAATATATATATATATATATTTATGGCCAAGCTTTAACCACAGTGATGGTTTAAGGTACTTTTTGTGCATTAAATTACATACTAATTTTTAAAAACTACAAAGAATTGATTTTATAGAAGTAAAAATCACAAGTTTGTTTATGACAAGTAGAAAACCCATCCTGGGTCACTGCTCGTCTTAATCTACTGAATTTACATCTACTAAAATTTATCACTTATCTGTTGTGAAGAGGAAGTGAAATGCAGTTCCCCATTTCCTATGTAAAACGCAGGCAAAACACCCAAAATAATCAGGACTCCATCTTGTGACAGCTGTCTACCACAATACAAGACTTGAGCAAACAAACAAGGTTCTGGAAATGTAAGAACTTGAATTGAAACAATAAAGAAAACTAAACCATTACCTCATTAATTCAACCTAGAACATCTATTTCCTATGTTTTACTCCTCAGTGAAAGACAAAAATGAGCTGAAAGAGTGACTATGTTGAGCTGGAAGTAATGGGCAGTATCACAGTATTCAGTACCCCAGATGCCTTAGCTAGTGGCTATTAACCTGTAACAAAAAAAATGAAATTTCACATTTTATTTAGCTTGTAAGCTGTCTGGGTACAGTAATTTTCTTTCTTAAAAAGCATTGAATAAAGTAGGGCCTTATGTTTCTTCAGATCAAAGAATTACCAGTGAAGAAAAATGAGGTAGGAAATTGGGCCCATCTCCTGACTGCTAGAGACAGCATAAAAGGGGGAGAAGCAGATAAATGGCACACAGGTTGGATGTGTCCTCCCCCCTTCTTGCCAGTTAAAACAAACGACCTCAGCAGATAATTTTCTGCCCCTTTTCAGTCTATTTTGGTTGTTTGGAAAGATTTTGTGGCTAAAAAAAGGGTTTGAATCAAAACCAAAACCAAAAACCTTTAGACAAGTTAATGTTTTTTAACTTTTTTGTGCCTATGTGGGACAGCTTTCTGCTGTCCTTCAAAAGACTTCCAAAAGACTGTCAGAAAAAAGGAACAGGGATACCACCCTTATAAGAGAAATACAAACGGATAGTTCTTAACAATACCCAATGCACAGCCACAGAAACAAGCCATGAAAATGAACACAGGTTTATGCCAAATAAATTCCCTGTCCCCAAGCTGAAAGACCTTGGCTATTAAGGTTTTACCTACAGCATACATAAACCCCACATAATCACACTCATCTTGAAAAAGCATTTCCTTAATGTTGGCACAGAAGTTAAGCATGTTAGCTCACGCCTCCATACACCAAATTTCTGAACACTGGTCATGATGATAGGAAATGCTTCATTGAAAGTTGAATCTTCGAGTTACCTCGGTCTGGTAAAACCTGCAGAACTGTATAATTTCTAGGTATGGCCACATAACCAGATGTTGGATTTTGAAAAGCTACCAACAAACTTAATATTTAGGTGGCAAGTGTTTCTTACAAACCAGAAACCTGCAGTCTTAAATTTGATATTTTGGACAATTTTCTTAGAAGTGAGATGCTCTGTATCACTAATCCCATCAGAAAATCTCTACAAGATACTTTGAATGCCCAAGGGTCCACATGTAAACAACCGTGTGATCAATAAGGACTTCTGAAGAAGTAAATACTTGGCACTGTCAGTGGCCCTGGAGACTGAACACTAAAAGTGTTTATTGCTTCTATGCTTCTACAAGGCCCTGGCAACATCACTTGTATCCTTCTGTCTTTCAGATTTTGCATTTTAACATAGGGTTAATCCTCATGGACACCCATCACTGGGCTTCTCTGAATAACCCATAAAGTGCAGGTAAAACACTTGGATGAAAGATGAATGCTACTCTAAGCTAAAGAAGTGCTGTAGATATGTTGAATGCAGTACACACTTTTTATTTCTTTCGGGTTTTTTTTAAGAAGCTTCTTCTGTAGAGGACCTAACAAAACACTCCCATTTGCCTGCATTCCATCTCCCCCGAGTACGGTCCATTTGCCCGGGGAAGAAGAGCTGTGCTGTCCAAGAGTGACAGCACTACGTGCAGACTGAAAGACAATCAAAACAGGGCTCGCAGTCACTCTTAAGTTCCTGTACTTTGTTACTTAAAGCGAGACAAGATAGTAACGTTTAATCACATTTGACATTTAGCTTGAGGTACAGTAAGTACACCTAAATCACCTTTTTGGCCAAAACTAGCTTTGATGTTCCCACGGGAGACAGTTATTGTTGTCTTCAAAGGTTAAAACCCTGACTAACTCTGGTAGGTAAAATGACAGGAGCTCAGGGATGAAGCTGGAAAGTCTCTGGAGTGATCACTCACATGAACCTAATTTCTTCCACCCAACTTACAATGACTGTAATAGGTAACTTGCTAATACATCCTCTCTGTGAGAAGATTTTATGGAGAAGAGAGAGCTTCCCTATTTTGCAGGCACTAGTGTTACAGTGTTTTTGCAGAGTACATATTAAAATGCATTAAGACATAACTAAGGTTGTCTTCATGTTATGCCGCTATTCTTAAGCTGTTATGTTACTAAGCCACACTGGCGTTTTTCAACTTTCCTTTGATGTTCTCTCTATTATCTTTTTATAGCATAATCACACATTTTGGTATGTTGAAGATCAAAGGGAAGCTGGAGCTTCTAAGGCTAAGCCTGGATATGGGGCCTGTAACTAACTGAATTCATTATATTTAATAATATTCTCTAAGGAATGGCAGGGAAAGTCATATGAAATAATAAACATGGAGGTAAATAGTGAAAGACTGCTGAACTAAGTTCAATGGCAGTGTTGTTTCATGCTTAAGCTCCTGCACTAACTTGGTCACTCTCCACTACGTGACTGATCAGGACTTGCTGACATTTACGTCCTAGCTACCTGGCTGTGACAGGTCTTAAAACTCCAACTTTTTCACTTTGGCTCCTCTTTAACATCTGTCTCTCAACTAAAATTATAGCATTTCTTATAGACTAACATAACTTTAAATGGATTGTTTTGAGCAGTGCTTAATTGGACAATGCTATGAATTTGACAAATGAATTGAGGCACTTAATACTCTCAAAACAGACAGGTGCACATAGGAAGAAAACAGGTCTTTAAAAAGAACCTAATTCCTTTAGGCTCCATGGAACTCCTATGTCAAAATACTCATCTTCTGGCAGGCTTGGTAAGATTAAAATTAGTTCTAGCTGGCATCACCAGAAAGCTATAACACACAGTTGAATGACAGTCAAAAAGGTGTAAAATTCTCTTCTACTTTAGAAAGCACAAAGAAATGTGTTCTAACTTGATCCTTGTAGCTGAATGCTTACTGATGAGTGAAAATGCAACCATATCAATTTCCCAAGAACTGGCTTTAAGAAAATAGCTGCTGAATTGCACGGCCAAATGTCATTAAGGGTTTGCTTTTCACACTTACAAATGTGGAAGTTAATCTGAATAAACTTGTAAAGAGTGCTAATTGAACAGCGCTACTAAACTTTTGTGCAGACGCAATTACTAAAACCAGGAACACCTTCCTTTTGTTAGATATGTTCCAGGGATGTAATTCAAGCAGTGTAAGAAGTTATTCACTCTTGCAGCTAAAGCACAGTTACCGATTTGATGCAACTGCTTCAACTGGTCTGTTCCAGTGGGAAATAAAACAGGTCAGCATTAATCACCTTCAGCAGCAGTTTAAGGTAACTTGTTTCACTTCACACGGAAAGGGGCTAAGAAGCCCTTATGCTGTCAAATCTTACAATTCAGCAATAGGGCAAACAGGGCCAAGGGAGGGACGGCTAGGCAAGACAGCTCTTCTGGGGCCTGCCAGAAAATAAAGGGTCTAGAGAAAATAGGAAATGGCTGCCTTGTGTTTCTGCAAGTTACTGGACTACAGCATCACTGGAAGTATCAGCATGGGGAGAGACAAGACATGAAGATGGGGCAGAAACGGTTTGCTCTTGGACCTGAAACAACTTTGAATGGCTTCGTAGTTGGCAACTGCCAGCTGGGAATATCTAATTTCTTAAACGATCCCAACTCCACTGCAAGAGAACATCTGAGGAATTTGTAAGTGATTTAGGATGTAAACACAACTGAATTGACACTATTCTAAATCTGTGTAAGAGTTCACCAAAGAGTTTAATGTGGCTTTGCCAGTCCACTTCAGAGTCACAGCTCTAATTAATGTCAAGTACCTTCCTAAGACCCTTTTTATAACTGAGCCCTAACCAGAATATAACCCTTCCCTTTCTCCATTGGAATTTCACAGATGAGGGAACACCTTCACATTGCTCAGGACTCATCTACATTTGCAGCAAGAGGGCAAACAGGACTCCCAAGCGCTTGACAGAGGGGCACCAATATTATGGGCAGCAGCTGAAGACTAGCATACTGAACTGGAAGTACTGGGAAATCAAAGTGAAACTCAGCCAGGGCCAAGTAGCTAACCACTAAACCTCTAACAACCAAAAGCCATCAGGCAATCCAGTTCAATCTGTAATCTGAAAGATGTAATTTGCAGAAGATGACTTGTGCTGGTCCTTACCTGTGTGTAACTGAAATTCTTGGTAATTACTGGAGAAAAGATTAAAAACTCCTAAAACTCTGTTACTATTCTGTTAGCCTGAATTATCTCTGGAAGCCCTGTAGCAAATTACAAAGACTGTACTGACTTCTTAGAAATTTCAGTTCAATAGGAAAGGCTAAAAAAAAAAAAAAGCCAAAAAAAAAAAGCCTTTTTTTTAAAATCATATCAATTACACAAGATAAATATGTATCTCTCATGCATATGACACATGCAAGTTTTTTCTTCTGCCACCCAAGTGCTTTCTAACACCCCAACATACTGCACACGCTTGGTCCTCTCCCAGCTTAATGTTTTTAAGACTCAGCATTTAAATTCATGCAGAGTAACCAGTAAATCAGCTTAATACCCTAAGAGTAGAAGTCACCTCACCTGGTGTATGCTGCTCTGCCTTTTGAGAAAATGATCAGATGATCATGTAGGAAATTACACACTCAGAAGGGTGAAGCTGGCCACACTGAATCCTAAGTGTTATGATGCTTTGAAAACATGAGAAATTCATGTTGAGAATGAACTGAGGATCCAAACCTGCCTGACACTGACACAGAACATCTCACTTCCTTCTCCCAGTTTCTCTGTTTATTGAAATCCAAACAATGGATCCAGGGAGTTTATTTTTAGGGTATTGTTCAATTAATCTTAGTTCTCTTGATAGACAACAGAGCTAGTATTGCAGCCCTGCATTAAGCCTGCTCATTTTTTATCTCTATTTATTGTACAATAATTTAACTTTATTGAAGTGAGGGGTTATGTCCCCAAGGCAGATTGAAGTGCTAAGCCTGGGTATTCCAGTGTAACAACAGTCTTTGGGCCAAACTTCCCCAAAACACTAACTTTCCACCTTGAAGTTATTTTGCAACTGTATATTTCTGTTTAAAACTGTACTTTTTCAACATTCAAAACATCCAAAACTTTCCACAGAATACCTGTTTCTCTCAAAAGATTCACCATTTTTTGAATGATTTCCCAGCATTCATGTATTTTGTTTAAAAAAAAATAATTCTCAAACAACCCTTTCTATATGGTGAAATATACTTGATAAGATAGTCAGTTGGTACGTTTATTATCTCTAGGGAATATTCCAAACTGCTGTTACACTTCACCTATGACCTAGCCAAGAGAGAGAATTTAATTTCTTATTTTTATCCAGATAGCAATACATAAACCCCTAAACATTTGCAAAGCCCAAATTAAATGACAGTGTATGAAGATCGTAAGCTAAAATAACTATTTCTCCAAAAAGCAGTAATGCAAAACCTGACCTTCTATAAACATTTTCAACTCTAAAAACTGGATGTGGAACAAGACAGGAAATTTTATTCTAAGGCTTTGGAAAAGGAAGTAGACTTATACCTTTGTTCAAAGGGAACTATGATTTTAATAAATAGGTTTTTAAAAGGATTACAAAACACTAAAAGCTGCAAGTGCTCTTGGCAGCAAGGCCTAAGAATGTGGAGTAGAAAATAATAATAAAAGCCAATACAACCTTCCTGTTGTACATACGACTTCAAGGATGTGATAAAAAGACACTCTATTTTGTGTGACATGTTCAGAATGACATAGTCCCACAGTGAGACATGGGAAGTGCTAATATGATATATAAGTAAAATCTTTCTATTTTAGTAGGAGTTCTGAATCACTGGTGAAGCAGTGGGTCACATTATTGTACATAGGTACAACACAAAATGCTACATGGCATTTCTCTGCCATTATGCCAGAGATAAAAAAAAAAAAAAAAAGGTACAATAAGGCAACAAAAATACTGTCCTCAAAGGTAATAGAAAATGTTACTAACAGAAGAATATTGCTTTGTTTGTTCTTGTGCTATGAACACTGCTCAGGTACCTCCTAGACATGCTGGAAATCAACCAAAGAAGAAATCTGATTTTTTTTTTTGTTTCTTTTTTGTTGTTGTTGTTGTTGGGTTTTTTGGGTTGGTTTTTTTGTTTGTTTTTTTTTTTTGGTGAGGATTTAGAAGTCGCTTCTCTTGTATCAGTCAAAACGCTACAATCCAATCCCAGCAGATTATTATAAATCCGGGGGGTGATATTTTTTAAGGCTGCCAATGGGATTTATATGCACAACCATAATTTATTTCAAAGGAGCTGTAATTCCAAACCCAGATTTTGAAAACAGAGTTATATATACCTATGTGTCTAAAGATACAGCCAAGGGTAAGGGAGGGCTGTTTTGACAAATAAACGGTGAAGACAATAACAACAAACCTATAGGGAACTATAAATGTAATGGATTACTGATAATGTCAGAAAGTAGATGTCTCCAGCTAGAGACCTACGACAGATTCGTTTGCAATGAAACAAAGCAATATGTAATATATTGGACATTTGGGTTTTGCTGTTTGTGAAAGAAACTCAAGCCATTCTGTATTTTACTTGCATTTCATACTATCACTGGAGATAACTATTAAGCTCATTTTACTTGTGAGTATGTTGAGATATAAATCCAAGGTTACAGACAAAATCTCTGATTCAGCAATGCACTTAAGCACATGCTTAGCTGTAAACACATGTACCATCCCATAAAAGTAAAGATAATCATGTGCTTAAGTGCTTTGCTGAATCGGGGCCAAAGACAATAGCAGATCCAGGAAGAGAAGCCAGGCATCACTAAAACAACTAGACAACTTTCCCTGCAACATAAATGTTATAAAAAGGAATAGATCATAAAGAGGATGGTTATGACTTTTTAGAAGAGTTAAGAACAGCTGTCACAGGGTTGGGGGGTAGGGACTGAAAATAAACAGGCATTTTAATATTGGTTTTCACAGCATCCTTAAGAAAGAAGAATGCAATTTGCTTCCTATTTCATCTCATGCCACTCTTTCAGACCTGCTTCCTCACTCAATGAAAATTACAGTGCATTACCTAGCAGTTCTGCTAATCTGATTTAAGACCGATCACCACTTAATACTGTATCTTTGACTACTAAAAAAAAGATGATACAAGAAAGAGCAGGCAGGTCAGTGAGAGCAGGAACTAGGTGCCAAGTA
This sequence comes from Microhierax caerulescens, assembly GCA_035590215.1. NCBI lineage: Eukaryota > Metazoa > Chordata > Aves > Falconiformes > Falconidae > Microhierax > Microhierax caerulescens. Next base: position 101,591,663 of record JAVJGJ010000001.1, read on the forward strand.
GGAAGCAGCAACATTTTTCCCCTTGTGATTTTGATTAGGTAGAAAATAAACATTCCACTAGGCATTAATTTATGTTCAGAAGTAATCAACACAACACTAGGGATGCAGTCAGTATTTTCAGCCCACTAAATACCTGTCAGAGAGAATTCAACCGTCAGTGATGTTACGGATGCTCCAATTCATACCTTAACCTACGTCAGACTGCCCAATCCTTTCCTGAGAATACACATCTGTCTGACATAGGAGACTTTCACAAAGAAACACTGTACACCTAGATGGGCTCTGAGCAAGCACTAATGTCTGAGGTGAGGAAAACTCTTGGGAAAAGACCTGATTTGTCCAAAACAGCCTGCTGTATGGTCTTAATAATTTTTCGGAATCCTTTTCAGAAACCTTACAGGATTTTGGGGGGGTCATGTATCTGCTCTGAATTTCTTTTAGATTGGAAACGGTCTTAAACTATCCAATTCAATGTTTCTCCTATATGGCCTTGAGTTGAAATTACTCTCTCCTTTCTATGGAGCCAAAAGCACTGTTATCTAGATTCCCTGAGAGCAGCAGCAGGTATCACGGTGCTAACCGCACATTTGGTTCAGATTAACTTATCTCCCCCTTGTGCAGGATCATAAAAAGTTAATTGGAATATGCAGCTCCAACACACACCACAACGTCAGCTGGGCCAGCCAACACAAAAATCTAAGCATGTGGCAGCTCTCTGGAAACAAGCTAAAACCTGTCAGATTTCATTTTGAGAAAGCAAAAAAGGCAAAGTAATTTAACCAAGATCTGGTTTCTTCTGGCATAACCTTGCAACTTCCTATGGGACACACCACAACGTCACACAAACCAAACTCCTTTGTAGCAGAGGTGGCTGCTGCTGTTTTTCTAGCTCTGACCATGTGACACATGGCAAAAAGAAGACAAAAAAGGTAAACCAGAGCTGCCAAAAGGCAGACTAGAACTGGCTAAGGGGACCCTGCCCCTTCCCCTCACCAGGGGGTGGGTTTTCCCCAGCAGCACTCACGGGTCTGGAGTCCAGAGCCTTTAACCAGGAGTGCTGTAAGGCAGACGCACGGTATTGAACTGACTTCCGCAGTCAACACTATCAATAAAGCAAACATTTGGGTTTAGATGATGTCTCCCAGCCCACTTTATGTAGTAATTTTCTTTCTCAATGTCCTAATGAACAGCTTCCTACTCTTCATAGTTATTTTTAATTAGTTTTGATTAAAAAATAAATTAATAATTAACCCCCCATCAGTGATAATACAATTTACAGTGCTCGTGAATCCCAGTTTGATACACAGAGCTTAAGCATACCTCAATAAATCCATCCATCCATCCATCCTCCTGCAGCTACACCTCAGATGGAAAACCTCAGGAAGCACCATCCCATTGCACACACACCCCTCACTGGCAAATAACCACCCCCACCCCCACCAGCCCTTTGGGAGTAAATCACCATTCAAGCTGTGAATCAGCATCACAAATCAGGAAGAAATGCGCTTCCAGAAGACCTCTTCCACAGCTCTCGGCACAGGTAGAGATTTAATAAGTCTTGTACTCAGACCTTAAATGAAAGTGTAGGGGTTTGGTGGGTTCTGAGGTTTTTTTACGGGACTGAAAATCTGTTTTCCATGCCCTGGTGTGTCATTGCTCCTTACACACACTAAGTCCTGTCATGTATCTCTGCCCCCGCAGTGCCTCTCGACAGGTACAAAAGCAACGTGCCCTTTCCTGGGCTGTGCCGGCAAGATTACGAAGTTCTTCAGAGGAACATCTTGCTCTAGCTGAGGAGATATACAACACCTTACACAATAAAGCAGTCAGCGTTTGTAGTGCTACTGAAATATAAATAGGCTGTACTAAAGATAATTCAGCAAAAGGCATCTCAGTGATCTTGCAAGCAGGAAAAAGAAACAGTAAATAGGAAACACCCTGACAGAAAAAGAACTGACAATACAAAATAGATGTCTATTCGACATTGCTTTATAGTCTGGATATTGAATATTTGGGAACAAGCAGATAAAGAAAGCATGCTCCTTCCTTCAGACACGTGCTAGCAAAGGTAATGAATAAAGTGAGCATCACTGAGAGGTTTAGCTACGCACTCTCCGCACAAAGAGATGCTGATTTGCCCAGAAGGAAAGATGTGTTTTATAAAATTAGCCAGTGTGTTTTTATAATAACTTCCAAAGGCATTTCTTCAAATTCCACTGTTATCTCTGAACACACAAGTGTAAATAACAATATCCATTATGTCAATGCTTCATTCAACACACGAAGATAACTTTTTCTCCCTTACCAAGAGGAGGTGTCATGGTAGAAACCGAGGCCATTAACAGCCATGAGCACAGCAACAGTGTGAATAATCTAATAGCATCAGGTAAGCAGTCCAGAAAGGCAGATCATTAGACAGCCCTACCCTGATATTCATTTTAAGTCACAGCACCATCCAGTTCTTACATGGAGGATGGTACACCCTCAATTCCCTTTTATTGAGTCAAAAATAAGACAGTTGGATTGAGGCTTTCAGGGGAGAGGGGAGGGGAAAAGGATCTTCTTAGACTGCCTAATGCCAATCTTCATGACCTGTCTGATCTCTCAGTAAATGCCACATATAGGTTAATCCTCACAAATCCTCAGTACGACCTTGTCAAATCAAACTGTTCATCAGTTTGTTTGGAGGCCACTAGATAAGAATAAACAAATGAACTCAGGCTGCACGTCTTCCAGCTGTCATTTAGGAGTGCTTATAGACAAGGTCTCTTTAGTGGGCGCCCCGCTGCAAAGAAAAACCTGATCAAAAAATGTGAGGAATGAACAGATTTACCTGCTTGACTAACACACCGTAAGCATACTGCATGTGAAAGACTCCTATATATTTTTCTTCATGTGCCCTAAGCATTGTTTCCTCCTTGAGTTTTCTGATTTTAAATAATATTTATTTTTGGAAATATACACACATCCATCTTAAAAAGTATCGTAACATAATGCTGGGGAAGTATGTTACAAATAGACATGTCTCAGACACCAAATTGCTCCTTTTACATACAAAACAAATAAAATGCAGCAGTGTCATAACTGCCTCCCATGCACTTCACTGCTCAGCTACTGAGCTTTCTTTTGGGGCATGGTGGGTCATTTACCCCCTTTAACCTCAAGGCCATCAGAAGAGGTCCTAATGTGTGATACCACCTTTGCTGCTGTCTGTGCTTGGATTGATGCCATTCATTTATTCTGTGTTGGCCTGCAGCCACCCAACAGATGGCAATGACTTTTAGATGAAGAAGGGTAATTTTGAACTAGTGACCCAAAAGGTGAAAGGTTTTGTAGCCCACTGCTTGCCCTCTGGCCCCAACATCTGTGAACTTCCCCTTTTCAAATACACTCAGAACAGTGCTTCAGGCACAGAGAAATACACATACAGCATTACCGCTTGGTTTAATTTTCTCCCACTTCTAATAACCTTCAAATTACAGTACTATCATGCCCCACTCTAACTGCTTACCTAACTTGCCTAATACCTTGCCATTACGTCAACACTCAGAGTGTACAATTTTGAAAGTCTGCTTGTCATCTTGTCTCTCAAGCACCTTTGCAATTTCTGCCATGCTACTTCTTCATGGATTGAGGAAAGTCTATCAAAATCTGTTATCTTTCCTCACGTCTTAGGAGACAGTTTACTACAATGCATAAATCACTGCAGTCTACAGTTGGGTTTGGTCTTTGTCTTTTATACCCTTGTTTCATCTATGTATGATTTACCAAACAATATTATTCTTTCTATAACATCATTGTTCAGAGAGTGACTACAATTTAATTTATATTTTGAAGGTCAACATTTGTGGATACAAGTACAGTGCAAAGTACCTGAAGAACTCAAAAGCATCTATGTGCACATTTTCCCCCTACATATGATCCCCCCTTCATCCGTGAAAAGGCATATGTCCTCCTTGTATGGCCTACCTTCTACATTACTCTCTGTGTTTTGGGTTCGGGTTTTTTTCCCCCCTTTGCTTCTTCTGTTGCAGGATGTATCAGATTTCAAAGGTCTTCTCTCTCATCTACGCCATCCTCAAGACCATGTACCACAGCAGTTGGTCCTGAGGCCAAAAAGCAAAAGAAGTTGTGCTCTTTTCTGAACCACAGAGCTCTCTCTCTCAGGAGTGAGATGAAGAACCACTCTTTCAGGAGCAGAACAAAGGAAAACAACCCTTCTGGTCGCAAGAAACTGTCAATTGAATTTTTAAATTACATAAGGTTTTGATGGCCCTGCTCAAAAAGCAGTTCACCAGAAAGATACAGCATGAGTCGAAATATGAGAGCCATAGGACTGGAGTGCTTCCGTTGCAGCGAAGGGCAAAACTCTGAATGTGCAAAGAGAATGATAGCAACAGAAAGGAATAACAGTAAGATGAAAAAAACTAACAATCCCCCCCCCAACAAATCATCAAAACAAACCTCAACAAATTTAACATATTTGTCATCGTATTTTGTGAAGCAGTAAAAGATACGTGGAAAAGGCTGCATTTTCTGCATAACTATCCCATATGTAGACATTTCCAACTCCATCATTAATCAACACTTCTCTCCACTGCAGTACTCATAACAAACTCCAACTGCTAAATCCCAGTGTAAATCCTGCTATCGGCCTCAGAGTGTGAAACAGACAGTTGACTTTAGGATTATTCTTTATGTTCAGAAACATGAATAAATCACACACCATCAAGTTTATCATTTTTCCTCCTCAGAGAAATATGAAATATTATAGATCATCTTCAGTACATCAGTTCCTTCACACTCCATTAGCAAGCAAGGTCTATTTTTCATATAATTTACCAAACCACTGGCCTAATTTCTCTTATTTCTTTTGGAGCAGGAAACATATACAGAGCATGTTCTCCTGTTACACGTCACCTACCACCAACCTTCCTGTCCTTCATTCCAGGGTTGGAAAAAGTTGTTGGAGTTGGCTAGCAGCTCGAGATGGTCCAGGTCTTAGGTTTCTTTACAGAGATGCTATTAAAAAAGCTAACTATCAGAAATAAAGCGTATCATCAAATAAGTAAGATATTTCAGGCTGGATGCTCAGAAAAAGCCATATCCCAAAACACTAACCAGCTCTGGAGGGTTAGCAAGTTTTGTAGTGTGTGTGTGTGTAAGAGAGGTAAAGTTACCAGTGGGTTTCTGAAACAGTGCTGTGCCCTCATGATCTTACTTCACAGAGAAACAGGTTACAGACACCCTGCAAAGGGGAAAAAAAAACCCAACCCAACCAACCCCAAAAACAACCCTGAGACAACTGCCACCAGAACACCCACAGACCAGAAAGCACCCTCAAAACACCCAAGAACTTCTCTCTCACTGTCAGAAAATATCTGTAATAGCTGGTTGCCTCAACAGACTGATCGAGGGTACAATGGGAACATACCATGACATAACAGTCCCTCTGAGACTGTCCCTCCATGTGCAATGAAAGTCATGGCAGCAGAACCGAGCCCTTTCCACTGGCATGCTGGAACTGCTCTTAGGGCACAAAAAAGACTTCACACTCCAAGGCCGCCAGTTTGGTATTTTCACCAATACCATAAGAACCAGTATTACATAAAAAAAAAATATAGTGGAAGTTAAGGTGAAGAAGGTGCAGTCTTTCCTTATTAAAAAAAAAAATAATAAAAAAAATCTCCCTATTAAACACTTACTGCCAAAGGTGGATATGATGTCCTTTGCTCAGAACAGGACAAAATTAGGTGGAACTACAGCCAAAATAATAGGAGTCAAAAATAGGCCTCATATTTTCCCCTTGCAACTCTGTACGGGGAACAAATTAAAAAAATCTACAGAATGTTAATGTGCTGCCACCCTTTTTTTTCACCCCCCAAAAATTTCAGTCTCCCTGGAGAAGCAATTAGGAAAAAGGCTGAGAGGATTTCACATTGAACCACTGCAACAGTTGCCACAATTCCTTCCCTACCAGCTGAAGGTTGGACACCTTGGCAAGGGGAAGGAGCGATACTCACTCTTCCGCCATCTGAGTGATGCCTGCAAGAAAGGCGGGGAGGAGAAATGCAATGGAAGACGTGCAGATGGAGGAAACCCTCTGATGTCATGACTGCAGTAAGACTGTTACTAGTGAAAAACAAAAATCTTAAGATGGCTGCTGGGTTTGGATGCTGGAAAAACAAATACACATGTAAAATACAAAGCCCCCCAACTTCAGAATTAGCTTCTTCATAAAGCCGAAGTGAGGCCCAGCCCTAAGCGCAGATGAAGTAGATGATAAGGTAAATTATAATGGTGTGTTAGTAATGGTTTTGTTGCCTCTCTTGCATAGGCCAGAAAAATCAAGATGGCAGCTGCCAGCTCCTAGAGGCACTCTGTGCTCTTGTTGCTTAAGTCTTGCATCAGCTATGAAAGAAAAGAACCATTGTTTTTCTTTTCAGGGCTCCCACTACTAATAAACTGCAAATCTCCCGTTTCATTCCTGCTCCATTCAGAATGATCTCCAAGGGCAGTTTCACAGGTGGATCCTAGTGTTTTAAAACCACTGCCCAGTCATGCATGCTCAAAACAGCAGGAAAAGCATTGGCTGCTTCTAACCTCTAAATGTGACCAGTCACGCCGGATCTGGAACCAAGGGGCCCTCCGGTTCCTCTGCGGGTTTAATCGACTTCACTGGCACATGCCAAAGTAGCAAGAGCACCACAGTAAAATACAACACGAGGGCAGTGCCCTGCATTAAAACATCACTGGTCCAACGATTGCTCTGGGTCAGGTGGGGTTGTAGCAACCTGAGTTATTTCTCAGGATTTTTTTCACTCATAATTTTCAATTCCCCTGAACTGATGACTCTCAGAATTGCTTTGCAGCATGAATCTTACGCTCCTCTTTTGCACAGGAACAACCAGACTATAACATAAAACATTTATTCCAGAGCCAAACATGTATTCAAAACATTAGCTCCAGCAAAAAAAACAATCAGACACAAGAGCTTTCTGTTCCATTCCCAACAGTACACTTAGTAAGAAGAGAACGACTTTATCAACAAGCAGTAAAAACCTTCGTTTCCCATGTCTGAAAGAGATTTCATTAAATGCTTCCCTTGACTAGGTGCAGATCATTATATTTCTCATAGACTGTAAGCAATGTGAGCCTCTGTCTGCACAATGAGGCCTGAGCCCTGATTGACAGCTCTAGGAATTACAATAAATACTGCAGGAACACAAGCAATGCTTTCATAGGAGTCCACTGGCAAACGGATTGCTTCCTTACAGAGAATGAAAGCGAAAAAAAAAAACAAAAACCAAAACCAACCCAAACCGAAACCCAGACAAAAAAAACAAATCCCCAGACCTGGTAAAGCCGCATTTAATGCTGCTTCTCAGAAAAGAGTGTTAAGAAAAATACTCATCTAGTACAGACACTTCCCATTTACCTATTGCTCCAGTATTCAGTCTCTGTCACAGCATCTGGCCTGACCCAAGGGCACACTCTTCACTGCCAGCCCCAGGTAGACTCGCTCACAGCCTCTGAAGGCTCCTCACCTCCAGCAACTCGTCCTTAGGCCAGCAAGGATGCAACAATGGGAGGTCCCTGTCCCACGGGAGCAGCCCCGAGACCTGTGCTTCCCCTGCCTGCCAGCCCAACCCAACGCGCTCACAACAAACGCATGCATTTCAAATACCTGCCAAATCCCTCCTCGCACAGGTGATGGGAAGCTGCCTGAAATTTCTCAGAGGGTTTGGCTGTAATATTCATACACTGACGGACTTCCTGGCACTGATAAAGGCCACAGTGTTGGTGAAAAAAAGCTAATTCACAGCCTAAGAAGGATTAATCTTGCTACTGTAAAATGTCTTGGCTACAGTGAGAGTTAGCCACTCATGGGAGAGACGTAAGCCAGAATTAAACCAAACACATGCAGAAAATTACGCTTTTCTTGCAAAGGCAGAAGAGGACAAATAACTTTAAGGCAGTCTGTTGAACTACATTCTCTGCTACGTTTTTTGACTTGGAGATCAGTGATGCCATGAAAGGTGGGGTCATATGTTGCTCTTCCTGCTCCATCTCCTTCCATATTCAGAACTGCTCAGAGCAATAACCACAGTCCTGAATCAGGCATGAAACTGCACCATTCAGGGTAAGCCAGGAAAACCTACCTCCAACTCCATTACTAATAAAAATTGTCTTAAAGTGTACGATTCAAACCTTTCCAACCTGTTTGCATTTCTCACCTGCAGAGGAATTAGTCGGTCGCTGGTAGGTAAGATCACCGTCTGCTCCACCTGCAACATGCCGATCCCACGACAGCCCCCTCCCGGGCTCACAAGCTGCAGTCATGCCCCGCGAACTGGGGAATATCAGCCAGCGCTGGAGTACGACTCCAAAGCCACCTGCCACTATTTTCACCAAGAGACCACGTCACAGCTTGCATTCGTGTAGCACACGGGGGAGCCTACAAGCTTGACCACTTGCACTCAAGTTTCCAAAAAAGGCATGTAAACCGGCAAAAAGCAACTTGCAAAATTCTGTCCAGTTTCTAATTTCTTCACAGTCCTGGCCCCTTGTAAGCAGCGTGCCACTTAGAAAGGAAGGTGGATATCACAGGTATGAGGAGGCTGAAACCCAGTAGAGTTTTTTAGGCTCCCAGAATCAGATCAACACAAGGAAATGCAGACTCACTAGTACAGCTGTAATACTTTGTACTTCAGCTCATTTTTTGTCATTCCTTAAGGCATGCTTAAAAACTATCTCTGAATAAACACTAGTAAAAGTTGTATGTCTGCATGAAGGAAAAGCTATTTCCCTTTCTTTGATGCCAGCCAGCACCGTTAAAACACTCCACAGACACCCACATTTTAAGAGAAAGCAAATGAAAAACAGTTCCATACTGAAATATTGTGAGTGATCCACTCAGAGGCTCTTAATCCTACTGCTCTGATTGCCCTTATATACTAGTAGAGACAAAGGAATGCAATTTGATTGTGCATTTGTAAAATGAAATTATATTCCCCTCTTTCTATCTTTCTTAAGCATTTGCAGTTTTTCAGACAATGCCATCAACAGTATAAATCACCTGGGCCTAATACAATGGACAAAGTCAGAGCAATCAATTCTTATTTATTAATCAGCCTCTATCATGATGTTCCATAATCATTATACTACAGTTTAGACACAATAATAATGAAGCTAACAAAACTAATGCAATTTGCGGTAAGATGTTGGCAGGCAACAGCAATAACATTTCTTGATAATAATACAGTAAGACAAATAGGTCTTGGTCATAAGAAAAGATATTAAAATGGACAAAGACACTAGGGAAAGGAGGTTTTAGATGTACATATTTTAAAGTTATTAATTTTAAAAAAATGAAGATAATAATGTTAGAGAACCAATCTACATCATCAGAAATGAAGGGTTTAGGGTTGCATAAAATCACTTTTACTCTCAAGAAGGCACAGTAACAGCATTTGTACATCCTCACAGAATCTAAATGCACAGTGAGGTTAGGAGAGTCAGATGAAGGAAAAAAATGAACATTTCTCTTGGAAGAAAATTCTGTAATTACAAAGTAGTCTGCCTGGGATTGTGCCATGGAAAGCCTGCAAATCCTGGCTATTTGTACACACTAAAAACAAGAGCCACCCCCTAAAACTCTTTGCTACTTGGTTCTTCTTGCCTGTGTGAAAAGAGCTTAAAAAATGAGTAAGGGAGAAAAGCACAAAGCAAGGCATGCTACTTAGATCCTTGGGAGCAAAGTCCTACTGCAAACGACACATTGCTGGGGGTGCTTTTAGTTCTCAAAAACATCCTTGTTCCAATGATCAGAGGAATTTCTGGGTGAGAGGGATCACTGCACCACAGAAGACACAGTTCAAAGGGACAGCAAGCCACACAGAACAATTCCATGGCAATATGACCCCTTGAAATGCTCAGAGAAGCATAGACCTGCACCTTAAAAATCTCAACTACTAAAAAACACAGGGTGGGGAAAAAAAAAGGAAAAGAAGGAAAAAAAAAAAAAACTTGTTTATAATAAAGACTACATTCTGTAGCAATTTCCTAGATTCCTGGGGTTAGAAATCTAGATTGCCAATGGATAAGTGAGCCTTAAAATCACATCCCTGCTGACAAAAATTCATTTCTTATAACCGTCTCCATTTACCGGAATGTTGAATCTTTCCCATGGGGAAGGAACAAATGAAAATGTTATTTCTCTGCTCATGAACTCATACCTTTCTGTCTGCTTTTCACTGTTGGCAATTTCATTCTCTTCCAAATTTGACTAAAGCCCGTGACCTGGGGGAAATAATGTCTATATAATAATCTTCTGAAACTCTAATTCTGAGTCATGTTTTTTTGGATGTTGCCTCGCACTTTATGAAAATTGCACTGAGCTATGAAATGTAAGTGATGTGATGTCTCTGCCTTAACATAATAATTTTGACTGTTGACCATGTTGCAAATAATAATAATAGTAATAATAATAATAATGATGATGATAATAAGAGGAAGCCTCCTTGAAAGCAACAAAAATAAAAGAAAATTAGAAAAATAATACACATGCATAATGGCAAAAAAGATGTTGTGGCACCCTGTTCCATAGGTTTATTTTCACTGCCCCATGGAAACAACCATTCACAACTGGTAGCAAATTAATAGTGTGAGAGAAGCAAGTGAAACATCATGGCACTGTGGCTGAGCAGCTTAATAGCCCTAAAGCTCCCTTGACTGCGTGCTTCAGGGGACCTTCCTAAATCCTGGCACTTTGCTCCCAGTGTCTTGGCCTGGCTGAAACCCCACATTTGCATACAGGGAGAAATCAGAAACAAGTCCATAAAACACCAAATGCCTGGAAAGCATAATTATTGGCTGGGGTCTCTTGAGCAGCTTGCTGAGCAAACTCAGCAGTGGGGATGTTTGCAGTTGATCAACTCTTCCCCCAAAAGCAGAAATAACCACAGTATCTGTTTATTGGATCCACAGCCACACACCGGCTGCATCCCTTCCCGGCTCTATAAATATACACAAACAAAGCTGTACATTACCAGATGTTTATTTTATTTTTTTTTATCCACACTGACCCATAAAATCTACAATACAGTAGATCAAATGGTGGAAATCATTAAAAACTTGCTCTAAACAAAATCGGTACTGCCATATGTTTTGGGCCTTCCTCCATGTGAAGCTCCACTTAGCTCCACAGGTATAAATCTAGAATAACCCCATTTAGATCAACAGTTATTCCAACAGCATACGGGTGTTGGAATTTGGTCTCTGATGTTTCCGGGCTAAAAACCATATATATATATATATATATATATAAGTATAAAGATATTACAAGAAAAAAAAAAAAGGAAAAGAAAAAGAAAAATATCTGAGCCCTAGATCACTGGTACCATGGGTGCAATCCTCACCTGCATGAATGATAGGTCAGCATGGAGAGTTCATGTCATTAAAATGCAAATGAAATTATATTTGTGGAAGAGCTAAAATTACCGTCAAGAAAGCTGTTAATAACACTGTGATGTCAGGATTCTATATTATGCTATACTAAATGCAGTTGGAGACACTAAACCTGAGAAAACAAACAGGCCTAAGCCATCTAGGTGGAAAGTGAGAGTCAGGTAGGCAGCCACAACAGCCAAAGAGCATGCGTTCCAGTTCACCCTAGCTAAAGACTTGTGCTGACAAGGCAGTTTGCAATAGCTGCCAGTATGAATACCACAGCACAAATTGTACAGTGAGTCTGCACGGCCTCAGAGCTAAGGCTTGGCAGGCCTACTTTGTTTGAACTGGGTTTGACTCTCCTGGAGTTACAGTTGTGCTTGGCTTAGCTTTAACAGCAGGTTTTTTTCTAATGACCAGGTGGCTATAGCTAATTTCTCTTACTCTTGCTTACCTTCCTACAGTAAAATCGTAATTTTGAAAAAAATAGTAGTAGCAGACAACTATTCTCTGTAGTTGTACCTATGATTCTAAAATAATTTGGCAAAGTTTAGGAAAAAAACAAATATCAGGGGCCTAGAGAAGTAGAGACATAGGATGTTGTAAAGAAGAGCTGATGTGAGCAGCCATAAAGGTGACCAAGTAAACCTGCTGACAAAGATGGATACCTACTTAGCCAGGGTCCCACCACCTCGAGGTCTCCCTGAAGAGCTTAGTGCTCTAGTGAACTCAGCAAGAGTCTGAGATATTCCTGATGAGCCCAGTGAGAGCCCAGGTTATCCCTGATAAGCCCTCCAGGAGCCAGGACACACTTGGTTAGGTACCACTGGCAGAACAAAGAAACCATGATGATGAGAAAATCTGGGAACTGCGTCCTATGCCTGCTTATGTGTCTACACCAAAGCCATATAAAAATTAACCGACCATCTGCCCAAGGTCTGTGGAAGCTTCTCTGCATGAACTTCTCTGAGAAAGGTACTCTGCATGACATCATCCAGACTGGACCCTCACTGGGAATGCTTGACTGACTCCAAACCCTGTGACACAGATCATCTATGAAGAGACACTTTTCCATCATTGATGAGTCACACTCCTGGAACAGTTTGGTTAGTACTGTATTGGTAATACCTCTCATATACAGGTGAGCATAAAGGTAAATGATCATAGGTATATACTTCCTTTTGGTAATTCTGTAATAACAACAGGTTGTCCAGAGAAGTTGCAGGTGCCCCATCATTAGAAATGTTCAAAGTTAAGTTGGATGGGGCTTTGAGCAACCTGAGCTAATAGGAAGCAGAGGGTTTGAAGATAGGTGATCTTTTAATTTCCCTTCAAAGACAAAACATTCTGTAACTCTAATAACTTGATTTATACATATTTTATGTTTTTATTTTATATATATACACATACATATAAAATTTACTAGTGGTCATTTTGTAGCAACCTGTAATATATACTTGTTTTGCTAGTAGTAATTTGTAATAATCTACAATAAAGAATTTCACTGAAACCCAAACCTTCATGTTCTTGTGTGTTACAGAATCCTGAGAACCCCATAGTCTCAATCTTACATGCCTGCACAGTATGCAAACTCTTGTAGGTAATGTCTGTGACTGCTACAGAAGCACAGGATAGAACAGGTTAGGCCTGGAGATCCTGCAACACACTAAAAGTCAGTTAAAGAAATGCAGACTCAAAGACGGTCAAAAACAATTGCAGAGATAACAGAACAAAGGATATACATGTATGGAACCATACATAGTTTATCTGAAAATAGACTAAAAAAGCAAGGTGTCAAAGTGTGCTAGGAAACACATAAAAATGACCGCAGCTGGATCCTTAAGTGGGGAAGAATAAATCATTAACATCACCATCATGTTTCTACCGGTGAAGGACTTCAAGTACTGATGACTCAACCACATCCTCATCCAGACTGAAGCTATCCTCCTTAAGACCT
>JAVJGJ010000001.1:101605170-101633340 GCA_035590215.1 Microhierax caerulescens
TATATATATATATATATATATATATATATACATTTATTATTTTTTATACATCCCACTGAGAAATGCAAAACAAGTGAGGAATGTTTTATTGGTTGTGAAAGAAAAGCCTGGAAAAGATAAACTGAGAAATTCTCAACTGATACACTTGAACATTAGATCTGCAGCGAACTGAGGCACACAGCAATGCATGTTTGCTGCCAGGCAAATATCCCGTAAGTAAGATTTTTACAATGCATCCTAAATCTGCAAATTGGTAGCTATAAAGCACATCTTGAATTGTGAAAAACAGGGGGAACTGACAGTCCAGACCTCAGACAGCAAACAACATACTCTAGTATCATGTGAAAATTCATTTTGTCACTCTTACACCATCTGGAAAATCAGTCTCCCAGAGGTTCATCCTACATGAACTGGGATAGACTGAGATCTTAGATGAGGAAGAAATTTGGGTCCCCACTACCTTTTAGGTTTTACAAACTGCTCCATTTTTCTGTGTCTATCTTGTAATGCATTAGAAAACATAATGTACCTGCACTCCTGTTAGCAGCCTAAGACAATCAGCATAGAATGCACGTGTGTATGTATGAGTGTGTCGATATATGAATGAGCAGGAAAAAGGCATTGCGGAGTGGCTGTCTCTTGGGATGCAAAAAGCAATGGAAGATGATGCAAGAGTTGTTGAAAAAAGGACCCTCATCCCTGGTCTACTGCATGATAGCACTGAGTTCAGACGTAGGTCCTGAACTACAAAACCAGGTCACCTGGTCACTCCTGCAGAGCTCTGTAGGGAAACCAGTCCGATTCCTGCAAAACAAACCTTGCAGCAATGAAATCTTCAAATACAGGACACCGCCAGTCCTGCACATTGCTCAAAGCGCTCAGGTGGAGAGTGACCACTGCATTGGGTCTCTCTAGGCAGATGAATCCACAGCCTACTCCCATAGCCACTGAAGAAACACAAACCACTCCACTGACTTAGGCAGGCCTGGGGATAGCAGATCTGAGCCATAGCTAGTTACACTAATGAATGTTTTACTATTGACTTATGCAGTTTTCAATCAGACCTAGCATGAATAGCAGTTTCTTGGGTTTATATTAATCATCTCCTCTATCTGCCTTGCACACAAAAGGTTCAATTGTGACTTTTTTCCTAAAGCACCTTCAGATCCTCAGATAAAATCCGTTTGAGAAGTGCACACTCCTAATTTGTTGTTGTTAATCGTGGTGCTGTAATGTATTTTCTCAAAAAAAACGTTAAAACTTTCTTATATGACAATGGTAAAAGGTTCATTTTAAATAATAAAGAGAGAAATAATTTCCATCAGATAAAGCAGTCGATAGCATCAGAAACGTGGTTGCAATTACTTGTTGCACTTTACAATGAAATCCTTGTAGTATAATAACCACAAGATGATGAAACACGTTTTGTCTCCATTTCACATGACTGACCCCAATTCTGCCAAGGACATCTGAACACATTTAACATACTGAAATCTTCCATTAGGATAATGAAAATACACATTATTGAATTCTGTATTTGCTTTATAGTGCTACAAATAGCAAATTCAATCTTTCTTACTTTTGGTAGAGACTACACCCGCATAATTGTTCACATTTCTCAGAGGCTGAAATAAGCTACGAAATGAAGAAAGAGGAAGATGTTGACCCCACAATCCATTATGCAGCACTTACGTGATTTTATTTGCTGTATGTGTTTAGTAAAAGGATAACCTAGAAACCTATAAAAGATATACAACTATCCTCCACAACGCTACTAAAACAAATAAACTATGATGTACCGTGCATAGTTAACTATAGGTGCTGGAGTGCTCCTTTGTAAGGGAGCAACTGACAGAGTTTATAGTCACGGAGTGAAATTCAGCCTTGCTTCAAGGTATAAGTATCTTGCTTAAAAATCACTGTGTCATCAACAAGCCTAGGAGGGAAACACATGGCCAGCCTTTCTACTGCCCTTTTTAAGAGGGGAAACCAGTCGTGGAAAACTCCTGGCAAAGCCAGTGGCAGCTTTTACCTGTTAAAGTGCTGATGACAGTTACCTTGTATTTGGTCCCATGTTTATCTCTGCTTTGTATGCAGCAATTTGCTTTAGTAGGACACATTTTCATCTCTCTTCTTATCCATAGACCTCAAATCACTGAAACTGAAGCACCACGACTGATATGCCCAAGGCAACACTGAGGATTGATTTATGTCAGAGGAAAAAAAAAAAAAATAAATCCAGATCTTTAGGCTTCTGGTTGAAGACAGTAAAGATGAGGCCTTTACTGGATACGACAAATACTTCTACCTCTCTTTTTTTAAGCCAGTGGCTCAGTATTTTCTTTTCATTAGCTTTAAACTTCACTGCACGGGAGTCATACCTGTAGAGTCCCTAATTTTTTATGTGGTTTCTATTTCAGTGGCTGGTACTCAGATACTGGGAGAAATTGAATAAAATAGCCAGCCATCACCCCACTCCTCCCCAGAAGCAATGCTTCAGGTGTAGTCAGTTTTTCTTATTAAAAATTAAGAATCTCATCATGGATCACAGCTTTGATCTGTTAAAGTCTGTTCAATACAATCTTCTGAGACATTTGCATGTTATGTATTCTACAGTCATTGCTCAAAACAATGTATTAAGTCTGGATGGCAATGCAATTTGGATCATTAATGTCAACTCCCGTCAACAAAATTGTGTCCCCGTCCCTACGTCTCCCCACCACAACCTCAAACAAGGGCTCACATTGCTGTGAATACGAAGAATTTAATCTCAGACAATTTTAAAGTCTGTTCTCATACACAGAAAGCTTTGATGTTGAAAAATCATAATGTAAGTCAACAGGAAAGACCTTCAGCACTCTGACTGCAATCCCAGCATCTTTCCACTCTGCTGAAAGATGGGTATGAAGCGACAACAAAATTCACAGTCCAAGGAGGAGGTCCAAGTTCCAAAAATTCCAGATAACCATTCTGTAAATTGCTAGCCCAGGTCTGGTAAAAATACTGCAATGTAACCAGGAAGGAGTGATCATAAAAGATGTTGCAGCCTCTGGATTCAAGGCACCTCCATACCAGCCAAACCTCCCCTAGATCAGCCGATGGGTCAGTCTAATTTGAGTACATACCAGCAGCGCAACAGGACCAGTGAGGTATATATAGATCAGCACTGTGCACAGAAGTTTCGACATAAGCCATGTCTCTTCTTGTGGCAGCTGGAGGCACAGCATGCTATATACGCTAATAATTCAGTGTACTCCTATGACAAGATGTTCTGGATGCTGCTCTACTTGAGTCATTTTTCTGCACATACTGATAACATAGATGGAGAGGACAAAAACATACCACTAAAGACTTATAGCCTCTCCTAAAGACAGTAGATTTCACTGCTGTTTATCTATACTGCATGACTTTGACCTTGTGCAACACATGGCACTATACCAGCGACAGGGAGGCAGTGAAAGATAACAACTTCCTCACAGAGTCTAATGTTTCATAGTTATCACAGACAAATGTGTAATTTCAAACATCTAAATACAAAGCATTGAAGACCTTGGAAAGTAAACTGCCTTCATTAGTGCTTATGTGTGTTTTGAATCTCACTATCTGATTTCTAGTGCTTTATTTTGAAAAGAAAAAAAACTGTCTGCATACAACAGTCTGGAAAATCTATTAAAACTTAAGACTGGTTTTCTGGCTTTCATCAGTGTGCCAAATTTACCTCCATCTCCTTCATCCGAAGGAAGCTGAGTTACAGCAGTGATACACTTGGAGAAGATCCTCTCAAGGCAAAAACCTGTTCCATAAAACACAGAATCTGAGCTGTGACTGAAATGCTGGCTGGATTTCTGAAACCATTCAAGTTAAATAGATTAATTAAAGAATAACTTCCACTAAGGAAATGCAAGTTACACTGGTTCTGTAGCAGTCACTGAGTGATATTCTCATGCCATTACACTACTTTTACTCCAGTGCTGCTCTATCTATTTCAGTGTTTACTAATTCCAGTTCAACGGAGGTGATCAAAATTAGAGTCAATTGAGTCTGATATAAAGAAGTTCTCAGATTTCTCCACTCCATTAACATCAATTTCTGCACTCCATTAACACCGGTTTTATTCTGGTGTAACTGTATTGATTTCAAAGGAGTTACACCACCCTGACGGTGTTAAAAGAAACAGAACATCAGACCCTATTTCTTTAATAATTTTCTTCTGGAAAATATTGCTTCCCTCAGAAAATGAAGGAAAAATTGATATAGCAAGAAACACACAAATATACTTGTAAAATTTAATATATGAACAATCGAGCAGATAAGAACTGTGTTTAGGTTCTGACCCAAAGCCTACTCAACCCAGTGAATTTTACATCAGACCCTTTACTCTCTCTTTAACTGAAGTTAATATACCCAGCAACAAGGATGCTGCAAGTTGCCAGCAGCAGCACTGCCCTGCAGTGCTAAATGGATTGACCGTTGAACTCTAGTTGCTGAAAATAATTGAATTGAGAAGGACACGTCAGCTATTTCCACTGTTGTCCATTTTACACTAAGATAGTAGTTCCAACATAAATTGGATTCAGAGATGAGGAACTCTGTAGCACAACAACCTATGGCAGTGTGCAAGATTTTATGTAAGCATGTGCATGGATGCACATTCGTGCAGACACATAAATATCAACTATGTATCACAGAAGATGATCTGGTCTATCAGCTGCAAGTCACTGAGAATTATATGTACTGAAAGCAAACATAGAATGTGCATTGGCTTCAATATGCTTCAATCAGGCCTAAGATAGAGATCAGTAGGACTGAAATACAGTAGCCTCTTAATTATTTCAAACACTAGAGTTTAACAGAATGAAAATGTGCCGTAGTAGTGCTATTCCTAGAAAACACAAGACACCAGTCTATTTGCACATGGCTGTGAATAAACAGTTGACATTCTCTGCATTCCCTCTGAAGCAATTGCTTTAAATAAAAATTTTGTCTGTGACATAAATAATCCAGTAGGTTAAATTCCCCGAAGTGTCAGCTTTTGTATTATTGATGCCTAATATTTTAAAATAAAATCAAATATGATTAATCTTCTTGTATAACTGTAATGAGTGGAAAGAAATCACTGGCAGAATGTGTTAGTGGTTATCAGTAACAATCAACTGCAGCTTCCACATTCAACAAAAACTGGTGGATGATACTAGTGGAAAGATTAAATAGTACACTGTTCAGAAGATATGGAAGCATATCTCTATTTTTAATGGAAATACTTATGAAAATATCATTAAAACTACCTTGCTAGGTATGCAGCACTGATGCTGCTGAACCAAAATACATTGGTATTGAAATGCCTAACAAAAACAAAACCCCCACCCAATCCAACCAACATTGAAATGGGTTTGATGTGGTTTTTCAATTCTAGTTCTACCAAATCTTGAAAAAAAAACCCAAACCATCTAATAGAATACTCTGATTTCATCCACTCCCATTGGGTCTAATATTCTACATTCTATGAGTGGAGCACTGGCCCTTCAGTCTTAATTAGGGACTACAGAGCTTCTGTAATGAAAATAAATGCACATCATAATCACCATGAGATGGTTCTTGATCAAACACTGGCACAGAATGAACACAGTGCATGTTTCTGAAGCCAAACAATGTTTTTTAGAGAACCTAACTACGCAAAGCTTTACTTACGTCCCTAATGTAATGTATCCTGTGTAGTCCCTCTGAGGTGAACAACCTGCTACCAACACTGTGCAGGACTGTTTTCTAATTCGCTTGTTTTCTGTTGTAGTGGCTGTATTTTAAGCAACCTCCCATACGCACATGACCCTCCAGAAAAAGGCAAGGTAAAATAAGTGAGAATATATTTCAGCAGCTGGCCAATACCAGGAAGCCATAGTCTGTAACCGGTTAGGAAAAGAAGCAGGGATGACCACATGCAACTGCAATAATGAAGCTCATTTGGAGAAAAACGTTCACATGACTGTGATTAAATAACTACCAGCTCACTTCAGTCTATTCAGCACAAAATGAAATGTCTTTCTATCAGATGGGTTGACCACCTTAAATTCACAACCAGTCAGGAACACAAACCAGTTTAAGTGATACAGTTTAACTAACTATGCACAGAAGTTACCAGGTTTGTGTATGAAAGTACAGGTCTTCCAAGACTGTATGAATACTCAAAGAAAAACAACCAGCATTTTCCTTTTCCAGTAGGATTTTTAAAAAAAAAAAAAAAAAAGTTTTAAATCAAAATTAATGCTTAATTCACATGGAAATGTAAAATCCATGGGATTAGACTCAGCAGTATTATATCAGGAATGCAAAAGTTGTGTTTCAGTATTGATTAATGCCAGCAAGGCTTGAATTTGCATGTAATTTACAATCACTTCCTTCAACAAATGTCTTCATTTAGTATTATTATGAGTTTGGCATGACAGGATTATTACAAATCACTCTATCAGGAAGAATCAGTAAGAAACCCACCATTTATTTAGAAATACTGCATCAGACCTGATTGGGTGAGAAGGTATAAACATGGTTTATGTAGGGAATGCTGTACATTACTCAAGTGTACCAGTGTCACATGCAGATTAGGAAAATTATTAGTTCTGTTCTGATAGTATTCACAATATGCTGCACCCAAATACACGGAAGATGTAGTCCCTCCTCTCAAGGAGATTACAGTCTAAATTGCTTCTCTTGTACTGGGCAAGTGATAAAGCCAGGCAAGCGTTGGACAGCACTAAAGGGAGGTCAGGTAGCAGCGTATGAGCCAGCCAGCTTTGCAAACAGCAGTCAGCTTCACAAGCCAGGCTGTCAAGAAAGGGACTAAGAGCTCTGATTTGCATGCAGTGATAGATTAAAATCAGACAGCCAAAGTATTTACCAGCCCCTACACCATCTACTCCATTCCCCTGATGGTAGTTGTCATCCCGCCACAGCAGAGACAACTGAATGGCTCATGAAGCAGCTTCTGGAGAGCTCAAGCTTTCAGCTTGGAGTATTATGTCTCCAATTTGAGTTTAACTTAATATGCTTTAGAAGCCATTCATTCATCTGCCTTGCAGAGGAGGTAATCTCCATCACAAGGGCAGGACAGACAGCTTGAGGGCCATAACCTCTTCAGCTGTTTTTCGCCTTTAATTTGCCACAGCTTGCAAGTCAGAGACCTCAGGCAGGACCTAAGTCATATGGCTGGATTTCAACAAAGCACTTAGGACCAATGAAATCGGTGGAACAACCGGTGATTAAAGTCAAGCAGGTGCCTAAACGCTCAGCCGGATTGAGATCATTTAACCTAGACCAAGAGGCTGGACTTACCT
The DNA here is from genome assembly GCA_035590215.1 of Microhierax caerulescens. Classification (NCBI taxonomy): domain Eukaryota; kingdom Metazoa; phylum Chordata; class Aves; order Falconiformes; family Falconidae; genus Microhierax; species Microhierax caerulescens. Next base: position 101,612,496 of record JAVJGJ010000001.1, read on the forward strand.
CCAGCTCAGCTGACAAAATTCATCCATCGGATGAATACAGTGGTGCCTATACTGGTCTGTATATTAATTACTAATGTTTACTGGAGTAATTTTAGATTCTCACATAGAAATGTAATTTTGCATGAAAAGCTTTAACAACAAATATCGCAAAGATCAGACATTTCCACTAGACAGGCTGTGTCTGTAAACACAATATAAATCAGATGAGAACGTAGAATTCTTCCAGCCTCCATCATTTACACTGAATTTGCAAACTGCAGATCATGGCAGATACCGAAACATTTTCTCATTTTGAAAGAAGTCCGTGGAAGCACCACATGCCGTGAAATATGATCTTAAGGGAGTTGTTTTGATAAAAACAAATGGCCAATCCTAAAGATTAATGCTTCATATGATGTATTCAGGTTATTAATCCCACCTTCTTCTTTCCATTGGCCCTAGTAGTGAATGTTTTCTGGAAAACTGCATGGAGCCAGATGGTTAACTATTGGAAATCTATACTAAAAAGATTAATGTTACCCCATGACAGGGATCAGTCATTTGTAGAGATTTCCTAATACAAACGGTGACATTTGTTTATTCAGACTGGCTGGATGAGCCATACTCTGAGGAGAGCCTAATTAGTTCTCAAAGATTTTCAAAACATGGGGGCCCAGCTGCTGAGCTACAGTTCAACATCTGAAAGAAAATTACATGCGTAAACAAGTAACACAGACATCCAGACAGATATGAATGACTGCTCTTCAAGCTGCCTTTGAGCTGTTAATTCTAACACGGTATGTGGAATGATGTCGGTACCCTGGGTGAGTCAAGTACTTACAAGTGGCCACTGGAAAGACTCCAGTGCCAGTTGCAGTGATTAAACGTTGCAGTCCTGGGTGCCACTACTCTTTAGACAGAAGAGCTGCGTATAGCTGTAGTCTGAACGCCTACCTAACACCAAGCAGTCTCAACACCAGCCCACTCTAATACACAGTAACAAATCCCAACCATCTTCGTACTGTGCTTTTATGTGTAAACTAAACACACTGCAAGGAAGATGAGTATGAAAGAAACAACTGCGTTTTACACAGAAGTCTCAAAGTGTGAACAGTACTTACTAAATTCACAGTAGCCCTATTTCCAAATGGATAAAAGAACCAATATGTCCAAGGCCACTGTAATTTCCAAACCACTTAGATTACCCCCAGCCCCCGGTAGTCAGGAAAGCAGTGAAGCACATGCTTTAAAGTGAAGTACACACTTAAATCCCATTGACTTCAGTTATGTATGTGTGCTTACACGCTCTCCTGAACAAAAGGCGTGTAAGCATGTGTTTAAACTTGAACCTATGCTTTGCTGAGATGAGACTGTGAAGAGAGGAGAGTGACATTTAAACTGATGTGAGAAACACTGCTTTTATCACTAAGCAACAAGGCCTCTCCATCAGGAGAGAACATATCTAGGTGTTTTAAGGGAAAAAAGAAATATACATACAAGTGCTTCTCTTTCCTTCAAAAGGACATAAAAAGTCAAAAAAGCAAAAGAAAAGTCATTAAAATTGGATGTTTTAATAAAAATTATACAAATGCTCAATTCATCAATATGAAAACACTGAGACTGAGATGAAAATCTTGAGACTGAGGCCAGGACAGATGTTAACTTTATAAACAGCTGTTGCACTTGACGACACTGCAAACTCCCTACTGGGTGTTATTGCCCCCCTGCTGGAAGTTACCACATGTACAGTGCAGCCAGCAGAAGGGATCACGTGAGTGCGCCTTCATCCCCCACAGACAGAATCAACCATGTTAGCTTAAAAAAGCAAAACACTAGGGTTATTTCTAGTTAATTCTAATCAGTGCTGACTGGTGAAGGAGGTGCAGGAACACTCCTAGTATAGGCAGGAGACTTCAGATGGTGAAAGCAACTACGGTGGACACAGCTACAGGACACGCCTGCAAGATTCATGTGCATGCTTCATACTTTACTGTAATAGATCATGATTTCTTTTTCAAAAAAAATGAGCACCTGACAAACAGGGCCAGTTCAAAAAATGGTGCAACTCAAGAAGAACTGCAATTACTTGGATCGTATTGTGGTGAAAAGAAAGGTTAGCTGCAATGGGCTAGGCTAAGAAATGAATCTAAGAGCACATGAAACACCAGTTCTGCTGAGCGTAAACTCTTAGAGCAAAACAATCCAAAATCAAACACCACTACCAACAACAGTGAAGTACCTTCCCAGGAAGTTACACAAAAAAATACGATTTCTGAAGTATGACAGTCCCTACAGGTCTAGTGACTGCAATAATACTTGCTAAATGAGACAGACCAGGCCATCAGCTGGTATAACCTGGCACAGCTCTGGTGAAGCCAATGGAACTAGACTGGTCAACACAAACCTGAAACCCTGGTACTAGAATTACAGTTTTTATTTTTAATCCTGTGCCTTTTCACATCCATAAGCACACTGACTAATGGCTATGGACAGCAATTGTGAACTGTCTTCCGATTTCTAAGATCACTTAGTTATTTACACATCGTATTTTTGTGCGATATCTATGCCAAACTTCACAGTTAACTTCAGTTATGAGCTTTTTGCGACAAGGACTGTTAATGTACATATATAGAAATGAATGAAAGGAACTCTCAGCTACTTACTGAGATCTACTTATGGAGATCTTGCCATAGTACCAAAATAGAAATCATTCTGGTACTATATAGAAATTTAAACCAATATGCTTTGCACATCATCCCGAAATCACACCCCCTTTGATCCTGTATCAACTATGCCATATGTGTTATTCATGATGCAGGAAAATATTTTCTTCCAGCATATATGCAAAAGCTTCATGAAACAAAGTGTGATTAACTAAAGTTAAATCAAGTCACCTTAATTCAGAGAAGTATGAGCTTTAAAAATAGGTATCTATTAAGAAACTGAATTTCTAAGTAGTATCCCTCTTGGTGGTATAAATATCTGACATAGACTTAATCAAGAGCATGTCTTGGAGAAAATATTAAAGTAGCATACAATTTGATACCACTGCAAAAAAGCAATCAAAGCAGAGCATGGCAATAAATTAATAGAAAAAGTTATATATCCAAACCAGACTAAAAGTAATTTTGTAAGTCAGCAGTAAAAACTTAAATAAACACTAATTTAATCTATTTTAGATGCAGCAGTCAATACATTAAATACTTTATTGCTCTCTAGCCATATGAACACAGTCAGCTGACACAAAAATTGAAAAAAAGAAAGAAGGGAAAACCACATGCCTATTCAGGCCCTAAGCATTGCTGAAAGCATGACCACAGAAACACAGGAGAGAAACAGACCTCCTGGGTCAGGGAAGCTGTTTTTCAAGGGAAAACTGCAAAAGGGTTTTGATGCAATGACCTCTAGATAATGGTTGTGACCTATTTTTACCATGCTGTCTTTCTATCCACTTTTAGGCAGCACAATCATCCTTTTATAGGGAACAAGCATTTCACATTCCTCTGGGATATGCATAGAAAGGAAACGATTAGTTCCTCCAAAAGGGTATCCTGTATCAGAAGCAAAAAATTTCCTGGCAATGTGGAATGAGGAAGAGAAAGATGGAAGAAACAACAGATTGTAAGTGGTATTTCTAGGGATTACCACTTCTTGAAAAACCCTGTGTTTAAATTGTTCACATAGATATTCACTATTAACATCAGGTGGAGGACTCCATTCACAGAGGTCCCTAGAGAGGACCCGGAGAAGTTTTAGGAAACAAGGCTATCAAATAGCAAAATAATAATATTATTAATTTAATATCTGAAAGAATATATGCAAGCAAATGTATGACAGCATGAGTACCACAGCTATTTCATATGCTGTCTAAAGTTTGCTTTATCTTTCCAAACAGGCTGTAGCAAACGTACCTTCAGATAAACATCGTAGATGCTATTTTCAAGCAATAATAAAGAGGACTTAATTATTATCAATCCAGCTTTTGTACTGCAGGTAGACAAGAAAAAGGACTTTATGACTGAGCCGAGAAATGAATGAAGAGCAAATTCATAGCAGGTTAATGAAGATCAGACAATGACAGCACAGCAGAGGAAAGAAGAAAGGAACACTGAGAAATTAACTGCAAAAATGGAAGCAAGAATCAAGGACTAATGACGATACAATCAAGAAAATTAAGAAACTTAAGTTTTGACTCTGAGAGGTACAGGGCAAAGTGTCTGTTGTATAAGGCATCTAATTGAGCTCCCTATGCCCAAAGCCAGGCACAAACTCAATAAAATTGTTAGCAGGTCAATTCAACAGCAGCACTCTTCAAATCCTCCCTTTAAATAAATGAATGTGGACATTTGGACACTGATGGTTTTCTAGTGAAATACAACTAAACTAATCTACTGATTCAATTAGAACAAAGTCCTTTGAATGGATGAAGTACTCTAAGAAAGAATATGGTGATCAGAGGGCTGCTAAACAGCCTCTTCCTATGAGTTCATAATGATCTTGTCCTTTCATTTACTGTTTCTATACCACAGGTAACTGAAGTAAGCAATATGTACTTGGTGAACCAAACCCAGAAAATAATCTGCACACTACTGGAAACACTGGGCAAACAGATGATGCCAGTGATGAATGAGGAAGGCTTTTAGGAAACAGAGTAGGAATCACAAGGAAGAGTGTTTCTTTTCCTTTCTCAGTGTCAAGGAGTGCCTCTACCACAGAAGAAAACACAGTGTCATCAGGTGTCAGTGCATCAATACATCAGAGAGCCTTCAAGGAAGACACTGCAGGACTTTTTTTAGTGGTGTTTTTGGGTTTTGTTTTGGTTTTTTTTACCATTAGATTTGCATTAGCTTGGAAGGGAAAGAGGCCTGAATTAATTCATAAACGTAATTCATTAGTAACATACTGGAAGAATACAGAAGGGGTGCTTTTGAGAGAGCCTGGAATCAGAAAGGAGAAATAGGCATTAGTACTAGAGACCTCCAGCATAACACGCTCTACTCTCAAGCAAGAACTGCAATGTCTCCTCCCCATCCACATAAGTATCGCCCTGCTCTGAACAGCTTTTGGATTCCCCACTCCAGGGCACTCCGGGGAGGAAACTGTTTTGGCTGAAGTTCGGCAGGAGCAGGTGGCATTCACCAGCTGCAAGTAATTTTGCTCTTGTTGGCACTGCAGCGATTCTTGGACTTCTCGCAGTTTGTGTTCAGTAGGGAAGGGGGAAGGGGGAGGGAGCAAACAAGTCCTCAGTGGTGTTTAACAGCATCCCAAGCTTCACGGCTGCCTCTTCCAAGCTGGCAACTCTAAGCATACAGCAGAAGACACAGTGCTTTCAGAAGGTGCCTGCATGGATTTGCCAGCATGGGGTTCAGGTTGCTTGTGCTTCCGTTCTCTGCTGTGAGAGCACATCGCCTCTGACACAGCTGCCACTTCAAGGTGGAAACAATCCTGCAAGCCAGATGTTAATATTGCAGAGGAGGCAGGAAGAGAGAAGAGGAGCATGGCTTACCACCAGGTGTAAGCAATCTCTCTGCAGATGGACTAGCTAGCATCAGAGCCTTTTAGAGAGCCCCCAAAGACAGTCCTTTTCCCAGCATTTGTCCTGCTGATTCTCCAACCTCTGTGTGTGCATGTCTACAGAAACAGGGGCTGCAGATGGAAAATTTCTGGGGCTGCTGTTACTAATGTGCAGAAGCACAGTAGTACAGATGCTTCAATCATTACCTTTAATGTCATATTTCATCAAAGAAAGTAAAACCTGAATACCATAAGTGTGGCATGCCATCAAACTGTTTGTCTGAACGTAGTGATTTCCATCTTCAGAAGCCACCTGAGTAATTAAAAGGCAAGCATGGGAGTGGGAGAAGAGGCAGCAGTTCCCTTCTCCATTTCTCATAACAGCAGAGGGAACTCAAAATTGCAAGAGCATCTCTTCTAGGAGAATTTTTTTAAAGTGTTTTAAAAATCCTAAATCCCTCTCTTTTCTTTCTATCCTTTCAACTATGCACCATGAAAACCTTTCCATCTGGCATCAGAAATGATTCCTAGAATCTGCAACATATTCATCTTGCATTCACTGATATATCCAACAGCCCACCCCTTTGTTTGAAAGATTTCTTTCCTTTCCAAATGGCACAAGTGTCATGTGCTGTAGTGATGCCACTTCAAACATGAACTTCACTCTCTGAACCAGCCTGGCACATGCACTTGTGCGGGGTAAACCAGACAAGTTTTTCCCCTCCAACTCATCTTTCATCACCATCCCCAACAGACACATCCTCCTTGGCAAAGATTAACACTTTGTTAATGGAGTTATGTCATGACCTTTTATTATAGCGGGTGTCTATTCTGCCATTTAACAACAATGTCTTTTCATCTGCTAAGGTGGAGCAATAAATCAATGCCATTGATATTAAGAAGTTCTAATCCAGTAATACCTAGATATCTATTTACCCAATGCACTACATAAATGCATGGGTAGACAATGTCTCTATGTTGAAGACCAGTTATATAGGTCACTGAATAAAATGAACAGGTAAAGCATTCATAATACTCACATAAATTACTTTCTCTTCATGCACAAGTGATTTTCACATATTCTTCCTAGAAATTCTCTTGCAAAGAAGCTACACAATATGACAAATTATATTATATGACAACCCTGAGTTTGTAGCAAAAGCATGGTCACAAACGCAAAGAGATCTGGTGGAAAACCCTCTAGCACGAGGGAACGGTCGCCATCTTGCAGCAAAGCTAGACAGCGAGCTCCTCGGTAAAGAAAACTGCTCTGACCGGATCACATGTCAAAGGACTAGTCATCGTGGTGCAAGATGGCTTGAAATAACGGCATTTGCTAGAGCAAATGGTGGATGTGGCATCCACGTCTCTCTACGTGGGATGAGTTCAGAACATCAAGATGAGGTTCCAGGAGGTGAACAAGCTACTTCAGCTGAATGCACATTAACCCTCAGGTGTAGCAAAGAAGAAAACATTTGCCCTGATAATATTTTTTTAAAAAATAAAATTGGATTTACCATTGCTAAAGGAAAAGCCATCAAAAAAATTTTGCTTCCTAATGGTTTGAGAGTAGCAATGACCTAATGTTTTTCTTACGGACAAAGTACCCCCAAATATTTATCACAAACCATTACAGCACGCATTGCAACTTTACAAGCCTTCTAATTACTTCCACTGAAATGAACACACAAATCTTCCAGCTCCACACTGCCACACACACAGACTCTCCAAGCACCAAGCCTTCAGCAACCTTCCTCTGATGGACACTTTTTTTTTCAGGAAATGACACAGAGACATAGGTAAAAGGTGATTTAGATAGACTGCTGTGTCACAAATTGTCAGGATCTGATTTAAAGACCTTGCCTTTGTCAAGAAAGACAGTTGGGTGTCTGCTTTAAAGAAGTACTGGGAATATTTTCATCAAAGGTTTGAATTGAAAAACAGTGGGAGGTAAATATCTGAGATGTTGCCAAGAAAGACCGCTATATCCGTGCAATTACCATTAACAGGGGACAGCAGTGGTTCAATGAAGTAATTCAATCTGGTGTCCTACATTTTATCAGACAGCAATTTTGAGTTCTGACATAAAAGGCTGAGAAAGAGGATTGGACTCTCTTCTGTGATATTCAGCCTTAATTCTTGCAATCAGGACATGTGTTCTCTGCTTCAGGAACAATCCTACTATCCCTCCAAATGACTCAGAAGAAGAATATACTAATATTCACCACAACACTAATCATTCACATAGGAACAAGTCGTACTTTGGGCAAGTTTTAGAACTGAGTGCCTGCAGAATTAAGGGAGTGATTTCCTGCTTAAATATACCAGTACTTCCTTACTTGTAAGTTTTCCAAGAAGACAAAGATCTGTTATTTAAACGAGTAAACAATATAATGTAGTCTAAATCATAAATGTATTCTTCAAAAATATGACAAAGCGAGGAAGAGACAGTACTCCTTCAGAAAATGGCAAAATTAAAAGTCTGTGGAAGCTCACATCATCACATGGCTTCTCATCATTAATCTATCCATATTGCATACTCATATTTCCTTAGAGGCTTTTGCACTACCTTTCTCCAGAGTAATCCTATCAGTTACTCAAATGACAGTACCGGTGATTTCCAAGGTCGCCAGGTTTGCACAGCAGCTCTGCAGGGCAGACCTGAGTGGCACACAGCTCCCGTGTCTGAGAGCAGGATGAACTTCCATGCCATCTCAGCACAGCACTCAACATTTTCGTGCCTCCACCACACCACCAACCCAATCAATCACCATCACAAACCCTTTTTTAAGGGAACTCACCAGATTTTAACCTTTTAAGTCCTTTCTACCATAACTCTTTCTTTTTGCACAAAGGTGTGCTATTCTACAAATTTACATAATGCAGAAATCTTGCAAGGTTTTCCACTGATCTTAAATGCACACAAGAGAAAATCCATTTTATATTTTTCTGAGTAAAATCTCATCATGAACAATAACACCAGCAGATAGTTTGCATCACAAACAGTCCAGAGTTGTTCTTTCCACTTGCCTTACAAAAAGAATTCACCAAGTTCAAAATTCCAGCAACAAGAGCAAACTGGCTCTTGTTTCATACAGAACATGGTCAACCACCTTTAAATATAATACAAAACCAGAACTTACCAATGAAGAACTCTACTCGAGTACTGCATATCCCTTTTCTTTTCATGAAATTATACAGAATCTCCTCTAGAGATCCCCAACACTACCTTTCCTCCAAAATATTAAACATGCAATAAATACATTCAATGCTACTGAGCATTCTCTTTTAATGATATGAAACTGAGACCCTTGGAAGATGAAGGCTTTGTATATGACAGCTTAACTGCTTGCAATCAAACTAATTTGCAGTACGATGACCTGAAAATGAGTTTAAAAGCACCATAATGCATGTTTAGCAATCAGTGAAGCAATTCTTTATTATTCAGGTTCACATTTGCAATTTGTGTCACATGTTACAGGAAAGAGAAAAAGAAGGGGAACAACAAAAAAAATCTTTTGCTTTGCAAGAGCTGATGAGCAAAACATGTGTTACATGTAACATGGGCATTACAGACCAAATCTAGACTGACAGCAAACGTTAAGTCTTTCTGCTACTTACATAAGTCTTATAATCTCCAGAATAGGAAATTATAAAATTAAGAATTTCCTTATAAATGATCCTATCTTGATTTTTCCAAACTGTTTTTTTCTTGGAAAAAAAATGTTTAAGAAAGTTCACCCAAAATACCATCAAAAATATGTACTGAGTATGCCTCAAGGTTTTTAAACTGTAAATTAAGCTATCTACCAACCACCTGCAATACTCCTCTCTCCGGCTGACAACAAAAGTTAAGAGACCCTTCTGGCAAATAATGGAGATTTTCATATCATCCCTTCAAATACATAAAATTCTGTATTTCATTCCTTTCTCTACATTGCCTCCATTCACCACATTTGTTATCCTTGGGAAAAAGATGGCTCCAACAAGGTAAGCAGAGAACCATACACAGAAGCAGAAGGAAAAGGGACTAACAAGCTCAAAGCATTTGGTGAACAACAACAGCAATAAATGTAACGCCATGCCAGAAAAAAAACCCACAACAGGAACCACATGAAAGGGCAAAACTAAGCCGAAGATATTACACAGCACAACACCGCTCAGTTCTAGCAACTAAAGCAGGAGTGAGCCTGGCCAAGGAGAGCAAAGGCCTCCAAGCAGCCAAGAAGCACATTCTGGCTCAGCACTGCTCAATCGTAAGTGGTAACTCCTTGGGGACATCATCTCCAGAATCACCAAAATTTATATGGGGTCTGTCCTAAAAAAAATTAATCATTGCAATGTTCAGAGGATGAAAATCCGTTTCAGCAATGAGGGGGCAAACCTGAAACACCTGATATTCTGAAATCTGCTCTCAGTTCTGCTTAGTTGGGTAAGAAACTACCGCTGTCCCCAGCTTTCCTTGTTTAAGATTTGGACAATATAGTTTCACCCAAATAAAAGAAAAACTGTGAGGATTGATATACTAATTTCAAAGCATTTTATTCAAAAAGCACGAGCATCTGTTAGGGCAGAGTTCTACAGTGCATGAGGCAACACCATTCAGAAGGGCTGCAAAAATAACTCAGACCATCACCCCCATTCAACGCGATCAGAGTAGAAGCTTACCTTGACCAAATTCCTACCCAGGTAATTTATTCTGCTTGCCTAAATGTTCCTCAACTATTGAGTTAATATTATGTGGTTTTTTTAACCTCTAGAAAAATACAGTTTTGCTCTCCAAAACCAGTTGTTTTGCTCCAGTTATTCTCATTATGATTAGTGGGATGCTGGAAACATACGCATGCCTGCTTTTGCTATTCTTCTTGCTTTGATGGTCATATCGTTAGCAAACTCTTTAATGAGTTGCAGTTCTCCCTAGGAACAGCACTACAGTTTATAAATGCTAAAATTAATAGACCTGGGGTATATTTTATTACATGTAATGCATTTAGTTGGCAATGGCGATGCCTCCCTTACAGCAGCTGTTATAATAAACTGCATTTTCAATGGCTCCTGGAAAACAAAAGACAACACCTAGAATATTTCAGATAAAGAAACACAAGGGTTTCCAGGTCTCATCGGTCCACACCGTATCTGCTTCAATGAGGTCTGAAAATACTAATAAGTAATTACAACCCACAGATTTCTAGTGGGGATCTTGTCCACTTTTCTTGAATCTGAATTTACTATCAGAAGAATCATAACCTCTGTTATCAGCTTCACTTCTGCAAAGAATAAGCACATGGAGATTCTGAAGTGGAGCTAAAATGGATTTCAGTATACCCTTCACAATAATAGTTGGTACAACTAACTACAGTAAGAAAACTGGAGATCATTCATTACCCTACTAGGCAAATTAGGATTTGTTAATGATTTACAGTGCCAAACACAGGGTAACAAGGATTGCCTTTTCAACTGTGTTCACAGGGGACGTGACAGTTTATTGTATGGCAGCATCCAAAAAGCCACTGCTGTAGTGCTTTTGTAGACCCCATGTTATTTCCAACAGATACACACTTTTACATAAGCAAAATACATTTAAATGTTTAGCTTCTAAAGTCAAGCACCAAAAAGAGCTGAGCTGAGCAACTTAACCCACCTGCAAGAACGGTAAGTCTTTATTTACCAACCTCACCATGTACATGATGTGAAGTATCACATCCTTCTTGTAACATTAGCTGGCTGAATTTATTAAACCTCTTTCAAATGATACTTTTGATCTAATCTGTTTCTCTCCTGTGGAAACTACTGGGTTTTACTGTACTCTCCTAGACCAGAGTCTCTAAATGCACTCCCACCTGAGGGGGTCAACAACATCACACATGACCGCCTCAAAGAACAAAACACAGGCTACTCAGGATCACTGCTGTTGCATATAGACCAGACAACGAAGGAAAATACACTGGGTTTAAGGGCTCTATCTGAGAATATGAGCCCAGAGAATGTGCTGGTATAACTAATTCCACATTTCTTCTGCAAGGTAATATCTTGGGTGAAAATCAGTGCTATTGCATAGTGAAATAGCTGGCCTTATCTAGGCCAAATACTGGTTTTCCATCATCTCTATACTAATACCACTGGCGCTCCACTTACTCTCCTTGGGATGAGTTTTTAGAGCTCTGAGTAATGTAATGCAACATTGCACAACACAGTGTCCCAGTGGCACGCTGTAACTACGCAAACATCTGCTGAACCGAACCCACTCAGGGCCAAATTGGATAGCACAACTGATTAGCTGGAGCCTTTGGGAATATGCTCACGATTTATGTTTGTCTGAGTCACCAGCCCATGTGCAAATCACATTTTTTCATTTTTCTTCCTTTTTTTAAGGTGGAGCAAGAGCAGTCTCTGCTTTTTTTTTTTTTGCTTTTTTTTTTTTTTGAGGGGGAACAACCCACTAACAGAAAATAAGCATTAAAGAAAGGAATAGAAACCCCTCAGAAATTGCCACAAAGACTTGAAAACAGACCAATGCAAGAAACAGAAAGAAGTTGCCATAAACAGAGAAACTGCGCAGCTGCCAAAGAACCTGACAATCTTGGGAATTGGGTTTGTCATTTAAAAATAAAATACTTGGGTTATTTAGGGTTTGCATTTTGGTTTGTGCTGCAAACCAATGAACCACCTGGATCCTTTAACGTGACTTTGGCTGGGTGTGAGACAGACAAAGAAAACTAGCAAACATCATTATCTGTAGTCAGAGAAGAGAAAAAGTTTTACTATTATTCAGCCTCCAATCATATTCCAAAACTTCTCTCCCAACCTCCTGAAATCGTAGACAGCTGGACAATGTTAAAACCTCATATAATTAAAATTCACATAACTTTTTTTTTTTTTAACACTAAAAAGGTGGGGGGTTTCCCCCTAAAATCCTAACTACATTCCGATTACCTGATCTGACTTCTCAATGAGATGTAATCTACCTTATAGTCTGTCTCTGATGAGAGATAACGATAATTTGCAATTTAAAAAAAAAAAAAAAAAAAACAAAGAAAACTGGGAGTTTTTCCAGGAAGCATTTAGTTGGGATTTCTTAGGGTGCATCAACACTAAATGCATCCAAAGCTTTTTTTTCACATGCACCAAACTGGACTGATCCCATAGAAGACAATAAAGTCAGGCCACTACAAAAGGCTTATACCAGACCTAGAAAGATTTTTTTACCTCTGTCTCCTCTTTTGTGGATATTGATTTAGTAATATGTAAGAAAGATAGGCAAGTATCCACTCAGACAAGGAGTGCCAAGACAGGTGAAAGAGATTCCAGCAACAATGAAAATCGCTTTGCAACAAAATCTGCAGAGCATACTAGCACCTGTGAAAGAAGCAGAAGGTAAGTTTTTCCCAACCAGAAAAAACTTGTAGAGGTACTTAGAACCGCTCAACAACTTTTGCATCATTAACACTCATTCAGTGGTTACTCACACATGTCCCACACTGCTGAAGGCACCTAATTAGAAAGTCTGTTTAATCAGTGACAGTTCTGATCATGCCAGCTAGGTCTGAGTTAGCCTGAATCACTTCATGGAGATTCTCAACCCTCTCCGTGGACTTCACAGCAAAGGTGGGTTGCCAGAGCCAACAGTGTGAACGTCCTCCCCTGAGCGCGTGCATTTTCCCTGCACTTACTTTTTTCCAAGAAGCACTAATGCAGAGGCAACAGGAACATAAGAATACAGTCTCAAGATTTGCCATTCAGAAACGTACCTAGTTACGGCATAAAACTAGGGAAGATTTCAGCCTTCACCACCACTACTGCAAGTGCATAATTAATTACTGGGATGGAACTATCACACAGGTATTAGAAAAATGATTTTGAATTACTGGAAAGTGTCAGGTTTATAAACATTTCCTTAAACACTCAGTGAACTCAAGAGGCTCTTTACAGAATAAAAAGATCCAAAAGTAACTTTTGCTTTGCTGTAGCATGCACAGCATCCACAAACACTGCAGAGACATGACCCACCACCCATCAAACCCCAGTGCCTGGCATACACATGGTTCTTAAAGGAGATTCCAAGTCTGACAAGTATTAGCTCCATTATGTACATGCTAGGTAACATGGCCTAAACACACCAGATTCCATTATTGCTTTGATTTCAACAGCAAATACAAGCTAATTAATCCATACCTCAGCGTTCATTCATTTCTGAATAAAACCTGCTTCCATCTGCATTCCTGCTTCCTGTAGTATATGTGGTTGACACTGAATCTACTATTAGTACATTTTAACTTACCTGGTTGCCTACGTTGCCTTTGGTGCTGCTACAGTATATATTATTCTGTAGTTCAAAGCACAACATATATTGATCAATAATTTCCACAGGCAAAAGCTTTAAACTTTTAAAACCTATTAAACTAAGAACTATTCTTGTTTTATTTGAAACCAATGACCCTTGTTTTGATGTTCTGGGTTAACACTAAACACAAAAACCAACAGTCTTTTCTACTTAAAAGCTTTGGAAAAAAGTCAATTCAAGTGCATATTCTTTTGCACTTTGATAATACAATAATTACATTTATCAGAAACACATGCTAATTGGATCATCCTGGAACATTTTTCTCATTGTCTGGTACCGCAAAACACATCTGGGTTTTATTTGCCCCATGTTAAGTTAATAAGGGTACGGACTTTTTAAAAACAATAAGCAAGATAATCCTGAAAACAATTTTCTGAAGTGGAAAGGGAGTACAAAACCCGCCACGTTTCAGTCAAGACGATGCAAGTGTAAAAATTACTTTAAGATTGAAACTGAAGGATGTTTTCTATCTGCTCAGCTATTAGTGAAGAAAGAAAAAGAAAGTTAAAGAAATCTTGTTACTATGACTATACATAAGAGACAGTACAGTTAAATGTATCATATTAATGGAACCTAGTAAGGGATGTCTCCTCCACCTACACAGATCCAAATTAGTATGGTGTAAAGTACCAATACGTTGGCACTAGAAGATGTCAAGCTTCTTCTTGTTACTAAACCCTTAACTCGGGAGAATTGGAAACTTTCAAGCTTTTCGCTGGAGCTTAGGGGATGTTGACACCTTCCAGATTTTCACTTTACTGGACCAACCCACAGACAGTATGGTGCAAGGGAACAGCAGATGGCTTTTCTTCTGTTACCTCTGCTTCCTAAAGATGAAGCTGAACATTGTTCTTAAAGCATGCATTTTCATCTCTTGCTATAAGGAGAACAAGGTTTATTTATATATGTTAAAGCCTTCCATCCTATATTATATTTGTCCCAATCCTGAGCATGTCTGTGTATGTTCATATGACTTGAATTTTAAGTGCCCAAAGACAAGCAAATCACTCTGAACTGTGGAAAGACATTCAAGTTGTAGTCTTAATGCAAAATAAATGTTGAGCCATTTGATGCTATTTTTCCCTTCATCCCCTCCCTCTTAAAAATACATACGACACAAAACAGAGGAAGTGCTGAAAAAAGGAAACCAGTTTTTTTTTCCTGTTACACAACTTACCTTACACTGATTTGGGCTTTGGCATAATTAGAAAAACTACCACAAAACATTTTCAATTGATAACGCTCTTTTGAGACCTTACCGCTGGCAGAAGAACGGACATTTAGTTTGTACAGAGGTTCAGTGAAAATCCATCAGGACACGGCATTTCTCGAGGTATTAAGCAATTATTGTGCTTGCATTTTACACTTTACATGTGAGGTCACACACACACAGTTTAATCCCATAACTTTCTCATACGATCACAGACCTTTATGAAAAAAGACTAAATTTCACCATGTACTAATGGAAGAAAATTACTCTCTGGGAATCTGACAAGAGAGCAACAAATTTTTTCCCATCGTGTAATCAAATACTATATAGTTTTATTTCCCCCAGAGTTTGATGAAAACATAGAAGCAGGCTTTGATTATATTATTAACTATACAGAGCAATGCTATAGAAAGTCTCACTGCATTTTACCCACCTGTTTTTGGACACACATAATGCTCTATTTCTCCTGCAGATATTATAAATGCAGAAAATACATGCTTGAAGAATACAGCATAAGTTACAAGGGAAACAGGATATGAGCGATTTAAATACAAATCTTGGAGGAAAATAAGCAGTGCATTGGATTGACTGGAAAGCATTTTTTACCCCCAAACCTATTGCGCAAGGAAAAGGTATACTGATGAATGTGGGAATAAACAGGTAGAAAGGTATTATTATAGACTGCTAAATCAATAAAGAGGCATGCAAATAAATGACAAAAAAAAAAAAAAAAAAAAAGACCGAACAATTATCAAACCATCTGGGGCCTGATCCTCTTCTCATGACATAAAATGTGAATCTAGCATAAACACAATTACAGCTGTGTTTTCCAAGACAATCTGTGAGACACGGGCCTTTTAAACCAACAGGCAGAAATTGCTGTGTCGTGTTCTCTGGACTGTGGTACACAGCAGATGAGACAAGACCGCCATGATGGGTTCTTTAAAGTCTATGATTCAGTAAGTACTGGTACAAGGGGAAATCAAGATGCTACCATCTCAGATTAGAGAACTGGTAAGACCATGGTTCATTTTATTTGCTATAATTGTGTAAATTAAATGCTGCTAGAATTTATGTAGTAATTAGTATGACATCTGATTAGTTCAGGAAAACATTGACCATCATGTCTGATATATTATTTACGATGCATTTGTGGAGGAAGAAATAGAAAAAGGTAAGTTAACCTATTGAGCAGACTGAGACTGGTTATTTATTCTTGTTTCTATAGAATAAGGCACTTCCGTTTCAGGAGTAATGCTATGCTGTTCAGAGGCACACGTGTTAAAGTTGAGATACACTTACAAAGTAGCCTGTTCCCAAGCTGGAAGGAGCTGAGCTCTGCAATAAAAACACAAAGACAAAGTGGAAAGTCAGTGATGGTTTTTAACACGTTCCAATCCACATAGCTCATTACCAGCCCTTTCCAAGCTTTTCATCACTACATCACAGCACCAATGTGCTGCCCCTTGTCATCTGCTACTGAAACAAACACGGTGTTTCTTAATTTTTCCCTTTACATCTCTCAACGAGTCTGAGATGGTAACGTGCTATTTACTGAATTCCAAGCTTCTGCGGTGGACGTAATTGCCAATTTATTTGACAGGCAGCTGGGTAATGAATTAATGATGGCATTTCGCCCTGCACTGAGACTAAACAGACACTCATCAACCAGCCTCCCTGACATGCTGACATTCAATGCCCTGGACTCCAGCTACTCAGCTTTGTGGCCACAAAGGGGCAGGCAGGAGGGGGAAAAGAAAAAAACTAGACTGACTTCAAAACAAAAAGCCCGGTGGGTTTGGATGACTTTTTCAGTGTATGACCTGTTTGCCAATTTATTCCCGAAAGGCCCCGGTTAGTACACACACACTGCTTCTCTAAAATGAGACATTTTGTAAACATAATTAGTAGTCTGAAATGTAAAGAACGCGTGGGCACAGAGAAGCTGCTTCAGTCAATGTACCATTTCCTGGAGAACCCAGTCACTACAGTTTCCCATTTGGATGTCCACACTGTTTGACAAACCAAGGATTTAAAAAGAAAAGAAAAAACAAACAACACATATCTGCAGTATGGAATAGATTCCAAAACTCAAACCCACAAAAATTATTAAAAGTAGTATTACTACCACTAAAAACAATCAAAAGATTTAAATGCTTTAAAAAATGCATCATGAATTTCAGTTTAAGTGGGACACGATCACGACATCTACGTTCACAGGAATTAAGGAGATAAAGGGTTTTGTTTCATTAGTTTTTCATCTAAGCAATGGGGATTACACAGCAGGTTCTCTTAGAGACATGGTGAGGGACCTAAACATCTCAGTCCTAATCCAGGTCACTGGCTGTTATATTAAAGGGTGAACAGCTCCCAACGCTACAGCCCTATCACCCGAAACACTTCAAGCCAGGCTAGTCAATGAACAAGGAAGCAAAACACGGAGGGTAAGTCTTTAGCGAGCAGTGGGTAGTCCAGATGACCAGTCTTTAACTCCTCAGGGTTCAATTCCTGTTCCTTAGCACAACCTCACTCACAGCAATGACACAGCTCAGTGATTACCAGGAACTGCACGGGGGCCCCAGCCAGCCTTGGCAAAACATTGGAAACGTGCAGAATTTGCATCGCTGTTGTCCCTGTTCTGAGACACTATTGCAGGGGACCCTTACAGCAAATTCTCTCAATTTCTGATCGTGGAGTGCAGCACTGACATAAAAGAAAATAAACCCCCCAGAAGGGTCTTACAGTATCTTTTTACTGAGCTTGGCACAGCAGAAATAGATTGTGCTAAGAAATCTAAATTTAGCAACAAAATTCATTGAAATAATCAGAATATTACTGCATGTTCACCAAAGCACTACTAAAAAGAGAGCTTTAGAGAGGTTATGTACTTATATGGGAAGGCCTTCTGGTTTAAGACATTAGAAGCTGAAGACTCAGCAAGAGGAAATTACCTTGGCAGTCATAAGGGTACCACTATCATAAAATCAACAAATTCTCTTGGGACATCTTATATGAACAAATAAAAGTGCTATAGAGATTTGGAAGGTATGTGGCTCCTGCCCCCTAATACTCTCTATCTTCTACGTCGTGGCTACTGAAGGACTCGAGATCTGCACTCTATGGAGTTTGTTATCAGCATGCAAGGGGAGCTCCACAGAAATAAATAAATTCCTAAGTCCTTCTGGCCCCACTCTTGCTGCTCCAGGCCTCATGCTCCCTCTGCCACCATCATCCACAGCAAGACCCACCTGGTCCCAGTGACAACATCCCTGAAAGCACCTCTTCAACAGCATCACGCTGTGGTGCAGAGGAACGGGCAGCACAGATTCAGGAACACATGCCATGAGGCCCCTGGGCTCAGCCCGACTGCTCTGCTTTCCTCTGCATCCCTGTGACCATGCAGCTGAGAACAACCTGGTACCCACAGCACCAGACACGATACAGCCCAGCTATCACTTCCAGCTAGAAAGTCCCCTTCGTGGGCCACATACAATGGTTTTGTGAGCCACTGCAGCCAGTAGACTGCAGCTCTGCAATACCTGGTAGAGAGCGCCTTTCAGCATACTCTAGTTTAGCGTCTAATGCATTTACTCTCCTGGTAAAGTACATCATATATACTGCCTTTCACTTTACTCATTCTGCTTTCTGCTTCCTGCCATTTAAATTCTTTTAATTTAGGCTAGAAATCTACCCACGAAGTACAACGCGCACAATCATTATAACTGCTTTTAATCTATGTACAGATCCCAATCGAGTCCCACTCTTTCACTCCCAAATTTTAAAACTTACTTTACAGGCTGAAAGCTCCAAAGTTTGCATTCTGCATCTGTGTGTAATTTTTATTCCAAGTTTTGGAAGGATCAAGTATCAAAACAAAACAATAAAAAGGAAGAAAAAAGAATAAGCAAACAAAATATTTCCCACTGAATATTTCCATTCCTTCAAAAGCGATGCTGCAATGGCCATGGGAGGACAGTTGAAACATAGCAGTCAAATGACTTTTACTGAAAAGAAACAACTGTGCATTTTCAGGGAATTTGAGTTTTCTGGATGGAAATATAGCCCTTCACACATTGCATGCTGCATATGGATAGTACGGTTTGCACACTCTTTTTAATTGAAGTAAGACTGTATTGCACATGCATGAATGACTAAGTTAGCTGTGTTGTGAACTGTGTGTTGACAGAGCATATACGCTGAAGCAAGGGCTATGCAAGAAGACAGCTTCTCACCTTTTTTGATAACTCCCAATAGCGAAAGGATCCTACTACCCAGTGCCCAGCCTTGGTACCAACTGATGAATGTGATACTGTGTATGCAGCATCTTTACAAGCCCATGCTGAGTCGTGATCCTGTACTGGATGGTTCTACATCTCTTATATAAAGTGTGCCTATAATAGAGGTAATGGTTTCACTTTCCGAAACCCTTTGCAAAATTCGACATTAGATATACTATTTGATATTCACACAACCACCAGCAGAAGCCTGCATCATGTGCCCATCAGCAAAACGCAAGTCACTTGCTTAAAATTAAAAGGGGTTTTGATTTTGTTATTTTTCTTCTTTTTTTTTTTCTTTTTTTTTTTTTTTTTTTTTTCCTTTCCTTAAAGAGAAGAACTTTTGGCCCAGGAGCAAAAATGTAGTAACCCTCATGTAAGCATTAGTTTATTGTGTACCAAAGAAAATTACATCCTTGAGGTCTTGGAAGGCACAGTTATACCCATTTTGCATATATATTGTGCATTACTTGGGGAGCTGGGTGGGGAGAAGGACTGTGTTGTACATATTTGTTCTGGCTATTGTTTATGCAGGTCTGACTGAATGAAGGAACAGTGGGTATCATTTCAATTTCTGATGTCAACATCAAATTACTTATTTAATTTCATGCCTGGCGAAGCATTGTATAGCTACACGCAGAATCATTTCACTTCATTTGTTATGCTGTGTTTTCTTGGCGATTGGCTTGCCTTCCAACTGACAGCTTTAATTACGACATGAATTTGATTGCACTGCCGAGGAATTAACATAATGCAACAAAGCATTTAAGCACCCAACCTCAGACACACAAACACACACATACACACCCTCGCATACACACACACACAAAGAAGCTGCCACTGCAGCTGATCAGCTTCTGGCACACATAGACACACAGAGCTTTGCTGGTGTTACTCCGCTTTAGATCAATCAAGATTAGTGGGGATATTCTGGAGAAGGAAAAGTACGGAGGATTTCAAAGCACACAGCTCAATGACTGTTCCTCAGCTGGTCTTTCTTTGGACTCGGTACACAGGTGGGAGGAACAAGAGACACAGAATTCAAAGTATCCCATATTTGAGGCCAAAACCATGAGCTGCCCACAGGATTGCACTGATGGGGGTGCAGACACCTTTCTTCCCCAAGCAGACTGCAACAGACCTGCTGGGCAGGGCACTCCGTGCCTTAACTGCTCACTGATTCCTCACAGTAACCTACCTTAAGGGCAAAGTACACACTGCAATAGGACCACACAGCTACAAAGCACTGGGGAAAAAGAAGCCCTCATGAAAGAGTGTGACAGCATTGCTGAGAACCCAGCACAAGTCCTTTAATGTAGAGGACAAATGGAAAGATTCCTGTCCTATTCTAGAATTGGAATGATATTCTACACAGAAAGATGCCAACTCTTTCCCCCAGGCTGTAATGGTCAGCGAACTGCTACATCACATAGGCACACGCAGGTCTCTGGGGCTGGATGGGATCCACGCAAGGGCACTGAGGGAGCTGGGGGAGGAGCTCACCGAGCCGCTCTCCATCATTTA